>ML685766.1:6611619-6649193 GCA_007922175.1 Pelusios castaneus
CCCCCCCCCCCCCCCAAGCTACTTTTACGAGACCCGGAGCTACACCAACCTGTAACCCCACCCCCATCTTTCAGGTTTCAATAAAAACAGTAACAAATACTTTGAAGAATGCATTTATTTATACACATTATTGAAATGATCCTAAGGTGCACTTCATGCGTCATGGAACTTAACTAGGGAAGGGCATCATTGAAATGCTCCCTGAGTGCCTCCCTTATGCGAGCAGCTTCTCCTTGTGCCACCCTAATACTCCTAGTGGCTGGCTGCTCGAATGCTTCCTCGAGGCGCTGTGCCTCCGTAGCCCACGTAGGGGAAAACTTTTCTCCCCTACTTTCACAAATGTTATGGAGGACACAACATGACGCAATCACGGCAGGGATCTGGTCCTCCGCCAAGTCCAGCCTCCCATACAAACAGCGCCAGCGCCCTTTTAAACGGCCGAAGGCACACTCCACAGTCATTCTGCAGCGGCTCAATCGGTAATTGAACCGCTCCTTGCTGCGATCAAGGTTCCCAGTGTAGGGTTTCATGAGCCATGGCATCAGTGGGTATGCTGGGTCTCCGAGGATGACTATGGGCATCTCCACCTCCCCCACTGTTATTTTTTGATCAGGGAAAAAGGTGCCCCCTTGCAGCTTCCGGTACAGACCAGTGTTCCTGAAAATGCGGGCATCATGCACCTTTCCCGACCACCCAGCATTGATGTCCGTGAAACGACCCTTGTGATCCACGAGTGCTTGCAGCACCATGGAGAAGTAACCCTTCCTGTTTATGTACTCCGTCGCGAGATGGTCTGGAGCCAAAATAGGGATGTGTGTGCCGTCTATGGCTCCCCCGCAGTTAGGGAATCCCATGGCAGCAAAGCCGTCCACAATCTCTCGAACATTGCCCAATGTCACTGTCCTCCGTAGCAGGATGCGATTGATGGCTTGGCACACTTGTGAGAGGGCTAATCCGACGGTGGTCCTCCCGACTCCAAACTGGTTTGCAACGGACCGATAGCAGTCGGGAGTCGCCATCTTCCATACAGCAATCGCAACACGCTTCTCCACAGTTAGGGCTGACCTCATGTTGGTGTCTTTCCGTCGCAGGGCAGGGGCCAACTCTGAGCACAGTTCCAGAAAGGTTGCTTTCCGCATTCAAAAGTTCTGTACCCACTGCTCGTCATCCCACAGCTGCATAACAATGCGATCCCACCACTCGGTGCTCGTCTCTCGCGACCAGAAACGGCGTTGCACCGTGTGCAGATGATCGGTGAAGGAGCTGAGCAACGCGGTGCTGTTGCTCTGCAGGGCATCGATCAGCCCCTGCTCCTCGGTGTCCTCATCTGACTCGGAGCTCATTGCGTACTGAGCAACAAGCCGAGATGTATTCAGAATGTTGAAGGCGACAATGGAGATCATAGCAGGATCCATGCTGTCGCTGTTGCGATTGATTGCAAGTGGTGCGTTGCGTCACTGCAATGTTGAAAATAGGCGCGAGTTGCTATTGGCAACGAGGAAGACGCTAGGGGAACACAAAGCACCATGGGAAACTGACACTTTACCCATGGCGCTTTGCATTCCTTTCCTTCATCCCATGATTCATAGCGCCAACTTAGGGGAAAATGGAACGATGGGATAGGTGCCCAGAAGTCATTGCGCTCAACCGCGATAATGCGTGTAATTTTGTTGCGTTGCAGGGAGCAACGTGTGTACGCATTGTCCCGCAATAAAGGTCACGTGAGTTTTGTAGCGCGATTGCCTTGTTGCGCTTTAATCTGATCGTGTGTACATAGCCTGAATGGACAGCAAAAACTTCATTTGCATCAAGGATGGAACCAGAATTAGCATGCTGAATGGAGAACCAAGCTCCAAGGCAGGAATCGCACTGAACTCTGGGATTGGCAAAGCAGGGAAGCACTGCATGATGGGAGATCTCTGCTCCTGAAACAAATGAACTCATGTCTGCACACACCCAGCTCAGCAATTATCAGACCAATCCTAGTCAATAGATCTTGTATTGATATCCAACACACTGAATCTGCCTGATTGCATTGTGAGCTCCCTCAGAGGAATGCCCCCATAGCCAGGAATGATCAGCTCCTATTGTCCACTTAAACTAAACAGCTCTGGTATACTCCCTTAAGTCATTATTTACACCAAAACAACTCTAGTGTTCTGCCTTGAACCATTGTTTCTTCCCTACAAAAATCCCTACCCAAGTTCTGAATCAGAAGCTAGTTCTAAATTACTCTGATCTGTTCTGCTGCCTGGACCCAAAAGGCTGCAACAGTTCCACTGGGACACCACCTTTTCCTTGCTGATCATGGTGGGGATTCTGCCTGTCTCCAGCACTCCAGACCCTAAGCTGAACAGCCTGGTTCCTGGGTACCTTTGAGCTGCACTGAGTGGTGAGACAACTCCCTGCCCCCCTTTTTTTCTCTCTCTTTCCTCTTAGTCTAAATATAACTCTCTAAATTTAACCTTTGTAATCCACTTGGGCTAGATTTCCCCAATGCTACAATTGAAACTGGGTAATATTGTAACTCTTTGATCATTTCTCTTTCTTTTGTATGGTTATTGATATTATAATTGTTTGAATATTTTTCTTTCCTTTTATAACTATTCATAAGTTTTATGTACCTGGCAATAAAGTAACTTTTGTATTCAAGGTGGTTGCCAGACTCTTTCCATCTCCTTTGTGTTCTTGACTTCCCTATATTGCTCTACAGCAACGCTTCTTTTACCTAGCTAAAGATCCCTATGATGCCCAAAATCCTGTAAGGTCTGCTCACTAAGGGGGTTACTAACGTGCTGAACCTGTGGCATATAAGGGTGGCAGCTGAAAGTGCTGTTTTGACCCAGCCTGTGGAGTCCAGGGGCATATAAGGGTGGCAGCTGAAAGTGCTGCTTTGACCCAGCCTGATTGAGTCCAGGGGCATATAAGGTTGACAGCTGAAAGTGCTGTTTTGACCCAGCCTGCTCAAACGTGTGCTCAAGTCTAGTCCAGTGCGGTGCCAGGGGCATATAAGGGTGGCAGCAGAGAAGTGCTGTGTGACCCAACCTGCTGAGTTCAGGGACATATAAGGGATCAGCTGAGAGTGCTGATAGACCCGGTCCGCTCAGACGCACTTAGAAACCCAGTCTTGGGAAGTTTAGGTCCTGCAAGAGTAGCTCCACTGGGAGGGGACTTGCAGAAGGGAGAAGTAAGCTCCATATAGAAACACACGTAACACAAGCAGTACACTGATAGGAGTACAACGCTCCCCACCCCCACGGAAAGTAACCCTAATAAATGAGCATACCCCAAATTTTATGGGCAAATTTGGTAACACACCCGATCCCCCAGCTGCTTCGGGTCTCAGCAGGCGCTGCGGCGCTTAAGCGCCGCGGTGCCTGCTGACACCCGGAGCCCGGGAGCTGAGCTGCGCAATAACATTGTAGTGTGTACAAGGCCTCAGACAAATTGGAACACTGGGCCCAGCCCTAAGATTCTATGAGTCTACAATTCTAAATATGGAGTTTAAACCAGCAGTTCCCAACCTCTGTCTGTAAGGGTACTGCAAGTGGTACTTGAGGCGGGAATAATTACTGCAGGTAAATGTACTTTAGTGAGTGCAATATGTTTGTGCATGTGCATAATTAATTATTAGAAATACCTGCATTTTTAATACCCCTTGATATACAAGTTTGACTCCCGTCAGCCATAGTCTATGTTAAAAATGTTTAAAATGACTTGCTTATGTGGTGGTCCGCAAAAGCTTTTACTGACGATGTAATGATCCACATAAAGGAAAAGGTTGGGAACTGCTGTGCTAGGACAATAGAAGTATTACTGCTATTACCACTTCTGACTATTCAAAGCCTGACTTATTTGTTTTGGAATTAGCCCTGCCCTCTTTTATTTAGTAATATACAGGACGGGTTATCTAGGCAGCTCAAATCTTTCTTTTCTTTTTTTTAGTCCCAGCATTTTCTCTTTATTATTTATTTGCATAGGAGCCCTAATCATGGATCAGGACCCTATGGTATGAAAAGACGGTTTCTGCCCCAAAGAGCTTATCATCGACATAAGACAAGAGACAACAGATAAAGATGGAGTATTGCTTTATTAGAAGCTTTGCTTCTGCATTTAAGAGGGAAGCGATAAGAGACAGCAAGTCAGCTGCCAGACTTAAGAAATAAAAACTGATAGGTCTTCATATGAATTTTTCATCCAAATCAGAGATTTTTTACAACTTGGGAGAGCTAGAGGCATCTCATTAGTATCAACTGTACCGGAAACATCTTACCACATTGAATGTCTGATTTCTAGTTCTGTTCTTTAATACAAAAGTTGACAAGTTCATTCAGGGCTTCTAGGTAATGGTCTACACAGCTAAATCACTTTTTATTTTTAGAGAAACTTACAGTACAGAGTAGAGAAAGCATGCATCATTTTGCAAAATATCCTGTCTTGAGGGAAGAGGACTTGCATGTTCTCTCAAAATGGACCGAGTTTGCCTTAAATGGGAGGGAACATTTGAAAGAGCTGTCTCAGTCTTTCAAGTGAATAGTCTTCTCCCATATATCGCTACTGTGGTCATCATTAAGGTATTTTGGGGGATAAAATGGTGAAATAGTGCTAGATTCAGCACATGTGACCAGTGTAGACTATTTCACTGTAAAAAGTAAATTATTCCACTCTTCTAGATAAGGCTGTAATGTGTGTACTATTCCTAACCTGCACTGAAAAGGATCACTGTTTATGAGCTTCAATGCACTTAAATAATGCCCTCTTGGCTTCTGAGGATCTTGCTCTGCCTGTTATTTGCATCGCCAACTAAAATTCCTTGAGATATTTCAAGAACACGCACATATTCTGTTTCAAGCTTTACAGATTTTCTCTACTTGCATGCTGAATGCTGAGTAACTGCAGGGCTGAATTAAGGGGGCCCAGGCTGCCCACTTTTGAGCCCCTCCCCACCCTATGGCCCCAACTCCCATCACTATGGGACCCTGCCTGGAGCCCCAACCCCCCACCATAGTGGTGTGGGACTGGGCCAATGCTGGGCCCTGGAGATCTACTCCAGAGGCCGCATGGCACAGCAGCTGGCCCCGCCACAAGAGCGCAGCAGATGCGTGCTTGTCTGCTCTGCCCCCGGGTGGGTAAGCTGGCTCAGGGGCAGGGCAGGAAGGCAAGAAGCTGCAGCCTCTAGCCCCAGCAGGGTCCCTCCCAGCATCCCCCAACCCCTGCCAGCACTGTGCCAGCCTGAGTGGGGCGACGAGAGCCAGATCAACACAGGGGCCTATGGGGCTGCAGCCTGGGCTCTCCCCCCTTTAGGCTGGGGCTGGGGCGGCATTGATCCGGCCCTGAGTAGCTGAAGAGGAGGAAGGAAGAGGGAACTACAATGGTGCAAAGCATAGCAGTTCCATTTAAATGTTTCCATGAGAATGTATTCTTACATTTTGGTTTTCTTGAGTTACACTCAATTCAGGTTAAAATAAATCCAAAATTTTAGTGTAACTCAGTCAAAACCACATGAGACTTCCTCTGGTTTTGCGTCAACACCCACAAATTGCTTGACATATTTCAATCCAAGTTTACCCACACGTTTTGAGAGTGAAGCTTTCCATCAGACTGGTGTGCTTTGAGTTTGTATTGAAATCAAGCCACAAGTTATATTGGCTTTGGTTTCATTACAAAGATTTGAACTGCTCCAATGATGACATAGCCTTTAGAACTTTGCTTTGGAGATCATCCTTCCAAGGAGGATAATGCAGATCTGCAGTAGGTAGGGGTTTGTTTTTACCTCTGTTCTTAAATCACAGATCAAAGATACCATTTCTTCCTTGTTCACAGCATGGAGTTTATAAGAGTTAAATGTCAGCAGCCCTTTAATCACCTTTTAGTAGAGGTTGGCATGAACCAAAAATAGAAGATCCCAAACCCCATCAGATTCTAGGTTCTCCCAAATGTAGAACCAGATGTGACTTTGGGCCCCCTCTTCTGTGTTACAAATCTTTCATCGCTCCTGCTCCCTAAAAACTATTGATAACATCCCTACACTCAACCCATAGGGCTTTGGGATATGTAATGTAAAGATCCAATGGCCATTTTGTTCTTCATGTGTGTCTGTAATTGGTTAAATTAGAGAGTGTGACTTGAAAGAATGAAGGTTTTTAGGCCTAATTTTTCAGAATTGACTAATGATTGTATGTGGCTAACTCAGAGACATTACTCACCATTTTCATGGAGGGTAATCCAAGTTTTTCTGAGGTACCACTGAAAGTCTTTGTGTGTAGTGCGGGAGGAAAGGATTATTGGTTATGTCATTTTAAAAGGTATAGGTCTAGATAGCAAGGAGACAATCTATTTAAGTTGAGAAAATGCTGGAAAGAACACAGAAGTAGTCAGAAGTCTTGCTCTTGCTGGAAAATTCTGTGCTCACTTCGTATTTTGATAGACTCGTATTTTTACATACAAGCTCCTTTTAAGAGAGATCCTTTCCCTAATTCGTCAATGGAGTCAGCCACTCATTGTCTTTGGAGAGGTTGGGATCAATAGGGTTTGAACACAAAAAACTTCCAGTTCCAAGCATTTCTGTAGCTATCAAATCAAAGTCAATTCATTAAGTGTAAGAGTTCACTTTGAACTAAAACATTTTTCCATTTCAGTTTATACAGCTTACAGTAAACTACGGCTGTCATTTGCACTTAGGCTACCATAGTATGCCCTGCCCACTGGGCTTCAGATAATCAGAAAAGTCAGGTGATTTAAGGGGATATAAATATGGAATTAAGTACTTAAAATTAAGTATTTAAGCTGGGAAATGTGGCTATAGTTGTCAAGGAAAATCACAGGTTTGAAAGGTGTAGATTTAAACTATTACCACCACCATGAACTATGTGGCATGGGAAATTCAGAAATATGTCCTAGTTTTCCAAATAAGTTTTGTACTGTATTATACCAGAGTCACAATTTAAAATCAGTCCTGACAGTCATCCTGTACAGGAAGTATGAAATGTCCATACCTATTAATGAGAAAAAAAGGTATGCAGAAAACAAAATTGTTATGCTTGCCATGATAAATGGTTTGAAAGTACAGGTATGATTGAATTCAATTGAAAGATAGTTTACGAATAAAACTAAACAATATATTTCCTAGTTGGATTTTTAAAGTACTCTTTTCATCAGATAATGAATTTACTGTGGTATCACAAATAAAGATATCCTTGCATTTCATCATCAATGAAATACTTTATTTGGTGCTTTTAAAAAAAAACAATTAGGAAGTTTTAAACAGTGACAAGAACCATTTAATTTATTATACATTGACAGAAGAGCAATTACTACATAATAAAATGACAATGTTGATAATATAAATTCTTTAATACAAGCAAGAGGGGAACAATGCAACCAGAAGAGAAACTCAAATGTGTTTTTGTAAAAAAAGAAAACATTGCAGATGGTAAAGATTCAACAGCAATTTAATTTGTTTCAAAGTTACTGGGAGAGGTTGTTATAGTCACCTACATTAGACAAGAACAAATCCTGACCAATGGTTACAACGCTGTAGTGGTCATGTTCTCTTTGCCATAAATTCCAGCAGGAAATGGACCTAACAAATCCTGAAGTCTTGGGCAGATGACAGCATTGCAGGAAGTGGTCAGCTCCCTATATATAGAATCTATCATGCGTAGGGAGTAAGTTGGAACCTTTCATATTGATCCTTACTTTCCCCACAGAAGTTAGTTCTGGAAGTTCCAGAGAGCTGCCATTAGAAGTGAAAGAATGACAAATTCTGCCAGTCCCCTTTTGTTGATTGTCGAGAGAGGATGGGAAATGTTCCTCTGCCATGATGGAACCTAAGTCACCAAGTAGATAAAAGAAACAGGGATTTCCCATCTAGCCTGAATCAGGAATTTGTAGTCTTTGGGAGTTGTGGAAGGGAGATAGTGGTATATAAGGCTTCTAGAATAGTAAGGCGTTCTGGTCCCTTATTCAGGCTGGTTGTATGACAGTGCCTGAGTCCGGTTAGGCCATATGACTTCTATTTGGCCATGTGATGCAGATGTAATTAGGGCAGCATTGAACCAAGGGCTGTTATTTGCTTAGATTAAAATGGTGATTTAGCATCATAACAGCATGTAATGATAATGAGATAATTCTCCAAAGATTCAAAAATGTAACACTACATAACACTATACTCTAAAAGACTTTCAGCAAACAGATTGCTTATCAGGCAAAGAGATTTCACATAGTTCGGCAAAACTAAGTTAGTGGTTCTCCTTATTGGCATCTTTCTTTCCTCTTAGATAATGATGTTGTTTAACCATTTCTATAATTAATATTGATCTGTGGATGTGAGTTGCAGCTGCTGACTGTACATCTCCGGAAATATCAAGGGTTCTGCAAAACCAGACAGGAGTACATTGACTAAGGTTACAAAGATGTTCAACAGGGCATGATTCTGCTCATAGGGGGTAATGGGGACACAGAAGAAGCCCTTTGACATTAAAAGTGACTAAGATAAGATGACCCATTGTTAGTAGTTAGAACTATAATAAAAATCACTACCAAAAATATGCATATCTAGGATGGAGCACGGCATGTCCCACACTAGAAATGGAAGGAAGTGAAAGTGAATGCTATGTCCAACTCAGACTGCAGGAGAATGTGTGACAGGGAGACTGTAGCTTCCAACATTCACATGTGATCAGAACACTTGAATTAATACCCTGTACCCCCAACTCTTGCAAAATGTGATGAGCTTTGAAGATAAATACAAGTGGCAAGGAATTACAAAGAAGAGAAATAAAGGTAGCCATGAATATCAATAATAGTCTGGATATCATCTGAAGAAAGGCATTCCTGGCACCAATGGCCCTCACCTATGATTCTTTACAAAGATTGGTATTATTATTAGTTTTCCCATCTAAGGAGTGGCCAGGTTTAATGCTGCAAAACTCCGAGCTTGTGGAACATGGTAAGTTCATGGCCCAAGGTGGAACTGCATTGTTCCTAAGAGTTTGATTTTAGAAGATTAAAAAAAGAACATAGTTTTATCTAGTAGGTATGTATATATTTAGAAAGAGAGCGTGCGCACAAGTACACCAACCTACTCTTTTAGACTATAATTCAACTTTAGTTTATAAATTAAATAAGATTACAGAAAGTGACAAACATAATGGACTCAAAGCGCTCTTCAGCTCAAATTAAGTGATATGATAATAACGATAAATGATAGTAAATGACCATACCCCAACAGTTCCTTTGTTATATATGATTTATGAAGTCATTATTTTAAAGTAAATCTTTTAGAATGGATATTTATACCAACAATACACTCAAACTAGGGTATTATTTTTCATGTCAACTATTCTGACCGAAGAACCATGAAAAATGATGGCAGATCCTCAAGGAATTCATTTTGAAGCATTTGGAGGGAAGAAAGGTGATCAGGAACAGTCTGCATGGATTCAACAATGGCAGTCATGCCTGAACAACCAATTGACTCTGTGGATGTGGGGAAAATATTGGTTGTGATATACCTTGACTTTAGCAAAGCTTTTGTTACAATGTCCCACAATATTCTTACCAGCAAGTTAAAGTAGTATGGGTTGGATGCATGAAATACAAGGATGATAAAAAGCTGGCTAGCTTATCAGGCTCAACAGATAGAGATCAACAGCTAAGTATCTAAGTGGCAGCTGATATTAAGTGGAGTGCTCCTGGGGCCCGTTTTTTGTCCAATATCTTCATTAATGATATGGAGGATGGGGTGGATTGCACCCTCAACAAGTTTGCAGATAACTCTAAACTGGGGGGACTGGTACATATATTTGAGGGTAGGAATAAGATAGAGTGACATAGACAAACTGGAGGATTGGGTAAAAAGAAATTGAATGAGGTTCCATGAAGAGAAGTGCAGAGTCCTATACTTAGGATGGAAGAATCCCATGCACTGCTACAGATTGGGGACTGACTGACTAGGCAGCAGTTCTGCAGAAAAGGACCTGGGGGATACAATGGACAAGAAGCTGGATATGAGTCAGTGTCCTTGATGCCAAGAATGCAAATGACATATTGAGCTGCTTTAGTAGGAGAACTGCAGCAGATCAAGGAAAGTGATTATTCCCCTCTGTTTGGCACTGGTGAGGCCACATTTGGAGTATGTGAAAATATAAGGGAGAGAGTCCAGTGGAGGTCAATGAAAACGATTAGGAGACTGAGGCACATGAATTATGAGGAAAAGTTGAGGAAACTGGGCTTATCTAGTCTGTGGACAACAAGAGTGAGGGTTGAAATTTGATAGCAGCCTTCAACTACCTCAAGGAGTGTTCCGAAGAGTATGGAACTAGGCTGTTCTCAGAGGCAGCAGATGACAGAATAGGGAGCAATGGTCTCAATTTGCAGAGGGGGAGGTCTTGTTTGGCTATTAGGAAAAGCTTTTTCACTGGGCGAGTGGTGAAGCACTGGAATGGGTTACCTAAGGAGGTGGTGGAATCTCTATCCTTAGAGGTTTTTAAGGTGCTGTTTGATGAATCCCTGGCTGGGATGATTTAGTTGGGGTTGGTCCTGCTTTAAGAAGGGGTTTGGACTAGATGGCCTCCTGAGGTCCCCTCTGTGTTTGGTATCAATAGAAAGATAGTAATTTGCTGGGAATGATTATATGGTTTATGTGTAGAAATTGCATCTGTATTAAAAGTTAGGAATATGTTTGTTATATTCATTTTTCAACCTGTGTGATTCTGGGAAATTCCCCAGACTGGATGTCTTCAGCCGTTGTTTCCTTAATGACCCATTAAGGAAGCTCTCAGGTACAATGGGCCTGGGGCGAAACCTGTTGAGCCACTAGGACATGAACATGTGACTCAACTCCATTTTGGTTGGAAAGAACTCCACACAGCATGGAGAAGGCCAGAGGTGATAAAAGGCAGCAGCCCCTACTCCATCTTGTCTCAAGTCCCCAGTCTACAGCCTACACCTATCTCTCTGGAACTATTCCTCTGTAACTGGACAAAGAACTGAGGGCCACCCAGGTGCTGGGTGTTTACCAGAGGAACAAGCCTGCAAACTGCTTTACATGAACTTTAAATCATTTGTATGTATGTGATTCACTTTGACCCTTTAACATCTCTCATAGTTTGTTTCTTTTCATTTTGTATTAAACCTTTAGTTGTAGTTACTAAAGGATTGGCTATCAGTGTGGTATTTTGGGTAAGATCCAAACCTATATTTTTCTGTGTGATGTGGCTGACCCTTTGGCTAGGTGGGAGCCAGAAGAGCTGGAGTGCAATAAAGGGGGCTATTTCTATTTTGGGCAGATTTCTTGGTACCTGGTGTGGGGAACCAGAAGCCTGGTTGTGACTGATAGGGAGATTGGTTTAAGTACCACCCATCAGTGTTTGGGGAGCATGGCTCCCGGTTTTGCAGCTTGCCCTGATTTTTGCACATCTCAGAGGGTATCCCAGGAGGCCCCGGTCACACCCTCCAATCGTAATAATCTATGATTCTAAGAATTATGAAGTGGTGAAAAGGTCTTTCTAGAAAAGGTTGAAGTGATGTTGAAAACTACCTAACAACCATATCCTTCCTTAAGAAAATGCTTGTCTGTGCTCTTAAAATATTACATATTTATTTCAGGTGGTGGGTCCAGGATAGAAGCAGGATGCAACACCCAATTTTCCTGTCCAAAGCCTGTAAATATCCACCCCAAAGATAATGCTACTGTACATAGCATTAAGAGTGCAGATGTTGAGCCTCTTTTGAGGGGACAAAAACAGATGGAATCTGTAGGTTCAGAAGCAATTCTTCCAAGAGGGAGTGAGCAAGCAGAATGGCTGGACCTTTCATGGGAATGAAGCAGGGTTTGTTTGTTTTTTTTTGGGGGGGGGGGGGGGAGAAGAGGTGTTGATTCTTCCCTCTATCTCCATCCTCCAAGAAAGAAAGCGTAACATTAAAGAAAGACATATGCAGCACACATGGGTTTGAGATTACTCCTCATGAGTCAGAGCAGAAGACTTGGCTGCAGGAAGTATGGAAGTGGGCTCTAGTATTAAGAGTAGAGATGGGAGAAGATAGATGTGTGTTCACTTTGCCTATGACCAGAGTAAATGGGTTTCTCTCTACCCCCATCCAATACTGGCTCATGTTTAAGGCCTGGTACTCCACCCACTGAAGACAGCAACAAAACTTTCATTGAAATTAATAATGCAGGATCAGACATGTATTGTTTGCACTTCTTAAAGTGTCATGTTAAATGAGTGACAAATAAAAAATGAGAAATGTAGTGAGGTGCTGCTTTTGTGGCACAGAAATTCTGAAGGATTGCCTAATCATTGGGAGGTTAGCACAATACCTAGATACCTTGGTGAATGGCTTTTTTTAGAAACAACTCTCTTAGCAATGTTTAATTAGCACAATAATTTTAGAGTGGAGGGTACATGGATTTATAACTGACTCTTTTTGACTTTCAGAGAAGGATGGTCTTGTAGTTAAAGTATTGACCAAGGCTTCAAGGAATATGGATTAAAATCTTGTCTTTGCAATACATTTTCTCTGTGACCCTGGGCAAATCACTTCCCTCTGGTGTTATATCTGCATCCAGAAGAGAAAGAGAGATACAGACTGTAGGCTGGTGCAAGCTTGTCTGGGCATTCAGGCCCTCCCTCGGGTCCAGGCTCCGAGGAAAGCCACAGTTCAGATGCGTCCAACCCCGGGAAAACAAGCAATCATAGTCAGAACACCATGATTTCCACTGGCCAGTACACCTGCGGTTTGCCTTATGGACAGCTCGGGCATGATCTATGTAACTTTTCTGTTCAGTTGTGCAATGTAATTGTGTGATTTGATGCCAAATGGGCCATACCTGGTTACTTTGTGAATGCTCAGAAGATGTTCTACATAATTACCATGGTGCCCTATTTCCTACAGCAATGTGTGTGTACAGATGTGAAGCATGTTACAGGGTTCAGACTCTCAGGACTCTCTCTAGGACAGAGGCTGGATACTTACATGATAAAGGGATACTAATGCCCTCCCTGGCTCAGGTAGAAGTGAAGAGAATGACACAGCAGCAGCACAGAGGGGGAGGGACTGTCTGTTTAAAATACAAAGACACAGACTGTTTGAGAGAGAAGCTGCAGGCTTTCGCCTGGAAGATTCCATCTTGCAACCAACTTCAAGCAAGATCTAGGCCCTGCCTTGTAATAGGCAGAGAATGACTGTAAAACACCGAACATCTGGAGCATAATCTTGGACTATGAGGTTTGTTTAGGTAGAGATGTTAGATTAGTATGCCGTTTATACTTATATTTGATAGTGGTCACTCCTGACTCATTTATAGTATGATTCTGCCTTGATTGACCATCTTCTCACTTGAAATTGTACTCTGATCAATAAACTAGTATTTGTTTTATCTAAAGCTGTGTGGTCTTTAGAAGGTGGGTATGATCCACTTCTTTGTTAAATAGTCGGATTTGAGACTATGGTAATAGGGAGTGGGTCCTAATCCCTGTAAGACAGTGGCTCTCGGTGTGGTATCTGGGGCTGGGGGTGCTCACTTGGAGACTGATGCCTGTGTGGCTAGTGGATTTACACCCACTGCCTGGGACCAATTACACGCTGGTGGCTAGTGTGGACTGACTCAGGAGTGAGTGGTCACCCAGCAGGGCAGGGTCAACTGGGGTTCAGGAGTGGGATTCGAGGGGTCATAGTGGCACACCAGACCACATTTGGGGAGCAGCCTGTCACATGATCCAACATGGTACCTAGAAGGTATAATTCCTTTCACAAGAAAACTACACACCATCCTAAATGGTTTCTTTGTTGAAGTCTTTGCTAGCAATGGGCAACCTATCCACCAAATTGAGATGGAACACACTTTACCCAAAAATGTTACTTTGGGTTGATGAGAGCTTGGACATAGGAGGCTTGACAGCGCATAAGCATTGTCATGCTGAGTCTTTTTAGGAATTTAACTATTATAGCAATGAGCTGAAAGAGAATGTCCATCGTTGCATATATAAGCAGCAGTTAAATATACAGAATTCCATGATTTGGTCCAAAAATTGAAGGTAATGAGTGGTGATCCATAAGCAAAGTAAAATGTCTACTATACAGATAGGTATGGAACTTATGAATTATAAAGATATGTTCAAATAGAACAAGAAGCTCTTAGCATTAACATCTCTTAGGCTTGGTGAGCATTTGTGAAGGCAATTGGCTTTTCCACATCAGTAGGAAAACATGAGAAAATTGCACCCACTCCATATGGTGAAGCATCACAAGTCAAATGCAATGGAAGCAAAGCATCAAAATGTGTAAGAATGTCAGCGGATATGAGGTTTTTTGCTTCCTTAAATGCATGTGCATGCACACACATACTTTATTCCCCTTCAACCTCTTCCATTTTTTGTTGCTTGTAACAGTTAATATAATACTTGAATACTTCTGTCTAATCTGTCAATTTTGCATAGCAATTAAGTAGTCATAGTAATGAATATAACTGAAATTCTCTGGCATGGCTGTTTGAAGAACTACCTTTCCTTTTCTTGGAGATTTCATAGACTCAGAGGCTATGTCTACACTTGTAATTTTAAGTCGACTTTAGCTAAGTCGACTTAGTTACGGCGACTTAGCATGTCCACACTTAAATTTAAAGTCGACTTAGGGGGGAACTTACAAAGTCGGCCTAGAGCTTCCACACTGGACACCTAGGTCGACTTCTAGGGGCTAGGGGGACCTTGGGCAGGTACACAGTGGCAGGTGGGGCACCCTGTGCCCAGTGCCAGAGGGTTCAGCCTTTGCCCCATTGTACCTCGGTACAATGGGGCAAACAGGGAGAGGGACCCTGGCAGGGCATAGGGGCAGGGTGGGCAGGGCTCTGCCCTGCCCTGTGGGGGGGCATGCCAGGCTCCCCCTGTGCCTCCCCCCCCCCGGCAGGGAGGGCAGTGGGGGAGTCCTGGAGTAGCCCTAAATTGATTTAGGGCTACTCCAGGTCTACATTGGCTTAAGTCGACTTTAGGAAGTCGACTTAAGCCTTAAGTTGAACTAAAAGCAGGTTTAATAAAGTCGACTTAATTTTCATTGTTGACTTTATTTTCCTTAAGTCGACTTAAGCAAGCTGCTTAAGTCGACTTAAGGAAAGTGTAGTGTAGACACGGCTTAAATTAAGTCAACTTAAGCAAGCTTAAGTCAACTTAATTACTAAGTGTAGACGCACCCATAGACTCTAAGGTCTGAAGAGACCAGTACAATCATCTAGTCTGACCTCCTGCAAAATGCAGGCCTCAAGACCTCACCCACCCACTCCAGCTATAGGCCACCAACCTATGACTGAGTTATTTACCTCCTTAAATCATGATTTAAGGACTTTAAGATAAAAAGAATTCACCGGTAGGTGAGCCATGCCCTGTGCTACAGAGGAAGACAAAAAAAACCCCAGAGCCCAAGCCAATCAGCCCTGGGGGGAAATTCCTTCCCGGCCCCAATATGGCGATCAGTTAAACCCTGAGCATGTGGGAAAGTCTCAACAACCAGTTACCCAAGAACCAATTCTCTGTAATAACTCAGAACCCACCCCATGTACTCTCCCCTCTTAGGCCACTTGTACATCCACCACCCATAGCCAAATATCAGTCAACATCATGTCCAAGGTATTCAAATCAAGGATTGAGAACACTCACATTTGTCTTGACATATTTTTATAATATCTAGAAGACCATGGCCAGGTAACACTCACATTTCAAAGATAATTCTCTCGATCCTTTTCTTTAACAAGGATACCATCCAAATGCATTGAATGATATTCAGTCTTTTCAGGATCTTATCTATGGCTTTCTGGAACAGGACAGGTGGTAATGAGATATCAAAAGCTAACCTGATGTAACAAAAATAATCCTTTTCATATTGATTGATTTGTATCTCACAAATCTCAGGTCTTCATCTGTAGGTATGCACTGAGCCAATACAATTGCCTGAAACACTGTCTTCTATTCACAGTGTAGGAGCAAATAAAAGGTTAAATTAAAAAGATAATTAGAAATGATTAGGAATAAGGCTTAAGGCCTAGCGAAGCAGGTCAAACCAGCAGGCCTGAGCTGGATAAATGGTCAAGTTGACAGGAGTAGTCTGACATCACAGAAATTGGCAAGAAGGCAGCCGCTGTTACAGAAAGAGTGGAAAGGCACCTGAAAGGGGGGAGGTGTTGGGTCGGTCTAGACCCAAGGAGATAAAAGTGATCTTTCGGTCAGATCTGAATGTAATGTTTCAGTCAAACCTGAAGAGAACGTTCTGGCCAATTCTAAAGGTGATGTTTCGGTCAAATCTGACACCTTGATAGATGGAAATGTCCAGTGATGCACAGACCTATCAGATTTATGGTTGGCATCAGAGAAGGGGTATGTAAACCAATCAATCAAGATACACTTGTACCCCAAATGGGGGTAAGCCAGTAGGTCGAAGCAGGGTATAAAAGCAGGAGCCCAAAAGCCCAGATTCCCTGCAGCCCTAGAGGGTGATGGAGAGTCCCGCCGTCAGTTGAGCTGTTCCGTTGTATTGAGAGTACGAATTCTGCCAACAAATCTGTTGAGATAGATTGTTTGCCATTGTGCTACATTGCAATAAAGTCTAGCCTGGCACCTTCATTTCTACAAGGATCCGTGGTCATGTTGGTTTCTTCGATCATGAGTGTTGCCTCAGTTTACTTCTTGCACACAGGGTACACCTAGGCTTAAGGTCACTGAGCTAACTGAGTGCTCATGAAAGACCTGAGCTAAAGGTAACCCAAAGTGTTAACCAAAGGAGAACCTTGGCTTAGGATCACCAGGCTAACTCAGTCCCTGCTTAAGATCCAAGCCAGGCTCTAGACCACTGGGCTAACAGAGTCCCCACTTAAAGATCCGTGCCAGGGTAATCCTGAGGGAACACACACACACACACAGAGACTCACGCATGCAGCCAAGCAGACATCCATGTCAGACGCATAACAAAAACAATAAGAAAACCTGCCGCTGGGTGTGCCACACACAGTAGTAAACAAGTCTTCAATAGCAAGTAATGGATACTGATCTGCACATAAACTGGATTCAGGTGTCACTTTTGAAGTCTCCACAAGTTCATATGGAGCCATCCTTCTTGGTCACCTGTATAATGAGGTAGCCCACTCATTGTGTGAAACCAATGACAAAACTCAAATGTTCACTAAAAATGGTTTAAACCAGCTTCTACCAGAGGCTTTAGGCATAAAGTACAACTCTGTGCTTGCAATGATTTGGCTGGCTGTCAGACTCCACATAAAACGTACTAAATTGTTCATCTGTCCAACTCCTTTTTCAAAATCTTTGGAGTGTTTCTGAAAAATTTCAAGATGCTTTTGCATTGGTCATGGGTCTCAGTCCAATTCACCTTGGACTTCTCAAGCCAAAGTCTGTCAAATAATGTAATCACATACAAGAATAAAACAAACAAACAACCCCAACAACACACTGTTCAGTTATATGAATTTTCAGGCTGATCATCCCTTTTGTAAGTACATTTTCCCAGCCTAAATCTTCAAAATCCATAGAGGTTTCTTTCAGAGGAATTTTTTATAGACTCTAATGATAGGTAGATGTAGAAAATCCACGAAACATCTGCTTTAGTACCAAGCCTCATTTGTGCTGGAACGCCTTTGATGCCATTTGATTCTAGCTTCTGATAATAAGTGTACGGCTAAGTCAATCATTAGAACTTGTCCTTTTCCATTCTGCATTCCCAACTTCCATCTTCAGTGTTGCTGATCATTGACCTGTGGAACAGGTCATGGGTGATATATGTCCATTCTTCTGGCACTTTCTGCCAATAACTTGGAATGCCTAGCAATCCTTCTCTGAGCATGTAGTCTGTGCACAAAAGTCACATGTCAATGCTTTACAGTGTCATGGTCTTCTGATACAGGAGGTGAAATTCTCAATTTACACTAGATTACAGCAATGCGGTCTCCACAGCTACCTCAGCCACCTTCTTGAAAGTAAGGACTAATACCACCAATGACTTCTTCCAGATCTGGTCACTGCATTATCCAGAGGCAAATTAATCAATGTATATTAATCAATGTATATCCAAACTGAAAATGGTCTGGACAGACAGATAAATGAACTATTGATTCCATTTCCTTGGTGTTGTTTATGAGATCAATATAATTCTTTTATCTAAGGGATATGACAAAAAAAAGTTCCTGTATTGATGCACTAATAGCAGTATAGGTGCAGTTCTGGGCACAGCTGGAACTGATAGGCTACATAGTAGTCTGTGTGCCTTCAGATTCATCACAAGATTAAAACTTGTTTTCAATCTGGAACGGTGGTGTAGGTTACAAATTCCTCAGAACTTTAAGGTACTCCATCTATGAGGTCAAATTCACCAACACTATCCAAAAACATTACCATTACCATTTTTCAATTCTTCTGTTGGCCATCATACCTTCCAGCACTTTAAAATAAAACAACAACTGCACAATCTGTGCCCTACTTGCCTCTTACAGCTGAGTGCCAACACTGCAGAATTCTCTCTTTGGCTGTACTTGGGCACCATCAGTTCGTTGTAGCATTTTGGTGCAGGATAAACTGTTTGCTTGCCTGCTTGCACAAAGTAAACCAAAATGGTTGCTTGCTTTTCTCCTCACTGCTTTGTTTGCAGCAGCCTATTCCCTTCATGCTGTTTTTAATTCCCATTCCTTGCTCTCTAGCCAGCTGGTTCATGTTGTCCCAGCAGCAAAAGCAGCAGTCTGTCACTTTGTGTCTCTAGGTGAACTTTTCTCCATTTTTATAGTATTTGCTTACTTTTTCTTCTTGTTGTTCAGGCAATGAGACCACTGGACACACATGGGTTAGAAAATCCTTCGTTGCCAGCAGAGAAGAAGATAATGTTTGGTAAGCCAGCTAGCTGCTGTGAAAATTTTGTTCTGACAACTGCAAAACTAAACCCATCATGAAAGTGAGGATTTGCAAAGTGTGGGAGGTAGTAATCAAACATATAAAGAAAAAGGAGATCTCACTATGATCCAGTGACCTAATTCTCCACTTGTAAAATGAGGATAATACTGTAGGTATGTTGGCTATTTAAACTGAAATCTCTTTGAGGCAGCATAATAGGTTGGCACTTCCTGAACATACACATGGCAAGAGCATCCTCTATGTTTTCCCCTCTTGAAGGTCCCTTATAAACTCCATAGTTATGAGTATTACCACCCTCCATTTGGGCTAAAGTGTTTAATAATTGCCTGCAGTGCCCAATAATCCTCACCATTACTGCAAACCAAAGGATCCCACTTATCCTTGCCTCTTCTTCTCCTTCTCATGAGGCGTATATGTTGTCTGTCTAAAGAAAGTTTTCTGATTGGTCCCAGCCTGTACTGCTAGGCTCCTGATTACAGGTCTTTTAAGGACCAGTGTTCCCCCCCCAATTATTAATTCCCTGGGACAGTTTCTTCTCTTCTGCTAGAAGGCCATTTCCTGGGACTTTGTTCCCATTTCCAGAAATCCTCCTCTATTCTTTAATGAGAAGTGTCTCCTAGAATGCCTTATGTGAGGAGGCCCTAACTCACTTGATGCCTCTAGGTACCAATTTAACATAAACAAACATTTTATTTGTTTGAGACTTAACTGTTTTTACTGATTCATTTATTCAAGTCTTTATTATTCTAGAGAAAGATTTTAAAATCCACTCATGAAATAGCATTTAGAACCTTTCACCTACAATATCAAAATATTTTAGCTGGCTAAACTGGAAATTAGAGATTTTTGAGCCACATTTGCAATAGCAAGTGTTAAAAAAAAAAATCAATGTGCAAAACCTCATTTGTGAGAAAACTACTTTGTAGATTCAGAGTGTGTACTTAGGCATTTATGTTTTGTAAGTAGAAATGCAATCTGCTTATACAAATTTGAGATAGTTGATGTGAAAAAACTTGTACCTGCAGTTTTAGAGCTTGTGATGAGGGTCTCTGAATCAGATTCTTAATGTAAAATTTTCAGAGCATCCCTGTTCACCAAAGCACATGCTTAAATGCTTTGCTGAATCAAGGCCCAAGGCAATCTAAGTCCCATATTATCAGCTTAGACATACCATGTGGTTATCTTCACCCTGGAAGGCATGTTACTCTAAAAAGTTCTCTGTAAAGATCACTCATTTTTCCCCTATATGTAGCAGTTCCCTCTTAGGGTGACTAGATATCCTGGTTTTATAGGAACAGTCCTGCTATTTGGGGCTTTTTCTTATATAGGGTCCTATTACCCCTATCTCTGTCCTGATTTTTCACACTTGCTAATGGGTCACCCTACTCCTTCCCCTCAACCCCCATCAGAGACAGTTAGATTCTGTGCTGCACCTGATCGAGGCACAGCATAAACAAACAAACAAACAAAAAAAAAGACATAAGCCATGTCTAGGGTGGGATGATGTTTGAGGAAGGTTGCTTATAGCCACCTTTGTACCCAGTTGATCCTGCACTTTTCCAGAGGCTGAACAAGGTTCCCAGGGTCTTCCAAATTATAGCAAGCCACATAAGCTACAGTACTGCTTGGAATCTGTACAATACTGCATGCTGTAGTACTTTCCTGAAACTCCTCATTGCATCTCCCTTATCCTCCTCTGCCAGGTCTTAAAGTGGCATGGATCTCATGCAGAGAGTGGCAAGGCTCCCTCTAAATAGCTGAAGTGATTGCTAAGATTAACACTTCAGTCTAGTAATTAGGCTCCATTCAAGCGATATTGCTTAGTTCCTGTGTTTTTCCTATTAGATTATTCTAAATTCTGTGGCATGAGGCACTTGGAATACAATACTGGTAAACATTTCCAAAACAAATAGCAAATGAAGATTCCAGTGAAATGACAGAAATCAGACTTCTTTTACCCATGCGGTAATTGGGATTTGGGTTTAACATGGCAGTTTTATTTTGTTCAGGTCACACCAGCACCACTAATGATGTTATGACAACTCTGGCAATACAAATTCCAAAGGGGTAGCCGTGTTAGTCTATTGTAGAAAGACAACAGAGTCCTGTGGCACTTTTAAAGACTAACAGATTTATTTATCGCATGAGCTTTCGTGGGAGAATTTTCTCCCACGAAAGCTCATGCGATAAATAAATCTGTTAGTCTTTAAAAGTGCCACAGGACTCTGTTGTCTTTCTGGCAATACAGTAATTAAGTTTGCTAGCAGAGGAGGGGCAAGTTACCTAGTAAGGTGGCATTTTTGTTGTTTACCCAAACAAGACTGATGCTGTAAGATCTCTATTTCCTCACAATACACAAGTGAATATATTGTGCTGGATGCACCTATTTCTAGATTCTTTCCTATGTTTGGTGCATAGGACAGAGAGAGGAATCAGAGCTGATTCTACTGCCAGGACCTCAGGGCTAGCCCTAGTGCCGTGGGAGTTTGAGCCACTTGTGTCATGGACACAGGATCTTTACTGGAATAAAAGCAGTGCAATACACCTGCCAACACTCATTCCCTATCCAGTCTGCTTCCCCCAGTACTGAGGTAGAAGGAAAGGGCAAGGAAGCATCAGGCGCAGGGTCCAGAATCAGCACTCTTACAAAACCAAGAGAGAACTCTGATTACATCAGAGAAATCAGGCTCTGGGGCACATTGGCAAATTCTCCTCACAGAAGAGAGAGAGAGTTATTTCACTGAAGCGAATAGAGCCATACAGGGGTGTAGCCAAAGGTGGACCCTGGTGGGCCAGGGCCCACCCACTTGGCTCTGAGGCCCACCCACCTTAGCACCTGGCAGTGGTGTGAACTTTGCCACCACAGTTGTGGGGCCACCCAGCAGCCAGTGGCCACGAGTGGGCCAGAGGTGCCGGCACTGATGCCTCTGCTCCACTCACAGCTGCGGGGCCTGGTGTCCATGAGCAGGTGAGCACTGATGCCTTTGCTCCACGTGCGTGGCCATGGCCGTGAGCCGGTCAAAGGTACCGGTGTCAACACCTCTGCCCCACTTCACAGCTGCTGGGCCCTGCAACTGCAAGCAGAACTGAGCCACTGGTACCTCTATGCTACTCAGAGCTGCGGCTGCCGACTGCTGGCCAGCCCTGCGGCTGCGGCGGCAAAGTTCGTGCCACTGCTAGCCTGGGCACTGTTGGTCTCCCGCTTCCTTGGGGGGCAGCTTCCGGTCATGTGACTGGAAGTTACCCTTGGCCAGGCCCCCCCTACCTTTGCAGGGGCTTGGCCAGAAACAGGGGATGGCTATATATACTAGGAATGAGTTGTGTAACTGAGGCTATGAATCAGGCAGCCACGTCTATATTCAAAGTTAAACCAGTTTATGTAAAGACGTTTTCAGATTTAACCCTTTGCTAAACTCTGCTTTGCTTCTAGAATTAAAATCAATGTAAGCCAGTTTAAAATGAACTTGTTTTACTTCAGCCAGAATATAAGTTCCATTTAAACCTGGTTTATATTGGCTTGTAGGATGGCGGGTTTGCAGTGGTGTAACTAATCTGTTTAGCAAACAAGGAATCCTGTGCAGGGGTTAAAGTAAGCCAGAACGCACTGGAACACTGTCCCGGGGCCCACAAATTTGGTGGGCCAGCATTCCAGGGCCCAGCAAAGCGGCAGACTCGGGCAGAACACTTGTTCCTCCCTGTCCTGCTGTGGCCGGCTGGGGAGTTTCAAATCTCCCACCCTGAGCATGCTCAAACAGAGTGTGCTCAGGGCGGGAGAGGCCGGCTGGCCCAGAAGCAGCTTTGCTGGCCACCCCCACAGCTCCGGGCCTCCAGCCAGGTAAGGGGGGCTGCAAAGGGCTGCAGGGCTTGGCAGAGGAGCCGGGGAAGGGGCCGTGGGGGGTGAGGAGAGGAGCGGGGAAGGGGCCATGGGGGGCGAGGAGAGGAGCCGGGGAAGGGGCCTGGGGCTCAGCAGAGGCCACACTGGGCTGCCAGTGGTGGCTGGGCCCGGGAGCCAGATTCGGCCACTGGCAGCTGCCAGGTCCTGGATTCCCGGCCATGGCTGTGGCTGTATTGGGCCACAGTCAGGTCAGGCCTGGATCCCTGGCCCTGCTGGGGGCCAGATTGGGCCATCGGTGGCAGCCAGGCCTTGGCCGGGACTGCATGGGGCCACCCCCAGGTTTGGGTCCCCAACCCTGACACTGGTAGGGGCTGCATCGGGCTGCCGGCAGTGACCGGATCTGGGTCTTCAGCCCTGGTGAGTCCTGACTGGGCAGCCCATGGCAGCCGGGCCCCAGATTCTCAGTGAGGGCCATAGCAGGTGGCCAGGGCCCATATCTAAGAGGCCTAGGGGTGTGGGAAGGGTTTCCATGGGGTTCCCATGGGGGGCGTGCTGCTGGGAGCTGGGCTATGGCTGCTTGCCTCCCCTCCATACTTGGGGATACATAGAGCCCTTTCTTTGTCTTCTTTCTTTTCTTTCTTCTTCCTTTTTTTTTTAAAAAAAAAAGCTTTAAAATTAACTTTAATTAAATTCCTTTTTTAAAAAGGCTTTTTAAAAAACCTTTCTAAAAATTAAATTTCAATGTAAAATATTCAAAGTCAATTAATGAAATATTTAAACCCAATTAATTTTAACTACAATCCATTTTAATTCAATTAATTACTTTTTAATTTATTTTAATTAAACAAACTGGTGGCCCCTAAGGGTTTTAAATTCTGTATTTTGGGCCCTCAACCAAAAAGGTTGGGAACTACTGATTTATAATGTAATATTTTGTGTGTTTATTTGCTTACATATAACCTTTTATTTAATTATCACGCTGTTAATCACAATACTTATTGTGTTATGCAGTGTTTGCTAGTTTGTGACAATAATTGCTATAGACATAAATGCCATATAAAATTATAAATATTTTTATTGAGCGATAACCGATGCATGTGGTACTGAGAAATGGCTGCAAATGCCTACCTGGGCTGGGGTCCACACATGCATGAAGGGGGCTCAGACAATACAGGAAGGGGGCCCAGAGATTAGGAGGGTTCCAGGGCCCGTCAAATTGTACTTTAACCACTGGTCTTGTGGCACTTAAAGACTAACAAATTTGTTAAGGCACAAGCTTTTGTAGGCTATAAGCCACTTTTTCAGATACAATATGCTGGGAATATATATATACACACACACACACACACACACATAAGTCTCAGATCCTGGACGTGACGACTTCAGCTTGCAGGTATCTTGTTATGGCTATGTAGACATCTGGACACAGACTCAAGTCCACTTCTCTCACTAGGCTTCAAAATCCAAGCCCAAATGTCTACACAGTTATTTTTGGTACCATATCACAAATCCACATGTTTAGAACCAGACTCCAGAGAGTTGCCACTACTGAATCCAGCTTGCTGTGTCAATGTACCTGTTGAGTGCAACTGAAAGATTAAAGCCTTGTGTATAAAGACCAAGCTAAATGATTCTGGAACTTAGAAGATATTCATTGCTCAAAGTGATGTCAGTTAACTTGAAGTAGCTAGGCTGATTAAGCTGCCAGTAGCTGAGAGATGGAAACTCAAGACACGGGGTAAGAAAGGGGAATGAAGGGAAACATAGAGCAAGGAGGTCAGCAAAGGACAATAACCAGATAGTTCATGTAGTGATTCTTAGGCTTTGCAAGACTGTATGTTTATCCAGTTATTTCAAAATCCAAATTGTCTACTGCTGTAGTAAGCTGCCTGATGTTTAAATTCTGAGAAGATGATACTATTATTTGTATTACCATAGCAACTAGGAGTGCTAATCATAGACCATAAGCCCAGTGGGCTTGACACAGTACAAACAGAACAAAGAGTTGGTCCCTGTCCCAAGGAGCTTGCAACATAAGAGATAATAGATAACTTTAGGTAGACAATGGGCTTGTCTAGACTAGAGGCAGGATTGTAATTTGATTATAGGCTGTTGAATTACAGAATCTGCAGGCGACTGATCATATTCTGCTCTGGCCTCTTACATCCCCACTGGTCAGCATCGTTACTTCTTCCATGGCTTTAGTTAGTTCGAATTAAGCCTCCTTAATTCGAACTAACTTGCCAGTGTAGACATAGCACTGCTGATTACTGGGGGAGGGGGAGGGAGTGGGGCCTGTGTCCATGCTTGCCCCTCCTTGTGCACAGTTCGGTCAGAAACATTTTGTTCAGTTCAAAGGAAATACTAGTTGACCCAAAAGGAAACATTTTGGGCACTTTATTTTAAGTGAAAATAAAGTTATGAAGGGCTAGAATCAGAAAACACAGAGGATGAGGTGCTGGTGGCAGCCCCTTTATATTGATAGCTGGTGGTTGGGGCACACAGCTAAGATGTGGGAAACCCATATTGAAATTCCTGCTCTGGTAAGTGCCCAAACAGCCAGGCTATTGGGCAGACTGGTGGGGACCTATCTCAGTCTCTTGAGAGGAGTGTGGTCAGTGAGTCAAGAAAGAGGATAGTTGAAAAGTTGAAAGTTTCTCTGGAGAACTAAAGGATATCCCTGCAACGGCAGTCCTGTCTGATGCTCGGCGAGTCAAGTAAGCCAGACTTTTCAGATGTAGTCCCTAAATGTGTGTCCAATTTGAGAAAGTGGCAGGCTGATTTGAAGAACTGCTGTCACTGAGGTCATGGGATCTGTGCACTCAAAGTATGATGCCAAGCATCCTTAAGAGGGTACATTATGTAGCACTGGGTACTCAATTTATGGCTGTGTTCTCTGTGCCCAGTTTCTCAACTGAGAAACAGAGATAACATTTTACTTTAAAGGGGTGCTATGAAGAGAGATTAGTGCAGTGTTTATGAAAGCACAAAGATAATATGGTGAGTGGATCATAGAAAAGCCAAGGAGGAAATGAGTAGCTGTGTCAAATACAGGGTTTGAGATATATGGTAAATAATGTATAGGGCCACATACTGAAGAATGAATGAAGAAATATTCCATGAGCACATCTAGGCTGAATTAGGCAGTGGTTTGAATGAAGCAGGTGGAGAAAGATAGCCTTCATTTACATGATCATATGCTATCATAAGACATGTGCGCAAGGAGGCCAGTATTTCATGATTTGGCCATCTTACATTCCAAGTTAAAATCATTTTTGAGTTTTTTTCTTTTCACTCAACCACTAAAAAACATCACTACTACAGGGTTGAAAATAGAACTTGTTTAATAACTTTTATTAAAATGCCTCTCTTTGAAAAATGGGGACTCCACATAATTGTGGGCTGTAGAGTTGCATTAGTGCAACCTCATTGTTTATATTGGTGGAATTTGGTCCTCAGAATTTTTTAAGTGGTGGCTGCATTTTTTCTCCCTCTTCTCCGCCCTCCCTCACCCATAAACTCAGATAGATTAATTGAAAACCTATGAGCTCAGCTACAAAAAGTGAGGATTCCATTGTGTTGTGTCATCAGCTAACATTGGTACGTATTTTGAAGTTGCATAGCGAGTATAAAATTGCTCATTTCTTGGTGAAATACTTCAGAAGAGCAGTCGCAGCATAATTAGAAAATAAAATCCTTTCTATAAAATTGTTTAGTTAGCTACCAAATTCTATGTTATGTAAGGATATTGTTTTCTGTTTAGTTCTGCATAATGGTTTAAGAGAGCCTTGTGAAAGCATCGTTTTCTATTAATTATTTCCATTATGGGAAAAATCTCTGTTAAATAATATTGTAAATCATTAACACATAGTAAAGTGCTAACAGTAGTGCTATTCTTATAAAAACATTTAGCTCACAGTACGAGTGTCAGCACAGCTCAGCTTTGCCTCACAGCTTTCTCTCTAGCTTTCATTCAGGATATGAATCTTAATTCATGCTCTTACTTGTTCCCAAAATACAGTCACTCATTAAGATTAAAAACTAGAGTTTGCATATGCTGAAGGACTCCAAATGATGAGATTTTTCAAGCAAGAGAGAAAACTATGTTAGAAAGTCTCCTATGTTGAGCACTCTATTTTAGTGAGATCTTTTATGTGGTACAATATATCATAAGCCAGCTCCCTCACAGCTGAGTTCAGAAAAAACTGCTAGTGAAAATACTAGCCATCTTCCAAAGGAGCCCCAGCCCCATAAGGATAACAATATCAGTTGGCTACTGCTATTAGTTTAATCTATGTTGCCTGAGTTAGCCAACCAAAATCATTGGCTATTGCTAGCAGTTCTAAAAACATCAAGTCCTACACCCAGGACCTGATCCAATGCCATTTTAAGTCTTTCCATTGATTTAAAATGAGCATATGCTAAAGCCCCAAAATGGTACTATATGAACGGTCAACATGCCTATGCACATCTGTCACACTTGTGCAGCCATACCTATACAGTATTTTGTCCTAGTAAAATTTTATTAAGTACAAAGGCACTAGTTTGCTCTCAGTACTGAGAACCTTAAGAAAGATTAAGGGACCACATCGAATTCCGAGGAAGGACTATGCTAAATAATTCTATGCTGGAAGTTCACTGACTCTCAGCAGACAAGCCTTTGCTCTATCAGCAAACACAGATTTGATGAAGCCAATAAACAGGATAGACTCCTTTCACTCAGGCTAAGTTAGGAAGAAGTTAAATGCTGCTTTATTTATCAAGAGCTGAAACCTATAGAAGCCAGCATCGAAGTCACAGACATGCAGAGCAAGGCTGAATTAGAAGGTAAGCCATGTTATCTGTGTTTTTTCCCTAGGGGATTGAAAGCAAATGCAGGGGCTGTGTATTGAAATGTGGAATGTGTGGAAATGTGTATTCATATGAGGACGGGAAGTATGACTGGAGAGAAAGCCAGAAGACTTTAGGCAGTAGCTGGCTGGAAAGGAAGCTTTGATATTGTGAACCAGGAACCTTCCTGCTGTACTCAAGGAAACTGGATTTTGTGGACTTAATTTGTAATCAGATAGGATTGCATCAAATAAATACCTATAATTAAATGTCTCCTCTTAATGGAAAGAGCCACAAAGCCCCGAATTTTGACCAACGTGTATCTTACCTTTTATTTGCTCTGTGTAAAATATTATGGATAGAAAGTTATGTTTGCGTATCTTATCTTTAATACCTAGGAATAAGGGACTAAAACTAAAAGGAAGGAATGCTGTATGTCAGGAAAAGCTCTCTAACAGGAAGGTACATTGGCTTGCAGAATAGTTTCCAATAAGGGTTGTACAACACAGTAGAAGCCACTGTTGTGGGGATATTTCAGACTACTCTGTACAAGGCACTAGGAATTAGATACAGCAGAAGGAAGGAAGGAAGGAAGGAAGGAAGGAAGGAAGGAAGGAAGGAAACAATCTAGTACTGCTCCTAAGGATTGCCTGAATGACTTATGAGTAAAACTGCTTGGAATAATTCTAACAAGTGTTTTCATCAGTATTCTGCAATTTGTCAACATTGAAGCATTCCATAAAAATGGTTCTAATTTTGGTGAAGTTTTTACAGAAACTACCTGGTGGGTTATGTAAAATCTGGGCTTTCTGGGTTCCAAGATTCCCACAGGTGGCTGCTCTGGAGCTACATCTCTTTTTGTGGAATCTTTTTGTTTTTATTATGAATTGTAATGAAACCAAAATTTCAAAATAATGAAATTGTGTAGGAAAAAACCCTGCCTTCCTCTCTCCAACGGCGAGAGAGTTTCCCTATTGTTAGCTTCTGATTAGCGAGTTACACATTAATAGTGGACTTTCCTCTATTTTGTCTATTTGCCTAGCAGAACTTTCAATTGTTTTTGTTAATACTTCTCCGAAAACTCAAAAGCCAATGTCTCCTCTGCAGTTCGTGGCTCATACAAATAAGACTGACAAAAAGAGTCAGAAACACTACAGAGACAGTGACAACAAAAAACTGAAATTTCAGCCCATTTAAAAGTTTAGAATAAGCCCTGGCATAGACACATTAGAGAGCAGATGGTAAATGTGATGGTCAGAGTTTCATAATAAAATGTACTACAAGCACCAGCAACTTCCGTACAACCATATCACCACCACCACCACCACATGGAGGCTGTATGTTTCACTGTACTCTTAGCGTATATTTTGCATTGACCTCATTGGTGAAATCCTAGCTCCACTGACTTCAATGGCAAGACCACCTTTTTGGAGTGTGAAAGGGGTTTGTTTGGTAGAAGAGGTGGTGCACATAACACCTACAGTTAATGGTGGTTAGCATGGAATAGCTAAGGGTTTGTCTCTATAGCAAGTTACCACATAGCAAGCCAAGATGTAAATCTATAGCACAGTCACTTCCTCAGCACCCCAGGACTTCCACTGCACTGTAGCAACATTCACACAGGATGTTAATACCCCCAAAAGCCGGTACATTGTACATTTGCAACCTGGCTTGCCAAACAGCAACGTGCTACATGAACAAGCCCCAAGCAAACAAGATGACCCATATATAAGCCTGTCTCAAAGTTTTGTCTGTCTGTTGAAATTTCCCATGCTTCTTCCCAGAGAGACTCCCTCTCCTCCAAAAGTTGAAGACAATTAAGTCATTTCCAAGTGTCAGGTGCAAGTTCATCCTTCTGCTGTATTGTCTCTTGGTGCAGGTGATGGAGACATGCAATGTAGCTCTGATGCCTGGTATAGGGGTTTGTGCTGCTAACATGAGAGACCCTTCTTATTTAAAATGGGGACGTTTTGTGCATGGGTGGGGGAAGGGTAACTGTCAATTCAGCGACAGATTGTTTTGGGGCCCTCGGGCTCAGGGTTCCTTCTCAGAGTATTCTTCTGGGACATCAGCTGTTGTTTACTTCAGACTCCGGCTCTGAGGGTCCACGTTAAAATTGAAAGGGGCTAGTCACAGAGAAAAGTGAAGAGTTTGTTGTTAAAATATAATGTAGGAACAGCTTTTTTTCCTGTGTCACAGCTGTGCTTAGCACAGGAAGCTGGGGTAGGCGGGTTCTGATGTTGGTTCTGCCTTCCTGATTCTGAGCCCAGGCCTCAGCTCCACCATTTAGAACTGCTGATGGCCATCCTTCTATGCCAGTAGAAGGATGAAACTGCCTCTGCATCAATGTAGGATTGGCAGAACAAAGAGCCACCAAGCCCAGCAACACAGACAGAAGCAGGCTAAGGCCTAGCAACAGCCTAGATACACCATCAGGGAGGTCCCTTTACTATAGGGGACAGATCATGGCAATCAACTGGCAGCTGGGCTGCAGTGGGGATAGAGGCTCTACCACACAGCTTTTAAATAACAGCCCAGATTCTCAAATAGTTCAGTTCGGTGTAAGTCTATTGAAACAGCTTTACTGCAGCTGAGAGACTCTGATCCAGTATTTCTGGATGATCGATAGATGAGCAGGTTCCTGCAGCTTGTGGGGGAATTGAAGAATCAGAGCACTTTAAAAGCTTTGTGCAGCCTTTTTTGAAATCCTGATCCTATATCAGCAGTTTTTTCCTGAGGCAGGCTACTTTTTAAGTCAGCATATCTTCTGCATCTAATATTTCCCCCCATAAATACACCACCTCAGTAGAATGTGATTAGAACTGTGAGACTTACAGACATTTGCTATGATTGCTTACCTGGGACTTTGATGATGATGATGTTCCTACCTGGGACTTTGATGAGGTGTGGAAGCTGGTTACCTGAAGTTTAATTGACATCCCACTAGGAAGAAAAGACATTATGAAATTCAAGAGAGTTGTCTTAATGATAGGACATTTTATAGAGCATAGAAAAATTAAGATAATAAATTATAATGGAGTAGACTCAGTGACCATCCAAATGTCTTCTTTAAAACCCCATGCTTTACTCAAAAAAGGCCAGAGGGAAAGGGAAGAGACATATGGTACATTAGACTATCATAGCAAACACTTTATGGGAATATAATTTTAGCTAAATTCAGAAGCATAGCTAATATTTTAGAATCTTTAAAACACAGATTTAATCTGATTATTTTCTCTTAGCCTATCTTTAATATACAGCCAAACTCCCAGAGGAGCGACCACAACTCTTGAGGTATGCACAATTAATTAGCAATTCTATAACAACAGCCTGTTACTAAAAGTCCTGATTTAGAACACAGTCTACCCCCTCCTCCAAGATGTTAGCTTTACATTTGTTGCTATCTAGCATAGCCTGCCTACAGCCAGGTTTAAGTTTATGATGCCCTATAGTGAAAGGGGCTTTTATTGTCTTTTCAATAAACTGCTTATCTCAAAAAAATCAAGTCAGATGTGGCATTTGTTTCTAAATGTGGTGTGGCATTCCACCCCCGACCCCGCAGTCCCTGCCTCTGCATTTTGTAGTTTAGCTGACTGAGGCCCTAATAGGATTGGACTCTAAAAAAAATGTAGTAAGTTTCAGATTATTACTAGAGGAAGTTCTATATTCTCTCAATGTTCAGACATGTACAGCAATAGGATCTCCAGACCAGGATCAGTGAGAAGCAGAATTAAAATTTTAAGGGATTGCTGTGGTTTCAAATATCTGCATTAAGAGTAAATACTATGTGATAGTTACTTAAAGTGGTGTGCAAAAAAAGAATGTTTATTTATCCAAATAGTCTCTTATGCAGGCTTACAATCATGTCGTAACTTCAGACATGTCCTAAGTTTTTATTAATGTCAAGTGGCTCGGGGACTAGAACACCCAGGTAACTGTTGGCAAGAGTTTAAATATCATGAATCAGAAAAAGTGATGAATACTCAACTTCAGCTCCAATGGAGTTATAGTAATTTAAAGCACCAAGAATCTAGACTACACTCTCTCTTACTCATGCCATAGACTGAACTATGGAATTACTCATTTTATGCCAAATAATGTCATATTCCCTGAAGTTTCTTCTAGCTTCCCCAAACACAGTAGTAAGGTTCCTTTTTCTTATTCAAGCTAATACAGATTTTTAACATGATCTCAAAGTCTAATGTGAGATGCCTCAGGTGCCCATAGATTAGTGTTCTGAAGTATTTGGTTTACATAGATTTGACTCTCAGAATAATGCTCTGGTCAGACTTAAAACAACCTGAGCTGCAAGAAACAGGTGCTATTTTGTGTCACTTTATTGACACTTCCAACTCAACTCTAAGCAGCACTGGTGAGCTCTAAAGAAATTACCCTCCTTAGCTAAAAAGTCACTATAATGCATGACTTTTAAGGATGTTGTTTTAAATTGGGGACAAAATACAAGGGGAAGTCTTTGAGGAACATTTGAGATAGAAAAGAGAAAGTGTGACTCCTATTTGTTACATTTTAATTCCTTCAATATGAGGAAAATATATAAATGAATCAAAAGAAGGGCTATTTGTAGTATGTTCTTATGAATTACATCATGATGAAGTTACTATGGCTCTGTCTTAAGAAGGTTTGACCCTATGCATCCATGGATAAGGGTCTAAGAGTTAGTTACTTCAAACTACTGTTGGTTGCTTAACCACCAGGAGGGAAAGAACCAAGCAACACGGTTGAATGATCTCTTAACAAATGTTTTCCAAGGGATTACTGCTGTCATAATTCACTCTGTACTGTTAATACAGAAGAGCCTCACAAGATACTGATAATGGAGCAGCTGAACTTGGATTCTCTGGCCCTTGCAGTAATTATAAAACAGCTAGGACAGGCAATTATTCTGTGGGGGAGGGGCAGACGGGTGTCTGAGCACTTTAAGGACAAGTGCACTTGATGAATTTCACAAAAGAATGCTGCAATTGGTGGCCATCAGTAGATTTAGGGTTTTGAGTAGAAGTGGCTAAACATCTAAGAATTTGGTACAGTTATCCAAACTTGTCATGACTGCAAAAACTAGTCTGAAGTCTTGCGAGTATGGCTTTTGCACCAGATAATTGGAATTTATAGAAGATTTGGGGTCAAATTCTTCCCCTCCTGTGGTGCGCAGGCCGATACGGGCCTGAAGATTTTGTCACGTGAGCAGTGATAAGGCTGGGTCAGGCTCTTCTCTTGGCCTAAGAGTAGCCATTTTAAAAAGCAAAAAATATATAGTGAGCTTGTCTGTCATTTCTGTGAACTGCTAAAGCTGGTAGCTGTGGTAAACGTTTCCTGAAAACAGTGTCTGTGCCCGCCGCAAGCAGCACAAGCCTGCGCCAGACTTCCTCTCAGCTGTGTGGTTTAGTTAACAGCCAATTGATATTAATGCTAACGCAGTTTCACCATATATGGGGAACGGGGGGGGGGGGGCTACAGCCCCAGCACGGCACTTTCTCCACGAGTACAAAAAGGAGTGGGCTTACATGCAGCCCCTGAGAAGTCATCACTGACCATCAATATGCGGCTTGGCTGTGAGGTGCTGTGAACCCCTGGGTCCCCCTTCCTTTGTAGCCTGTGGGACAATGGAATCCTGGCTTCTCCCCATTGTTGTAAGCGCTTGATTTCCAATAAAGAGGGTTGCTTTAAGACCGGACCTCAGTGTTTATTTCCACAGACTGGCATCTAAACAAACACCTGCCTTTGGCAGACCACACCTCCACTAAAGCCACTTTACAGAGCGGTGGCAAGACAAACAGGGGTGGAAGTAGCTTTTAGAGACTACCGCTTAGCACAGCAGTGGTGTAGGCAGTGATACTCCTGGACCAGTCACCACAGAGCCCAAGGCATAGGGGAATGCAGAAAGAGTATTTGCCAGTGAAAGAGAGCAGACAGAATGTTCTGTTTTTCTACTATTCTGGCTTGTGGAACAGCACAGTGGCAGCTGTGAACAAGTTGCTTTAATTAATACTGGGAGTTGAATGAGACTCAGCAGCAACAAAGATAACAAAGCCATTTTTGCGTCCCTACCCCTCCCCACACAGTATCAGTGAAAGAGGTTTGAAGAATTCATTGCTGGAGAAGAAAATTGTTAAATAATGCAACAATGCCCAGGAAGATTTAGAAAGTGACAGACTTGTTTTTATTGCAGGCAATTCAGACAAATGCCTTCAAGTGAAAAAAAAAAAAGATTAAACTTCCCCCCTCCACTGAACTAGGACTCTCACCTACAGTACCCATGGGATGTAATCTTCCCTCTGTATGCACAGAGCTCCCATTAAAGTTAATGGGAGTTATAGACATGCATCAAAAGTAGAAGAGATTTCCCAGATCTTATGTCTACCAGTCTCATTAGACTCTTTAAAAACTAGCTAGAGGATAAACTTTGCTGGTTTCATAGTTTGTCTTCTGTCCTTCAACAAATTAGGCAAGTGTACAAAAACAAAACACTGGAGTACTGAGAAGGAAGGAGAGAAAACTAGAAGTCCAAAAAGGCATAATTTACAAATGTGAGTTGAGAGAAACAGTGCTGTATTACATCTTATCAAGGCAACAGGAATGTAATCAAGAATAAAATTGTATAATACAGGTGTCCACCATTTTTGTATCTTGTGTAGTTCACAGTATGTTTTCCATGACAGTCAAAAATACAGAAGGGTGAAATCCTGACTCCATTGAAGTCAATGGCAATACTCCAACTCAACTTCAGAGGGATCAGAGTTCCACTCAAGAAGTTTATAGCTTACACTCCACAGGGATACCCACGTTAGTCTTGTTCAGCAAAACAAACAAGGAGTTCTGTGGCATTTTTAAAGACTAACACATTTATTTGTTGCATCCAAGTGGGATTGTGACCTTGAAAGCTCATGCAACAAATAAATGTGTTAGTCTTTAAAAGTGCCACAGAATTCCTTGTTTGTATAGCTCAGGTTGATATTTAACTGTTTGTTGAACTCTCCTAGATTGAGTCAAAGACACTTACAAACATGCTTAATCTTAAAACAAGAAAGTAATCCTAAGGGTTTAGTTATTAAGTGACCCTTTTCCCTGAGATTTGGCCTTCTAGGACCCAATTTCACTCCCGAAGTCACCCTGTTTTTCCATAGAATTTTGTGGATTTTGAAAGGTTCCAGTAAGTTTCACATTCAGAAAGATAAAGTCAGTGTACCTATTAATAAGGGATATCATGTTGTAGTCATTCTTTTAGGCTATGTCTACACTAGAAAAGTTAAGTCGACTTTGTTAAGTCGACTTAATAAGGTCGGCCTTAAGTCGACTTTATTAAGTCGACTTAACAAAGTCAATTTAACTTTTCTAATGTAGGCGTAGCCCCTTGTTGACCTTATTAAGTCAATTTAATGCTTTAAGTTGACTTAATAAGGCCAATTTAGGCGCTAATCCCCGACCACACTGGCTTAAGTCGATCTAGTAAGGTCGACTTAAGCATTAAGTCAACCTAAAACCAGGTGATGCTTACGTCGACTTAAGGAAACCCCATTGTGGACACGGCTTTGTTTAGGTCGAGTTAAGCCTCCTTAAGTCGACCTAACTTGTAAGTGTAGACACACCCTTAATGTTTAAGTAAATATCTTATAAAATAACAAATTTTTCTTATCTTAAGACACCCACAATTTAATTAAATTTAATTTAAACTGTTCAAGAAAATGTCCTATCAACATTTACAAGTTAAATATCATATAAATCTCATCTTTAGTAGCCTTGGATAAAATCTGAACTGGTGATACAATCTTAATGGCATGCTTATATTTATACCCTGAAATGCAGGCACCGATATAGCTTAGTCCAATGTTTCATTATGCATGTCCTTGCAATGGAGTCATTGTTAGTTCTGTAAGGTAAGGGATTTTTGTTTTGTTTATATGACAGAAGCAGTTGGCAACAAAAGCTTTTTGCAACTTAGTGAAATCAACATTACAGGGGTTTTTTGGGTCAAAAATCCTTTAAAAAAACCCAAACATGTCAACATGTTTTGTTTTGTTTTGATTTTTCAATTCAAGATGCCTGTTTTGAAATTTATTTGAGCAACTATATGTATGTTCCAAATCAAAACAAAGTGTTGTTTTCTGGGTCAATTTACCCCATCTCCACACCTTTCAGAAATGCCAGCAACTTGAAAAAAATAAAGTAATCAATGTCACAGCTTGACTTGGGGGGATAGGAACAGCTTTCGAACAGCGTCAAGCATAAACAGGAAGGGCACCATTTTTAAAGTTTTTTCTTTCCAAAGACCTGGACAAAAATCAATAGGTCTGCCCTCTTTTTAATGAAGAAAAAAAGTTTTCAGATTTTTCCAAAGGAAGAATGACTCTTACAAAAAGAAAATTATGCTGAAGACACTTTCAGTACAATTAAAGTTTCCCGTGGAAAGCAAACACTTTCTCGGCAAGATTTCATTTAGTCAGCCTATACTTCCATTGAAAGAAATTGTTCACAACCATTTTCAACCTTAGTCAGAAAGTCCCACCCCTTCAATATGGATTTCTGATTCAATTCTGAGTTTTATTTTTCCACTAAGTCTGTTGGTAAACTTTAATAGACCTGCCCTTATAATCTCTTGGAGGTGGGGGAGTGGATTCTAAGGATAAGTACAAAAATGAGTGCTTTTTTCTTCTGAAGAGGAAGAATATTCCGTCAAGTCTGGTACTGCTCTCTTGATAGTGTTTCATCTCTGTAGTGTAGTCTATTTATTTGATTGTTAGGACCAAATCAACTTATAAATTAAACCCGATATTTTTTGTCCTGTTTCACGGAGGGTAAGTCTGAATATTGACAATAGCAGGAAGAAGTTCCATTTGTGTCAACCTTGTCAGCTTGCTATGGGACCAGATGCTATAGCTCTGGCTGCAAGTCTTGGAAGGTATCCACAATGAAAGAAGTATTACTAGCTTATAGATCAGGGGTTGGCAACCTTTGCCAATCCCCATGCCGGCCTCTCCTCCCCGACCATCAGCCAGTGTCGGCAGCTACATCTGCCAAAAAAAAAGTGGCAGCTGCCTAAAAATTCAGGATACCACAGCTAGAGTGGAGGAGGGGCTGCTTCCCAGGCATGCCCCTGAAAAGAGCTGCTCATGGAAAGAAGCTGCCCAGAGTGGCTCCTCTTGGCAGTGAGCCTGAGGATGGTGGTCCCCAGGAATGCCATGGAAAGAAGCTGCCCAGAGTGGCTCCTTTGGATGGTGGCACAGTGCAGAGAGTAGCCATTCCAGGTTGCTTCTTTATACAGCATGCCTCAGAAATGAACATGTCCAGGACCCACACGTGCCCCGGCTGCCCCGAAAGAAGCCACCTGGAGTGGCTTTTGGTGACAGCAGAGTGTGACGGGATGCACATCTGTGCAGCCCTTGGGCGTGACCTGTATAATCTTTCTGTTCAGTTTTGCAGTGTAATTGGGTTGTTTGATGACAATTACGCTATACCAGGTTCCTCTGTGAATGCTCAGAACATGTGCCACGTGATTACCAGGGTGCCATGTTCCCTGCTGCGACATGTATGTATAGATGTGAAGCATGTTACAGGGTTCAGACTCTCAGGGCTGTCTCTAGCACAATGGCGGAAGATTTACACATCAAAGGGAATGCTAATGCCCTCCCCTGCTCAGGTAGGAGTGAAGAGAACAGGACAGTGAGGGGGAGGGGCTGTCAGCAGTTTGTTAAAACAAAGACAGAGACTATGAAGGGGGAGAAGCTGCAGGCTTTTAGCCTGAGAAGACACCATCTTGCAACCAACTTCAAGCAAGATCGGAGCCCTGCCTGGGAACAGGCAGAGAATGGCTGCAAAACATCAGACAGCCAAACACCATGTGCATAATCTTGGACTCTGAGGCTATGCCTACACGATCAGATTACAGCGCAGCTTCTGAACTGAGCTTCTGAGCGTTGTAAGAAGCACGTGGATTTTATTGCGCTGTACCTTGTACACACGTCGCTCCTTGAGACGTCACAGGATTCCTCGCT
>ML685766.1:6649203-6701511 GCA_007922175.1 Pelusios castaneus
CTTATTAACGCGCGGTAATGATTTTTAATGCGGATTACGGTGCTCATGTAGGCAAGCCCTGAGGTTAGTTTAGGTGAAGATGTTAGAGTAGTATGCGGTTTATACCCTTTATTTGATAGTGGTCACTCCTGACTCATTTATAGTATGTTTCTGCCTTTATTGGCCATGTTCTCACTTGAAATTGTACTCTGATCAATAAACTAATATTTGTTTTATCTAAAGCTGTGTGGTCTTTAGAGGGTGTGGATGTGGGAGGCTGGGCACAATCCATTTCTTTGTTAAGTGGACGGATTTGAGACTAAGGTGATTGGGAGTGGGTCCCAATCCCTGTAAGGCAGTGGCTCCCAGTGTAGTGTCTGGGGCTGGGTGTGCTCGCTTGGGGACCAACGCCTGTGTGGCTAGTGGATTTACACCCACTGCCTGGGACCAATTACACGCTGGTGGCTGGTGTGGACTGACTCAGGAGTGAGTGGTCACCCAGCAGAGCGGGGTGAATTGAGGTTCAGGAGTGGGGTTCAAGTGGTCATAGCAGCACACCAGACTGGATTTAGGGAGCAGCCTGTCACACAGAGGCAATTTCTGCAGCACCACAGAGGGCACAGCATGCCGCTCCGAATGGGCTCATGTGCCACTGTCAGCACATGTGTCAGGGGTTGCCTACCCCTGTTATAGATAGAGCTGCTACCCTTGTTTTACAGCTAATTAAAAAGGGGATTTCAAGTAGTAACTATAGATATGACACATCTGCTACTGAATTCACAGAACACTAAGGGAAGAAAGTACCAAAAAACCAAGTACAGTGACATTGAAATTTGATATATATTTTTATTTATTTTTTTTAAAAGAGCAGCAGTAAGTCAGAGAGACCCTAGAGTGAAATGAGAAAGTTAAAATTCCTTAGACTTTCATAGAGGGTGCTTAAAAAGATACTAAAAAGAATCACAAAAGATATGTTACTTGGACTGTAAGGTCTTTGGCACAAGGACAATCTTTTTGTTCTGCATTTCTATATACAATATTGTCCTGGGGCTCCTAGGTGCTAGAGACAGGGGGAGAATAAAAGCAAGCTAACAAATCAAACTACACTATCCTGAGTAAGTGGCAGAGTACAGGTGGTTTGTCAAATCACACAGGTATTTCAAAACACAAAAAGATCCAGTCCAACTGAAAATGAGCATATATTATACTGGGTGAAATATAAAGTGAAATTAGGAAACCAAGAACTTTTGAAGATACTAAAAAACCAAAACAAATATAACTATACCAGAATCAGTATTCCAAGAGAAAAATCAGTGAGTTGGGTGGACTAGCATGGAATAGAAATTGTTGAAAAGTTAAGTTATTCCTTTTCCATCACCTTTCAGAGCATGTTGGATTTATCCACTCCATTTAGGAAAAGAGCAGATTTTTTTTTTTTTTTAAAAGGGAGGAAGGTAGCAGGGATTAAATAGCAAGAGATCACTAGATGATGACATCAGACTCCTGAGTGAGTTTAAGAATAAAGTGGCAGTGTTTTAAAGACTAGGAAGGAGGTGATTGGATAACTAATAGGCTATGTTGCACCAACAGCTTTTCCCTACAAATACTGTATTTTCATCAATCTGTTGTGCCTTTGCATTTAGCCAGAAAATACTGTTTGATATTATCTCCCAAAGACCGATGGAGAGCAATTTTCAATTCCTTCGAGTAACAGTGGGTCTTCTCTTTCTAAGGTCTTTTGTAACACTTCTAAACATTCTATAAAACTCCCCTTACATTAGTCTACCCTGGCATCATCATCTGATTTTCTATGTTGGAAGAGAATAGCGAGTTTGCTTCCCGCGGGGAAACAGTGAGAAAAATGAAGAGGAGAGAGATCAGCAAGGTAGCTTTTTCAGTTGCTGCCTGGATGTCTTTTTAAGTCTCTAGGCTTTCTATTTCTATTTTGAAGATGCCACAAGTGATCTTGGTGGGTGGGTTGGGCGGGGGAGAGAAGACTTAGTCTAGAATATTTATAGGATTGTGTATATGTGTGCTGCTTCCTTTAACCATTAATTAAAGAATTAACTGAAAAAACTAATCAGCTTTTTTCCAGACAAAGAAAGTGGATCGCTGCACCCAGGGCCAGATTTCCAATTAGACACAGTTGGCACATGCTTTGGGGCATTAGCATTCTAAGAGTATCTAACTGATGGCTCATTACCCAACAGGCCAATGAGGCCCATGTCCAAGGACCCCGCCAATTTGGGAGCCATGCATGAGTGCTGGAACTGTGGCCCCACCACCTTGCTTCTCCAGGCCCCACACTCTGGCCAAGCCAGAAGCCAGAACCCAGGTGTGAACACATTCCCCTCTTCCCATGTGGAGCTGGTCACTAGCCCCTCTCGCCTTGCTCTTGTTTGGAAAACCCAGTCAGCTGTAGACTGGGGGGAGGAGGGAGGACAGACAGACAACAACACTGAAGATGCTGTTCTTAAGGGTGCATGAGCCAGGCCTAGCTGACTCTACATTTGTTTACATTTCTAAACTGTGTTGGAAGCAACATTAGTCTTTTTTTTGGTAATGCACTTGTTCTTCTCCCTTTATATCAGGAAACACAAAAGCAATCATGGGAGAGAGTGAAGGAAGACAGTAAAAATGTGACAAAGCTCATCACATTGTCAAAAAAGTGTAGGAGTCATAGGACAGATTGTCTCTCAGTACTGATATCTTTTCATGGGCTCTCATTTGTTCCTTAATTGATTTCCAGTCCAGATGGACTAGAGCAGTGCTTCCATTTTGAGACAGGATTCCAGTTGGAGCTGTAGATTTCACACTCCTTAGACTTGCGTAATTTTGAGCTAGTTAATTTTGTGCTAGTTGCTTTCTCTATTTAGGCCCTTACTAAATGAAGTGAGGTTATAATCTAAGGCTTTGTCTGAATTTAAAATTACTACGGTGGCACAGCTGCAGTTGCATTGCTGTATCTCTTCTGTAGATACTCACTACAGCCACTAGAAAACCCCTCTAGTTGCTGTAGTTAATCCACCTCCTTGAGAGGCAGAAACTACATCAGTGGAAGAATTCATCCATAGACCTTGCTCTGTCTACTGCAGGAGTCAGGTTGGTTTGACTACATATATCAAAGGTCTGGATTTTTCACACCCCTGAGCAACAGATGGGCTGAGTACATGGGCTGACCTAATTTTTTTAGGTTACATCTGGCCCAACAAAGGAATCATATGGAAGACAGGAAAAGCAAAATAAAGTTCACTGAAAGCTCTTTATGCCTCTCAGCTAGATGTGGTGATCAATAAGCACTAGCAAAATAATGTGAGTGAAGCATGGGATCTGACAAACCTCGAGTTAATCTCTTCTTTAATCAATTGATAGGCAGAATTTAGCTGTCTACTAGACAACAGTTCTTCCAACTCATGCAGTTTTTCTAAAGGGAAAGGCTAAGCTTTACTGTACCCTTTTCTTAACTATCAGTGTTGATGCTATGGCTGACCCTGGAAGGAATGACTAACGCTGTGGCTTTTGCAAATGCTTGCTATAGAACCAAGTAAAGGAGTTTATCAGAAAAAAACACTTCTTTAAAAATGATGCTTTATAATCCAGTAGTCTAGAAGCTTCAGTTCATTTAGTAAGGGCCGCAATTAAGAAAGCAACTAGAACAAAATTAACACCTTTTAAATGCAGGATCATATTTAAGAAAAATAAAAAACACTCTGAATGATTTACCAAATGCCTTTTTCTTCACAATATGTAGATTGCATTAATGGGCTGCTTGCACTATTGTAAGTCAATAGTGATGAGTTTTCTTCAGATTTACTCCAGTGTAAGATTGACGGGATCTACAGAGTAGAGGTGGCCAACTTGACTTTTTCTTGCAGCTTCCTACACACTTCCCATTCCTTTCCTCCATAAGAGAGACAACAATAATTTTAAACCTAGCTTAAAAACAATGTTTCTATGCATTTTTATCACTACCAGTGATCTCCAAAATTGAAAGATTAGTTTACAAGCCAGTTTAAACGGGGCTGGACTGGGCTCAGTCCCACCTCCCCAGCTGGGGTCAAGGCTGGATTGGGAGTACCGGCACCTTTTTAAAAAACAAAAAAACCACTGGTCAGAATAGTTGTCTTATACCCAGATAAGAAGTGTTGCTTGAATTTGCCAAGGAGTTTGGCATTTTCAGAATCATTTAGCCCAAGGGTTCTCAACCCCTGGCCTGCGGGCCAAAAGTGGCCCGAAGGGCTTTTTAAAATAGCCCGCACTGCCCAGCCGCTGGCTGGGAGCCAGGTCACATCCGCCCAGTCCCAGCATGCAACTGGGAGCCCTGCTGCGACTGCCCACCTCCCCTCCGGTCCCAGCCAGGGCTCCAAGGGCTGTGGGCACGGCATGGCTGAGGTGGGAGTTGGGGGGGCATGGGCTGGCATGGCCGTTGGGCTTGCTGGCTGCAAGGGGCGACTGCAGGCAGTGTGGTGTGACTGTGGGGGGGGGGGAGAGGACCTGCGGGCCATGCTGTTGCTGGGGCCCACACACCTGCCTGCAAACTGGTGCTGTTCATGCGCATCCAAGCCCCCCCCCCCCACGCCGCCTTTAAAAAAAAAATCAATATTTTTCAAATTTTTTTTTGCTCGAGGGCCACAAATATAATTTTTACAACCGTGAAGGGCCACTAGTCTATTTAATTAATTGATTTTAATTAATGTAAATTAAAATTTAATTTGAATTTAATTAATTTAATTGTAATGTAAATTTAATTATATAGACTGATGGCCCCTCAAGGTTCTAAAAATTATATTTGTGGCCCTCAAGCCAAAAAGGTTGGGAACCACTGATTTAGCCTCTCACTGACTTCAAGGGAAGCAAAGTTAAGTGAATAGTTCTGCCTTGAACATCATATATAAAACATTCTTTAGCCATTTGTGCCTACAGTCTACTCATTTTAACAATCTCACCACAGAAACAAAAAACAAAAAAAAAAACCGGCCAATTCAATTGGAAAGCTATTTTGCGCCTATTTTTTCCGGGTCCATGACTGGACAATCAGAAGCATGCAAATTAAGAATCACAATACATTTGTTAATTAGTAAATTTATTGTCTTTGAGAGTGCAAGAACAAGATTATTCATGTCTAGTTGGCACAAGGCTACTTGTGAAATAAGATGCTACTTCTGTACAAAGTTGGCAAAATCTGGATACTGCTTGGTCAGAAAATTTATTCCTATTAAAAAAATAAACCCAACCAAAGATTGTTGATCCCTGTCAATAGTGTTTAATTATTTGATAAAAGCTTTCTATAAATTTAAACTCAGTTTTTCCCATGAAGTTTCAATTCACCTGTGTCTCTGGAATTAAAAGGCTCCTCTGCTCCTTCAAGAATGGTCCCATTTTAATCCAGAGTTCCTAGAGAAACAAGATCAGATTCCACCGCACAAAGAAGTGCAAGAAGAGTCATACTTCTGACCTTTGGATGCTGTGACAAAAATTTAACTGTTTTGGACACTTCTCCCATCCATGTCTTTAGTAATACAAAGCGTGACCAATGACTAGTAAGCTACCCTGAGTCATTTGTTTAATTAAAATGTGGTCCAAGTAACAGAGTTGGAAAAAGTCATGCCTTTTAAGATCCTGTACTCAGCATTTTTGGTACATACTAGCAAGGGAAGAGGAGTTGTGCTGTTCTTTATAGCACTAACTTCATATAAAGTAGCTCCAACAATTAACATTATGCACCTGATTAAGACAGACCATAAGAATAGTGATTGTTAATTCTTTGGATAGATGGCAGAAAGGGAATCCAGAATACATATTTTCCTCATATGAGCAGTCCCATATGGAAAACACCACCACCTGAACAAGATTTATGACTGGTTAGCTGAAACGGATTGATTGCTTGTATTACAACATACTTTGAAAGCCAGTCTCATTAAAAAGCTACCAGCATTCAACATAAGTTACAACTCCACAGATGTTCTACTTCAGGGCTGACAAGGATTTAAGAGACTGAAAGGCAATGACAGAAAGAAAACCTCATTGAAATTTTCTATAGCATTAAAATTAGAGGGTGAGCAAGATCTAAGACAACTGAAATGAAGCCTACATTGCTATTTCTTACAGCTCCTGTAAGTGTAAAAAGCAGTAACTGATCCCTAATTCTGGCTATGACCACTGCCCAGTGTGCTATTTTTCTGAGAAGTGGTTAGTTTGGTATTCAGATACCCATTTTTAAATGTTACTAGTAGTTTGGGTTTTTTAATTTACATATACATTTTTGCATTCCACAGAATTTTCGTCTTCTGCTCTCAAAAAATCCCCTCATCCACACTGATTACCAGCCAAAGCCCATAAAGCTGGAAGAAACACACCCCTTCTCTTCCATGTACCAATGATATTAGGGTTAGGATTAATGTATTTAGGCATGTATTTTATGGAGTTAGCATGTCTTCCATTTTTTTGAGTCATCTGGTCTTCAATTAATCAATTTGCACTCAAAAGCAAACAGGATTATTTTACTCAAGAAAATAAAGTAGACTGTAACTACAGAATCTACTTTGATTAAGAAATGCTGGAGTTTGTGTAAAATGTTTGCCCCATGTATCTATCAGATCAAAGGGAAATATGGAGACCACTGCTGGTCAATGGAACCTCCTTTGTAGGTCTAAATGCTTAATGTTCACTTCACTTATGTGGAATGTACATTTCCCCTTCTCCATTGGGTAGCTTAAGTCTCCTCCCTTCTCTCTTTCCAGGTGCTTGATATCACCAATATTTAGAACAGCTTCTCTCCTCTCTTCACATAGCATGGGTCCTTTCCCTCAGCCTGCCATCCAGATCCACAAAGAGCTTAGGTGGTGTGATGCTTAGCATGTCAAAATCTAGTTTCTTGGAGTCTGTATGTGGCTTATGTGTGCTCTCCCTGCAAACCACACATTGCTGAAAGTCAAAAATCCTGACTTCATAAATTCCAACACCAGAAGGGACATTCCCAATCACCTAGACTGGCCTCTTCTATGACACAGGCCACAGGACTTCACTGAATCAATTAAAAGAACATCTCTCCTTTCTGAAATATAATGATTTAGATTGTCAGTTACGGAATCTCCATCATCTAACCTGATCTCAAAAAATCACTGAACACCTGTCAGTTATGATCTAGATCAGTGGCTCCCAACCTTTTTAACTCGAGGGCCACAGATATTTTTTACAACCCTTTAAGTCTACCACTCTGCACTAGCAGGGCTCCCCACTTCAGCCAGATGGAAGGAGTTCTCAGTGAGAAGGCTGTCTCCTTGCTGATCTCTGTCTCTGTGGCTGCATCATGGAAACCACATGCATCCTGTAGCCCCATGTGCTCCACCCAAGTTCCTAGCCAGTGACTCTTTTCTGCAGCCAGGGGGGTGGAAGATTAGTATTTACCTCCCTCTGACTCTAGCAGAGACCTTAGCACCTATGGTCCTAAGCAAAGTGCTTTGCTGTGCTCGCTGCTACAGTCAGGGGTGAGGAATTCTGGTCTCCCATCCCTTGGCTGCAGCAAGGAGCCTGTGCTGGTCTTTTAGCCCTGTGAAAACATGTTCCAACTGTCTCCCTTCTGCAGCCAGCAGGGGGGGAGTCGCAGACCATTCTGAAAGTTCCTGCATGTCACAGGTTGGGAACCACTGGTTTAGATATGTTTGGTCAAGAGACTGGTCTAAATGATTTTTCAAGGTCCTTTCCAGTCCTCTGATTCTATCGTGACATCCTTAAAGAGAGATTGAAATGGATATTTGTCTCCTTCTCCACAGAGAGATTTCAGGAATGGGGATCCTCTACAGAGACCTGAGTTTCTGTGGAGTGAAGGGCCATGAAAGGCTACATCCTTCTGGAAGCTCCTCCCTGGGAGATTGTGCTGTAACAGGATATTTGCTCAACCCTATACAATGCTATTACAATAGGTGGAAGAAGAGGAGTGAACTATAAAAGATTATCCCCTGCAAAGACCTCTGTGGCAGGCTACAATAATCTTTAATTATGATTAGAGATAACACAGAGATAAGTATACACACATAGGACCTGCTTTAGTGCCCACTGAAATCATTTGGACTCATTTCTTGGATTTCTGTGGCTGTTGGGTTGAACTTATAGTAAATGTATTGGCACTGTAAGAGAATTATAATATAGCAATAGGCAACAAGCTAGAGAAGACAACTAAAATTTGTGAATGAATAGTCATTACTGTAAAATACTGTATGTTTTTCACCATTGGCTATATTTTAATATGAGTGACTTGGCTCTAATTCAAATTAAATTTAAACATCTGGGGCATCTTGGATCCATTAACAAGAATGGGTGGATGCTGCATATGATTGTTTACATGGATGATCAGTGGAGCATCCCGTGGGGAGGGCTAGGTCCCAAGTAAAATTGAGAGTTTGGACCTGATGAAAAATTCATTTTTGTGATATTTCAAAACTATGTAGATAAAAAGCAAACCAAACAGCTACAAATTCAGATTGCTTTCAAATGCTGGTCATATTCCAAATGTTTTGTTTTTCAGAAGATTAAAAATCTTTAGATAGACTGCTTCCAAAACTAGATTTGACACATTATAATTTTAAAATATTGATCTGAGGGATAGAAACTTTACTTTTTTGAAAAAAAGTAATAAAACCTATATGACAGATAACTTGTTTTAGCCCAGTGTAAACTGAAACATGTTTGATATTTATGTCAGATGGAATGGAAATAACTCCACCATAGCTATAAAATTGCTTTCTACAGTACTATGTTCATCAACAGACCAATATGCTTTTTAAGCACAAAAATATGCCTATGTCTTGACTCATGTAACTCAAGGAACATAGACAGAAATACCAACCAAAGTGAAATCCAAAAGTTGTATTCACATAAGGTTATCTGAGTTCTAACTCTCACATAATTTGTACAAAGTCTCTTACAGCCTTCATGGATAGAATTTTTTTTAAGTCTAGTATAATTAGAAGGTAGAGGTTTATCTGTAAAGTTCACATATAGCAAGCAAACCTTGGGTGTATTGCAAGGATGAAGGTTTAAAATCAGCACAACTAATTTTTAACAACTGAGAAGACTGCACTTACAGAAAGTGAAATTAAAGAATAGAATAAAAAGGTCACTAAAGATTACTAAAATTTTCATAAGCTTGTCTGTTGGTTGTTTGGTTGCAAATTGTTGTCTGATAGTAGCTGATTAATTACAATCAGTTGAGAAATTTCACTTTTAAAAAGGATATTCAGAGCATGGTGCATTTCAAAGCCATAAAGGTAACTTCTTTGTGAGAATGCTAGGATGCATCTACACTTACAAGTTAGGTGAATTTAAGGAGGCTTAAGTCGACCTAAACTACTCTTCATCCACACTGGGCTTTCCTTAAGTCGACTTAAGCATTTCCTTAAGTCGACTTAATAACACCTCGTTTTAGGTTGACAATGCTTAAATCGACCTTATTAGGTCTACTTAAGCCAGCGTGGACGGGGATTAGCGCCTAAATCGACCTTATTAAGTCGACTTAAAGTGTTAAGTCGACTTAATAAGGTAAAAAAGGAGCTACGTCTACACTAGAATAGTTAAGTTGACTTAATAAAGTCAACTTAACTTTTCTAGTGTAGACATAGCCCTAGTGAGTATTACTTCCTTGGATGTATTTACTTCAGTTAATTATACCAATATTATTTCAACTGAATGTGTTTGGTCATGAATATTTTAAATTCTGTGCTGATTAATTGTGATTGAGCTGGTAGAAAGAACATCATGTGACCTATTTACTAAATGGATTAATACAGAAGAACTTCTAATGTGGCTACCAAAATTCACTTTCAGTCAGAAGACGGTACAACATGGCAGAAACACATTCATTTAAGTATTCAAAGAAGTTTTGTTTTGATCTTTGCACAGTTCTAAGTTCACAAAAAATTGCCACAAATACATTACTGTTACCTGAGATCTTCCTTTTGTAATTTACACTCACAGGGCTTTAGAGTATACATCTATAAACAATAGGGCATAATAAAAAGAAAGTAGGGTATAAAATAACAAGTAGCTAACATTTTGGTAGCTGGGTCTGTGCTTGAAATTTTTCAGAGAGTATATAAAAAAATTACTCTTCTTGGATATTTTAGCCCAAAATATGTTTGTTAGAAGATTTCATTAATGCTCATTTAAATCACTGGCACAGCAAGAGGATGGCATCTTTCATGTGACAGGGTTTGCGTATGTATAAATGTAGACCCTGTGACCCAGCATGTATTTTTGCAAGACCACTCCGGAGGCCAGTACAGAGACCCTTTCTGTGTTGCGCCCAGGGGGTGCCCTTCATGAACTGTACAGGCATTTTAAATGGCAGCTGATGACACTTTACACATTTTACCATCATGTGTTCTACACATCCCATGCATAGAAGAGAATAAAAGCTAAGAATGCTTGCCCCATTTTTTTAAATAAAATTTATAAAAATTGGGACAATCTCATTTTTCCATTTGTAAAGCCAAAGTCAAATTAATTACTATCAGATTAACAGCATAGCAGGAACTATAGAAAACTGTAAAACTGGCCTAAAATTGATTTTCCACACTTAAGAATGCCATGAATTTAAAGTCCAATAGCTTGTACTAGAACCATTTAGAAACCCCCTTTACATTTGTATAAAATTCTATGGGGTTATGAGATACTGGCTGTAAAGCTGTGAATTTTATAATACAGAAACTATCTGTTGTACACTAACATTACCTGATCTGGATCATAGGTAAGGTTTTCATTGTAGGGAGAAAATTCAACATTTGTGGGAAAAATGAATAGAAAGAAAATAATGGTTTGTAGCAATTCAAAGGGGTTTAACTTCCCAGGGAAATGTAGTAGAGGTCAGAGGGCAGATGAAAAGGTGATAGGCACAAAACATTAATGTACCACATGATAATCTCTGCTTATGTGGTGTGGCTCTGTATTCAGCTTGTGTTATAGCAGAATTGCAGTCCTTGCTCTACTCTAAGCACAAGGAGAGCACCCCCACTTTTTTTCCTGAGAGGACACAGAATTCCAAAGGAAATATGAAAGTCGAGTGACATATGGGGACTATGGCCAGAGTGGCTTCAACAAAGAAGCATATCAGTGTACCTACTCCCCAGCTCAGAAGGGAGAAATGAGATGCATTGCTCTTTCCCCAAGGCAGTCTGTCTTCTAGTTTTCTCTTCTGGAGCAGCAGGACTCTGCACTGCATTGCGCACGCAGATACACACCTATTTATATCTGCTCTTCTTTTAGCTTTACATGGTCATATACAAAATTTTAGAATAGTTTATAAAAAGAAGTTTCTCTCCAAGAGAATAAATACAAAGGCAGCGTTAAAAAAATTCCATTGCATTCAGCTGAATCCACATTAAAAAAGGGAGAGATTGCTGTCCACGTGCTTCCTAAACTGTGAGATTTGTCAGTGTGATTAGTCTTGCACATTCTGATAGCCATATCACATTTATACAGTCCAAGGTTTTTCTGCATCTCTGCTAATAGGGATAAGGGAGCCAGGACACTGATTGCTTTGTGATTGTTCCATACTGAGGCAGCTGCAGTTCATGAGTTGGTACTCCTAGGCTACATTTTAACTGCCTCAGTAGGCCCACACAAAGTAGTAAGGAGGTGGTAAAATCCCAATTCTACCCTTGTACAGGCATGTAAAGAGTTGCATAAAATTTGGCCTTGGATCCCATGCAGGGTGTAGTGACTGAAATCTGATGCTCCCTTGAGGGCGGAAATGGGTGGAGAGTGGTTCGAAGTGGGTGGATTTGGAAGGCTGTAATTTGTTTTTCCCCAAAAATAATTTCATACTTTAATGACATTGTTTAGCTCGTGTCAAATTGATACCTAGCTATAGTACCTAATCAACAATATTTTCCATAAGTAAATAGATTTTAGTATCCTGACTTTATTATCATACATTTACTGTCAAGTATAAGGCAGGAAATATTTGAACAAGTCACTCTTTTATATTAAGTTGCATGCAAAAAGGATTCTCTACTTAGATGGAGTCTTAACAGAACAGAATGTGACTGAAGAAATTCCCATCTCCCACAATTAAAAGAATGTTATGAAGTTTTAGGGGGGGAAATTAATCTGTATATTTCAGATGCTAAATGAGGAATAATGCAAACAGAAAGATATCATCCAGAAGATTTTGAACAAAAGCTCTACACACAATATTATATATATTTATTTCACATGTATATAGTGGTCATACCTGCACATGCTCCTCCTTTATGTATAAGATGTCCAGAATGCCAGAAAGGATTCTTGTCAGGAGGTATGGCTGGTAGAGTTTCTGAAGCAGTAAAATGAAGGTGGTTACAGATTTCACTTAAATTAGCATATGCAGGGGAAAACTTTCCTTTAAAAGTAATACTGATTAACACAAAGTCTTTTTTTTAATATCTATGAATAGGGATGAGTAATCAAGTGAGCAGTTGTCCCTCCTATTCTGGGTAGGAGGGAGGGCACACTGCCTCACTGCATTGACAGAACAAGGGCTATGTCTACATTATAAAAAGTTAGGTCAACTTTGTTAAGTCAACTTAATAAGGTAAACTTTAAGTCGACCTAAAGTCGACCTTATTAGGTCGACAAAGTGCTTTCCCTTAACCAGGACTTATTAATTCAACCTAACTTCCCTTAGGTCGACCTAAGAAAGTGGACTTATGTGTCCACACTAGGCTTAGGTCGACCTAAATGAGGGTTAGGTCAACCTACGCAGGGTTAGTTTGAATACCCTGCGGTTCTTATTCAGTCGACCTAAGCTTTCAGTAGATTGACTTAAGGATTTTCTTAAATCGACTTAATGAAAGCTGAGTGTGGACAGGGCTTAAGTTAGGTTGACTTAAGCCTCCTTAAATCGACCTAACTTGCCAGTGTAGACGTAGCCAAGGGAATTAGCCAACCAGGGCATCCATGTCTACCCTAGTCTGATGGAATGGAATCCCCAAGTAGTCAGTCAACCCCAGCCCTTAGTCAGGGCCAGACAACCAAAGTCTATCAAGCTTCCTGAGGGCCAGAGAGTGACACCAGCAAGAAATGGAGACCCAGCAGTCTAGGGCTCCAACAAGGAGTGACTGTCCCCCCAGAGTTAGGGAGACATAGGCCCCCCGGACTCCACCACAGCCCAGCCCAAGGTCCTAACAACAGAGTGTTTTACCACTAGATCAGCAGGGCTCTAGCCAAAACACATTGACAAAACACATAACTCTTGAGGCACGGCAGACTGCCTGGAGTCAGCTGCCCCTGAGCCAGTTCCTAACTTTCCCATTGAATGTACTTGGCTCCATGGAGCAGCCTAAATCTCTACACCATACTTGGCTAGCAGCAGTCCTGGCAGCTCTCTAGTAGGCAGCAGGTCCTGGACAGACAGTAGGCTTTTGGGCTCAGTGGCAGATACAGCAAGTCAGAGAAAACAAAATGTGTCCATCTTTCACACTATCTGAACCCCAGCTGAGCCAGAGGCCTTGCTTCTTATACTTCCTGTCCCACCAACCACTTCCTGTGGGAGGGGTGAAGGTATTCTGGCTCTGCCCATGAAGATTGGGAAGATTGCCCTCTTTCTGTTGCCTTAGAGGGATGTTAAATGGCCTCACTACAGATATTTTATATTAGATTTTTCTGTTAAAAGGATCTGAACAATAAGGCAAATGCCTGCCTGAATTATTACACTTGCATATTTTAGACACATGGGTGGCCAGTCTCATGCTTTTATGGCAGTTTACTCTCCAAAATAAGATTCTGTGCTTATCAAATATTTGCCTGATAGGATGTGTTAGAAAAAAAGAGCAAACAAATGCATGCTCTTATCCTTTATGTGTAATTACAGGTCCAGTTCATGAGATTCATCTGAAATGTTTATTAGCTTTTTAAAAATATAAAATCAAACAAACCATTCTTGGGCTTCTATCTTAGCAAACATTTTAAGGGGTCCTCTTCATCTAGAAAATAATAATCTGGCCACTGGATAATTGCTCAGTCATTCAAAAATTCCACCACTTGTTATATTAATAATGAGATACTATTAACTGTATTCCTCAGAAACAATTACATACCCTGGCACTTATTATATTGGAGGAAATAACAGCTCTATCCTAAACAGCAAGTGCCTGCTAGCAATGGCTAAATCAATAATAATAGCAATCTCTGCGCTGTCATTATCATTGCTGTCTGCAGTCAGTTCCATTAGCTTGATGTGGAAAGCCTGTCTGATTTCAACCAGGTGCCGTGCATTTGATGGTGGCATTAGTGTTGTCACCTTTGTGGTTCTGATCAGTCAAAAACCTTTGACATACTCTAATTAGTATTTGAACTAGTTTGATAGACATTGCCTGTACTTAAACACAAGTCGCTATCTATTTACTTATTTTTTTGTTTGCAGAGCAGCAAACCAAATTTCTAGTGCATCAAACAAAATGCCTTATTCTCCTTTGCTGAACCTTAATGATTGCATTCTTCCTTTTTTTCCATCTAGATACATATTGAATGCTCTAACTCGCTTAGGTCATCCTTTGTCCTTTTATTGCACACGTCAAAACCATGCATTTTCTTTTTGTAGAAGACAGAAGCAGCACTTCACATTAGTCAAGCCTGCTTCACTGCAGAAATCTGTCTGACCTCTTATTATCTGATTTGTTCAGGAAGATTTTAGCTAACCATGGGGCTTGATAGATTTTTTTCTGCATAGTTCAGGTTCTCATCACTTCACTAATGATGCAATTTGCAGTTTCCCATAGCAAAGTTGCTGTAGCTGAGTATGTCAGAGAAATGGAGAACACATTTCAGGCTTCTCATACAAGGGCTCATCTCCATATTGAAGTGCACAACTTCATCTGTGTTCCCACTACTCTGAGATGTCAGCCATCCGGGAGATGCCTCACAAGCTCAGACAAACATTTAGAAGACTCTATAGACACATGAAAAATATGTTCACTGCTTTAAATAAGTCCCAACGTAAGAGGATTCACAGAGTCCTTGATGCAGTCAGCATAGGATGTCCTTCTGTCTGTTAAATACTAGAATGTGGTGGTGGAATGGCTGAATACACTTAGAGTACATTCAGAGCTTTTGTATCTCCACTTAATAATGTGGTTTTGGGTGCCCATGGCTTTATAGATTGGAGACTTGTGAAGCTGATTAGGTATAGGTGCAGCCCTTCCCCTGAGATGTGGCTGAAATTGCCTCTCTGGTGCTTGCTACTTGGAGCAGCTTCCCCCTTCTCTCCTGAATTGGACCTGAATTCTTTTTAGCCAAGGCTGGTGTCTCCAGCCAAGGTGATTCATCACTTTGCCTGAGATACAGAGGTGCTGCCCCTTTGGAAAATTAAAAAAACGATTCCTCTGCTGGCAAGGAATACAGATTACAACCCAAGAAACAATAAAGGACATCAACATAAAATCCTGACAAAGAAATGACTCATCCCAAAATAATATGACAAAAGGAGCAGGAAAATAGAGTCTGAGGAAGGAAGCAGTTAAGGTAAACTAATAAGTACTAAAACATCAAGAAATTTCTCACCTCCCAAGACTCACAACTCTTCCCAACTCCCAGCTCCCTCTCTGAACGTTAGCTGGCTTGAACTATACAAGGCATTCTCTCTGGTGTCTTCATTCCAGGGTGAGATGAAAGGTTCTCTCCTGGCTTCGTGGTCTGGAATCTTGGAAAGGTCTCAGTTGACTTTCAGTAGCCAGAACCAGGTCAGATCTCTGCCTCTCTGGCTACTGCTCTCTGCAGGGCTGGAAATAGCTGGCCAATGCACTTCAAAGACTCCCTTTGTGGGGACAGGAAGTTAATCAGAGACTCACTGAGCTATTCTGCTTTTCACTCAGTTCCAGGACTCAAAGCTCAACGTTAAAGGTAAAACTAACTCCTTAATTCTGAGTCAGGTTTTCTCTTCCCACTGAGGGGCTGAGCATCCCTGGCTTGTCCTTAGCACCTCATGCAGAACTTACCGTATTCTTCTCAACAGCAGTCAACTTAAGGAAAGTGTAGTGTAGACGCAGAGTAAATTAAGTCGACTTAATTTACAAGTGTAGACACACCCAAGTAGTTGCTATTTCAGCGCAACAGTGGGAGTGTAGGTGGCTGTGAACCATCCTGTGTGGCTGTTTTGCAGCTGGTGGGAAAGCCATCAGTAAGGGCAGACATTCTTTCATGTACCCATGTATACCCCTATCCCAGTTAGAAGCTAGAAGCTCTTGTCTAATCAGTAGTGAGTTCTATCAGGGATGCAAAACTGGTAGCCATGTTGCACACTGATCAACTCCAGCCTAGCCCTACAGAGAGACAACAGAACTGTCAGGGGGAACCCAGACTGAACCTGTGGGCTGGATCTCAGTACACTTCCCTGTAATTTTATGGAAGCCAAACACCACAAAGAAGGAATGACTGACTGGAGGCCAAATGTTTCCATGAGTTGTATCACCTCATTGAACCACAGACATCTTGTCTGCCTAACAGCTACAATAATTGTCAGCTTTTTCTTATTCAAAGTTGCCTATGTGCTCAATTTTGTTGATGCTGAAACAATTGGATAAGTTGTGAAACTAAATGTTTTATTTAATTATCAACATAGGGTAAGTCTACTTAAAAGGAGATCTCTGATTGTAAGATATATAATCTCTGGGTTTAGGCTTTGTATTTTATTCTTTTTTCATTTTAAAGGGAAATAAGTCTCTAGTTAGTGAAGTTAGTGTAACTAGGGTGCACTGTAACTGTTGTACTATAACAATTTATTTTCTGAATGTTATTCAGTAAAAATAAACTGGAAAATGCTAACTGTGTATGTGTGACAGTGTCAGAGAGACAGAGACCATTTCATGAGTTCCTATAGAAAATCCAGCTATAGTTTCTCATGAACTCATGGTCTGTGAATATACTTTATGTAAGGTAGAAAAATTCTGTAGTACAGAACTGGTAAATAAATTGACTTACTCCTCAATGTAGTTTACACAAACATGAAGGGAAATGGTGTCAAATGGCTCTGGTAGTTATTATTGCTGTACTATATAGGAGAGGGTGTTCAGGTCCAGGAGCTGGCTAACTCCAAGTTAGGTGGGGGGGGGAGGGTAAAATAGGGAACATGCAGAAAATCACCAATTTTACAGAAAAAGAACAGAAATTTCCATAAGCTCTTTAGTCTTTTGCTCCCAGGTGGATCCTGACTCCATTCCACTGCAGTGAAGAGAATCAGTGCTGGTGGAAAGAAGTAATGAGCAAGAGAACTATGTGGACGGGAAAAGGCAGCAGCTCCAGTATCCACCAGTCTCCATGACCACTTAGATACTGAAGCCCAATATTTTTGTTAACTCTGTTTCCCAGCCCTTTGGTACTGCCGTCTTCAAAATCTTCAGTCCCTAATTCCCAAAAAGTTATTAATTTATCTTAAAAGTCTGGTCACAAGCAGATAAAAAAACTGTAAGAAAGTGGCATTGATGTTCCATATTTATTTTCCACAAATGACTTCCATCCTAAATATGCTCGCTTTACAAGTCAAAAATATGTTTCAACCAGCTCCATTGCAAATTCATTCTGAACTCTGAAAGCCAAGTGGAGAAAAAACATATTCTCTCATATTCACTATTAATAAAGGTGGTGGATTTTGCTGGTAACTGTGCTGATCATGCAAGAAGCAGAATAGAGGCAGAATCTTCTGCCACTCCATATAGTGGCTTTGTAAGGTTGCTGGCAGAGGTAAAATATTATTTATACATTAATCTTATGACTCTAAAGGAAAAAAAGAGAGGGGAAAAAAGCCACAGAGGGAGCAGATATGTGCTGTGACAATGTGAAGTTTTGAAATACCTGTACAAGTATAATATTTACCCCAGAAGCCCTAGAGTTCTCATCACCATTCATTTTGGGGTAGACAATTTTAAGCATGTTTATTCACAGTTCGGTACATGTCCTCCAGCAGCTTACACTGGCAATCTTGGGCATTAATCAAATGAACCCTGGTCTTGCAATCAGAATTTTGCCTGAATTTTGACTTTGGAGGAGTGGTTTTGGGTGCTTATCACCAGTTCATGCTCTCAAATATAAAGTGTGCTGTCTGTAAACTTGTTCCATGACCGTGATTCTAAAGTTCCCTCTCTTGTGGAAACTGCATTTCATTCTACCCCTTTGATGTACTCTTTTAATGGATTTGCAAATTTTAACATCTCATCACTCATTTCCTGAGACCTGACATTTTTTTCTATAATCCTGTTAGGTCAGTTCAATGCAGTTGTAATTCATCATAATCCAGGCAATCCTCATTATACATTTGTGCATGTATACCTGTGCTGTAAATATCTTACTGCTCAGCAAGAAAGCGTCAATCTCATATCCAGCTCAGCCATCCTGTTTTGCATGCATCTCCTTTTGAAAGTCTTCAGGTGTCTCTGTCACCATATCAGTGAACAACATATTACTACTGTATATCAGATGTCAGTTTATATTTCTATTTACCAAACTATTTGGATGCTAGTTATGCAGTCTATGTTTCCAATCCATACTGGCAATGTTTCTCATGGTGCTGCCCCTAATGATCCACATTTTATTTCTTCCCCAAAACAAGGTATAGATCCTTTCTGTCCTTTTTCTGCACTGGGCCTGACAATCTTCAGTCAGTCCATCAAAAGGCAACTGAAGCAAATTACAAAGAAGCCAACTCCAGAATAAGGCTCTGCAAATGATCCTGTGCCAATTCGAACCCCAGAGTACTTCAGAGCTATGCCAGAGATGGTGTTCTCCAGGGAATGGTGTGCCACAGAGTCATAGATTTTAAGGTCAGAAGGGACGAATATGATAATCTAGTGTGGTCTCCTGCGCAATGCAGGCCACAAAACCACCCATCCACTCCTGCAATAGATACCTAACCTATTATAGAGTCATTGAAGTACCCAAATCATAGTTAAAGACTTCAAGGTATAGAGAAATTACCAGCAAGTGACCCAGGCCTCATACTAAAAGGGAAGGCGAAAAATCCCCACGACCGCTGATAATCTGACTTGGACAAAAATTTTCTCCTCACCTCAAATATGGTGATCAGCTAACTCCTGAGCATGTCGGCAAGACTCACCAGCCAGACACCCAAAAGAGAATTCTATGTACCAACTCAGAACCCACCCCATCTAACAGCTCATCACAGGCCATTGGCATATTTACCACCACTACTCAAAAAGCAATTAATTGCCAGATTAGGCTGTCCCATAATACCATTCCCTCCATAAATGTATCCAGCTCAGTTTTGAAGCCAGCTAGGTTTTTTGCCCTACCCCCCTGCTTCCCTCAGAAGGTTATTCCAGAACTTCACTCCTCTGATGATTAGAAACCTACATCTCATTTCAAGTCTAAATTTTTTGATGGCCAGTGTATATCCCTTTGTTCTTGTGTCCACATTGGTGCTTAATTTAAATAATTCCTCTCCCTCACTTGAGGACTGCTAGAGAACAGAAGTACAGCAAACATATCTCTATGTTGGGAGTTTCAAGGGTGTCAGAGTGCAGAAGCGAAATATACCAGCAGGAGAATCTCCCACACTGGGGAAAACTGTAGCTATGGAGATACACTAGCTTTCTGGACTACTTTTAACACTGGAGTACACTGAGTAGATCAGCTCTTGGTGCCAAAGTGGATGTGTAGAGCCCTGCAGCTCCATGGATATCCGCTTCTTATCCGGAGATATCTGCATCCGCGGGTGCAAATGCAGAAATCCACAGAGCCGTTGCTGTGGATTGCGGCTCGGGTATGGATACTATTTTTACCTGGTCATGGCTGTACGTGCAGAGCACCATTGCTCCACCCAGAACATCTGATTGGTCACAGCTGCAGCCCTGACTGAATCCAGGGACCAGTCCAGGCAGAGTAACAGTTGCTCCCCCTCCCACTTCCCACACTGCCAGCACTACCCTCAGCACCAAACAGCTGAGTGATCTCAGCAGTCCCTGTTTCACATGGCCAGCCCCGATGGAATAAGAGTTGCTCAGATCTGAGTTAGCCGGGGCTCTGAATAGCATCAGGCTTTTACTGGCTCATACGGGTCCTGGGTCCCACCCCCAGCTGTCCTTCAGTCTCTGACTCCAGACTGTAAGGGCCAGAGCCCAGCCCGTCAGAGCTGGTGTTCAGTTTCAGTGGCCAGTCCCCACCTCCACTGAACAGCGGAGAAGCTGCAGCAGCCCAGACTTCCCAGCCCAGCCCAGGCAGAATAACAGTTGCTCAGGTCAGAGCCAGCGAAGGCTCTGAAAAACACTGGAGCTGTTGGCAACTCTCTCCCCCTTCAGCTGTTTCTCAGACTCCCTGAACCTAGTTCACCAGAGCCGTCCTCAGTGGCCAGACCTGCCCCCCACCCCACATCAGTTGATGGTGGTGCTTCCCCCTTTCCCTGCCTGCCAGCCTCCCGATCTGATCGCTCAGCTGAATGAATTACCTTACCCATGCTGAACAGTTGAATGATCTGATCTTAGTAGGTGGAATAACCAGATGATCAGGACCAGCAGGGCTCTGAACAAACAGTATCAGGAGCTGCTGGCTAGTGCCGCCCTCCCTGCCCCCTGCCTCAGGCTCTGTGTGAGGCAGCTGCTGCCCTCTAACAGTCCAGGAACTGACAGGCAGCTGCCCCAGAAGAAAACACAGAGGTTGCACCAGGATCCTTAGGACTCTCTATAATGTTGTTTAAAATAAAAAGTGTGTGTGCACATTTACTAAGCCCCTGCTTTTAAGTTATTACATTACACACACACAGGCAGGAACACAAAACAGAAGCACAGTGTAATGACAAGGAGCCGAGCAGAGCGGAGCTGCTGCAAGGCAGGGGCAGGATGGTTGCGGATACCCACATAACATGGAGATGTGGATTGCAGATCGGATACGTGCTTACATGTCTTGGATATGGATCGGTTGCGGATCCGCATTTTTGTATCAGCGCAGGGCTCTATGGATGTGGTTTAACATTGGATTAAGCGTGTGTTCAACACTTGAAATCCTGCAGCAGTTTTGTTTTTTGTTTTTGAGCATTGTGTATTTTAGACAACTATATTTAAAGCTAAAAATAAGATCCTAGCTGGATTCAAGAAGTAAAATATCCAGAAAAAGACTAATATATACTGAGATTTTAGATGGCATAATTTTCCATTTAGCATGGCTGTCCTATAGTACACATGTATAAAACAGCATGAAAGTATTCATGTACATATTTAGCCATCAAAAAACCAAAAAAGGGAGCTTCTTCCTTAACAATAACACTTGCCACCCTCTAACTGCATATTAAGCCACACATAGAATATGTGAAACTCTGAATTGGGTGTATAAAGCAAACAAAGAAATATTAGGAATGGGTAAGTACCAAGTCCATTTGATGAACCTCATATAGTAAAGTTAAGCTTCCTTGGTAGGAAGAAACTTCAGGGATTTGACAGGACAAAATGTACTATTTTCAGTATTCATTGTATTCTACGGTAGCCATAGTAAATATGTGTATTTTATAAGTGGTCTTAATTTTAAGGGGTTCTATGGTTACCTCATTCAGTTTTCAAAATCTATCATAAGTAAAGGTTTCAAGATCAAAGACGAAAGATCCATCACTAGACTTCTGGTATGAAAAGAATTCATATGAGGCACTAAATATTTCACCAGCAGCTTTCCTTTGAGGGCTATGAGAAATCTGCTCATAATTTTTAAAGGGATGGTCTTTTTATTGTTCTTTCCATGGCAGTATTTGAAAAGTCTATCATCCATTCAAGGTTTGCTATTTCATACATTTCTGTTTTCAGACATAAACGTTACTTGAAGCCTTTATCTTCCATATCAAGTATCTAGGATAATAACCATTTCCACTCAGCTGTGGAGTGATGACTGTCAGGCATCTCAGCCGGGCCAATTTCATACTGCTAATGTAAACAACATGAATGATATCCCTTATGAAAAATACTTCAGCTTTCTTTTCAGGTGGTGTTTGTGTTGAGAGCAATCATGCAGTTTCAAAACAACAATTAGAAGGGTTGTTTTTTAAAAAAAAATCAGAAATACTGAGCTCTTTTTATTCCACTAAATATTTAAACCATCCCAAAATGCTAAATTAGGTTCTGACTTTGGGGAGCGGTTCCTTTGCAATGAAACATGAATGAGGTAAATGGTGAGGTAGAAAAATCTGCAGATGATATAAAACAACTCAAGATAGTTAAATCCAAAGCAGGCTGTGAAGGGGTGCAAAGGGCTCTCCCAAAGCTGAGTGACTAGGCAACAAAATGGCTAATGAAATTCAATGTTGATAAATGCAAAGTAATGAATATTAGAAAACAAAATCCTATTATACACATAAAATGATGGGAGGCTAAGTTAGCTGTTACCACTCAAGAAAAAGATCTTGGAGTTATTGTAGATAGTTCTCTAAAAACATTCATTCAATATTCAGCAGCAGTTTTAACAGCTAACAGAATGTTGATAATCATTAGGAAAGAGATAGACACTAAGACAGAAAAATATCATCCTACCTCTTTATAAATCCATGATATGCCCACATCTTGAATATTACATGCAGATCAAGTCACCCCATCTCAAAAAAGATATACTGGAATTGGAAAAGGTCCTCATAAGGGCAACTAAAATGAGTAGGGGTATGGAAAGCCTTCCATAATAGGAGAGATTAATAACAGTGGGACTTTTCATCTTGGAAAAGAGATGTATAAGTGGGGATAAAATAGAGGTCTATAAAAGCATGAATGGTGAGGAAAAAGTAAATAAGGAAATACATGTACTCTGTCTTGTAATGCAAAAAAGGGGGAGGGGGAGAGGGTTACCAAATGAAATTAATAGGCAGCAGGTTTAAAACAGAAAAAAAGAAAGTACATCTTCACACAGTGCACAGTCAACCTGTGGAACACCTTGCTGGAGAAAGTTGTGAAGGCCAAGACTATAGGGCAAGACTATAAAGGGGTTCAAAGAAGAACTAGATAAGTTCATGGAGGATGGGTCCAGGATAGGCAGGGATTGCTGTTTGCTAGAGGCTGGGAATGGCCAATGGCATGGATCATTTGATGATTACCCGTTCTAGTCATTCCCTCTGAAGCACCTGGCAATGTCCACTGTAGAAGGACAGGATACTGGGCTGGGTTTTAAAGATGGTGCCTAACAAAATGTGCACACTTTCCTCTCATAAGCTAGAAGACAGTGATTGAAGACATGTGCTGCCAGTTTTAAGCCACTGAGTTTTGCTATTTACAGCTGCTGTATCTAGTGGTTAAAATGAAGGATATCAATATAGGTCTTTTTTCTTTAGTGAGAAGTATCTCTAACTAAAAGCTTGCTCTGAGTTTGGGTCTGACTTGTTCTGATTTCAGTACCCTTGTACCCTAGTAGCTCAAAACAATTCCTCTACCTTGTCCCTCCTCACATTCATTCAGAAGGCTGATGAAAAGATGATTTTCCCAGCAGGTTGCTCTGCCCATATCACTGTTATGTTCTGGGGTGCAATCCAGACCAGTGAGTGGTTGCGTTACCATGTGCCCTATACTCTTGTGTGTTTGAAATATCCTGCTATTGTGTCTCACAACCAGAACACCAGCAACTAACATACAAGCATGCAGGTCACACCATGAGTGTCTGTGTGATGTTCATCCCGGATCAGCAGAGACCTTATAGTTTTTGCCCTTCTCTGAAACATGGGGCATGGATGACTTATTAGTTTAAACTACAGTATATGGTGGATTTTCTGTAAGTTGAAGTCTTTAAATCAGGATTTGAGGATTTTAGTAATTCGGCCAAACGTTGTGAATCTGTTACACAAAGGGTTGGGTGAGGTTTTGTGGCCTGCAAATTTCAGGAGCCATACTAGATGATTATAATGATCCCTTCTTGCCGTAAGGCTATGAGAAAGTCTGACTCCAGCAGTCTGCCTACAGCACAACAGCCCCACCCTGGCTTTCATTAGCCTGGGTTACTACTTGCAGAATCCAATAAACTCCCAGTCCCCAAACTTGGCCCTGATTATGTGCCCTGAAGTACCCAGCCCTCTCCTGGACCACTTAAAGAAATAATGTTTGTTTGCTCCTTAAAAGAGACAAAAGCACATTATCACTTAGTAACTTTAGGGTAAACAAACCCTTCCCTTCAAACACAGCTTTGACTTGATTTATAGTAAAAAATAAGACACGTTTATTAACAACAGGACATAGGCAAAGTGATCTCAAGTAAAAGAAATAAAAGTGGAGATACCTACAAGCAAATAAAAGTGAAAACATTCACCTGAAAGTTTAAGAATTAATCTAGCAAGATACAGACTTGGTTCAAGATGGGTTCAATCATGAATCATTCCTCTTTCCAGCCATGGTTGAATTTTTCTCAGTCAAATCTTCCATAGATCTAGCTTCTCTTGTCTTCCTAGGTGAAAGATCTTTGCCTAAGCAGGTTGCTCACCTATAATTAATTTCCCAGAGACTTCTGCCCCCTGCTCCCTTGGTTGAAGGACCCACCATTCACAGCTAGAAAAAGCTGTTGTCCCTTATGTCTCTCTGGTGATGGATGCCAACATGGTTTCTGTCTCTACTTACCTTGTTCAAAAAAGTTCAATGAACTTGTTTCAAGAGGCAGAATGACCTCATGGTGATCTTCCCTCCCCGTGGTCTTCCCATCCCCCTGCTGATTTGAATGTAAATGGTGCTTCCATTGTTTTTGGTCACACCTTGCTTAATTTCTCTGGAGACATGCAAATAGATGTTGCATTCCCTCCTGCCTATGACAGACCTATTTCTCCCATTGTTTTGTCAAAGACTCCCCTGCTTCTTCTCTTTGTTTCCCCAATATATAAATGGACCTTCATTGCCTCTTCCTGAATACCAGGCTGGCCAGAAAAGCAAACACATTCTTTTGTCTATGGCAGACCTGTTTACAAATTCCCTCTGAGATGTCTTGCTACATTTTAATCATGATTCCAACATATATTCGTAGTTCTTAATACACAGACCATACATACATCACACAAGAATATTATAATTAGTGAGTTGTTAGTTTCTCAGTGATATCTTATATGACACCTTTTATCCACAAGATTATAACCATTGTGAGTTGGGGTACACTGAATTGGTAAGGCCAGCTGAAACCTGATACCAGTGAGCCACTTGCTCTCTCACGCTCTTAGGGACATAGACAGCCTTCTTTGTATCCCTTCACTGGCTCTCCTTTCTCTATCAAACACAGTGTCTTCTCTTTCAAGACCCTTCATGACCTATCTTCACCTTACCTAATATCTCTCAAATTCCAAAGGGATAGCCATGTTAGTGCAAGTGAGCCAAACAAACAAGGAGTCCTATGGCACTTTTAGGCTATGTCTACACTTGGCCAAATAAGTCGACTTAGCATGTCTACAATCAAAAATTAAGTCAACTTTGAGGGGACCTTGCCAAATCGACTTAAGAGTGTCCACACTGGACACCTAAGTTGACTGCTAGGGGCTGGTCCATGGTGGCGGGGGGGCACCCCTTGCCAAGTGCCAGGGGGCTCAGTATTTGCCCCACTGTACCTCATACAATGGGGGCTGAGCAGGACAGGGACACTGGCAGGGCATAGGAGCGGGGTGGGCAGCACTGTGTCCTGCCCTGTGGGGGGGCATGCCAGGCTCTGGCTGTGCCAGCCACCCTGGCAGGGCGGGTAATGGGGGAGCCCTGGAGCCCTTTAAGTCAACTTTAAGTAGACTTAAGCTAATCTGCGTCCACACTGGCTACATTGACTTTATAAAGTTGACTTAGCCAGTAGAGTCGACTTTAAATGAGGTTTTATAAAGTTGACTTTAAATTTGCTTAAGTCAATTTAAGGAAATTGTAGTGTAGATGCAGATAAAATTAAGTCGATTTAAGCAAGCTTAAGTCGACTTAATTTGTAAGTGTAGACGCACCCTTAAAGACTAACAAATTTATTTATCTAATATCTCTCAGTCATTCACTATCAAGTTCTAGACTTCTGCCTCCACTTGGCCAGTGATTCCAGCTTCCATCACACATCTGTTAAATTTCCATGCCTTTTTCCATGTTCCTTCTCACACTTGGAAGGAGCTTCCCATAAATATCTACAAAACAAACTCATTATTTGCCTTCAAAACTCTCATTTTCTGCTATTGCTACAAAATATCTTGACAATGGCTAGTCTGCTGGTATGCTGAGACAACGGCTAGCTATTGCTGAGTAGTATTGTCTCATTTCATTGTACTCCCTTGTCTGTCCACATCCCTATCTTGTCTCTTATCTTAGAGATAGATCGTAAGTTTTTGGGGGCAGAGACTGTCTTTTTCTTCTGTACCGCTTCTAGCACAAGTGGGTCCTGGACCATGACTAGAGCTCCTAGGTGCTACGGTAATACAAATAATAATAAAAAACCCACTATTCAGAATACTTGGTTCTCAAGAAAGGGGGGCGGGGTGTGAAGTGAATGGAGGGAATAAGCCCACTGGCATCACTTATTTTTCACTCTTTTACCAAGGAGCACAATATTAGCAATCAGACAGAAGAAAACAAGCAGTGCCAAATGCTCCGTAAGTGAAGTGTTCCTGGGGAAAATATGTGTTTGCTGTGGGAAAGAATGTGATTTTTGTGTCCACATCCTCTCTTCTATCCTTTCAGTTTACAGTGTATTGAAATAGTAAATGGAAGCCAAAAGCTATGGTACATTCTTGCTTCTTTTATTTTAAAGACTATTCTTACTTTTCTGAAAACTTAGAATAATGGTGCAAGAGAGTAACAGGGCTCCAGAAATATATATTTTAATGTTCAAAGACTCTTCGTAAGCATGGGACCTCATAAAGCCTTTCTGCAGAGAATGACTTATGGTATGCTCATGTTATATACAGCAACAGTCCCTTAAAGTTTAGGATCTTCTCCCAGAAAACCAAGCAAGGAGTCCTCTAGCACTTTTAAAGATGAACACATTTATTTTTGTTAGTCTTTAAAAGTGCCACAAGACTCCTTGTTTGTTTTACTGAACTAGACTAACATGTCTACGCCTTTGGAATCTCCCAGAAAAGTTACCTTTTTCTAGTATATGTTTTTAGTCCAATGTGTTATTGTTTCTGGATCTATTATTATGCTACCAAAAAGGGAAGAAATCTTTCTGTGGACACAGACTTTTTTCCAAAGTGAGAGAAAATGTGGTAGAAAGCCTTTCAAATCCTGAGTGAATTATGTAAAGAATAGCAAGTGGGGGAGGGGGAGGATGAAGTTCACACATTTGCTATTGGGGTGAAAATGTGGTGAAAAGCATTTCCCTGAAGTGTTAAATAATGATAAAGATTTTATTGATTCAAAACCTTGTCATTTTTATCCTAGCAACTATAAACAATCTGCCAGTGCAATATTCGATTTGCAAAGACTGTCATGGCAGCAAGAGTGTGGCTATGAGAGACCCAGGGCCGTTCCTGTGGGGGCGAACGGGGTGATCGCCCCGGGCCCCCCGGTTACATGGGGCCCGCACTGTCCCGCTCCCAGTGGGGCAATGCGGGGCCCATGCGCGCTGCAGCCCTTCCTCCCACAGCCACCCTGCTGCCTTTGGCAGTGAGCCGAAGGCAGCGGGGCGGGCCGGAAGGGCTATGCCCGGCCCCTAGGCCAGCCCTCCCTGACTCCAGGGCGGAGGAGGCAGGCCCAGGGGCGGAGCGCGTGGGTCTTGGCCTCTGGGCCAGCCTGCCCCACACAGCCAGCTCGCCCCCACAGGTGGCCTCAGCATCCGGGGCTGGAGCCGTCTCCCCCGCCCCCTCCCCTGCAACAGGCGGCCGCCGGGGCCGGGGTCTGGGCCAGCTCCCTGCGCCGGCAGCCTCTGCCTCCCGGCTCAGGGCTGGCTCCTGGGGGGCAGGGCCCCGCTTCGGCCACTTGGCCCTGGGCCCCACTCCTCCCACGGGTCGGCCCTGGAGAGACCGTCTCCTGACACAGAGAAGCTCAGTATTTGTAAATGTCTACAGGCATTTCACGAAGTCATAATGTAGTTAAGATTATACTGACTGAGCATATATTTGTGTAGGCAATATATAAAAGGTACATTGGTCAGCTGTATGCTAGATAGAATGTTAGATGTGTTCACCACCAATTTAATTCACCCTTTCTGAGTTTCCAGATCACACAAACACATGAGAGATGGGGCAAAGGATGTCAGAACTGAGACATGTGAGCGCTGATCCAGTGGTCACAGAAGGGGTGGTCAGGCATAGTGAGTGAAGCCAGAGCCCAAGTCAGGTGTCAGAGCCAGAATCAGAAACCAGGGATCAAACAAGACTAAGGTCCAGTGCAGTAGCCAGTCATGAAGTCTCCTAGTTGTTAGGACAACTTCCGATGCTAACTAGTATAGACAGCAAAACAAACAAGGAGTCCTGTGGCACTTTCAAAGACTAACAAATTTATTTATCACATGAGCTTTTGTGGGGGGAAAAACCCATTTTGTCAGGTGTTTTGAAGATGGGGAACTTACAGAATGGGAGGAAGTCATCAGACATCTGATGAAGTGGGATTTTACCCATAAATTTGTTAGTCTTTAAAAGTGTCACAGGACTCCTTGTTTGTTTTGCTGAATGAGACTAACACAGCTATCCCTCTGAATCTGAGGTAAAAGATATTTTCGGGCACAATAATTGTGTCCTAGACCACCCTAGACTATTCAAAGTTTTAAAGACCATCATCAGCCCCTGGAATTACCTAGAAATTATCAGAGACCCAGTGCATAGATCTGAGCACAAGTGCTTCAAGTGCACAGCAGCATGTCCCACTCATAAGGTGAGCAATTGAATGCTTAAGTTTTCAGCTTGCTTCAGAGAATTTTTATGGAGGTGTGAATGACCATTGCAACATGCATGACAGGGGAATGGTCACAGCCTCCTGGCCAGATGGAGATTGTGAACTCACTATAGGCCACAGATTCAGGAATTACGATGGACCCCACAAGACTCTAAAGTCATGAAACATTTAGCCAAAAGTTTTGGCACCATTCATCTTCTGAACACACTATTGTCACCTATAGCATAATGTTGTGCAGGCTAATACGGCAGGATTATCAGATTTTACAGACATTTCCTTTCTTAGATTTTGGTTCATGCTATAAGTGCAAAACCTTTGTACTTACCCGCAGCATAGCAAGTCTTCTAACTGCCAACAGTGTGACACCAGCATATCACATGCCTTTTGATGGCAGTTCATCTCTGTTAACAGGATACATATCAGGTTGTTCTTAATCAACTGGCAAAAATTTTTTAAAATGATGTGGCTATGTGAAAATCCTGCTTTCTAAAAGCAGGATGTTCTATTCTTCTGTCTCACTTTGATTTATAATATTATGACTGCAAAATTTCCTTCAAGAAAAAAATGTTATTTTTTAAGTAACAAGAGATGGAACATTTGTGATATCACAGATAACAGTGGTGATGCTATCTATGTTCTTTATATAGGAAATATAAAGGCACATTAATGGATCTGATCCATTTGATCCAATTTGATCTACTTTGATCCAATACCATCTAGATTAGTGTATGACTCTGGCAAATAACTAAAATTTGTTCACTATATTAAATTAAGAAAAGAATGTCTTAGCTAATTGTGCAGTCATGCAGACAAGAGAATGACACCTTGCTGACCACAAGCATACACTTTATTTCCTGAAGCATGATGAGTTCTAATTGACCACATCATTGGTTTACTGTAGGGAAGATACTAGCATATGTTATTTATAGTGATACAATTATCATTAAGATTCAAACCCCGTGAGTCTGAATTAGGCTGTCTAGAAAACAAGAATTTCATTTCACCAAAAAAAAATAAAACTGTTTTGAAATTGGTTTTTGTACTGCATCAGAACAAAACCACAATCTTCTGAATTTTTTATTACAAAATAGGAATGAGACATGCACCCCAGAATATCCAATAGCCCAGTGCTTAGGGCAGAGTACAGACTGACTCAGTATCTCTCTCGGAAGGTATGTCCACCCTGTCTCCTCCATTGGGGAGGGAATGGGATGTTGTATCCATGTGCTAAGTCCTCCTGACCACCTGTATCCTCAGGGTGGCAAGTTCTAGTGGCCTGAGTTGGGGTGGCTGCCTTTCCGCATGGAGCTGTGGCCCAATGATCAGAGTTAATATGGCTGCCCCCAGTTGCAGGGCCATGTGGCCTATGACTGGAGAAAGATGGGCCACCGCTGGCAGAGGGGGATGTGGGCCCTCCTACTCCAGCAGGTCCCAGCCCAAGACCCTGTCAATGGTGAGGGTATTCACCACTGGATCAGGAGGGATTTAGCAAAAACTCACTTACCGAGCTCCTGGTTCTATAACTAGATCAATATTTAGACCCGCTGGGCTACTTCCTACCTGTGACATGATTCATAGGTCTCTGGGGTTGTCAGCTGGCACAGGGCCCAATGGATCCATCTCCTCCTGGGCTATCAAGGGTAACTGGGTAATCGCCTGGGTCTTGGAACATCTGGCCTCTAGGTTCTGGGGCTACAGCAGCTCCTAGGCGGCAGCTTGCAATATGCATCCTTCCTCCTCAGCAGTCTGCCCTGTGACAGAGATCCTGTGTTTTTGTACAATTTCATTTTCACAACATGTATGTAAGATCCATTTTCTAAAGCCAGAATGGTAGCAAATGGTTTATAGCCAACCTCCTTTGGCAGAAACTCTCCCTGGTCCCAAAGAGTCAGATCTCTTCTTCTTCTTTCCAAGAATCTATAAGCCCTTCATTGACTCTTAATATACATCGCATTTGAAAGAACTGCTTAGTGGTAGCTTAACATACAGACCATATCTTCACTAGAGAAGTATTTGTGTACTTAACTAGTTAGTTAACTTGGAGTAAAAAGCAAGTGAAGACAAGGCACAATTCACCTTGACCCAGAGAAATTGTGAGCTGGCATTTTCCTGCTTAACTGAGTTGGACCAAATAATTGAGTAGTTGGAAGAAATTAAAATGTGCCAGATGGGATTAAAGCAGTATTGTGTATTTTGATGTCTTACCTAATTACCTGGGTTGCCACAGCAATAGAATTAGACTATTCGGGGATAGTTCGGTCAGTTTTGGTTGTTTTTTAGTGTTAGTTCAATAAAGAGATCTTTTCGTGGGTTTGACCTCTCTGTGTTTCATGCTGATTTCTTCCTGAATACAAGCAATTCTAGGGATTCCGCAAAACAAATAGGACCTAAAATGAAAATGAAATCAGGACATGTCTGAGGAGGAATTAAACAAGATCTAGAGGTTTCTAAAATAGGATTGACAGATTGGTTGATGGCATAGATCAGATCTAGGCAGCTAAAAATGAAAATTTTACTAATCAGCAGCTAAAAAATTGACAGACAGATGTGGAAACCTAGGGTGCGTCTACACTTACAAATTAAGTCGACTTAAGCAGGCTTAAGTCGACTTAAAATATTCCACGTCTACACTGGACTTTCCTTAAGTCAACTTAAGCTGCTCCTAAAGTCAAATTAAGGAAAAGTTAGTTTGAATTAATAACACCTCGTTTTAATTCGAACTAGCGCTTAAGTCGACTTTATTAAGTCGACTTAAGCCAGTGGAGACGGGGATTTGCGCCTTGGTGGAGTTTATTAAGTCAATTTAACATGTTAAGTTGACTTAATAAGGTCGTAAAGGGGCCACGTCTACACTTGAAAAGTTAAGTCGAATTTTGTCAAGTCAACTTAATAAAGTCTACTTTAAGTCGACTTAAAGTCGACCTTATTAAGTCAACTTCATAAAGTCGACCTAATTTTTCAAGTGTAGACCTAACCCTAGCTATAAAATGCCACATTCAGACTAGCAAAACATATTAAAAAGGTGACCAACAACCTGACTATCATAGAACAAAAAGTTTTCCAATAAATGGAAAAGAAACAAAGATTTGCTGAACTTGGCACTTGCTATCAGTGTACAGCATGAGACATTTTCCCCCCTTTTGGAAGCTCTGCTTCAATTGAATGTCCTGCAGTTTGACCAACATAAGGATTATTTACCCTCCCCCCAAAAAATCATGTATAATTAATATCTCAAAAGCTCCTGAAAGATTTAAGTAATTAATTTCATATAAGGAATATGAACACATCAACAATAAATTAATATCACATACATAATAATGAACTGGTGAATAATAAATTAAATTCCTGATATGTCAGCACATTTTATGTAGAATCAAGAAGTTAGGGAGTGAGTTTGTTCTTAAATGAATATGGATAACATTTTCATAAGCAGCTAAGAGACTTAGAAGCCTTAAGGCAAAGTGTTCAAAAATGACTTCATGCACTTAGAAGTTCACATCACCTAGGTGCTTTTGAAAAGGTCACCCTGTATTTAGATGTGTGTAAGATGGCTAGTTAAGAGAATCATTCCTGCCACTGCTTGTCTAAGATTGCCCCCTCCTAGCCTGCTAAAAACAAAGCTACTCCCAATCAAGAAGTAACCTCTCTCTTGTTTGAAGTTGTGACTAGTTGGAAAAAAAAAGTCTATAAAATTTTCTGAAAAGGGTCATATATCCCCTGATGCAGGAGAAGAGGGGTGCAGGGACCAGCAAGGTAGTGCCTCTTATGCTCTGCAGTTATACATACTCTATTGCCTGCATTCACAGAGAGGATCAAAGGAGTGACATGTATTGAGTAGAGATTCATTACTTTGGACAAGGGGAGGATGGGGAATCACAAAGGATTAAGAAATACTGCCTCAGGAATAAAACAATGAAATCCTACCAGACCAGAACAAAGGAAGCCAAGGGGCATATAGAAGATCATCATTATCATGAGAATAGAGGCAAAACAAAACCAGGCATTTTCCTTTCTCCTTTATAGGTAAAAATAATTGATTCTGTGATAGGTTGACCCTAGGCAGTCAGTCACATTGGAGCAACAGCCATGGCTCAAGAGCTGAAAGCAAATAGTCATCCTATAATCAGCTCCATGACAACTGAGAGGATTAATATACCCAGCATAATGAGAGTTGCTCCACAGCTAAGATGCTCAGTGGAACTCGCTGAGTTTCCAACTGTTTGTGTAATATGATGTGTTGTAAACGGCAAAGGCAAAAAAAGAGTAGACACTGAGAAGGAGCTATAAAGACGGACTGAGTTTCTAATTTTCCTCCCACTGATTTATCTTTCAGAAGAGAATGATATTGAGTGTCAAACAAACAAAAACAAACAAACCCCGTTGAGCACACTTCAAATCAATAAGAGTATCACTCTAAATGTTTGGAAACTGAATAACCTAATGTAAAGAAAAATATTAACTAATCTGAAAGTGCTATATTTTCTTTGCCTTCATATAAAAATTACACATCACCACAAAAATATGCAGGAATAAAAAAACAACCTCAGAACAGGACAATGTTGCATAGGGCTCATTCTGACTCAAGAACAGAATATATTCTTATTCACAAAACTATCCAGTCAACCAGGTCTCAGTCAGCTCTCAGAGTCTCAAAAGAAAGTGAACATGGTCAGCTCGTCCTAAAGTTTACTTATATGATATTGGATGTAGCAGTAAGTGATTACCTCTGGAATAATAGGTCTGATCTAATGCCAGTCTTTCTAATGATTTCAATGAGCTCTGAACCCAACTCTAAATCCTCAGTAAACTTATCTAAAATTCAACTCTGTAAAAGGACTGCTAGGAAATAAATTCTATTTCCAATGAAGACAATGATCATTTCTGGGACTTCATCTCATATTTCTGAAAAACTTTGCTGGAATATATAAAATGCAGTATAGGCTGCACTATAACTTTTAATTATGGAATAAGTCTTCTCAAATTGGGGAAAAGCAATCATAATCTTGCCAAATGAAGGCACAAATGTAACTCAATATCCCTTTTAGATAATAAATAATATGTTGTTAATAGCCAAAATTTTTCTAATGGGAACTTTTTGAAGCATTGGAAAATGTTTCACTGCCATGGAAAATGTCAATTTTGTGGAAATTTCAATTAGGAAAAATGATTTTTTTATATGATCAAAATATTCCATTCAGACATTTTCAATAGAACATTTCAATTTTTTGTTTGGAAAAGACTTTGTTTCAAAATTTTATATTATTAAAAATGTAAAAAATGTAAATGTCAAAATTGGAATTAAATATTTTAATGGTACCTAAATTAAGTATTTCAATTGACTTCAAACAATGTTTTTTGGAAATTTCATTCATGAAGTTTCAAAATTCTTTTGTTTTGTTGCAATTCAGAACTGCTGAAATCATGGAATTTCCCATGAAAGAGAAATTCAGCAACCCTCAGAGGATGAGATATTAATGACAATTAAAACTGATTGATTTTACAATTGGTTTTTAGTTCCTAGTATTCTATGCCCTGATCTTTTGGACACCCTTGGGTTTTTTTCTGCTGTACTAATTATGAATCCAATGTAAAATCTGATTAAAACACTGTATGAAGCAGCACATGACTCATGCATATTTTTTAATATGATATGTCAAAAGAAAAAAATTGGGGAACCAGCTTGCATCAGTCCTTCCTGCACTTCTAGAATTTTTACTTGAACTGGCTATGTAGCTACTCATTTTTCTGTACAGTGTTGTATATATTCTCTTGATGTTTAACTTTGATATGTGTATAAAGGAGTACTAAAATACTGGTTATCCCCAAATTTTTCAGCATTTTTTGTATCCAAAGTTATTTGCCTCCTTGTTGCAATTAGTCTGTTATGATATACATTCATATGTTTTTCTTCCTATTTTTTTTTAAATATCTTCACACTTTCATGTCTTCAGACTATTTTTCTCTCTAATAGTCCTTGTAGGATGACAAAACCATAGGCATCAACATAGCTGCTCTGTTATGCATGGTTTTTCCTTACAAGGAACTGTAAGTGCATTTCACAGTTTTCAAGCTTGTGATCTATTGCTTTACCACAACTGCTGCAGACACTTCCTATGCTGAGTTCATTCAGCAAAACTTAGCCTTTATGGAGAATCTTATAGAGCTTGCTCTTGTAGCCTGATTCTTTTTGATTTAGATTTGGAATTTGAATTTGAATTGGGACTGCCAATAAATCTTGCTAGGGACTTCAGGTTCACGTCCGAATCTGACCACAGTAGGTATTTATAAATTTGAACTAGGAACCCCCAGGGAACAGCTAAGAGTGATTGCCACACAGATACTTTAAATTACTTTACAAAATCCTTTACTGCCAAAAGCATAAAAATTAAGAAAAGGTTAATTGATAAATGTACAATGAAAGTATTTATATATACAGAATGCATTTAGGAAATCTTGTGCAGTTTATAATTCAATAGATTATGTTTCCTATTAAAACTTCTAATTGCTATAGTTGCTTACACTTACACACCCTGTAGTAAAGAAGAATGCCTGATGCCTCAGATAGACACAAGGATTGCAGTCTAGAAACCTAGCTGATATATTTAAACTTATTAAAATAACAAAGACTAGGTAGCTAAGAAAGAACAAAATGGGTCTGTAGTGTTCTTTTCTCCAGAAAAGTTGAACTGGCAGCTGAGGACTGGAAACTTCACTGCTCTCCAAATCCCATGGCTTTATATTACTTTTTCCCACTAACAACAGGATCTATACCTTTATACCCCTCTAAAAATAAAGTAGATTATCTCATTTTTCCTTACCCAAATATGGGCTCTTACCCCAGAAATTGCCAGGGTACATCTGTGTTATTGGTTAAGGGGTTCATGCGTATAATTGACGTATGATTAACATATAATCATCTTTACCCTTTCCTTATTTATGAATTTTGTGGATTTTGCAAAATGTCAAAGGTTTCACCTTAAGTTGTTGTTCATATTGTTATTCATCTGTTGACCTATGTGTCGGTATTCAAAATAACTTATCTGGGGTTTTCCTTCAAAGACTGCTGAACAAAACAGGCCCACTCTGTTTGATATATTAAACCTTAAAACTACTCCTACTATATCCTATTGCAAAGCTCTCCATACAGGCTTATCTAGTAACTTCTTACCCTAAGTGCTGTAGTCTCTTGCATTTTAGCTACTAATATAAAAGTTAGGCTAACATACCTGCTTATACTAAGTGTACTACTATAAAACCAGGATTTCTTAAATTTATAAAGAAAGATATACATGCATGAAATAAGATATGTGCATAAAGTAATATATGCATGCAAGCCAAGCATAGGTATAATCAAAGACTATACTCTTAAAGTGCAAATGCAACTGTTTGAGCTTCTAGATCTATTCAAAGTTTTTTCTTTCTTAGTTTTCCCATCATGTCAACTATACTTTTGTGTGTTAATGCTTTCCTCTGCTTTCATTTCATTCTAATAATCTGAACTTCCCTCATAGTGACACACACATTAAATTCTGCAGTTTTCTCCCATTAAATGAAGAGAATTTTGGTTTCTATAGGAGAGACAGCAAAGGCAGTCATGGAAATAAATTCCTCTATTTACCACAGAACAGTTATGGGCCTGGACAACAGCATTATAAGGTTTCCTCCCATGACATGGCAATGTAAGGAAAGACTTCCTCACCCTGATTTAGTGATGTCTCTTCTAGGGGTGGTGAGATAGTTATGCCTCTGTGTCCATTCTATCCTTTGTCACACTACTGACACTGCCTCCAAAGAAGCCAAGTCTTGTCTTCATGGATTTTGGATTATGGACACTTTTTCTCCAGGAATACAAATGACTCCACCAAATTTTATACCTGGATCTCATCGTGTAGATGCTATCTCTCACACACTGTCATCACCTGCAGTTCTGTATTATATTCTGACATTAAAGATATTTAATGTAATAATCCTGGCTGGGCTATAATAGGAACACTACATTATTATTTTTTATTTATAACTCTCATATTTTCCCCTAATTGCTTCGCTCCTGCAAATCTATTAGTCTGGCTCACCTCCCCTAGCCCTTATTTCTGAATAATTAGTGAGATCTCTACAGGTTTATCACATTTCCCCTCTTATTATTGATGACTATACATTTAAGTGGCAAATTACATTTCTGGGTTGGGGTTCTTTTTTTCCTGTTTAAAAAAATTACATTGTCACAGAAGAACTTTTTTCCCCTATGATGACTTTTTTTTTATTATAGTCCAAGGGAAATGGCCACTATGCAATAAAAATTGAAATGAAGTTACTTTGAAATGTTACACCTCCTGATAATAACAATTGGTCTAAAACACCTACTAGTATGATCTTCTCTCTTCGTTTCAGAACCACCTCACTTTCATAAACTACATTTAGTAACCTTCCCATGCTTTCCTTCAGTTAAAGTGAAAATCACCAATCCTAATATGGGACACCTGACAAGTCTCCACTCAGTGCTCCCATCAATCACAAGGGCAAATCTCTTCTGAAAGCCTCTGAAGTCCTACCTTCATCAGATAAAAACAAGCAGCTGCTGGCACCAATCATCTCTTTCCTGTTCATAATTCCATATAAAGAGTCATTTTAAATTACAGAGACACCTGTGAATTCTGAAAGCTTCAACAGTCAAGTACAGTTTTACAAGCAGCAAAAGAGGAAAGAAACATCAGTACAGTACCATGATAGGCAAGCCATTAGTGTCACTTGCTAAAGACATTTGCCTTCCAGCTGGGGATCATTTCTTCCCTAAAGATCAGCTAGATCACAGAGTAAAATGTTAATTGAGGAAAATCTTTGTAGCTTCAGCAGTCATTGATGCTTGCATGTCTGCTGCTACATCTTTTGTGGAGGCAGCCTTTACTAGTTCTAAAGACTTCCAGTCAACTAAGAACAAAAATGTTATATCAGTGTGAGGAAAGATTTTGCTTGCTGCAGTCTTTTTTATCAGATGCATGCCTTGACACCACCAAGTTCTCTGCAAGAGCCATTGCTTCAGATATATACCGTAGAGTAGGCAATTTCAGCTACCAGTACTAATACACAAGGCAGAACAATTACACTAAGCAACTGCTCAACAGCAAGTTCAAGGGAGGTCATACCGTGGAGAGCTCCCCTTCCCGCAACAATAGAGAGGCAGTTTCACCATCTCATAAAATAAATTACAGTCTCCAGCTCCCTTCTATCAAATGCAAATAGGAAAGAGAGAAGAGGATTTTTATTCCCTAGGGGAATAGTGGGGGGAAAGGGGATAGCAAAATGGATAACAAAGGTGATAATCTAGGGTACACCCAAAACTTGGAACAAATACTTTTCAGCAAGCATGTTAGTTCATAGGGGGCCAAGCTAGTCCCATAATCAAAAGAGAGAAGATGAGGAACTTCCCTCCCCCAAACAGCCTGCATGGCTTTTAGTCTTCTCTCTTTTGCTCAGATTTCTACTTGAAGAGCCTAGACCTATGTTAGGGCAGGAGCCATCACTGATTACACCCAAGTTCTTTTGGTTGATTATAGGCTCCAGTTTGTCCCTTTAAAAGGTAGTATGCACCTTCACAATCCTCCCATCATCCTATCTAATGAAAAGAGAAGCAATGAAGAATGTAAGAGCTCATTTCTTGGACACTGACACCCTGGGAAATGTTCCAAAAGATTAACAATGTACAGGCATCTACTCAAGGAATAGCAAGGTTTCCATAGTTCTGTATGTCTGACAGGTCAATAAATTGTTCCAATGAGGCAAATTGAGGAGGGAGATGCTAGCCTCTTATAATACCAGTTCCAAAAGGGAGATCCTATGATATCAGTATATGGTTCTCCTGTGGTTACAGCACAGGACTGTGGGTCAGGAGGTCTGCATCTAGTGACACTGAGCAAATACCTGGAGGTATGGGATATAATTTCCAGCACAAGTCGACAGACTTAAACTAGCTCAGAATACCAAAGTGGTCCTTTGTGGCACAGGTGGTGGTTTACCCTGCAGCTTGGATCCAGAGGGTCAGATGGGCTTATACTCGGGCAACTAACCTGAGGCGCTGCAGTACTGCAAAGGCTACCATGCTATTTTTAGAATGCTAGCTCAGATGGAGCTGTCTCTCCACACTGGGATTCACATCTCTCAGCTTCACTGTAGACATACACTTAGCTTTCAATCTTGAAAATTAGAAATGATGATGTTGCCTGTCAAGTGCTTTGCGATCTATGATTGAAAGACAATATAGAAATGTTCAGCATTATTAATTATTATTATTGGAATTGCATAAATAACTTCACAAAAATAATTTATCTAATGGATTTAGCCTCTTCTCCAGCTCATGGAGATTGTTAGTGCCTCAGTTTTGTGTGTTGTTTCAGTTTATTCAAGTTCAATCAGTATTTTCAAAAATGTATTATTCTGTAGATTGCTCACAAACATGTCATTGTAAATACTGAGTACAAAAAATAGATCTGTGGGGTTTTTATTTATTTAGATTTACACACACATGCTAAAAATACCACTGGTTCCTATACTCAGAATTAATACTCAGTCATAAAATGCAACCGTACACTCAATATAATTAGTTGTGTCTGTATTAGAAAAGTCAGATTGTATTGTTTCTGCTCCCCAACTAGCTGAGTGCACTTGAATTTCTATGCACCAATATAAGGTTTATTTTCTGAATTTTAGCCTTTAATTTAAAAAAAAAAAAAAAGGAAAAATCCATCCTTTCATGAATTTCTCTTCTCTTAAAAGGACACATCCACCAATTGTTACTTCTAGTGATGAACACCTATCTCCCCCCCCAACACATCATAGCACAATGAAACCAGATTGTTTCTGCCACTAGGGATTACCTATTGAGTGGTGGAGTATGTGTAGAATTTATCTCTCAGTGCACCATCTCATGAGTAAGGCTTTTGAAAAAGTCATTCTGGAGAGCATTCTAGGGAAACTGGGGGTGGGGGTATAAGGTTTCCCTGTGATGGGACCCTAAATATCCACTATACAAACTTCCACTCTGCTGCCATGAGAGGATGCAATCCCTTTATTAGGAGAAGATGTGGATGAAATTTGTTGATTAAAATTTTCAGCATAAAAAAATGCAGATTTTATGACACAAATATTTAGCGAATGCATGTTAATGTTGCCCATTTGCTAAAAATATCCTTGAAAACTAAACATTGAATTTGGTTTCAGCAAAATCTTTGTTAACTCTAAACTAATGTTTCTTATAAATTTTCAAGTCACCAGACTCTTTGGTTTTGGTTCAAACATACAGATTTAGATTTGTGCAACTGACAGCAAGCTGAAAAAATCCATTATACGTCCAGCTCTAAGTGGTGATGGAGCTGTCCTTTCTACTGTGTTTCAATAGCACATAGAAGCCACATTGAAGATACCCATTGTGTTAGTTCTGGTACTAATACATATTCTTGTATTAATCCAGGCCCCCAGGTGCATATAATTTAAAGCAGGGGTTCCCAAACTGGTTGCTCTATCAGGGGTATGAAAAAGAAATTGTGTATTTATAGATTTTATTTATTATTTATTTTATTTAGTGCATTGTCATAATAGGCTACTCAGACAAAGCTTTAAAACTTCATGGGAATTTATTATATAAAATTCAATAAATTTACTTCAGATGTACTAAAGAGAACACAGATACAGAGAGATGCTGATGTACAGAGCCCTCCCATCCCATCACCATACAGCGTGGGTTCAATTGTCCAGCAATTTTCCAGTCTAACAGAACTTAGATTTTTATTTATTTATTTTTTTGTAGTTCTATACATCACACTATAACTCTATCTGTATGTAACAGTGAAATATGGACAGATGGTTCAGGACAGGTAGTGTTAAGAACACACAAAGTATCAGTGATGAGAAGAGCAGGATTACACAGGCAGCTGGTAGATCTAGAAGGGAGAATACCCAATAAGAAAAGTTTGGAAACCTCTGGTCTAAGGATATGTCTACACATCACTCAGGGAGGTTGACTGCAGCTTGTATATGCATCCTCAAGCTAGGGGGCAGTGGCATGGTTTAGTCTCCTATATTGTCCTGTTCAGGACTCTATATACATACTCAGGAGACTAACTCTTGTTGCTGTTGTGGCTATATTGCTATAGTTTTTTGAGCTACCTTTGATCTAGCAGGTATGTCTACGTAAGTTAACATGTCTACATGAGTGACAACTCAAGACAGGAATTTCCTAGCTGACAGCGCTAGATGCGGATTGTCAACTGGCAGTGTGAATTGTGGGACCCAGCAGGGTAAACAAAAAAAGAAACACACTAATGCTATCTGCATTAAGGTACCAGTCATAAACCCACTCCCTCCATCCTGCTTGGCTCTGCATGGGAGTTCTTCAAATCTGATCTTCAGAAACAGTGGGACCAAAATCTGCCGAGGGCTGGCTGGAAGAAGGAACTTTATCTGCATGAATGTGCTGTCCTATTGAGCAGTTCTGTGGGTCACAACCATAGAGCTCATCCATTACTCCTATTCTGCCCCATGCTTGATACAATCCCCAGGATAAGTCACTCGTTTTGTGTCCTGTATCCTTGAACTAAAATTTTGCTATAAAACTACGAGAGGGAAAGTTTTTCTGAGTGCTATTGAAATTTGCTTACCCATAAGATGGCATGACTTCATGCATAACTCAGTGAAATTGAGATCAGTGAAACATACTTTCATCATCAGATCTGCTACACAGTATTTATTTAGATGGCATAATCCAGCCTGAATATTTCACACAAATAAAATGCCTTAGATGTAATACAGTACTTTGCACTGCCAATGACCTGTGCATCTATTCTCTCAACTTTCCCTGGACAATTTAGGGCAAATAAAAATAATTGTACTGCTCTTGTAGTACTGTAGAATGAAACATGATCAAGGTTGCCAGCAAAGTATTAGGGAAAAATTATCTGTGTTAATATTTTATAAAATCATGCAACATGAATTTCATTTAGATTTTCCTCATGAATTTGCTTTAGATAGATGCTAAACTACTTCATCAGCTTGAAGTCTGTAGGATCTTCTGAATTCTTAGTAGGCGTTGAGAAATAAGGAAAAAAGCCAGTCTTCTATTAGTAAATTGCTTTTTACCTCAGGCTTTGCTCTTGCAAAATAGAATCTGTTTAACCCTAGCTTGCATGAAAAAGCAATTTTGCAGCCACAAAATGACATAGCTCATGTCTCAACCCTAATCTAATAATGAATACTTCAATATTATGCTTAATATTAGTGTTTTAAACAACCTTGTAACCATTCTAAATCTCTATAATCAATGTTCTCACTTTCAGTAATGTAGTATATCCATTTACATCTTCGATTATAAACTGTAAAATAATGGATGTTAATATTCTCATCAGCAATTTAAAATAGCTCAGATATGCTGATGAACAGTACTTCAAACAATAGTGCAAATGTCTTCATACGTTTTTGCTCAGATTTATTTAAACTTAGAGAGTAGGTGAAAAATCTGACCTCTCATTTTTTTATATTTTCTTTATATTAGTTTCCTTTCAGTTTTTCAGATGTTGCTGGAAGTTCTACTTTTTGAAAGTTTTTAAATCAGAAGAGAGGTCTGCATTCAGTTCAGTTCTCTCTTTTTAACCGTCTCTTCTAAAAATTGTTATTTTTGCCATAAGTCTGTTTCAACTATAGTTACACTCATTCTAGAACCAGGCAGGAAACATTTTTTCTGTCCTGATGAAAGGTGTAAAAAAATAAGCCATCCCTCACCCTGGATTCCTTCCTCAGGGAATCCCCTATCCCCTGAGTTAAGCCCCTGCATTCACATTGGCCTTTGATCTGTGATACTGAGTGTTCCACCGAGGGACGGGTATGCCTGATCCATAGATCATGAGTTTGTTACAGCCTCTAGCTACTGACCATGGGGTCCCTAAATCAAGTTGAAGAGAAACGTATGCTTTCATTTCTAGAAAATTCTGGTACAATTTCCATTGCTATGAGAGTGGCCCCCACATTACCAGGTGTGTGCCCCTGATTTGAACTGCTGTGATGTTTCCTCTGTCCAGAGGACATATGCAAACAATGGGATAGTGTGTGTTACACGTCCCACTCTATGCCTGATCCACAGAGGATGAGAGTCCGTAACAGGTCTTGGCTTCAGAGCTGGACTCTTTAGCTTCAGCTGTATGGATTCATGCTTTTAGCTCTGACAGTCCTTTGTGGAATCCCCAATGATTAGCCAAGATGATGGCCTTCATACAAACAACCAGTAAAGTTCTGCTTTCAGTGGGTAATGTAAGAAACCATGTTTATGTGGCACACTAAATTTAAATTATGTGGCAGGGTCTTCCCTGCCCTTAATGAAATCAACAGTGGAATGGATTTTGTATTATCATGGCAAATGCTAGAGCTGTTTTGCAGCATACCACCACTGAGGATAGAAGGAGATTACCTAATTAACTTTTCTGCATAGCCTATACTAATCTGAAAAAATGAGAGCTCCAGAGGTGAAAGCAGTGTTTTGAGGTATAGGGGCTATTGAAAATATGAAACCTGTGCAGAGGGAGGTTTGTCAGTTTTGAGGTTAAAGATGTTGGATTACCTGGTAGTAATGGATGATTTTGAGGATACTAAGATTATCTACAGGGACTAGGGTAAGAGAAAAATATGAAAAAAAGGACCTAGCCAAGTAGAACTCCAGCCTAATTTATTCCAGCCCCAGCTGTCACTGATATGCAGCCTAATGCAGTTTGAATCAGAGATATGCTGAACCACCTTTCACTTGTGGCTTGTGATGACTTCCAAATATGCTTCTGTTGATGACACACAGTTTCTCCAGTCCCTGTTATCATCTAACATGACAGCAGGTAGTGCTACACATTCAAATCAGTCACTCAGACAACCATAATAGAGCCAGGAGACTATTATTAATCCCACAGATCCCAGACTCTCTACTACCCAGGAATGTACTCTGAGATATTACTGTTTTGTGCTGGACAAGTATTTGTCTAACATAAGCTTATTAGTAAGCCCACTTCCCCACTCTATGTGAGATAATCATGCACCAGCTTTTGCTAAGCAGAGAACAGACTGCCTAAACACTCCACTCAAAACACACTTGTTAAAATAAAATATTAAACAAATTTATGAACTACAGAAAAATAGATTTTAAGTGGTTATAAATTGTAGACTTAAGAGATTAGGGAAAGTTATGCAAGAAATAAAAATTAGAATGTAATCTAAAGTCCAACAGGATTTGAATCTAGAAATGCCTTGCTCAAGATGGTACCAGCAAGCTTGCAGCTCTTCTATATACAGGCCAACTTTACCTTGTGGCCTTGCAGTGTAATTGTATGGTTTGATGACAATTATGCCATGCCAGGTTCCCTTTTTGAATGCTCTACCATATTGTTATGCTATCAGATTTCCTGCAGAATCCTGTAGGTGTACGGATATGAAGCATGTTACATAGCTCAGACCCTCAGGACTAACTTTAGAACCAAGGCTGGAGAGTTACATGACAAAGACAATACAAATTGAGCTCCCCGACTCATTTAGAAGAAAGGAAATTACAACGGCCCAGGAGAAAGGGGGACCAAAAGGGAATTGAAAAGAAATGAAGACACTTTGAAGGACAGAGAAGCTTTTGCCAGAGAAAGACTATCTTGAGATCAACTCCAAGATACTGGGCCTATCCACATGGCGAGGAAGGCCTAGGCTGGCTGAACACCAACAACAACCAGTCTTGTGGGTAAGAATGAGAATAGAATAAAGAATAATCTTGTAATAGTGTTATTAGATCAGCATGTGGCTTATATCTTTTATTTACTTGTGCTAACTCCTGACTCCTTTATTAAATGATTGTGCATTGATTTGCTATACACTCACTTAAAATCATATTCTAATCAATAAACTAGTATTTGTTTTATCTAAAGCTGTGTGGACTTCAAAGGGTGTGAATGAGTGAAGCTGGGTATATCCATTTCATTGTTAAATAGATGGACAAGGGTCTATGAATCTATGGTGACTGGGGAAGGGTACCAATCCCAGTAGGACAGAAGTTCCCAATGCAGAGTCTTGGGGTTGCTTGCTTGGGGACCATTCCTTGAGTGGCCAGAGAGCGCACACCCACTGCCTGGGACCGATTACATGCAGGAGACTGGTGTGGACTGACTCAGGAGCGAGTGGTGACCTGGCAAAGTGAAGTAAGTCAGGGTTCAGGAGTGGAGATCGGGTGGGGGGGGGGGCGTCACAGCAGCACACTGGACCAAATTCTGGGAAGAGGACATTACAACATGACATTAGTGAATATGGACTTTTGACCTGTTCTTTTCAGACACAGACTGTCACAGGGTAAAATTATTTTTAGGGCAGCAGGGTAAGAGAAAAATTTGAAAAGAAGCGCACAGCCAAATATAACTCCAGACTAATTTATTCCAGCCCCTGGCAAAGTCACAGAGCCTAGGGAGTGGGGAACAAATGCCTGGGCTCCCCTCAATACAGTACTGACTTCTAGGAAAGCGTACAGAGTTACTAAACAAAGCATCCTCCCAAACAAATTAATTCTAATTCTTACTTCTTTTCTTGTTAGTTTGTTGAATATTAAATATCAAGCTGCCGGAAGTAGACCTCTTCTTGCTTACAGACAGCTCCCCAACCATAAGCAGATACTCACCAGCATCTACATATCATACAACAGAAACGCTAAGGCAGGCACATATCCCTGCAACAAACCCCGTTGCCAACTTAGCTGATATATCTGCTCAAATGACACTATCATAGGACCTAACCAAACCAGCTACTCCATCAGGGGCTCATTCACTTGCTAACCACCAAAACAATTTATGACATCTTGTGCCAAGAATGCCCCTCTGCCTTATATGTTAAACAAACTGAACTGTCACTTTGCAAAAGAATAAATGTACATAAATCAGATATCAGGAATGGTAACATTCAAAAACCAATGGGGGAACACTTCAACTTCCCTGCACATTCTGTGAAAGACATGAAAGTCAGTTACAGTGTTTCAACACAAAAACTTCAAATCAAAGCTTCAAAGGGAAACCATATAGTTAGAATTCATATGCAAATTTGACACTAACACCTTGGGTCTGAATAGAGAATTGAACTGGTTCCGTCATTACAAAAGGTGATTTTTCCTTCTTTTAACCTCCCCACTTTCTTTTCTGTTATTCCACACTGTTTGGATCCAAGCAACTTCCTTGGTTTGCTGAAAAAATTCTGAACTGACCCTGTGACTTACCCTTCTCTGCATTTGTACTTCCTCTTTCATATTGTTACCTACATGTCATGTGTCTGATGAAGTGAGATTCTACTCATGAAAGCTCATGAGATAAATAAATTTGTTAGTCTTTAAAAGTACCACAAGACTCACTGTTTGTTTTGCTGACTGAAACTAACACAACTACCCTTCTAGATCTTGTTGAATATTGGTTTCTCCTACTCTAACCATAAAATTCCATGCAAAATAGAAAAGCAATAAAATGATTTTACTTTGCTTTGTAATTTGATAACCTAATGTGTTATCTTCCAGATCTGAAAAGTTGGTATTATATATTTTTTTCCTTTTTAGTATAATTTGGATATAGTTTCCATAGTTCACTGAAAAAAATTCTTTAGTATTAAAATATAATCTGTATATAGATAGAACCAAGCTTGTCAGTGTTTGAAGATAAAGTAGTTTGTTTGCTGCTCTTGAGATGGGAAGTGAATAGTTTTGTCTGACCCTGTATTTGGGAGCAGCAATAAAAACCTGAGTTAATGATGAAGGAATATTTCCTTTAATATTTTGCTTATTAACATGCTACCACCAAGTTATTGGTCCTTGGGTAACTACCAACTTTGTATTTCTACATCTCCTAATTTTAAGCAGTGCCTTTGAAGATTAGTACTAGATGTGGCTGGAAATTTTCCACTAAAACTGTTTTGGTCCAATCTTTGTCTGAGCAAATGAATTCCAAGTCTTTCATTACGCTCTTTCCTAAAAAGCTATAATTAAATGCCTATGTCCCAAAACCAGACAATACATTCCCTGATAAGCCAGTGTGCTTGAACAATGAAGGAATATGTGTTAGTGAAGAAAAAAATCCATTTTAAATCTTGATGGAAAAGCTTTTTCTCTTTGAGAAACACTGGGATGTGTGTGGTCATGCCTTGTGGTTAGAGGAGGAGTCAGTAGCCAGGAATAGGAGACTAATATCAGAGCTCCTGGAATCAGAAATCAGGAATCTGAGCCATAGGTCAGAGCCAGGTTACCTTGAGTGAAACAATGTGGGAGCAGGGCTGGAATATGGCTCGGAATAAGAAAGTGTAGGAGCTATCACATCTGTGGGCAAATGCTTTGAGCAACCATCAAATTGCTGCTGGGCTTAAATGATGGTCTGCTGATTCTTCCAACCAATCAGGCATTATCACCAATAGGGCTTCCTGCTTCCCAAGACCGCTCATTTGGAATATAAGCTTCCTAGTCCACTGGAAGCTTCCCATAACTTGATGAGAGTTGAGGATTTGGTGGACCAAGTACTCCTGTCCATAGACTGTTATAGGCTCTTGGTGTGGGGCTCAGAACTGAGATGAGGAAGATGGGGTAGATCTTCAAGAACCCAGGCAGCTGTAACTGGAAGGCCACTGGGTTTACCTGTTCTTTAACCTTGAAGGGGCCCAGCTATTGATAGTTTTGTTTGGCAGATGGCGAGCTTGATGTAAGGGTCTGCACGGAAATGCACATGTTGTCTTTTATGGCTAGATTGGGAGTAGACTCACAGCCTTGGTCCACATGGTATTTACAGATTTCTTTGATGGACTGTAAATGTTCCTGGAGCTGTCACTGCACCCATTATATGTGGGAGGCTAAATCTGTGGTAGCCAGTACTGGGGAATTTACATCTGGGTGAAAGTGGATGTGAAAGCCATGGTTTCCAAACAATGAGGTATGTTGGGCTGAGGTGAAGAGTACATTGTTATATATTAAGAGCAGCAATGCAGAAGGAACCAGTCATGAAGTGGTTCCTCAGAACACAGCAGAGAAAGAGCTCCAAGATTTGATTGACCCTGTTTGCCCATGAGTCTGAGGGTGATAGATGGATAAGGCAAGGGACTCAGTCCCAAGGAATCTAAAAGAAGCACCTCAAGACTAAAATGTAGGACTTGAATTGGCCAAAATTATGGCATAATTTCATCCTGAAGCCTAGGCTGTCGCTTTGGAACATAAATACAACCTTTGTAATGGAGGAACTCAGAGTCAGGTTAAATTAGAACTCGGAGTCTCGTCGGGGACCCACATCATTCCAGGTTTGGCAGATCTGGGTTGTAAACAGGTTGCTGGGGAATCAGATGGAGGACATCAAACTGCTGTCATTCATCTAGTTGACAAACACCTTGACAATGGTGGCAGAGGGTTCTTTGGCAATTTAAAGGAATTTCTCTATGTGGAATGGGGCTTCTGCCTTCCCTTTTCTCATCTTAGGAAATAGGTTACCAGTAAGTCAAAGCAAGAGAAGAGGAGGACCCAGCAGATCTTATAATGGGTAAGGAGTATACTTATTCCAGGTTCTTGTGATCCATTAGAGCTTGGAATTGTGCTCCTTCTAGGAGGTGGGACCAATCCTGGAAAGTCACCTTGATAGCCAGCAGCTCCTTGTCCCAAATGTAATTTTTTTCCTGCCAGAATTACCTTTCTGAGAATAAAAGGCTCAGGCAGGACTTGATTGCAGTGCCCAAATGAGATAAAACTGCATGTATAGCAAAATTCAAAGCATCCGTTTCAGTCTTACATGGGATCTGGGTGAGTCAGGATGATGCTGAGATGACTGTCCTCTTCAGTCAATAAAAGGCTGACTGAGTCTCTGTGGACTATAGGAACTGGGCCCCGGTTTGCAGGAGCACCAATATGACTGAATCTAGTGTAGAAAATCCTTTAATAAATCACCTGTAGAAACTGGCAAACCCCAGGAATATCTGCACTTCCCTTGCATCTTTGAAGCAGCGAGATGGATACTGCCAGCACCTGATGCAGGTCCATAGTGAGGCCTTTGGGCAAGATAATATAGCCCAAGAATTCCACTGTATCCTTATCAAACTCACATTTCTTGAGGTTTGTGTACAGGTGGTTTCAGCAGAAAATTTCCAAGACAGCACACGCTTGATGATTGTGGAGAGCTTGAGTTTCTGAGAAAGTGAGGATGTCACCCACGTCCACAGTGTCCCTAAAAATGTCATTTATAAAATGCTGGAAGGTCATTAGGGCACTTTGCAACTAACACAACCCAAATTTTTGAAGTGCCTTTATCTCATACAGCAGGTAATCTTCCATTTATTCACCAGGTTATAAGCTCCATGGAGGTCCAACTTGGAGGACCTTGGCAGAGCAGTCTTTCAAACAGTGATAAAGGGTACCAGTTTTGGATCATCATCTTGTTCAGATAACAGTAGTCCACACAAGGTGAGAGGGAGCCATCTTTTTTGCTAAAAGTAAAATCAGTGCTCCCTACTGAAGATGAGGAGGGGCAAAGGAACCCCTTACACAGGTAGCTCCAGAGTGCATGGAGTTTGGGTTCAGTGAGGAAGAAAATGCACCCAAAGAGAACCTCTGCTCCCAACTGGAAATTGATGGAGCCATCAAAACTGTAATGGAATGGTAGGGTGTTTGCTTTCTTTTTTGCCAAACACATAGGCACAGTGTTAATATTAACCAAGAATCCCTAGATTCTCTGTGATGGTTGCCCAAGTAGACTTGGAATCTTGTCTTTATGTTTCTGCATGCTTCAGATGATCGAGTAAGCCACAAAAGATTGCTTGTGCTTGGGAAACAGGATTCTTAGCAAAATGGGAACTCAAAGCACACTGTTTCTGACCGCAAGCAGATGACCAAGTCATGGGCAATGAATTATGATATTAAGGACAACTGATTAATGTAGTGCACATATTAGCACATATTGGAGAATTTCTAAGCGGTCTTGAATCACAGAATCATAGGGCTGGAAGAGACCTCATGAGGTCATCTAGTCCAACCCCCTGCTAAAAGCGGGACCACTCTCCTTGGGACTGATCACTCATCAGATGGCTACCTGGGATGTAAGTGACCATGGATGTACTCCAATAACTTTTGGGTATTCTTACACTGGGTGGGGATCTTGTGCAAAGTTCAGGGACCTTAAAGTGCCTATGCCATCCACCAACCTCAAGGCATTGGTCTCTGTAATCACAGAGTGCCTGAGCTGGAGAGGGCCTTAGAATTGTGCTGGATGCTGACTGGTCATCACCAAGATACTGGCAGATGAGTGTTGGCATGAGCTGTGAAGGAAATAAGAAGGACAACATCCCAGCCTGGACCCCCTGCCAGTAGCTATGGGTCTCCATCCCCAGTTCACAGCGCTCTAAGGAGCAAGTGAGTTTCAACTTGCTTGTTATGTTCTGCATATAGATTTTCTAAATGCCATTAATTAATTTTCCATGTATGCAATCACTGTATTAGTCAAAGGATTGCTATATGATTAGTTATGAGAGGTAAAATTGTTGGTGTATTAATGAATTGCAGAAGAAGTGGCCCATAAGCCGATCCATTAATACATGATCCACACTGAAAATATTCATGAACTTTTCATTTACACTTTATCCTTGCCATCCTTCCCAGTACATATCCTGGAGCATCTTTGTATCTTCAGAATATCTGATTAATATCAAAACACAAGCTGCCCTCACCCTCTTGGTATAAGTTTATATTTTGGTACCAAATAAAAAGTCATTTGTTTCCCATTGGGAGATGCAAACATTTTGCATAAAAGCATAAGAGAACATTTCTAAAAGTAAAGAATGTAATGCAGTGCTGCCGGCCCCCTATATTAAAAAATATCCTAGGTCTGACCTCCAAAAACCATGAGATATTAACAAAATAATTAGTTTGGGGTTCTTTATTTGCTTTTTTTATGAAGCTTTAGATTTTATGTTTCTAATCTTCTCTGTAATCATGAAGCTACCTTTTAAAAAAAAATAAAATGAAGTTGAGAGTCTCATCTGACAACTGGAGCTGAGGCTTTAAGAATGAACTATACATTTTGCAAGACTCACAATAAAATAGCAAGAGTTGGCAACAATATTAATGAGAGTCTCCCTGAATAAAACCAAAGTAAAAACTCAGCATTTTGCACAGTACTATTGAATTAAATGCACGAGATTATACAAATAATAGTCCGTAATGCTTACTAAGAAAAAGGACTATCATTATAGGGTATTAAAATGCTAGGGCTGGTCAAAACTTTTCTGTCAAAAAACTGTTTTGGTTAGAAAATTGGCTTCAATTAAACAACAACAGGATCTCTGCTTACCACGGAAGACTGAGACTTTACCCTCAAAAAAATGCACACCTGAAAACCAAACAAGTTTTGGTTTTTGAACAGAATCTAAAAGTTTCTTGTGGAAACCCAAAACATTTCAGTCAGAAATATTGTCATGCTACCTTATGACAAGATATGTGATTCAAGATCCTTAGACCTCCATTCTCCTTAATGGATTGATATAAAAAGGTGGTCCCCCTGAGAATCCCTTCATGCCTGAATCACAGACCAAAACTACTCCACTACCAATGTGCTTCAGTGGGCCGTAGCATGTAGTGTTATTTACATGCCATAGCCAGCATCCCCACTTGCCTCTGGTAAAGGAAACAGAACCGTATCAACCAATCCTACTGCAAACTACCTTCCTTCAAGCTCCCTGATCTCCCACAACACTTTCTTCCTGTCTGCTTATATAATTCCAGCTCTTGGGCTGGTTTCCACCTCAACTAGCTCCCCCCTCCCCCCCAATCAGTTGTAGTTCTACTCAGTTACTTAATACCTTCCCCATCAACTGCCTGTCTTTCAGTCAGAGCTCAGATAGTGTAAACAAGGGGGAGCTAAGTGAGAGTGCTGAGTCAACACACATTGTTAAAAGTGAGCTCCCCAGACAGACTGCATCTCCTATGAAGCACAGCTGTGCACCAGTAAGAGCAAAGAATCTGGTGCATCCTGAGTGATGGAGTCCATCCAGGCACCCCATTTCATATGAATGGCCCATGGGGCACCTGAACTAGTAATCCCATGAAGTATTCTAGGGAGATTCCTGAAACAATTTTTTGTTTTGTTTCTGTATTTCAAACTTTTCACCAAAAAGCCAAAAAAATTTTAAAAAGTAATTTTCTAACCAAACTTTATCTTTTTCAGTCTATGCCAAATCACACATAATACTGTCTCAGAGCACAACATCCATGTTCATTGATCCATGAGGAGGCAAAGTACCTGTGCTCCTGTAAACATGCAATATCCAACAGTCATGAGCAGCAGCAGAGCAGAGCACCTAATTTTTCTTTAAATCAGCTAAGGTTCAGAATCCTGACCTTGTTCACATCACTGTAGATCAGACCTAACCCCACTGAAGGCAATGGAGCTACCACAGTGTAAAAAACATTGCCCAAATATGACTATGTAGAAGGGAAATTCCAAAGGGGTAGCCGTGTTAGTCTATTGTAGAAAGACAACAGAGTCCTGTGGCACTTTTAAAGACTAACAGATTTATTTATCGCATG
>ML685766.1:6701911-6748903 GCA_007922175.1 Pelusios castaneus
ACTTATGACAATGAAGCTATGACTGTTTACAACAGCTAGGTCTGGCCCAGATGTGTGTTTGGTGGTATTTCCCCTTTCTATGGTTCTAGTCTCTCCTTTTTTATTTTTAAAGTCAAAGGTCTCTTTCCAGAATAGAAATCAGAGGTAAAACCTGGCCACATTGAAGTCAATGAGAATATTGCTACTGATTCCTACAGAGCCACGATTTCCTACAGAGCCACAATCTTTGATGTACAAAGATTTTTAAATGAATAATCAATCTGTATATTCTGTCTATGGTTAAAACATTCTGGACTGAGTGAAAAGAACAGAGAGCATGGGGAAATGGTCACATTTAAAAATCTATATTCACTTATACAAATTTAATTTGAACCCATATTAATTCAGTGGCAAAATGGTGATTTGTTTTTGATTCATAGACATTGATTGCCCTGCTGGCATTTGGAGATGAATTGGCATATCAAAGGGAATATGATTTATCTGGGTTAAAATTGTCAATACATAAAGCGGCTTTGAAAGTTCTTTACTCATACTATTAGGTAAATAATTATTTCCTGTTATCTGACCTGTATGTCAATTATATAAGGAAATACATGTTAGAGTGCCCACTTTCCAGTCTAGAAGGAAATAAGTAGTGGTAAGTTAGGCGATCAATATACATTTCAGAGGGTTACTCTGAGTTGCACATAAATGAATGATTGAAATTTCCAGAAAGTCATTCAGCATTAATAAAAATTTGAACATAATACTCATTTCTAGTTTGATTAACATAGAATCAATTTTTCATGTGATGTACGCACATAATTTTTCACAAATGCTACACAACTATAGACAATTTTTTTTAAATTTCCAGAATCTGTGCTAGAGTTAAATGTTGTAAGAAACCAAAGAAAGTTCAAGGCTGGGATCAAAAGAGAGGAAACTACCTTTAAAAACAAACATACATTTTCAGGAATGATTTTTACCAATTGGATATTTTTCTTCACATTTCATTAAAAAATAATATACCGTAACTCTTCCATTTGCTTTTTAAGCTTTCATTTGATTACAGTATCAAAGTTAGGTATGGGCTTCAGTTTTGGAGGCCAGGGTTTGAACCCAAGATAAGATCTAGACCCAAATTTCCTAGTTGGCCCTATCTCTAAAATGAACTGAACCAAAACCCCACACCAAAAAATCCTGGACTATGGGGAAGAAGGTATTTCAAAATGTAGATCTTAATTTTTGTTACTCAGCAGTGAGAACTTTAGTTCCTGTAGGGATTCTGCCGAATTTTCAAGATATACAAAGCTTTAATATATCAAATATTAAAACTATGGATTTGGTTAGTTTTAACAAGAATCACAGTGCTGATATATTAACTATGCTACAGTACAATTATATTTAACTCTATCTGCAACAAAGTTTTACATATTAGCTCTACAATGGGGAAAGAGACTTTTTGTGGTATGTAATTATGTCACCAACCCTAGCTGTATGAAAGCTATGATTCCATGACCGTCCCTTTTCACTGTGATTACATTAGACTCCTTCTGGAAAATGTTGTGAGAAAATAAACTTCAGAAAGGGGCATCTGTTATAGGCTGTCGCACTCTAATTTTCCTACCATGTTTCTCCATGCAGCGTCTTGAGGAATCCCTCCTTTATATATTAAAAAGGATAGAGGTCTACTATGTTACTCAGAGTAGATGATTAATTTCTTCTCTTCAGCAACCAGCATCTCCTTCTATTTCTTGACTCCATCAGAGCCATCACCAACCTTTTCCCTAGTATGAAGAGATATCTCTTCATTCAACCACCTTCTAATTTTGTGATGGCTTCCTGTCTCTCAAAATTGGGTTCTTTTATATCATTACCATAATCAGCTACTCAGTCTCCAGTAGCTTTTTTCCATGACACTCTGAAAACTGCTGCTACCAGGCCTGTGATGGGCCTAATCATGCCACCTACTCCATCAAGGGTTCGTTCATCTGCTCATCCACCAATGTGATTTATGCCATCGTGTGCCGGAAATGCCCCTCTGCCTTATATATTGGACAGACAGGACAGTCTCTGCACCAAAGAATCAATGGACACAAATCTGACATCAGAAATTGCAACACTGCAAAACCTGTAGGGGAACACTTCAATCTCCCTGCTCACTCCCTTGACGACTTGTTAATAGCTGTGTTGAAACAGATGAATAACAAATCACAGCTTCAAAGAGAGACTGCAGAACTCGAACTTATATGCAAATTTGACTCAGTTGTCTTGGGGTTAAACAGGGACTATGGATTTTTCTCGCATTACATCAAGTGAATTGACCTCCCCCCTCCTCTATGTGCTGTTCCCCAGTGTTTTGAATCCTAACACCTACTTTGATTTGCTGTTACAGCCTGACCTGATGCTATGTCATACACTCCCCTGCATTTAATTTCCTCCCACTCTGTAACTTTCCTATCTTCAAAGCGTCTGACGAAGTGGGATTTTCTCCCACGAAAGCTCATGCGATAAATAAATCTGTTAGTCTTTAAAAGTGCCACAGGACTCTGTTGTCTATGTAGAAGGGAGTAAAGACTAAACTCTTCAGGGCAGCTTCATTAGGGCTACCAGAAATGTGGTCTTGGGTTCCCTGCAGCCATGGCTGTGCTTCTTCCTGCTGGCTGGGCTTTAGGTGGGAAGTAAGTAGCAGCCTTTTCAGACCTTCAGTTAAGCTAGCTCTTCCTCACTACAGCAAGTGGGGAGCTGGGAGGAAGAGTGCCCACCCAGTAATCCCTCCCCAGGCAGGGCAGCTGTCAGCACATGCTGCCCAGTCTAAAGGAGCAAACTAAGCCTTAGATATTGAGATGACACACTCCCCTCACTTGCTTCAATGGGAAGTGGGATTTTCTCCCACAAAAGCTCATGAGATAAATAAATTTGTGAGTCTTTAAAAGTGCCGCAGGACTCCTTGGATGTTTAGCGTCAATGGGATTCTGTACAGATGCAAGTTCCAAAGGGGTAGCCGTGTTAGTCTAAGTCAGCAAAACAAACAAGGAATCATGTGGCACTTTTAAAGACTAACAAATTTATTTGTCACATAAACTTTCATGGGAGAAAATCCCACTTCATCAGACGCATCTGGTGAAGTGGGATTTTCTCCCATGAAAGTTCATGCGGTAAATAGATTTGTTAGTCTTTAAAAGTGCCACAGGACTCCTTGTTTGTCATACAGATGCAGTGCTCTATGCCAGTGTGGGGCTTTAATATTAAGGGATTTCCTATTACATGCAAGAAACACACTGGGCAAAAAAATCAGGTTTTAAAATAACCAGCAAGAGAGAAAGGCCTTTAGAGACGTTCTGGATATCAGCTCATATTTCCACTTGTAAAAAGATTTCATCCTTAATAGTGCCTCTGATTCTGCAGTTGTTGTGTAGGCAAAAGTCCTGTTGTGCCATGCAGGGCACACGGAAAGCAAAGGGATTGCAGGGAGAGACAGAAGGCAAACACAGACATTTTAATCCATAACTGAGTTATTGCTAACCAGCAAAGAAGAAAACAAGGTTGAATTTTTTGGTTCTTGCTGATGTATATGGAATGCCGGCATGATAATTTTTAGGGGGCTCTACTTATTCTTACATTAGAAATTCAGTTACTTTTAAACCAGTGTACCCTGGGGAAAAAAGCAAATATTTAGGGATGTAGATGGAATATGAATTCATAACTATTCAGGATTTGAAACAAACAAGTGAGGAGGAAAGGATTAGTAGTCAGAATATTTAAAAAACCACTGGGTTTTGGTTTTGTTAACATTATTTATTTTGAATGCCTTTCAGGCAGCCAGAGAAAAGGATCTCGTTGTTTAAGAATCAACTGCTTTTGAATCTATGAAAATACCCATCCCTGTTCTCTATTTCCCTCAAGGTCATCTAGTAAAAACAGGAGACACAACATTTGTCGTTCCAGGTATTTCTTAGGTAAAAATACAAGCTAAATGTAAACAAATGACCCCTTCCCCTCTCCATTACCTCTCTGATCATTTTATGCATCTTCAACAACCAAAAGAGGGCACACATCTACATCATTTTCTTTTGCAATTCACCTGTAAGCAGATTTTAGCTACTGTTGAACTAGAAGAACCAATGTTCTAAACAAGCATTGCAAATCCTATTTATTTCAGTTTTCAGATGAAAATCAATACATACCGCAAAAATGTCTGCTTTCACCTTCTGTGGCCTTTGTGCTGTGTATAACATTCTTTTAGTACATGCTGCTGTTTCATTACATGAAGGAATTGAGAGATAAACATCCTGACAAGCAGGTACTGGAGCTAAATTGAAGGACTTCTAGACATTGGGGTGCAGATCCTCCACTGAGATCTGGCTCTGGTGCAAAGAATAGTCATTAACCTGTCAGATCTGGGCATTTGATGCTGCAAGTAGACTCCTGAGAAGCAGAACTCCCAAAGTGAATCTACGCCATCCTTCTCCCTTCTACTGAGGAAAAGGAGTAGAGTTAAGTGGTTCTACTCCTCATTGCCAGAATAATTCCTTGGAGCCATGAGCAGCTTGTTGTAAGAGAGAGCTGCTTTTGAGGTGTTCTTCTGTATGCAGGGTTCAAACTGGTCCCCAACCTGACCTGAGCTTTCAGCCACCCTTGCCCTTTTCATCTATGGCCCTGAACTGAGACTAGCTGGTACAGACTACACAACTTGGCCTGAGAGCTTGATTCACGGGTGTAGCCAGCCCCCGTTTTCTGGCCAGGCCTCTGACTATCTAGTGTGGACCTACCAGTCCTACTTCTGTTCATATGACCTGAAGCTTCCTGACAACTTGAGCAGCAGGTGGAGGGAGGGGAAGATGATGACTGGGGCTGAAGTTGAGCGGGCAGAGAGCCATCCACCCCTGCCCATCTGCCTGCAGCTCCACCACTCCCAGCTGCCTGCTGCTGGCCAGTCCGCAGTTGCTGCAGCAAAACTCATGCCACTGCCGAGTGCTGCGGGCCTGCTGGGCAAGCAGGTGAGCCCGGGCCCACCCCCTGTAGCTACGCCCCTGGCTTGATTCTCTTCTTTATCTTATCTACTCATTTATACTTCTGAAAAGCAGGTGCAAAATCCTATTACTCTGAGTTGGTAGCATTTTATATACACTCTGAACAGGTGTAAGGACACGAAGAATCAGGCCCTAGATAAACATGCTAATAATCGTGCAGCCAACTGAAATATATACTATCACATGACTCTCCATTCTCATAGGAGATGTTTTTTTTCTTTGCTCACTGCCATGCAGCTAGTTGTTTCCATTTACAAGTCTAAATGGGATAAATCAGAGCACTTTGAAAGTGAGCTACTATGTGCAGTTTTGTTAGCAAGAGGAAATCGCATCCCTCTGTACAAACAGTTTTAGATATTCTAAATATGCTCTTGCTTCAGAGTGTAGCCATTTTTGTATTACTATTTTCCTACATCATTGTTAAGTGGGCTATCTTCTCTGACTCCTGTGACTAAAAACACTTAAATTCTTCAGACCCATACTGGTTTCATAACTCCAGCTTTGGGGCAGAAAAGCACCTAAGTACATGCTTAATTCCAGACTCATACAGGACAACATTTAAGCTAAGCACATGCTTAAATCCCATTTAGTTGGATGCCACTTAAGCATTAGCTCAAATGCCATCCTGAGTAGGGATGCTTTACTGACCCACAGCCTCCATCATCGGTATTAAAAAAAGTCAAAATGTATGACTAGTAAACACAAATCAGAGGGTTATAAAATTAGGATTGCTGGAGAGTTAATTTTTTTAAAAGGTCGATATGAATAGCCAGATTTTGGTGGCTAACTTATGTACTGCTATTTAATATTTTATACATTCCATTAGTGTTAGAAGGTCTTTTCACAGAGCATGTTAGATTTTTAATGTTGCGCTTGCACTGTGGTTGTCCTCATCTCTCTGAATTGCATAAAAGTATTAGTTACAGGTTTAATATGTAGTTATCCCTTTACCTTGTTTTGCTTCACCAGTGAAACTCATATCTGTGACAGAAAGTATATTCCTAATAAATGCAAGTTTGCACTGGTTACCAAAAGATAAATCTTCCCAAAACATAAAATGTATGCTTTAATCTAAGACGACAATATCTGACTTTGAACAAGCTTTTCTCTTTTAAAAACAGAATTCTGGGAAGGCATTACACCAACATGGGTTTCCTATTCGGTTTTTGTGACGGTAGTTTGATGCCAAGATGCATGACATAACCCACTGCCTCTTATTCTACTAAGTGCTGCCCCTTTGTTCTCCACAAGTGAGGTGGAAAATTTTAAGTATGAAGCAGGCTGATTGCAAGAGCAGTCTTATGAGCCCCAAAGGAATAATCCATATGTGATCAACAAATATAGGCTATAAATCACCATAGCATGAATGTGAGCAAAAAGATATCTATGAATAACACCTGGTATACAATATTCAACTGCAGAGTACTGAGCACTAATTATTTATACTTTGGAACATACAGTGACTCCAAAGATCTTCTACACTCTTCACTTTGCATGTGGTTCATGGTCCACTACTCTTCGTATTCCTTGCAAAAAAAAAAAAAAGTGATTAGAATATAACTCTTAATGTTGTATAGTTCTAAGCAGAGACGAGGGCTATGTCTACACTTACAAGTTAGTTCGAATTAAGGAAGCTTAATTCGAACTAACTTAAGCCTTGGCCACACTAGACTTTCATTAGTTCGAATTAAGGGCTTCCTTAGTTCGAATTAATAAATTTGATTGCTTAGTTCGAATGAATGGTTAATTTGATCTGTTAATTCGAACTAAGTCAAATGTGGCCATATTAGTTCAAACTAACTGCTTAGTTCAAACTAATTGGCAGATTGACCTTCCTGCAACTGACTAATTCGAACTAAGCAAGTGCCCTGCATGGCCATGGCTAGTTCGAATTAGCATTCTAGTGGGGCCATGCTAGTTCAAATTAAGTTCGTACAAACTAACTAAAAGTAATTTGAATTAGTTAGTTCGAATTAACTAATTCGAACTAGCTTTTGTAAGTGTAGATATAGCCTAGGAGCCCTTTTGTACCCAGCTCAGCATACGTGCCCAAATCAAGTATGGAGAAGAAACACGAGTTTTTGGTGAGGTAGGAAGCTGTATAAATTTGCTACTTTGATTTATTGTTGCTTCAAATTAATTTATTTTTCTGGGGTGAAATGTCATGCTGCTGAATGTTTTGTGTATTCCTATGTGAATTGTGGCTATAATTAATCATCAGAAGGTGTAGAGCTTCTGTACGATAGTTTTATATATATTTAAACCCATAAAGATATATAAGGAAACTTCTGCCCTCCTTTTTCACATCTATGCACGACCTGGACACAATTATAGTTCATGTAGTTATTAGTGCAAGGACTACATAAGGACTGATTCTGCTGCCCTATTTATCTACAGTAGCAACTGCATGGTGTTTTTCTTCTGCTGTTCTCGTTTTCTAACCTCTTGTGATTGCCTGTTACAGCTACTGATTTCTCAGCCCCCTGCTCACTTTGAAGTGTGACGTGCTATCTCATTGATTTAAGATTTTATTTATATAAGGTATGTTTGTTTTTCAAAGTGTGAAAGCAAGTTTCCATTTGGGACAAGGTCCAAAAAGTAGTTTTTGCAAACTGAAGGCTTTACAGCCTGTTGACAAAAAGCTTTATAGATGTTAAAGGATTTTAAATTAATCCTTACTTAAAACATCTGTGAAAAGAGTATTAAATGTTTGGAAACTCAGTGTCATTAATGACTATTATTTTTCGTTAGCATAGTTAATACTTGGATTTTAACTCAGCCCTTCTGAATTGTAATACTCTGGTATATGGAAGTTTTGAGAATATTACAGTCTTACATGGACTATAATTCAATTAATATTATCTTCTCAGTGGCAATTTCTCTGTATGTACTTACATTTGAACTGTTCTCCCATGTCCTTTTATTGCCTGAAATAGATTGGCAGCTCTTCAAAGCAGGGAGCTTATCTTTTATTATGTTTTGTAACTTGCTATGTACACCTAGATCAAATCTTTAATAACATTACTACTCATAATTTAAGAACCAGAATAAACACACTATAGATTTTAAAACAGAACTCCTCATTGACATCACAGTATATTCCATGGACATCATCACCTATCATTGCATTTTCTATAGAGCCCATTGCCACTGTATACAAGCCATTCCCAAATAAATTCACAGTGAATGGTGAATTAGTCCTTATTGGTGAGATTCACCTTCATGCAGAAGATTAGCACAAGGTCTATGACCTCACAAGTCCCTCTTAAACAATTAAGACTTTTGATTAATTTGACCTCCTTGGAAGATCATTTCATGGTCAAAATCCCACAACTAATAATACTTTATCTCCAGCTTCTACATGCTTCATTCATTTCATTATCCCAGAGAAGCAAAACTGTCTATTTAAGTAATAGATTTTGACCTGGTCATTGATACAACTGGTCTTGACTTGATAATGGCTTTGAAGATCAGGTTCAAGGCATTAAACTGATAACAGAAGAGCTCTGGACCACAAAAGTGATGAGTTCAGTGGCCTGTCTTAGGCAGACACATTCTGAACAAGCTAGAGTTTCTGCAGTACTTCCACCAGTCTGATCCTTATTAGATCTATGATCATAACTGGGACAACAAATGTACCCTAATGATGATCTCAATTATAAAAAGTGAGTGAAAGTTTATAAAATGTCACAGTAACCTATATCAACGAATGTTGGTGAGAAAAGTGCAAAAGGGAGACAAAGTCCGAATAAGTCTAAACAAAAAGGCTTATTGGTATATCTGAAAAATTGTGTTCAGATCACAACTGGCAAAAAGAAAAGTTAAGGGTGGCTCGTGTGGCTAAAATTAGATCTAATGGATGAACAAAATAATGATGGGGTGAATTATTCCATTCATCACTCTCTTTGGGGGGTTCTTCAAAAGAAAAGACTTTTTGGAAGAAAACTAGTACAAGAAGCAGCTACCGGATAACAACTGCTGATTGGAGACTGATGAAGAAGAAAGGAAGAAGCTTTATCCTGGCTGCCATCTCAACCATCTCCTGGGACCACAGATTTTACCGTAACACTCTTGAAGCTTTGTCCTTCTGATTTTGGAGATCTCTTGACTAGACCAGGCCCAAGAGACTAGGCCATATTGTCACCTCCACCTGTTTTGCCTAAATTCTGGACACCATTAGAGATGTGAGACACGCACGCACGCATGCACGCACGCACGGACACACACAACCTTGTTTCTCCTTTTTCTTTTACACCTTATTCCTTTTCTCAATTCCTCTTCTTTTGTCTCTAGTCTAATAAGAGTTTTGCTTAGCCAGATAAGACTATATTTTGCAACATTGCTGTGAGCAGAAAAAGACTGCTAAAAGGAATGCCCATAATAGCCTGATCCTGCAACAAGTTTGCCAGATTTCGGAGTGGCTAAAAATACTATGTGCCTTGCCTGTGTTTCTCCAACAGTGAAGTTGCAACTCAGAGTCAACCCCAGAGAGAGAAGCTGCATTTTCAATCTTTTTTGTTCTGTTCCCTTACTTAGACCCTACCACTCTCTTACAATAACATATAGTAATGTTTTATTGCTTTATGTAAGTGGGGGATGGACCCACTATTGTGGGGAACTTTCTGAGATTGTACACAACCCCAGTGAAAGTGGCTAGCAGAGGATCTGAGTCCTTGCTCCCTCTTCCTTCACCCAGAGGCCTGCCTGACCTCAAGGGCTCCTCCCCCAATCTCCTATGTGGAGGAGTCCCTGTAACCCCAACAAGACTGGCCCCAGAGTTCCTAGGGGCTTGACCCCCAATCTTGTCACGGTCACTCAGGGCAGGGGCTAAGGTGTCCCCACTCCGGTGTGCTGACTGCACTGGGCGTTTCCCTGGCCCATCGATCACCATACACAATTCACAGTTATACAATTTATTAAACAAACAGCAATCAAAAATCAAATTAAAAAAATTAAAGAAAAGAGGAGAAAGGTTAAAGGTAAAACACCTAAAGCAGCCCCTGGCATGGGGCACCACACATAGCTCTCCTTTGGTATGAGGGGCAGTCACAGTCTGTGTTATATATCACAGCCCCTCTGCCCAGCCTGCCTGCACTGCAGTGATCCAGGGAGGCAAAAGACACTGGCTCTGGCAGTGGCCACATGTCCCCAGAGTCTAGGGGCAGGGCCCTTCTCCCCAGCATCAGCCCCCCTCACTGTCTCCAGCTGCTCACCGCACCCAGCTCCAGCCCTGGCTCCCAGTCCCACTCTGGTTCAGTGTGGCTCTCTGGGATGGTCCTCAGTTTCTGCTGCTCTGGGTCTGCACAGCTCAGCTTGGCTCCCTGGGCTCCTTCTCTGGTCTGCTGCATCCAGCTCCAGACGACTCCAGCTCTGACTCCAGCTCCGGCTCCAGCTCTGCTCTGTTCAGCTCAGTTAGGGTCTGTGACTGCTGATTCAGCTGCTCTGGGTCTGCCCTACACAAATCAGTTCAGTTCAGCTCCCATGCTTGGATTCTCTGGCTCCCAGCCGCTGGCTCCTTCCTCCTTAGCTTAGCCCCACTCATGCTCTGGCTGGCCCAGGCATGTCTGGCCACTGCCAGCAGTTTCAGCTCAGTTCCCTCATTGGCCTGTCCACCCTGTCACTCAGGTTGTCCTGGAACGTGGCCTCTCCCACTGGCTCTGGGGGCTGTCTGTTTCAGGGTCCTGCTTCCCCATGGAATGGCCAATCAAAAAGGCCCACTCAGTTTCAGTAAGGGGCTATCAGTCCCCTTACATTTAGATAACACTGTTTTACATGCTAAGAAAAATCTCTTGACTAAAACGTTAAGACAGGCAAGATGAAGAGTCTGTACTTCCACAAACTATAAAGAAGATACTTTTGTAGTTTCCTCCAAATCTTTTGCAAGATTTAAGAAAAAACAAAACAAACTACTATTTGTAACTGACCTGCCCTTACCTTTTCTCCACGGTAGGGTAAGAGGCAGGATTAGATTTTTTTAAAAAAGTTTCAGCATAATTTAGTTCATAAAAGCAATTTCCTCATCTTGTCCTCAGTGAGACTTCTGCTAAACTGATTATTTTGTATTAAGGTAAATGATAAAGTTATAATTTACAAAGTAGAACTTAATGGCTATGTCTACACTGGGGAATTTAGGTCGACTTTACCAAGTCGACTTTAATAAGTTGATTGTAAGTCGACCTTATTAAGTCGACTTAGAGAGTCCAGACAGGACTCCTAAGTCGACGTAAGGCGGGCCATACTAAGTCGACTTAGGGAGTCTACACTAGACTCTCTAAGTCGACTAGTTAGGTTAAGGGGGAGGCGAGGCTCCTTTGGAGCCTCAGCTCCCCAGGCTAGGAGGGCTCTACCCAGGCAGCAAGCCCCAGAGTGATCAGGGGGAGAAGGGAACATGGAGCTCCCTTCTGCCCTGGATCACTCAGCTCCCTTCTGCTCGGGACTTCTCAGGTCCCGGGCAGAAAGGAACCCTTCTAGGTGGGACAGCTCAGGTCCCAAGAAGAAGGGAACCCCACGCTCCCGCCTAGCCGGGATCACACTCCACTGCAGGGAAGCCTCCGGGTCTCCCTGCCAGCTGGGCCCCACTGTGCCGGCAATTGCCAGCGCTCCAGCTCCCGGGAAGCCTCCGGAGCAGTCCCGGCAAGAAGGGAGCTGGGAGAGCCGCCCGCCCCTCCTCAGCCCGGCAGAGCCAGCCATGCGCCGGCTGGCTCTGCCGGGATGAGCCGGGAGCAGCTTCTTGGTCCCAGCAGAGCCAGCTGGTGCACAGCTAGCTCTGTCGGGATTAAGAAGCGGCGAGCGGCTTCTCGGTCCCAGCACAGCCAGGTGGCACGCAGCTGGGTCTGTCGGGACCAGCCGCCTGCCTCCTCGGCTCTCCAGCCAGGGTTCCAGTGGGTTCCAGTCCCCAAAGGGGACCTTGTGATCTTATCTGATCACCTGTCCAATACAGGTCATAGAACTTCTCCAACATAATTCCTAGAGCATATCTTTTAGAAAATACCCAATGCTAATTAGAAGTTATCAGTGAGGTACAATCTTCTATGATGCTTGATAAATTGTTCCAAAGGTTAATTCCTCTCACTGTTAAAAATGTACACCTTATTTCCAGTCTAGATTGGTCTACCTTTAACTTCCATTCACTGGACCATTTCATACCTTTCTCTGATAGAGTGAAGAACCCATTATTAAATATTTGTCATTTATATAGGTACTTATAGCTCGTAATAAAGTCATCCCTTAATGTTCTTTGTTAAACTAAATAGATTGAGCTCCTTGAGTCCGTTACTACAAAGCATATATTCTAACTTTTATTATGCTTGTGGCTCATCTTTGAACCCTCTCTAATTTATCAACACCCTTCTTGACTTCTGGCACCAGAACTGGACACAGTATTCCAGGAGCAGTTGCACCAATGCCAAAAATAGAGGTAAAATAATCTTTTATTCTAGCCAAGATTCCCCTCCTTATGCATACCAGAATTGCATTAGCTCCACCATATCTTTTTCAGTCCCTGCTTCCAAGGATGGAGTCCCCCAGCCTGTGAACATGGCCCACCATTCTTTATTCCTAGATATGTACATTTAGCCATATTAAAACACATATTGTTTGCGGGCATCCAATTTACTAAGTGCGCTAGATAACTCGAATCAATGACCCATCTTCTTCATTATTTACCACCCCAATTTTTGTACAATCTGCAACTTTTATCACTAATTATTTTGGATTGTCTAACAGGTCTTAAATAAAAATGATGAATAGTATAGGGCCAAGAATGGAACCCCTTGAAAATCCACTTAAAACAGACCCACTTAATAACGATTCTCTGTTCATGGTTACATTTTGAGACCTATCAGTTATCCAGTTTTTAAATCCATTTAAAATTTTCCATGTTCATTTTATATTATTCTATGTTTTTGATCAAAATATTGTGCAGTACTCCTTATTAATTGAATCCTGTATCAGCCACTTGATTATCTTGCCTGTATTTTGTAAAAATATTTATATAAAAATACTTTATTTTGTAAAGATTATTCTAGATTTTTCCAGGAAACTTTAAGAATCATGTATTTTTATTTATTGTTCAGGAAAAGCCATGTCTGATAATTATGTGTATCAGCCCTTATTGTCTCATTTATTTTAATTTCATTATTCAATATAATTTTCTCTTATGGTAGTAATCTCAAAGCACTTTTTATATGTTAATTAAGTTTGAGCTCTTGCCCTTATATGCTAGAGGGACCCATGTTTCTGAGACCAGAGTCATCAGTTACTTCAGTACAACTATTTTCATCTGTGACAGTTGCTTTGTTTATGGGTGCAATTTGCACCTGCAAAATTTGTGCCCCTATTTCTGGGCTTACAAACTGAATTGTAGAAGTAAATCTGAAACCTGCACTCCTAACTATAGCAGAGCCTCAATTTTATGACCACCAAACTGATGAATGACCAGTTATAAAAGCCATTTTTCTCCAGCAAAAAAATAAGAAATGTGAAAGAAATGGTGATCAAGAACAAAATCAGCAGTCCTTCACATTCCACTCAAGATTTCTTGCAAGACAAAAAAACAATGAAGTGCACCATCCTGCAACTTATACACCCAAGCAACTGTGACTGAGATGTTCAATTTTATAAACTCCTCAATTAGTTCGGAAAACAGAGATTCTACTACATCAGAATTGGGCCCACACCTTAACTGTAGGTATACAAATGCATGTTTGCACTTCCCTTTCTTAAAAAATGTGCTTTTCAACATGTGAAAGCCCATTTGGCCTTCAGAGGGAGGAAGGTAAAATAAAGAGGGTGACTACTGTAAAAGCAGCCTCTAACAGGATGACACAGTAAGGGAACATTGAAATCACACACTTGTAATTTGTTTCACAAGATGGCATAGCTGATCAAGTCAGAGGTTAAGTCTCTCTCTACAGAATCTTGGCAACTTGGCTTTCTATTCCAACTTTTTGTGTGTGTATGCCATGCAGCCTAGGTGGCTCCCAGCACTCCCACACCACATAAAAGTTTAGCTGCAAGCAAGTTTGAAGAATTGCAGCCAGGGATGGATATACAGGGTTGCCAGGTTTTACAACAATTCCTCACTGGTCCAGATCACACAGGGTTTAAGTCCCATGCAGTTTTTAACCTTAAGTGGCCTTGAAGGAGCCAAGGGTAGAAAGAGTAAAAAGCACAGTTAACCTTTAAACTGTGACAGGTGTATATACATTGTACAGGGGTTCCCAACTCCTGGCCCACGGGCCAAAAGTGGCCCGCGAGGCTTTTTAAAATGGCCCACGCTGCTGGCCGCTCTTTGACTGACAAGTGACTAACTTAGAATCACCACACACAGTTATCAACTTTGGTTTTAAAATCATGGTCCTTTAAATAATACTTCTGAATCTATGCCACTCAGAGCATAAAGTAGTCAAAATGAATATAACACTAAGAATTCAGAAGGGAGGATTATAGCAAGAAAAGCTACTAACAAGAAGATCTAAAGTGGTTTAAGTTAAAGTAGACCATCCTTATGGAGATTCAGAACACAAAACTTGTGTTTGCTTTTTTCTCTCTCTACTTTAAATGACTGTACAAATAGAACCAGTGGGTAAAATCCTGGCCCCATTGAAATCAATGGCAAAAGTCCCATTAACTTCAGTGGGGACAGAATTTCATTTTGTTTGTAATGAAAGGAACAACACAAGCTTTTATTAATCCAAGCATGATCTCACTTGCTTCTAAGACCCAAAGTTTTGCTTGAGCTGAGCGTACAAAACACCCAGTGCAGCATACAAGGGCTTGCATATGTGCAAATCCAAATCCTGCATGGAGTAATTTGGGACTCAGGCTTGTACCACTGAAATTAATGGGACTTTTGCCACTGATTTCAACGAGAATCAGACCATGGGTTTTGTATGGCCACACAAACATTTTATGCTGCGGGCTTAAATTCTCCCATATTTGTTGTTTTATTTACATACCATGTCCAGGGAGGAACAGGAAGTCTAACAGATATTTTACTACCTTCTCTATCGTCATGGACATCGCAATACATCTCGTCCTCTTGTTCTTTTTTCCAGAAATACAATTACAAAATAGCTAACCTTGTCACACAAATTAACTGTCAAAAACCCATCATTGTATTCCTTGTCCTCTCAAAAATGTTTCCTAATGTGGTGTATTGAGGACCGTGTTAGAAATGCAAGTTACCACTTTTTTCCTTGTCCTGCTTGCAGGCTGGGGATCTTTGTACTGAAGTGTGTGATCAAAGTTAGCCTGGAAAGAACCAGACTAAAAAATGATGATGTGAGTTGTGCCTCTCTGCCTTCGAGAAAAGCCTGCTTTGTCTCTTTTTTGTGGGCTCTTGTGTCTCATTATTTGAATTCTAAGCAATAAAGTGATATGTTAAAAACATAAAAATACTGTTGCTGGAAGTTTGCATCTAACTCTCTGGGTGTGTGCTTTGAACATAACATCTAACTCCTCCATTTCTTTTCTGTTTTAAATACAGTGCTCAAAGCTGGTTGTGTACAAGCCTATTCCTGGGTGCCAGAATTTCTTCCTATGACTGTTTTATGTCTTTACTTACATATCTTACTATTGACAACAGAGTCTTGTGGCACTTTTAAAGACTAACAGATTTATTAATCGCATGAGCTTTCGTGGGAGAAAATCCCACTTCGTCAGACGCACGGCTACCCCTTTGGAATATCTTACTATTGTTTGACTTCCTGATCACAACCACAACTGTCCCTAAATCCTTGTACTAATAATAAAAAAATCCAAAAAAGGAAATGAAAAGACTGTCTAAATAAAGTTTCATTTTGAGTTCTGAGCAGGTTTATTGTTGTTGTTAATTATTTGTATTATCATAGTGCTTAGGATCCTCAATCATGGACCAGAACTATTGTTCTTATTTTAATCAGACTCATTTGCCTATGATCCCTGTTGTTAAGAAAACTGATCCATAGGAAGGAACCTGAGAAATTTAGCCTCTTTGTTTTCAAACTGTATATGAGCATTTTTCAATTTCCCCTCAGTTTTGTTCATTATTCAAAATTGGCAAAATAATTTCTGTTAATAATTCTTGACCAGTTTATTGTTCCACAGCTGTAAAATTATGAGTTTTCAATATCCCAAATTCAAAATATGAGTTGTTTCAGATTTCATTGGACATGAGACACAAGAGATTGTCCTCTTCCCTGAATGGGAGAGCATAAGGCTTAGAATCAATTTTCCTCATGAAAACACTTCAATCTGAGTATTCAGGATTTACTTACTTCAAAGCGTCTGACGAAGTGGGATTTTCTCCCATGAAAGCTCATGCGATTAATAAATCTGTTAGTCTTTAAAAGTGCCACAAGACTCTGTTGTCTTTCTACAATAGACTAACACGGCTACCCCTTTGGAATTTGAATATTCTGTAAAAGTCACTTAAAAATATTTCTTTCAGCAACTGTTAACCTCATCCACCAGAATATTTACAAAAAGTTAAAAGAAAAGAGGTGTGGACACAAATGAAGGGACTTTGTTTTTATCTGACCAAATATTTACAGACTATATGCACATAAGAACTTTATATACTGTGGTAAAACTTTCAAGAGTGACTAAGGATATGTCTGCTGTAGTGCTTTAAGTATAGACACTATCTATCCCAATGGCAGAAGTAATCCATCTCCCCAGGAGGCAATGGCTAGGTAATTGGAAGAATTCTTTCATCAAATTAGCAAAGTCTGTGGTTGGGACTAGGCCGGTATGGCTATGTTTGTCAGAGGTATGGATTTCTCACTACCCTGAGGGACCTAGTGATAAAATGTCATTTCCTATCATAGATCATCCCTAATTTTTTATGAGTCAGGAATTTGACTCCTTAAGCACTTAGGCAGAACCCTGAGAGCCAAGTCCTATGATCTTTACTGTAGCAGAACTCCCACTCCTTCAAGAGGAATTTGAAACATTATGCAGTTTGTAAAGGAGCTAATATAGTGCATAAGCCATGCCTAAGCGGTGGGTGAATTTGATAACATTTTCAGTTTAGCAGAGCAAATGTTGAACTCTTGATATCCTATGTTTCAGCCCTTATTCCAGCAATGCTCCTTACGTCAATAAGGGTTTTGCTTAAGTAAGGAATTAAGAAAAATAAAATGAGCAAGCATTTCAGGATTTTTACCACTAATTGATAATTACATTCAGCATATACCTCTATTCTTTACAGAGCCGTTACTTCACAGTGATCGATAGGCTTAATCTTTAAGAACTTCTATAGACAAAGGAAGCCTAAATTTACTTTATGAGATGGTTTCCACACCATCTGCTAGCCTGCTTTAAAAGAAGTTCAATAGAAACTACGCAACAGCTGGCCCTGAGATCAAATGATGACATGACACTTAATCAAGTTGTATGGGGCTTTGGGGGTAGGGATTATTTGTTGCTTATTACTGGGGATAGAAAAAGAACAAGAGTTTCGAGCCCCAAATGCTACTAGAATGACACCAATACTATTTGGAACTATAACTTTTATTACAGTGAATGTCACCAAGGTGCAGATCACTTAAATTGATCGTATAAGAGAAAATCTGAGTATCTACTATAAATAGAAAAGTAATGTCCTCCATAGACTAACTCTACTTTATCTTACTGATCATCTATCATCCTTCCCGTTCGCTCTGTTCATTTACCACTGGCTTAGCCATCCCTCGAAGCAATCATGCCTCTGCTAAGACAATAGTCTCCACCTTTGTGCCTCCTCCCAGAGAGAGCCTTCCTGGAATTCTCAACAAGTTTAAACTATAACATACAGCTGGGCATGCTCTTGATTTAGTGGTTAGGATGGAAATCCAGTTGGGAAAATGCTGAAATTATTCACTTGTTTTGGAGCCATCACTGCCTGTTTTGATTTCAGGTTGGGGGTCAACTCTCCTGTCTGGACAAAGGCCCTCTGTTGATGGTCCTCACTCAGAAACCCTATGGAGCCAGAGAAATTCTTGAGTATTTTGGAGGGAGAAAAGAGTCCATGTGGGCTGTAAGAGACTAGTTTATCAATGGGTTGGTAACTACTGTCCGAAACCTTTGAGGGAGTTGTCTTTAGCCTCACACATCACTGTGGTTTACAGACAAACTGAAGTGAGGGGGAAGCTGGAGGTGGGTCTCAAATTCGATCGACTGTGAAAAAGATAATTTGAAGTCTTGTCCTCTTACTGTGAGGAAGGCAAAGAAATTTCTATCACAGTGTGGGCAGAATCTCCATCAAAAGATTTGTTTCAGGTGCTGGGCAGCTGGGTAAATCCTGGTTGATTCAAGTACCTCTCATTGCAAGGGGCTTGCTCTTAATTTCCAGGGTGAACTCAGTTGTTTTAGGGCTTGATTCTTCAATGTGCATCATGTCTTAAATAGGGCTCTGTGGAGGCACAGCAGCCCGTCTCTTCAATACAAATTGCAGGATTGGGGGCTGATCCAGTTCAGAGTTACAGAGGCAAACAGTAGCAGAGGGAAATTCCAAAGGGGTAGCCGTGTTAGTCTATTGTAGAAAGACAACAGAGTCCTGTGGCACTTTTAAAGACTAACAGATTTCTTTATCGCATGAGCTTTCGTGGGAGAAGATCCCACTTCATCAGACGCTTTGAAGATCTAAGATCATCTTCAAAGCGTCTGATGAAGTGGGATCTTCTCCCACGAAAGCTCATGCAATAAATAAATCTGTTAGTCTTTAAAAGTGCCACAGTAGCAGAGGGAGAAAGAAATAATAAAGCTTGGTTTACTATCAGAATTCTTATGTGGGAATTTGGGAGACACTTCAATACTGATGCAAAAATAATAAAACTGTTTTAAAACTTATATTTTTAAGTTGACACAAACTTGTTAGCAATATCTTAATGTTCAGTAAAGGTGCAATCAGAAGGTTATAATTAGGATGCTTCAAAATATAGGATGCTTCAAAATAGTGCACATTTACCTAATTATATTACAAAGTGTTAAAACTAATCAAAGGTCAAGCAAACATCAAACAGGCAAACCACAAACGCTTTTAGGAAGAAAACTGATTGTGAAGGGAAGGTGGTGTTATGTTATCACAGTAATAAATAAGTAAAGTGGGCTCTACTTACATCCCACTCCCATGTCATGCAAGAAAACCTGCTTATGTTTTAAAAAACTTTAGAGAAAAACTATGTGTAACAAGATGTTTTAAACTTCCCCCTTAAATATTGTACAAACTCCTCTGTGAATACTTGCAAATGTGTTAGTGAAATGTATAGCTCCTAATGTCATGTTGTGTGAATGGTAAAATGCTTTATGGACTACCAGGTAGTCTAATGACCATGTTAAACTAGTGTAAGAAGCCAATTAAGTATTGAATATTTTAATTAACAGGGAATTTAATTATTGGCAGTGCATAAACAAACCCCCACCCAATGCAGGAAGACAAAAAACAATCCATTCTTTCAAAATTGTCATGTTGAGTCAACAATTTAGGCTGAAGAATTTGAATGAGTTATATAATTTAAAAAAGACTCTTGAGAACTAAACACTCCTACCTAAAGAATAGGAAAGTTCAGACATTTTGAACATAGAATTTCATTTCCTGTCAAACTATAATAAAAATTTCAGAAAATGAACTGAATACAAAGCAATAAAGAGTTAAAGCTAAATTTTACAAGATATCTGGATCTTTCCTGCCACATGAAGAACAAAGACATAGCCAAGAGATTTGCATTAAAATGTCATGATATTATTGGAGTACTGCAGTGCTATTGTAACTTAATTATTAATTTCCAATTTCTTGTGTTAAATCACCAAATGTTTAGACCACCTAATCCGGAGAGGAAATGGGTCTAAACACAAACTGAAAAATAGTAGAATTTAATTGAATTTAAGATTCCAAATATTCGTAACTGGCCTATTTCAAGACAGCATCTCATATGGTGTTCTAAATAACCAATTTTATAATCTCCTTTAATTTCATAGGATTTAGTTAAGTTTACTTACTTTTCCCAACTATTAACTGTTCATCTGATTATTGATAACTAGATAGGCTTCACTTGCCCTCAATTTATTTTGCTATATATAAACAATATTAAGTGTCTAATAATATACTAAAACTGAATTCACAATAATGTTCTGACAGAAAATACTATTATCTTAATTTACCAGAGATGAGTGACCTACCAAAGGCTGGCTCACTCTAGGATATAATCTCTCTTAAAAACTTTTCAGAGAAATGAATGTAAAAGAGATTGTAAAACAGAAGTAACTGGTTTATCACATTTACTCTGTCATTTGTGATTGTTTTCTATTTCCTTAATAAAATAAACAATCATGATCTTTTTACTTGGCTTTTAGTATAGAGTCCCCTTGGGTATGGAGAAGAACCCTTATGACCAATATGGTGGGAGTTATACCTCTGAATAGCAGGAAGAGAAACAATTAGTAAGACCTGATCTACTGTATAAATGTGTAGTAATTTTAAAGGAGAATTACTGAGCATCCAACAATTCAATCCCACAGTAACATTTATGTTTTTGTAAATAGGCTTGTGTTAAAAGGAATAGATGGAAAGAGAAATGGGAAGAATGATGGGAAATGTCCTCTTTATTCTTAAAAGGTCCAACTATGACATGAAGGCTGGCTCTTTCAGGGAATCAGATACAGCGTCATCTGTGACAAATCAGCTATGCTCCCACCTGACCCTGAGCAGCTAGGGATCAGATAAATCTACCCAGCTGGGACATCTGGGCGTCTACACAAGGGTCTTCCACACCTTCCAGGCTCAGCTTTCTTGGCTGGGGCTCCAGCCTTCTGCTCCTTGAATCCCTCTTTCTTTCTCTATATCAATGGCCATTGACCCATCTGCATGATCTCCAGGAGGTAACACAGCTGCACTTCTAACACTGTCAAATCACCTTCACAGATCTAACTATGCCTTCTGCTGGGCTACTGGAAGTTAGATGGGAACTCCTGGGTAAGCTTTTGCTGTTTGGCTACCTCCAGAAATGGGAGCTAGAATTCTTACTGTCCCTCCAAACTACAGCTTGGGAGGGAGAACATTGCACAGCTTAGAAAGACTTCAGGGTATTTTGGCTCCATCATCCCTCCTTAATCAGCAGGGCTATGTTTACACTTGTTAATTTAAGTCGATTTAGCATGTCCACACTCACATTTTAAATCGACCTAGGGAGGATCCCATAAAGTCGACCTAGAGTGTCCACACTGGACGCCTAGGTCAACTTGTAGGGGCTAGCTGGACCTGGGACAGGTCCACGGTGGCAGGGGGGCACCCCTTGCCAAGTGCCAGGGGGCTCAGCCTTTGCTCCATTGTACCTGGGTACAATGGGGCAAAGGGGGACAGGGACCCTGTCACGGCATAGGGGCAGGGTGGGCAGGGCTCTGCCCTGGCCTTTGGGGGGGGGGCATGCCAGGCTCCCTGTGCCAGCCTCCCTGGCAGGGAGGGCATTGGGGGAGTCCTGGAGAGCCTTAAGTGGACTTAGAGTTGACTTAGGGCTACTCCAGGTCTACACTGGCTTAAGTTGACTTTCTAAAGTCGACTTAAGCCAAAAGTCGACTTTAAACGAGGTTTTAAAAAGTCGGCTTAATTTTCCTTAAGTCGACTTAAGGAAAGTGTAGTGTAGACGCAGAGTAAATTAAGTCGACTTACGCAAACTTAAGTCGACTTAATTTACAAGTATAGACATGCCCAGGGAGAGCAAAGATCCCAGACAATCCCCAATTGTGGTTCTGACGCTGTCCCAGTTTGTCTCCTCTGCAGGGGCTAGATCTAAGATCTTGAACAGCAGTATTTCTTGGAGCTCTTTCAAGAAGGAATGGGTCAGTGGCCACTATTACTGAGAAAGAAAAAGATATTTGAGGCCCACAAGGCCAGAAACCCAGCTTGTAGAGCTTAGCCCAGGTGGAGCAGATCCTTTTTGTAGCTCTTCCATGGGTTTAACAACTGACCAGGGCCATTTGATCATACTTAATCTGTCACAGGCTAGTCCCAACTCCCCTTAATGGGTTAGCCAGCCCCCATGTCAAGAAACCAGGTCCTAGGCAGTCAGGTCTAGTGGTCAGGCAGGAATTAGGTCTAGTTGTTGGAGTCCAAGTACCAAAGCCCAAGATCAAGGCAGAGCCAAAGCCAGAGATCGGAGCTGAAGGTGAAAACCAGATTACCTAAAGCCAGTGAAGGCAGAAGCAGGTCTGGTGCTAAGGTAGGGTAGCAAGACAGACAGGACCACAACAGAGCCAGGTTCAGGGAAGGGTTTGGCTAGACCAAAGCTGGGTACAGGGTCTACCCTGGGAGAGGTAGAAGAAGGACTTGGAGTGACACAGAGACTCTCCAGGTATGTACTTTGAGCAGCCACTCATCCTTTGCTGCTGCTGGTCTTAAGAGCAAGTCACCTGGACTCCCCTAGCCAGTCTGCTGCAGCCTGTATGTGCTCATTGGCTGCCCGACTGCTAGGAAGAGACAGTTGCAGGCCCTCAGTCCTGACACTGCTAAACAACCACTTTTAGAACACAGATGCCAGGAAAAAATGGATCAGCAAATATATCCATTTCTGTTTTATATACCAGAACATTATTTATTTTGACTGAGGAGTGAAATACTTCAAATATTTATTTTCTACATACGTCTTTTAGCTGCCTATGAATAGTGAAAGGGGTATTGGTTTAAATCCAAAGTTGACTGCAAAGAGTTGTAAATGGATCTCACAAAACTGGATGACTAGGCAAGAAACTGACAGATGGAATTCAATGCTGATAAATGCAAAGTAATGCACATGGGAAAACATAATCCCAACTATATATATATAAATAAATGATGGTTTAAATTAGCTGTTAGCACTCAAGAAAGAGATCTTGTTTTTGATTAGTTCTCTGAAAACATCCACTCAATGTGCAGCATCAGCCAAAAAAATAAAAAACCTTACAATGTTGGAAATTATTAGAAAAGAGATAGATAATGACAGAAATTATCACATTGCCTCTATATAAATCCATGGTATGCCCATGTCTTGAATACTGCATGCAGACCTGGTCACCACATCTCAAAGAAGATATATTGGAAATGGAAAAGGAACAGAACAGAAGAGGGCAACAAAAATGATTAAGAGTATGGAAGAGCTTCCATATGAGGAGAGATTAATAAGACAAATTTTTTGAGCTTGGAAAAGAGACAACTAAGGGAGAATATGAAAGGTCTGTAAAATTGTGAGTCGAGTGGAAAAAGTAAATAAGCAACTGTTTTTTACTCTGTCTCAACCCAAAAACTAGGGGTCACCAAATGAAACTAATTGACAGCAGGTTTAAAACAAACAAAAGGAAGTATTTCTTCACAAAATGCACAGTCAACCTATGGAACGCCTTGCCAGAGGTTGTTGTGAAAGCCAAGAGTATAATAGAATTAAAAAAGGAATCAGGAGAGTTCATGGAGGATAAGTCCATCAATGCATATTAACCAAGCTGGGCAGAGATGCTAAACCATGCTCTGAAGTGTCCGTAGCCTTGGTGTGCCAAAAGCTGGGAATGAGAGATAGGGAATGGATCACTTCATGATTATTTGTTCTGTTCATTCCCTGTGAAGCACCTGACATTGACTACTGTCAGAAGACAGGATACTGGGCTATGACCCATTTTGGCCATTCTTATGTTAAACTAATCCTTTGTGAAACTCTATTAACATCAATGGGGCTACATCATGCTGGATTTGGGTCATAGAAATTGAATTGAATATACAAGCTTGGCTTCTTAAATTCAGCAGGCTGTTCTGACTATCAATCATGAAATTATACTGTATTTGCATCTATAAGTATCCATTACAGTGTATTTTCAGTTATGAGTAATCAGATCGTGATAAATTGTGTAAATTCTTAAAAGAATATAGCTATATTAATTTAGTAGATTAAAATCAGCTATACTTAATGGAATATATAGTGAAATAACTAAATTAATTTGCCTTTCAATATGTTTGGCTGTGGCAGGATGGCAAGACAATCAGCCACAAAATAAGGGATCTGGATTCTCCTCTAATCTCAATCAAGAAGAAGTGATGAAGAGGGTAGGGGGAGATGCAGGAGAGAGAGGATGCAGAAGAAGTAGTTTTTTAAGAAAGAGTCTGCTGAAATGAATGAGATCATTGGTCCATTATGTTTTAATTTAAATTATAATTCCCAGTAGCCAAATCAGGATACAACACTGTTTTTATAATAAAGGTATTTTAAAGCTAAACTGGTTATATCCTTGTAAAGCTAATATGGTTTGTGTCAAGAAAAAATTAAAGGAACAGTACTTAAACACCCAACATTATTGATAAATACAAAAAATCCATGGGACTATTTTCAGCACACCAGAAAGAGTGTTTCTAATATCCTGACAGGACAGCCAGTGTGTCTGGATCCTTAACAACATGGATTTGTGGAGGCAGCAGGCAATTCCAAAAAAACAGTGGTCTGCCTGTTTAGAAGAGAGCTCCAGGTAAAGAAAGACTCCAGGATATACTGTCTGGAATGAAGTTCCAAAGGGGTAGCCCTGTTAGTTTATTGCAGAAAAACAAACAGAGTCCTGTGCCACAGGACTCTGTCTGGAATGAGTCACACTAAAAAACTGTTAAGCCTGAGAGAAGAGGTCACAGTCTAAAGAGAGTTCTTAGCCAATACAAGCCTTTAACATCTTCCAAAGGGACAGAAGTAATTGGTGGGCATCCTTCACACAGACAGCACCCACACTGAGGTAAGTAACCAAAAGCCAGCGTTTCTGGGAGGTAGGCTAGTTGAATTAAAGTAAGGAAGCATACAGTATAAGAGAGACTGAATCAGTACAGATCAGCTGAAAACACCAATATTCATGCCATTTATGAGATCTATTATTTTGATTCAGTTGACTAGAACAAAAGTATAGAAAATGTTAACACAAATAAAATAAAACTCCTCCATAGTGCCATCTATTGATGGATACCTATATATCAAGCTTCCAAAGCTTTCACTAGAGCTCCGTAACAGAGGCTGTTCATGCATAGCCAAAGTGTGACCAGCTGTTTGGTTCCCAGCCCTGGCTAGAAAAAGAATTATTTTGGCTAATTCAACAGAGAAGGCAAGTCATATTAGCCCAGCTTAGGAGATATACAAAGCCTTTGAGATTCTTTCTGAAGAAGAAGAATTAGGTCAAGGGATAGCAGGGCCTGAAGAGCAAAAACCCTAGGAACAGCATATCTCTGGAGAAAACTTAAACTAAGGTTTTATATTTTGTTGTCGGCCAAAGTTAACAATAAAGGAAGCTAATGAGTAAGACTGAAAATTAACTCAATGTTTGAACTGTTTCAACTGCAGGGTAGAGGCAGTCCATTCAGTTAAAGGCCACCCATAGTTTTGCAAAATATCCATACAGAACCTTGGCTAAAACAAGACAGTTCCAAATAAGGAAAGCTGTTATATGATGTGATAAAGCCAGTTTGATAGATGGGTCAAGACAAGAGCTTCATTACAAGATGATGTGAAAGTGCTACTGACCCTAAAAATGAATGGGAAGAAAATGAATCTGATCTGGCACTGGTATGGAGATGGACTCAATTAAATTCAAGATTTTAAGGACAAAATAGACAATCGTGATCTCATCAGACTTGCTGCATTACTCAGGGACTGTATAGATCATCATCCAATAATTCTTGTAGCAGGACCAGTAACTCGTAGTTGAGCTAGGAAGTAGTGCTTAGAAATACATCCAATCCTGATTGTAAAGATTAAGTGACAGAGAATCTGCTACATCCCTTGAATTGTTTAGTGCACTTCTACTGTCCCCGACTTCTATGCTTTTATTAAAATCTAATGAAATGTTTAGTCTGGAAAGTGTAATTTCATTAATATCTTTTGAGGAAGACAGCAGAACTAGGATGAGATATAGCACAGTTTCAACGATCATGTAGGTTGAGAACACAGTGAATAAAGAGGCTATGAACCAATAGTAACTAAAGCATAAAACATGAAAAAGAAATGTCTTCAAGGGTCCTACCAATAGAAGTGGAAGAATAAATAGACAAGAGAATATTAATAAAACATGTAAGGATATAAAAATTTGCAGGTTTCCATTTACTGGGCTAAAGAATTTCTAGTAGATAGAAACATTAAAAGGAGGAAATATTAGGCTGAAAAGTGCTAACTGAAAAGATAAGTTACTTCAGCAAACTGAAATAAAAAAGTGTTCTATGAGAGTCTTACAGAAATAAAGAACAAGTATCATGTTAGGTCACAAAGTTATTATAACTGTCAAGCTACTTATTAGTGTTTCAAATATCACTCTACCTTCCAGATGCAAAATCTTGCACTTCATTCATCAGAGTTACTTGACTGCTGTCAAAGTTTCTCTACACAGGTACAAAGTGCCCACTGTGCTCTTGAATGTACTTGAATGCAATATTAATAGAATGCCCAAAGCACAGTGCTTGAATAGTGGAGGATCAGCAATGGAGGAGTACATTAAAGAGAGAGAAACATGGGAAGCACCCATTGTTACTTTAGTAATGTCCTCTACATACTTGCTCTCTTCTCTCAAAGAGTCTTTACTAGATCCTGAGAAGTGCAAAGGAAAACTATAAGGGCTTCTTTAAATGTTGATGACTCTTTCCTGAGGACCTGTGGATTCCAAGTCATTTGGAGCAGACTGTTATGAGACAACAGAAGAGAAAGTAATAAGAGTGGCGCATATCCTTACAAGTGGCGCGTATCCTTCCCACTGTCTATAAGGGAATTGCCACCAGCAGGGGGAAAGAGGTGATTAGGATTCAGGATAGAGGTAGCTACAAGGGCTATGTCTACACTAGAAAAGTTGATGACTTTGTTAAATTGACTTAATAAGGTCGACTTAGGTGCTAATCCCCGTCCACACTGGTTTTAAGTCGACTTAAGGAGTCGACTTAAGGCTTAAGTCAACCTAAAACGAGGTGTTAAGTTGACTTAAGCTTTCCTTAAGTCAACTTAATAGAAGCCCAGTATCGATGTGGCTTTGTTTAGGTCGACTTAAGCCTCCTTAAGTCGACCTAAATTGCCAGTGTAGACGCACCCAAGGAGAACAAAAGTTGAGAATAAGAACAGGGGCAGCCAGACCATAGGAGACAAGGAAAGTGGGATTTTAAAACTGTCCATGGGTAATAGCTTCACAAAACTGTAATGTTATTTGGTTTGTGGTTTTTGCTTGGTTGTTTATAATGAATTATAATTTTGTCATTTTGATTGATCCCAGGTACAACCAGGGCTGGATTAACGAAGGGGCTTTAGAGGCAGCAGCCTGAGGCCCTGAGCTAAGGGATTCAAGGAACTCAGTCTATTTAGCTTTAACAAACAGAAGGTTTAGGTGTAACTTGATTATTATCTGTAAGTACCACAGGGGGAACAAATATTTAATAATGGTCTCTTCGGCCTTGCAGAGAAAGGTATATTCAGTTCCATTGGCTGGCATTTGAAGCTAGATAAATTCAGACTTGGAAACAAGGCATAAATATTTAACAGTGAGGGTAATTAATCAGTGGAGCAACTTACCCAGAGTCATCATGGTAGATTCTCCATCACTGGCCCTTTTAAAATCAAGATTGGATGTTTGTTCTAAAGGTCTGGTCTAGTAATTATTTAGAGGAAATTCTATGGCCTGTGTTATGTAGGCTGTCAGACTAGATGTTCACGTTGGTCCTTTCTGACCGTGGAAATTATGAATTCATGATTCTATATGTAGCCTCTCCTGCCTACTGGCCCAGCATGAGGGTGTTCAAGATAGGGAAGTCTGCCCTGGTGGCCTTTTACACAGATTAGGGAAACTAGGCCTGATGCTCCTCTGTGTGCTCTGTGTTGTGTTTGTGTGTTTACTCAGACCAATCACCAGAAACAGGGTTTTATTCTGCAAGAGACATAACAGCAGCATTACACTCCATTGGCCTCCTCCCTGCTTGTCTGCCACATGCTCCCAGCTTCAGTCCATGCAGACACTCCCTGCTGGAGGAGGGTAGGAGATGGTTCCTGGCAGGAGCCAGAACTTGTAGTTCTCACTGCTGCTGCTGAAGCACTCTGGACCTTGGGCTACATATACAAGGCCTTTTTAAACATCCAGTGGAGCATTAGCAGTTTTCTCCTCAGATCTGGGTCTTGCTGTGTTTTTCTTGGATCACATTTTTCAAATGAACAATAATAGTACCTTCTCCATCATCTTTGAAATTCACTGTTCTTGGCATTTTACCAGAGCTCCAAGCCCCGTTCCTGCAAACTCATAAACCCATAAAGCAGTTGATGGAACCTAATAGGGTAAACTGAGCTAGTTGCATCACTGGAGTCTTGTTTGATAGTCTTCCTTCATTCGACACAGAGTGAAAGATATTAATTTGGCTTGGAGCTTGTATCTGTTTTCCTGTTTGTGTTTATTTTTATTCATAACAGTTGCTCATATTTTTGGAACCCTCAGTAGTGATTCATAAATGACAACTTTTATTTTTTCTATGCATTGAAAATAAGTTTCTAGCTGCTCTAGTCGGATTCAATACAAAGACTCAATCCAACTCCCACTAAACCCAATGGAAAGCCTTGATGGGAGTTCAAACTACTAGTGAAATAATAATTACCATATTTAATCAGTCTGATTGTTTCTCCAACAAAACACGCAATATTATTCATCTGTAGTAAATCATTTACAGTCTAAAAGCCCAATACATAAGCCCCAAAATCTAATATAAACTTATGAATGATGTTGCAGGGCTGTTTTCCTCTTGACAAATGTCTCTTCTTGACACTAATGGGATTAACAAACTTATGCCCAGGGAGGAATACACCATTTTGTGTGTATTTTAAACAGTGCCTTATTTTCTTCCTGGAAAATGTTTTTATTAATTTTCATATTCAATCTATATCATTTTTCTACAGTCAAAACCAAACACTTCTAATAGACTTAACAGAGATATTCTTGTAAATGCACTGAAAATGCTGCAGTTTATAATAATAGATCATCTTACTTTTGCATAAAGGAACAATTTATATCTATTGGCCAAGGCACTATTCTTGATACATTTATATTACAGACAGGTAAAAGCAGACAAAGTGTAACATCAGTCATATTGCTTTAACAGATATTCCCCTCCATAGCAATTATCATTATGCAATTCTCAGTGGCAATAATGTTTATTTGTACTATTTTCAAGTGTGTTCAAAACAAAGATAATATATAAATATTTAATACAGTGACTCTTTCACTGATTTTTCAGAAGCAGATTTTAAATTAACTGACCAGGCTTCTCAATCTTACTTTTCTTTTTATACTCTTTCTAGATTTTGAATCCAGGAGATTGTATTAGTCACTAAGTATTAATGATGATACTTGCCTTGCCTGTGGGTTGACATTATCAGATAAAAATCTACTTCCCATTTCTATTAAAGAAGTATAAAAGGAATAACCAACATCAACGCATATATGCCAAGGGGAATTGAAAAGAAACAAATAAAAATGTCTCAGCTTTCTTGATTTGATCTTTGCATTTCTATTGTAGCTCATACTTTAATTTTCTTAAATCTTAATTCAATATTTAATTTACATGCAAATTAAAATGTTTCACAGCCCAACACGTTTAGATTGATATCTTTACTTCTGTTATTTTCCTTTCTGCTTTCCCTGTCTGTACAGATTTTCTTTCTAATGAGATTTTAACTTTTATGAAGCAGTTTATTTTAATTCGTAATTAATTATGAAGATTTTAAATAGGTATCTTTCTTTTTGCAATAAAATATTGAAGTCCTTCTGTTGGTTGTTCAGCAGACATTATTAAAGTGGCATAGTCTCATTAATTGATTGGCAGAAAGTTTGAGTGGATTTGAAGCTATATGTTTAAAAGAGTTAGAAACATGATGTTTGAAATACCTGCAGATATTTTCCTTCATGCATATAGGATTGAAGTGCGAGACTTCACAAGCCCTAGATCTAGCCTTTATCCAACTAATTTTCAGTTAATGCAAAATAGACACTCATCAGAAATCCTCTTATATTTATAGTACTGCTCTCTACTGTACAGCTTGGAAGTAGAAACATCCATACATCTAAAACAGTACTGCCCAAGCATCATAAAGACTTCCCAGTCTTCTGCTCAAGTTTATGGAAACTTAACAAGTTATAAAGAAACTGAAGTCAGGTGTGGAATAGGAATATTACTGTAACGAACAATTTTCCGAAAGACTCCACTTCAGACTGACTAAAAAACCTCAGTGAGGAAAGTAACCTTTTTCTGTTTTTCAACTTCTAGATAAAAATCACATCTGATTAATCGACAACAGAGTCCTGTGGCACTTTTAAAGACTAACAGATTTATTTATCGCATGAGCTTTCGTGGGAGAAAATCCCACTTCGTCAGACGCTTTGAAGATAGGAAAGTTACAGAGTGGGAGGAAATTAAATGCAGGGGAGTGTATGACATAGCATCAGGTCAGGCTGTAACAGCGAATCAAAATAGGTGTTAGGATTCAAAACACTGGGGAACAGTACATAGAGGAGGGGGAGGTCAAATCACTTGTTGTAATGCGAGAAAAATCCATAGTCCCTGTTTAACCCCAAGACAACTGAGTCAAATTTGCATATAAGTTCGAGTTCTGCAGTCTCTCTTTGAAGCTGTGATTTGTTATTCCTCTGTTTCAACATAGCTATTAACAAGTCGTCAAGGGAGTGAGCAGGGAGATTGAAGTGTTCCCCTACAGGTTTTGCAGTGTTGCAATTTCTGATGTCAGATTTGTGTCCATTGATTCTTTGGTGCAGAGACTGTCCTGTCTGTCCAATATATAAGGCAGAGGGGCATTTCCGGCACACGATGGCATAAATCACATTGGTGGATGAGCAGATGAACGAACCCTTGATGGAGTAGGTGGCATGATTAGGCCCATCACAGGCCTGATAGCAGCAGTTTTCAGAGTGTCATGGAAAAGAGCTACTGGAGACTGAGTAGCTGATTATGGTAATGATATAAAAGAACCCAATTTTGAGAGACAGGAAGCCATCACAAAATTAGAAGGTGGTTGAATGAAGAGATATCTCTTCATACTAGGGAAAAGGTTGGTGATGGCTCTGATGGAGTCAAGAAATAGAAGGAGATGCTGGTTGCTGAAGAGAAAAAATTAATCATCTACTCTGAGTAACATAGTAGACCTCTATCCTTTTTAATATATAAAGGAGGGATTCCTCAAGAAGCTGCATGGAGAAAGATGGTAGGAAAATTAGAGTGCGACAGCCTATAACAGATGCCCCTTTCTGAAGTTTATTTTCTCACAACATTTTCCAGAAGGAGTCTTAATGTAATCACAGTGAAAAGGGACGGTCATGGAATCATAGCTTTCATACAGCTAGGGTTGGTGACATAATTACATACCACAAAAAGTCTCTTTCCCCATTGTAGAGCTAATATGTAAAACTTTGTTGCAGATAGAGTTAAATATAATTGTACTGTAGCATAGTTAATATATCAGCACTGTGATTCTTGTTAAAACTAACCAAATCCATAGTTTTAATATTTGATATATTAAAGCTTTGTATATCTTGAAAATTCGGCAGAATCCCTACAGGAACTAAAGTTCTCACTGCTGAGTAACAAAAATTAAGATCTACATTTTGAAATACCTTCTTCCCCATAGTCCAGGATTTTTTGGTGTGGGGTTTTGGTTCAGTTCATTTTAGAGATAGGGCCAACTAGGAAATTTGGGTCTAGATCTTATCTTGGGTTCAAACCCTGGCCTCCAAAACTGAAGCCCATACCTAACTTTGATACTGTAATCAAATGAAAGCTTAAAAAGCAAATGGAAGAGTTACGGTATATTATTTTTTAATGAAATGTGAAGAAAAATATCCAATTGGTAAAAATCATTCCTGAAAATGTATGTTTGTTTTTAAAGGTAGTTTCCTCTCTTTTGATCCCAGCCTTGAACTTTCTTTGGTTTCTTACAACATTTAACTCTAGCACAGATTCTGGAAATTTAAAAAAATTGTCTATAGTTGTGTAGCATTTGTGAAAAATTATGTGCGTACATCACATGAAAAATTGATTCTATGTTAATCAAACTAGAAATGAGTATTATGTTCAAATTTTTATTAATGCTGAATGACTTTCTGGAAATTTCAATCATTCATTTATGTGCAACTCAGAGTAACCCTCTGAAATGTATATTGATCGCCTAACTTACCACTACTTATTTCCTTCTAGACTGGAAAGAGGGCACTCTAACATGTATTTCCTTATATAATTGACATACAGGTCAGATAACAGGAAATAATTATTTACCTAATAGTATGAGTAAAGAACTTTCAAAGCCGCTTTATGTATTGACAATTTTAACCCAGATAAATCATATTCCCTTTGATATGCCAATTCATATCTCCAAATGCCAGCAGGGCAATCAATGTCTATGAATCGAAAACAAATCACCATTTTGCCACTGAATTAATATGGGTTCAAATTAAATTTGTATAAGTGAATATAGATTTTTAAATGTGACCATTTCCCCATGCTCTCTGTTCTTTTCACTCAGTCCAGAATGTTTTAACCATAGACAGAATATACAGATTGATTATTCATTTAAAAATCTTTGTACATCAAAGATTGTAGTTTTTTGCTCTGGTAACATCTGTAGTTAAAATTTCACTTACACAAGTAAACATCAGCCTCCCTGAGAAGATCAGTACTGAAATCGTGGCTCTGTAGGAATCAGTAGCAATATTCTCATTGACCTCAATGTGGCCAGGTTTTACCTCTGATTTCTATTCTGGAAAGAGACCTTTGACTTTAAAAATAAAAAAGGAGAGACTAGAACCATAGAAAGGGGAAATACCACCAAACACACATCTGGGCCAGACCTAGCTGTTGTAAACAGTCATAGCTTCGTTGTCATAAGTGAGCTACAATCATCTACACTACTGGAGGATCTGGCCATTCATGTAAAAGAGGAAAGATGGAGAAAGTGAGCCATGTGGTATTGGAAAAAAATAAAGAATGGAGGTGGCATTGCTCCTTGCGTTTTTAGGAAAGAAGAAACTAGTATGGCAGAGTCTCTTCTCCGCTTGACTTTTCCATCCCACTACTCAAGGTCATAATCTGACCTAACCTTACAATTGCAGGGCGCAGGGGGGTGGGAGTCTAGGGAGTATTTTGCCATCACAATTTTCCATACTGCACAAATGTTTTTTTTTTTAAAAAATCTTTCAATCAAAATACATTATAAATAGAAATCACATGCAGAGCTCTTCTTAGTCAAACTTACTCTGGTACCCTACAGTGCCCTAAACTGCTTTACATTTATGTAACAGTTTTCATCCCGGAGGAACCTAAAGTGCTTTATATATGTATGTAGAGAGAAAAGTCCAGCCACTCAATACTAAAATGCAAACACATCTGGGATGAAACTATGAAGTCAGTAAACTGCACCCTATAACACAACAGTACAGTTTAGAAGAGAAAGCAAACGTATAACTGAAATTTATTTTAGACAGGCATACTCAAAGAGAAATTTCTCCAGAACAGTAAGGCCTGTCTTCCTGCAATTTTGACAAATGTTATGTGACTTTAATAACCATAGCAGCTAGAATCTCTATTTTGCACAATGTCTGCTGGACAATAACTCCGGCAGAGCCAAACATCTCCTAATAGTATCTTGGGGGGTTGGCTGCATACCAAGTGATCCCACAGTGCCCCTACCCCTCACTGATTTGTGCTGCATGAATTATGATGATGCTTCACCCATATCACATCAATTCCACAGCTTATTTTTCCACATAAATGCTTGTTTCTTCAGTTAAGTTCCCAAAAGCTTCGATTACGAAAGCTTTGCTCATATTTGGCTGTATATATCTATATCTATATATCTGAGTAACTTTGTGAAGAGAAACTTTACACCCATGATCAATTTGATCATTGGTGTTTGTTTAATAAATCCCCTTTTCCTACTAGTTTTGGAATTATATTTTTAAGAAATATATCAAAAGATTTCTCCAAGATATTTTTTTAAATAATCTTGTTATCTGCTATCCTTCAATGTTATTCTGTACCCATCACTTATGTAGGCTGTCTGTTATTTGCTTAGGAACTGTAGATGGTATTTAAGCATTTAATATTTAATATTTATATATATATTACACACACACACACACACACACACACACACACACACACACACACCAATTTTAAAACAAAGTAGCAGTTCATAGGAGTTGGGGGGAGGGGTGTTTACAGCACACTTGTAACTGCTGTAGTTTACATTAGATTTTCTGGACCAAAAGAATGGCCCAGGGGAGGGCATTTACTATAGAATGTACTATACAGCAGAATGACTTTGTCCTACTTTGCAAACATATGATGATGAGCTTCAACAGTAGAACAACAAATGCCATTGCCATAGGAATATTTAGCATAAGATTTGACAGCATGTGGTTATGGACTGATGAAAGGGCGATTCTGCACTGTGATAATTTAGTTATGCATCACTTCGTATCCCTTTCTAAAACCAGAGATTTGCTTAGGACATGCAAAAGGATCCAAGACAGTGACTTACCGCAGAGGAAATTGCAGCAGACGTGATAACAGGATTATATTTTAAATTTGTTTTTCATTAGGCATTACAAAAACAAATTGAAATACCAAAAATCAAAAGATATAGTACATACGAAATAAGAAAAAGGAACGTCTAGATATTGAAAAAAAATCCTCAAACATTCCAGGGAGAATAAGCAAACCCTTTGTAATAAGTTGAACATTAGAGTTGGTCAAATATCAGAATTGCCATCCCATGAGAAATTCCAATTTTTGACATTTCCTTTTGTCCTGAATTGGGAAGAAAGTAAAAATATCACTTGTGAGAATCAAAGTAGATCTCACAAAATACATCATGGTCATGAGAGTCCCGTGATGCTTTGTGGTTCAGCTAGCAGTGGGAGATGCAATGCATCATGGGAGATTTAGTCCCTCAAAGAAGTCCAGCACATAGAGGAGAATGGATGTCTGATGTAACCAAGCAACTCCTGTGTGAGGCTCTAAAAGATATAGCCTGTCTCTCCCGGGTAGTCTTGGAGGGAGGTCACACTGCCTTGCTACACCCGTTGTGGCAAACTTGATATAGTGGATTAGCTCTTCCGCAACCATTGCCCCATCTTGCTTGAGGGCTTGGGCTGGCAAAACAAGCAATTTCTAGCCCAGGCAGGGTGAGCAGTCCATAGCCCCAACCCTCAGGCAGGATTAAGAACATAAGAAAGGCCGTACTGGGTCAGACCAGAGGTCCACCTAGCCCAGTATCTGTCTACCGACAGTGGCCAGTGCCCAGGTGCCCCAGAGGGAGTGAACCTAACAGGCAATGATCAAGTGATCACTCTCCTGCCATCCGTCTCCATCCTCTGATAAACAGAGGCTAGGGACACCATTCTTAACCCCTTTCTGGCTAATAGCCATTTATGGACTTAGCCACCATGAACTTATCCAGTTCCCTTTTAAATATTGTTATAGTCCCAGCCTTCACAACCTCCTCAGGTAAGGAGTTCCACAAGTTGACTGTGCGTTGTGTGAAGAAGAACTTCCTTTTATTTGTTTTGAACCTGCTACCTATCAGTTTCATTTGGTGACCCCTGGTTCTTGTATTATGGGAGTATTTAAACAACTTTTCCTTGTCCACTTTTTCCACATCAGTCATAATTTTATATACTTCTATCATGTCCCCCCTCAGTCTCCTCTTTTCCAAGCTGAAGAGGCCCAGCCTTTTCAATCGTTCCTCATACGAGACACTCTCCAAACCCCTAATCATTTTAGTTGCCCTTTTCTGAACCTTTTCTAGTGCTAGAATCTCTTTTTTGAGATGAGGAGACCACATCTGTACACAGTATTCGAGATGTGGGCGTACCATGGATTTATATAAGGGCAATAATACATTTGCAGTCTTATTTTCTATCCCCTTTTTAATGATCCCTAACATCCTGTTTGCTTTTTTGACCGCCTCCGCACACTGTATGGACATCTTCAGAGAACTATCCACAATGACTCCAAGATCTTTTTCTTGACTCGTTGTAGCCAAATTAGCCCCCATCATATTATAGGTATAGTTGGGGTTATTTTTTCCAATGTGCATTACTTTACACTTATCCACATTAAATTTCATTTGCCATTTGGATGCCCAATCACTTAGTTTTGTGAGATCTTTTTGAAGTTCTTCACAATCTGCTTTGGTCTTGACTATCTTGAGTAGTTTAGTATCGTCTGCAAACTTAGCTACCTCACTGTTTACCCCTTTCTCCAGATCATTTATGAATAAATTGAATAGGACTGGTCCTAGGACCGACCCTTGGGGAACACCACTAGCTACCCTTTTCCAATCTGAGAATTTACCATTTACTCCTACCCTTTGTTCCCTGTCTTTTAACCAGTTCTCAATCCATGAAAGGACCTTCCCTTTTATCCCATGACAACTTAACTTACGTAACAGCCTTTGGTGAGGGACCTTGTCAAATGCTTTCTGGAAATCTAAGTACACTATGTCCACTGGATCCCCCCTGTCCACGTTTGTTAACCCCTTCAAAGAACTCTAATAGATTAGTAAGACACGATTTCCCCTTACAGAAACCATGTTGGCTATTGCGCAACAGTTTATGTTTTTCTATGTGACTGACAATTTTATTCTTAACTATTGTTTCAACAGGATTGGGTGAATAAGCAGTCTCTAGCTGCCCCAGAGAGGGCAAACAACAGTCCCAACAGGGCAACCAAGCAGTCTGTTTCCCCAGCAGGGCAAACAGTCTATGGGCTGGCCCCTGAGGCTTCCCAGGCCAGGATAAGGCAACCATCCAAGTGGTGGTGTGGGAACGGGGACAGAGGCCCACCCAACTGCACTGCATTCCAGCCCAGGGCCCTACCAGTGACAGAGTCTGTCACTAGGCTAGTTGGGCTCCAACTGAAACTCAATGGACAAAGGTTTGAGTGCAAGCCAAGCTGGACTTAAATCAGCTACATCCTTCGCCCATGTACCTGCAAACAGGGTTGTCATCCACTTTTCTGGGGTACACTGCCAGCAACAGCCCCACTAACTCATCACTGGCGAAGTCAGGGGACGGCAACCCCCGGCCTGCATGCCAAAGGCAGCACGCAAACTCATTCTCAGTGGCACGCAGGGCTCCTGATCCTGCAGTGCAATTCTGTCGCTTCCAGCCCTCCCTGTTCACCTGCGTGTGCATGATGCCTTTTTAAAATTTCCCACCCTGCATCAGCAGTGGGAAGTTTAAAAAGCCCCCGTGGGGCTTGGAGGAGCCAACAGCGGGTTATCGGCTGGAGGTGGCCAAGCCACAGCTTCAGTCGAGACCAGACTCAGGTCCAGGAGCCAGCAGCCCAGTAGGGTGGCCGCAGCTTCAGTCCAGGATCCCACAGCCACGGTTCAGGGCCCAGCCTGGAGTGGGGGAGGGTGGAAGCCTGCAACCTGCACTTCATGCTTGGGGCCCAGTCCAGCAGAAAGGGGGGGGGGGGGAGGACCAGAAACCCACAGCCCAGGTTCCCAGTGGCAGCAACATCAGGGGACAGTTGGGAACGGCCCCAGGTCCAGCCCAGCAGTGGTAGGGGGAGGGAGTCAGGGGCCAGGAGCCCAAGCGATGGGAGCTGGGAGCTGCAGCTAGGGCTCAGGTCTCAGCTTGGCAGCAGCAGGGGGCTGTTGGGTGCCCAGGTTCCCAGTCATGGCAGTGGTGGTGGGGGTCAGGAGCTCGGAGCCCAATCTCAGTGCCTGGCTCCAGCCCAGTGGCGGTGTTCAAGGGGAAAGCTGAGCCCAGGCTCAGGGCCCAGTCTGCCAGCAGCTCAGGGCCAGGAGCCCCCATCCCTGGCTCCCATGGGTGGCTCTGAACTGGGGTGGGGGGCAAGCAGCACTGGAAGCTCAGGAGTGGGGAGCAGCAGCTGAGGAGAAGAGGTGCTTGGGGGAAGGGGAATTAGTGAGGGCCCTTTCTCCCTGGTCCCCCTTCCTCCTGCCATCCTTGTCCTGCCATGCATCTTTGCCACCTTTGTCATTCTGCCCTCTCATGTTCCTCTGCCACCCCATATCTGCCATTGCTCCCCCACTTCCCTGCCCCCAACTGCCACTCAGCCATGGCCACCGGCATTGGGCAAAGGTCAGGTAGCAGAGTTTAGCACAGCCCTTCAAAAAGGTTGCTGACCCCTGGGCTAGGTCATCCACCAGTTCAGCAGGTCAGGTGAGTCCTCACAGTAACCAGGTTCCTCTCCATCTCCTCTCTGCAGTGGTGGGCTGGAGACATCCTTCCCCTTCAGTGGCTGCCTTCTGTCTGAGCTGTAATTCCCACCCTTTACACTTCTGGGTCCTGTCTGTGCTCCACTTTCCTGGGGTTGAGTTGAGTCCCTCCTGGTGACTATGTCTACACTAGAAAAGTTAAGTTGACTTTGTTAAGTTGACTTAAGGTCAACTTTAAGTTGACTTAAAGTTGACCGTATTAAGTCGACTTAACTTTTTCTAATGTAGACATACCCTTGTCGATCTTAAGTCAACTTAATGCTTTAAGTCAACTTAATAAGGTCGATTTAGGCACTAATTCCCATCCACACTGGCTTAAGTCAATTTAAGGAGTCACTTAATAAAAGCCCAGTGTGGACAGGGAGTAAGTTAAGCCTCCTTAAGTCGACCTAAGTCAACCTAACTTGTAAGAGTAGACCTACCCTGCCTGTCTTAGAAGGAGGCCATGCCCCCCCTCACTACAGAGGCAAAGTAGCAGCTCAGACAAACAGAAATTAATGCTGAAGTTTACCCACAACTAAGATTTTTATTTAGTATGACAAGTAATAGTTAGATATCTTTTGCTTTTCAGCCAAAAAGTTATCAGCAACATTGAATTTTTTCTGTAGAAAATGTCCGTTTTGCAAAAACTGCTTTAAAAAAAAAAAATAATAAAATAAAATTCCTGACCAAACACACAAAATAGAAACAAAGCACTCCATGCCTTATAATTACTAAACAAAACAATACATGAAATTGAGAAAAAAGTCTCATCAAAAGTAGGGAGTGAGCTGGGTGATTTTAAATTTCATCAGTAGGATAATCAAGCCTTGTCTATACTAGAAAAGTTTGCCAGTGTAAATATAATGATATCGCTATACCAACAACCATCCCAGTGTAGACAAGGTGAAGTTTCCATTGTGTAGACACTGTTCTAATGTAAATGATGACTGTTTTACTCCAGAAAAACAGTGCTTTTGTCAATACAGCAGAAATCACATTTTTCTGTTCATGAAAGTTAAGATTTTGACTTTTCATCTTAATTTGGGACAGGAAAGATGTTTGAAATCTCAGTGATTTTCATGGGATTTGAAAACTGTTGCCCACCAAACTGTACTATTTAATGTAACAAAAAGGCCTTACGTATATTTGAATGTCACTTTGGGTGCGTCTACACTTACAAATTAAGCTTGCTTAAGTCGACTTAATTTAATCTGCATCTACACTACATTTTCCTTAAGTTGATTTAAGCAGCAGCTTAAGTCGATTTAAGGAAAATTAAAGTCGACTTTATAAAACCTCGTATAAAGTCAACTTTACTGGCTAAATCAACTTTATTAAGCCCTGTAGATGCAGATTAGCCCTAAGTGGACTTTAATAATCCCTATTTTGAGAATCACACCAGTGTGAGTTTGACAGAAGACTCCAAGCACCAAGTTTTCAGGGCTTTGTGCACATCTACCAATGGAAATATTGGTGCTCACAGGCTGAGGCAACAGATGAGCAATGGTTTTGAGAGCATCGGTGATTCCTAAATGGTGAACATAGGTGCCTAAACAGGCAATTAAGTCCTTAAATACCTTTGTGTATATAGTCCAATATCTTCTAATCTTGAAGAGTTAAACTTTGAGTTTCTTTGGAATGGTAGACACATGTCCTGTGTCAGGTGCTACAGGCCTTTTCCTGCCTTTGGCACTCCCAGTACATTGTTAACCTCACTCAGCAGGTCCACAGGGACTCAACCTTCTGGTCAAGTCACACAGTAAAAAATGAATTAACCCTTTCCAAGGCAGCAAAGACTTCAGCAAACTGTCTGCCCTCACCAGGATCTTCAGCCCCATCTCTGGGCCATTTAAATCCAGCCCTTCACTCAGGCATCTAATGAAGCCTGGTTCCCTTCTCTGGGCTTAGACCAATTGACCAGTGGGGGAACCTGCACCATGCACTATTGCATGTCCCAACCCAGGGATCATATAAATGTCAGCCACATATTGCTTCCTTTAACTGGTTGCAGCTACATTCCCTGGGCCTCTTCCCATCTAGTTTCTTTACCTTTGCCCACTGCTTTGGGGCTACAACTCTCAGGTCCTCTGATTCCTAGGTTTAGCAAATACCACCTGTCAACCTCCTTTGGCCAGAGCACCCTTTTTTACACCACTAGACCCAGCCGCTAACTCAGTTGCTCAGTCCATGAAGCAACTTTTAGCTGATCCTGCTGATATCTAATTGGCTCTTTCCACAAGGCCTCTCTAACCAGGCCTGTAGGACCCACCTTTGCTGTTCTTTTTTGGAGCAGGGTGTAGTAGGATCTCAGCGCTTCAAACAGGGCATCTCAAAGGGCCAGTCACATCCTGTCACATTCTGATAACATGTTCCCGAAATTTAGCTTTAGAGATAAGTTCCTCACAGAAATAATTCTTACTCCACAGACACTAAATCTCTTCATCAATTGTCTGACCTTTGAATCATCTTTGGAATGTCAACAAGGTTATAATGCAAAGGCTTCAAATCTTGTCCTGGCTTACTTCATTGGCACTCTCAGCCACCCTTTCTGAATACTGAAGCAAATAGTGCGAGTACTGGGGCCCTGCTTTTTCAGCAAATTAGAAAGAGAAGTGCAAAAGGGCTGAGCCTAGACATTAAAATTACAAAGACTGACAGCTGAATTCATTACACAATGGCATTTAAATGCTAACAATCCATGTTTTTGTATGCAGGAAAATGTATCCACTTCAACCAAATAAATTTTCTAGTTTTATGATTGAGCAATGAGACTTCTCAGTTACAGAGCTACAGAATGCAAAAGGGCAGGGAGCCAAGCACAAATAGTACGTTCTTAACATATAAAATATTCATATTTAATATTTCAAACCTCAAAACTTTAAAAATCTGTCAAAAAGAATGATGCTTAATTCTCTGTAGCCCAAGGGCAGAAGTACCTTCTGTGCCATCTAGTTACTCTGATTTCAACATCCCATTTATTTTGTAGTTATGCCAAAGACTAGGAATCATGACAATGCTTTTATCACAGAAGAAGAATAGGAAAGAAATTACAATTAAAAATTTGAAACTATGCATTAGACTAGAGGTTTCCAACCCTTGCCTGTGGGGCTTTCTAAAATGGCCCACACACTCCTCCCACGCAGTCCCAGTCTGGAGCCAGGGGCCGGGCTGCAGCCACACTCCTCCCATCCAGTCCCAGCATGAAGCCAGGCTGCGGGCAGACAACAGCTTCCTGCTTGGTCCTGGCACACTGCCAGGAGACAGGCTGCAGTTGTAAGCCTGCAGCCCAGTCCAATAGACAGCCAGGACCCTGGCTGTGGCTGCCAGCCTCCCACCAGACACCTGCACCCAGGCTGCAAGCACCCACCTCCCACCAAGTGCTGCTCCCAGCCCTCTCAGCCTACCACAGACTCCCACCTCCCAACTGCACTAGCCCACCTGGCACCAAATTAATGGTTTTTAACAGTTCGATTTTTTTAGAATTTAAAATTTAAACTATTTTAAAAAATCTTTTAACAGTTTTAGTTTTTTAAATTTTAATTTATTTAAAATTTTAAATTATTTTTTCACTAAAAATGTTTATTTTAAAAATTTTTGAGATCTCTAGTCCTTAATCTGGTACTCTGTACTGTATACAAATACATCAATAAAATTTGAGTTGATAGACTGGTGGCCCTTCAGGGTGGTAAAAATGGTATTTGTAGCCCTCGAGCCAAGAAGGTTGGGAACCACTGCAAGAAGGTCATTGAGAAATAGTAAGATTCCATTTTCCTTTCAGCTCCCTTTTCCTGTTCTTCTCTACCTCTTTTGGACAACTGCGCAATCCTGCCCATTGTCCAGGCTTACAACCTGTTCAGCATACCCAACTTCCCTCTCCCCCTACAAGCCTAAACTCTCACCACGTTTTCTCTGTCCTTCATCTACAACGATTTTAAAATGTGACATTTTATTTCCAATCCTTTTTCTATATCTCCTGCTACACCACCTTTGGTGACCTTTCCTGTTCTTTCAGATTCCTTATGCTTGTGCAATAAAAGTCCACATTTCATGAATGAAATACTCTTAATGTATTCTAAATTATAAGAGCTAAGGGGTGAAGGGGAGGTACAGGGAAACTGGATGCAATGGAGGGAATGGTATGGGAAGGCAGATAAGCAGCACATACTATTGTGGCTCATTACAGAAACAGGCTTTCAAAGCCTCTTTGAAATGCAGAGCTCCTCGATGGACTCTTCTTATTGCCCAGATGTCTGACTGCTCAAAATTAGCTGCCAACCTATCTCCATGCTCTATCCCTGTGAAAACTTCTCTCCCTTTGCCTCACAAATATTATGGAACACATAGCAGGTAGTGATAACAAAGGGCTATTGCTTTCCCTGGTAAGCAAACCTTAGGTAAGTAACCCTTTAAAAGTCCAAAGGCACATTCCACCACCATTCTGTACTTACTCAGTCTTTTGTTGAGCTGCTCCTTACTGCTGTCCAGGCTGGTGTACCACTTCATGAGCCATAGGAGCAAGGGGTATGCTGGGTCTCCCAGGATCACTATTAGCAGTTCAACATCATCAGTGGTTAGTAGGTGATTTGGAAAGAAAGTCCCTCAGCAGCTTGTCATACAGACTTGTGTTCCAAAAAATGCATGTTTTTGGTTTATATATTCTTTGGCAAGGTGGTCTGTCGCCAAGATGCATGCCATTTATTGCTCCACTACAGTTAGGGAATTCATTCTTTGAAGAGTCATCCACTATGTCCTGCACATTGCCCAAAGTCTCTACCCTTCTTTGTAGAAGTTGATTTAATGGCCTCTCATACTTGGATCACAAGAGCTCCCACAGTGGATTTACCAACTTCAAATTGATTTCCCCACTGACCAGTAGCAGTCTGGTGTTTTAAGCTTCCACAGAGCAATCATCACTCACTTCTCTACTGCCAAAGCGGGTCTTATTTTTAGTGTTGACATGCTTCAGGGCTGGAGAGAGCTCTGCACAAAGTTCCTGGAAAGTGGCATTCTGTATTCAAAAGTTGTGCAGGCACTCCTCATCATTCCATAACTACTTAATGATACCATCTGACCTATCAGTGCTTGTTTCCCAGGGCCAGAAACAGCACTCCACCGTGTTCAGCTGCTGTGTGACAGACAGCAGAAACTGGAAATTGTTTCATTCTATGGCTTGCGGCTGGGCTACTTGAATGACATTCCAAGATTCTGCCGGTATGGCTCCTGTCTCAGCTCTGTGAATACAACAGGACAAAGCATGAAGTGTTTGTAATGCTCACAACAAGCGTGCACAGCTAAGCAGGGTTTATGCTTCTTTATTGGAGGCATATATGCAGTTAAGCCATTGATATCAAGGAAGGAAGGAAACTGCATCATGTCAGGCCAAAGCAATGTTTCCGTTTCTCCCCCATGACAATGTTTTGGTCCATGAGGTTTTGCAAGCCCTTCCCACCCCTGCAGCTAGTTGCACTGTGGTATAGCTACCCATGGTGCACCGCTCTGTGCATCATTGGAAGAGCTGCTAGTGAGGATGCACTCTACCAACACAATGACTTATGTGAACACACCCATCTGACTTATTCACTGTAGCAGCTGGATGTTGACTTAAATTAAGTCGACTTAACATTGTGGGGTAGACATGCCCTGAGACAACAGACTAAGCATGGAACATTTTAGCCTGAATATTTAAAATTATGGCAGTATTTAGCAATTAGAACTGAGGTCTATAATGAGTAGCGTTAGGCATCCTTAGCATAGTAATCATTACCACTTCCCCTTATAATGTGAATGAACTATGTAGTCTATGTCTGTAGACCAGTGTTTCTCAACCAGCGTGCCACAGCACACAAGTGTGCCATAAGGCCTGAATTTTTTGAAAAACTACTGGAAGAGTTCTGGATTGGCTCATGAATATTCATGAGTTCATTTGGAAACTATATGGTGGTGTACCTCAAAATAATTAAAGGTATCAAGGTGTGCCATGGCAGAGAAAGGTTGGGAACCACTGCTGTAGACTACTAGACTGTAGTTTCATACAGGAGAGATCATGTCACCTTTGGTTTTTACAATGTAATCACACACTGTCAGCACTCAGTCAATTAACTATAAGAAATGGTTGAGAGCTTAGTGACAGGACAAAAAGTGGTGCTCTAAGCACCTGTGAGGTTAATGGAGTATTTTGCATCAGGATTCAACAGTGAAAAGTGTTGAGTCTTATCACAGTAAAGGAAATAAATCATAAGTTATTTTTCCCTTATATAAAGGAGGAGAAAGAATAGAAGGGGGGCAAAGACAGCTTTGCAGAAAAGATGGCAGCAGCTGATTGACAATAAGAGCAACTTCTCTCTCCCCTCCTGCTACAATTATATAGCAGGAGTATGGTGATCATGTCCCCCTCTCCTTTCGCTATGATTAAATAGCAGATGTAGCCTTCCAACCTGCTTCTTTGATTATACATGAGGAACAGCAGCAACTACAGAGCCATTGTTTTCCTGAAGTTATTAAGCTACTTGTTTAACATCATTTCTTCTGCAGCTTGCAATGGTCTCTGAAGTTTCATTTATTTAAAAGTTTAATACTGAAATAACATTAATTTCTAGTAAAAAAACCACAAGGATCTATTTTATGGAGAACAGGGGTCACATAGCTACCATACGAATATCGCTCTACCTAGATATCTTTACCTGAGAAGGAAAATGACACTTTGGAAAAAAAAATTGCTTCTAGTTTTGAAAATGGTAATTCTGGTGACAATTTTCAGGGAGGTAACCACATTGGTCTATTCAGCTAAACAAGAAAGGAGTCCTGTGACACTTTTAAAGACCAACTAATTTATTTATCACATAAGCTTTCGTGGGCAAAATCCCACTTCATCAGAGGCATGAAGTGGAAAATGGAGCACGTTAGCTGAATATATACATACAGAGAAGAGTGGGGCACAAAATCAATTCAAAACAGCTTGTTTACTTTGCTGAGATAGGCTAGCACAGTCCTTCTCAACCACTGTGTCAGGACACACTACTGTGTCATCACACAATGGCAACTGTGTTGCAAAGAGCTGGGGAGATGGCTGGATTTGGCCTGGGGGGGTGGGTTGGTGTGTCTTGTAGGGTTGCGATATGCCACTAAGTGTCTTGCAACCTGCAAAAGGTTCAGAAAACTCTGGGCTAGCAGACTAGCCCTCTGGAACTGTTTGAATTGACTTTGTGACCCCACCCTTCTCTGTATGTGTATATTCAGTTAATATGCTCCATTTTCCATTGCATGCATCTGATGAAGCAGAATTGTGTGCTTGAAAGCTTATGCAACAAATAAATTTGTCAGTCTTTAAAAGTGCCACAGGACTCCTTTTTGATCATTCTGGTGGAAGCATGTTGGTCCTTTGTTTCTGCAGGACGTAGAGTTTCCTTTTCTTTGCCTGACTATTCTGCTTTCTTTTTGGCTGCAGCCAACTGCATTATTTTCCCTCTTCCCTTTACTCAGGGAATGTCATTCAAAAAGGTTTGAGAAGGAAGATAACTTCACTAGGTTTTGGGTCAGTTCTCAAATGTTATGGTTTATGTTTATAAAACACTTCGTTCCTACACTACTATTTCTAGCTCTACTAAATGGCCATGGCAATATCCCTAAAAGAAAGAAGTGTGTAAAAAAAAAATGACTGGCAAGTTTGCGTGAAATTATGCAAAGATTACAGAAAGTGAATTTTATTGGAGTGAAACCAGTGGTACTTAATTAGATCAATATTCATTAGTTTCTGGCTTTGGCAATTTTTTTTTAGAACATAATTATATCACCATCCATGATCAGGACTTCCTTCCAGTAAGCTTGTGGGTGGAACTCAAGCTGTTGCTTTTAATTTATGCAATTCTAAATTGTTTGGTACCTGGCTATTTTGAGAGATTAGAACACTCCTGTGATTTAAAACCATAAATAAGAGGCATTTTAGGGGGAGCGGCTGTCAGGAAGTTCTGGGGCCCTTGGTTTAGAAACCCATTTCCTAACCTTATTCCACCAGACCCCAGATTTATTAACTCTTCCAAGCATGCTCCAAAGATCATCTTTGTTCTGTCTTTTCAGTCTGTTGAGGGAGGTGGGGGCTGATTTGTATACATTTATGAGCAGTCTTTCATTTAAAATAATAACACGGTCTTTGAGCACTGGATGGGCATCTATAATTGCATTTTTAAAAATTAGAATAAATAATTTCTGACATTTTTCTAATTCAAAACTCAGACATTTCACATTGATCTGCCATTGACCACAGGTTAATCGTGTTAGTCAGATTTACCCAGAGGTGAAAAAGTAGTTCTACAGAACTTTTGTAAAGCTTTGCACCCTTAGGAATAATCAAGGGTTTCATCAGCTGTGGGAAAATGTAGTATTTTCCTCAAACCTTTTAGTGATTACAGAGCTCTCTAACCTAATAAATCTCACTGTCATCCTCCCAGTATAATAATGAACATTCCACTTCCAATTGCTTCTATCACTCATGGACTCAGGGATAATCCTGAATGTTTTCAAGTAAGTATTTCTGAAGCAAAAGCTTTCCCTCCCCTAAAAAGTAATTGGTAGCAATCTGATACTTGGTGCTACCATGCAGCTACTTACAGCAGTGGGATCCATAGCATCCTTTCTTCACCATTAGTCAGTTGATCACCTAGCCTTTTCACCTTTAAAACTGCAACAGAGTCCAGTGGCACTTTTAAAGACTAACAGATTTATTTATCGCCTGAGCTTTCATGGGAGAAAATCCCACTTCGTCAGACGCTTTGAAGATGGGAAAG
>ML685766.1:6749303-6802949 GCA_007922175.1 Pelusios castaneus
GTACCTTTCCCATCTTCAAAGCGTCTGACGAAGTGGGATTTTCTCCCATGAAAGCTCAGGCGATAAATAAACTTGTTAGTCTTTAAAAGCGCCACTGGACTCTGTTGCAGTTTTACAATAGACTAACACGGCTACCCCTTTGGAATTTAAAAGTGCAGTTATGGTAATTCAGTCCTCACCAGATAAGTGGCTGATAATCAGAGTCTGGTTTTCAGAGACCTGCAGCTATATCCAATCGAATGTGCTCAGCAATGGCTGAGTACATTAGTTATACTGCTGGGAATATTTCAAACTGACTCCTGTTACTCCATCACAGGGAAGAAAGTAAAACTGAACACATAGGTTCTAAAGGGGTAGCTGAGTTAGTCTACTGCAGAACAACAGAGTCCTGTGGCACAGATTTATTTATCGCATGAGCTTTTGTGGGAGCTTTATAACTATATAGCTATATAAACACATAGCTCTCTCTTCTTGCAGCTGAAGTACCCTACAAAGCAGCACCTGAAATTATGAAGAATGTAACATTTGATTACACATTAGCTAAATTGTTCTAAAAGAGGAGACAAGCATGATTTACCTTAATTCATCACTTAATCATTCAGCATATTTTTCATGTCTTCTTACCCATTTCTTCAAGATTTTCAGTGGTGCTATAATTCTGTGATTAGATAAGTGGATTTCACTGCATTTCTACTCCTAAGTGTTTAATTTTCATTTAAAAAAAAATGAAGAGCAAGTACTGTACAACCCAGGTAAAAAATAAACACATTTTCTCTTTTCTATGCATGGGTTTCCACTGCTGCCAGTGAAAGTGTGTATGTAAAAACAGAGGGTAAAAGATAGCTCTACATTTCTTAGTAGCTGGGAGGGGGGGGGACAAATCGGGGAATATGGATGTTTATGGTAATACCTTTCTTAATATGTTGGACAGAATACTATGTGTTAACTTGAACAGTAAATATAAGTGAATATATGAACTGCCGTTATACTAGAGAGAATGAGATACTGTAACATTTCACAAAGACAGAACCTCCAGCAGTAGATGGTGCTATATTTTTTCTTTGGTGTTAAGTTTTGTGGCAACAGCTTCAAGATGGCAAAAGCTCTCTTGCCTGAGAAGAAATTTCCTGGTCATGCAGATGAGACTGGAATCTGTGAATACTTGACAGACTGAGCTTCTGCTGAATGAAAGCACTGTGAGAAAGAGGCTCAGTACCTAGCAGTGATTTTGGATGATAATGCCAAAGCAGTTTATCAACAGTTTGCCAGTGTGAATTGTGGATTTTATAGGCAGTTATGCAAACACTTACATGATCAATATGAAGGATTTGATTTTCTGAAATACCAGAAGGAAAGGACAGGCAGAAGTTGACAGGATGGCAACGCCTGCGTAGTTATTTGTGTGTATGAAGGAGGTTTTTTGTTATAGTTCTCCCTGCACCATGCTGTCTGAGAGATGGCTCAAGAGAGCAATGCAGAGAGGGATGTATGTCCATGAGAAAATTCTATGTGAAAAGCCTATTTATAAATGATTTAGCAGGGGCCTGCCTGCTGGTGAAGGAGGATGGACCAGATTATAGGCAAAATTCAAAATGTAGAAGCAGAAATCAAAGTTCTTATAGGCATCAGTCGCTAATTCCCAGCTTTAGGTTGACTTTTTTTATACTAGATGCAGCATTTAGATAAATGATTGCTATTTAAGAGGCTAAAAAATTCAAAGGAAGTCCAAGAGCAAGCTATTTGTGGGTGTCCCATGTATCAGGAGAGAGAGAGAGTTTCCTGACTAGGTACCAGGCTACATGACATTTGCAGATAGAGAGGCAAAGTTAATTGGAGATGACTTGCCCAAATGCAGTGAAGACACACCAGGAAAACTAGAAGTTGCTGATGCAGGAGGGCCACCAAGTCAGCAACTCTTAGAATGGCCTGTATGCAGAGCTGCTGTTACTATGTGTCAAGAAATCAAAGGCTGGAAAGTCATAATGTTGGACTGAGGAACTGAAATAAGTCTGATCAATATCCAGTGCTCAAATGGAAGAAAAAAATGTATAGCAGGAGTTAAATTGGTGGGTATTAATCACCAGCTACTGCAGAAAATCTCTCTCCTTCTAAACTTGGGGTCTCCACCTACTAAATGGACCATTATTGTGGTGACCAGTTTGTCTCGTGCTTCTGGATTTCATCAAAGAACATCACAAGAACTCCTCAGGTCTGAACAAAAACACAATTGTCCCTAGATAATATCTAGAAATTCCCGCTAGCTGAGGCTAGTAGGAAATGTGGGCCCTAGGAAACAACTCAGGACCTTAGAGGTGCCTCTACCATGCTTAGGGCATGACAGAGAGGAACTTCTCCCTGTGGCATCTCAGAATAAAGCTGTGGTGAAGCCAGATCATTATGTGGTAGTATCCCTCAGGATAAAAGACTGCTGCAGTGATCCTGTCAGTGTTTGAAGATACCAGTATCTAGTCAGGACTGTGGTTTAGAAGAGCTCAGTTTCAAGTTGGGCCAAAGGCAGAGTTTTGGGGAAGAGCAATTGACTGGCTGGGAAGTGAAGCTAGTAAAAAAATAAAAGACTATGGAGATTGTGTCCAAAGTAGCCTGTGTCTCAGCCTCTCACGGGGGCAATGATCAAGAGCTGTGAAGCAGCCCAGTCAGTAAAAGAGCTAGGGATTGAGTTAACATGTAGAGCCCAGAAGACAAAAGGGAGCGATTAGAACAGCTGCTATTATGGTTTGCGAATGTGTTCTCAGAGGTGGAATAATGAAAAGCTTGGGAAATATGATCAGGTACAGTATCATATTGCAGTTAGGCCAAGGAGAGTTCCTCCAAGGTAGTCCTGTCGTAAGAATCCCTAGTGATGCATTCACAGTGAAAGAAACTGAACTGCATGCTGGAGGAGGGCCTGACTACACAGCCATCATCATCATTTGCATCCCCAACTGCAGTTGTGAAAGAGCCCAACAGAAAAACTTGAGGATATGCACTGACTACAGGAGACTTAATTCACTGATGGTTCAAGAGAGCCACACACTTTCCCCACACCGCAGACACGCCAGATAAAATGTCAGGAGTGAAATGCTTTAGTAATTTTGATTTAAAATCTAGATTCCATCAGTTTAAAGTGGCAATGGAGGATCCAGAGCACAATGCTTTTGTGACTTCCATGTACTGTTTCAATTCCACAGAGTGCCATTTAGATTCATGAACGTCAGGAAAGTTTAAGAGGATAGCAAATGATCTAACCAAACTTCTGAGAATGGAAAACATCCTTTTGTATTTAGATGACCTCATTTGTTTCCAAAAAACAAGGAAGGAATATCTGGTAGGAATGCAAAGGTTTCTAAAACTTTTTATGAAGTCAAGTTTAAACTTGCTGAAAACCAGTATAAGTTTGTGAATAGTTGCATTATCTTCCTAGGACATAAAGTCTGAAAAAAGGGTAGGAGCCCCAACTGTGGAAACCGACCCTTATAAAGGGTTGGACGATTCCTGCAAACTTGGATGAGGTACTGCAGTTTGTAAGCCTCTGCAGGAGATTTGTAAAAAAGTGTGTAGACAGGCAATGCCATTATAGTAGATAAAGTGTGATAGTGATGCAGGAACATCAAAAAACCTTAGAGTCACTAAAGGAAGTATTTCTAAACCATGCTGTGCTTAAGTTGCTGGATTCATTCCATTAATTTATGGTAACCTATGATGCCACGAAGGTTGCTGTCAGATTTGCGCTTGAACAAATTAATTGACCAGCTTGGTAGGCAAAGTCTAGTGTCTTTTGGTGGTCACAAGTTAAATAAGATGGAAACAAAATATTCAGCTTCAGATTTATGTGAAGTGCAGATTTACCATTTGAAACCCAGACCGATGAGGTTCAGTGCAATTCAGAACGATTATTCAGTGAGCTGGTTACTGACTTGCTGATGTATGAAGGTAACAGGATTGTCTTGCCAGCAAGCTTACAGAGAATGGAACAGGAGTCTCTTCATGATAATGAAGTGGCACACCACCTGGGATATGAAAAGACACTGGTGTATGACAGATTTAAAAAAAAAAAAAAAAAGTGGCTACAGGTGCTAAAACCTGGGAACTTTCCTGCCTACCTGTTAAGAAAAGAAAAAAAAAAAAGAAAGAAAAGAAAAAAAAAAAAAAGCGCACTGGCAAGAAGAAGCAGAACTTTAGGGAAATGCTCCAAACTAGTAAACCTGGCGAGGTCATACAGATTATTCTCTGAAAACATATGCTCAGCGTGCAGTGGTATTCGAAAAATCTAATAGAATGTTAGGATCCATTAGGAAAGGGATAGATAATGAGAAAATATCATTATGCTGCTATATAAATCCATGGTATGTATGCCTGAATACTGCATGCAGTTTTGGTCATTGCATCTCTAAAAAAGTATATTAGAATTGCAAAAAAGTACAGAGAATGGCATAAAAGTGATTAGGGGATGGCTCAGCTTCCCTATGAGGAAGGATTAAAAAGACAGATTGTTCTGCTTAGAAAAGAGATGAGTAAGAGTGGCTATATTAGAGGTCTATAAAATCATGACTGGTGAGGAAAAAGTGAATAAGGAAGTGTTATTTACCCCTTTTGGATAATACAAGTATCAGGGGCCACTCAATGAATTAATAGGCAGTAGGTTTAGAACAAACATTAGGAAGTATTTTCTTCATACAGTTAACCGGTGGTTCTCCTTGCCAAGGGAGGTTTAAAGGCCAAAAATGTAACTGGGTTAAAAAATGAATTAGATAAGTTCATAGTGGATAGTCCCTCAGTGGCTATTAGTCAAGATGGTGAGGTGTCCCTACACTTCTGCCTGCCAGAAGCTGGACTTGGATGAGAAGATGATCACTAAGTGCATTGAGAACTTTGCACAGACATATTGGCTATGTCTACACTTGCAAGTTAGTTCCAATTAAGGAAGCTTAATTTGAACTAACTTAAGCCTTGGCCACTCTAGGCTTTCGTTAGTTCGAGTTTAGGGCTTCCTTAATTCGAACTAATAAGTTTGATTGCTTAGTTTGAACTAACCCTTAATTTGAAATAGTTAGTTTGAATTAAATCAATGTGGCCATATTAGTTCAAACTAACTGCAACTGACTAATTCAAACTAAGGAAGTGCCCTGCATGGACATGGTTAGTTCGAACTAGCATTCTAGTGGGGCCATGCTAGTTCGAATTAAGTTAATTCAAACTAACTAAAATTAGTTTGAATTAGTTAGTTTTAATTAACTAATTCGAAATAGCTTTTATAAGTGTAGACATAGCCATTGAAAGAAGGCCAGGGAGACACAAACACTGTGGATGCTCAATAACTATCCTAGAGGGATGTAGAAGAAGATTTGGAGGAACTGCAAAAAGTTCCTGAGGATTGTTATGGGAGACCGGTTGTGGAGGAGGAATCACCAGAGTATTCTCAGGAATTCGATACACTGCCATTTTCAACAGTATGTCCACAACAAATAGGCCTGACTTAGAGAACATGAACTTTGCACTTGTTTATGATCTAAATCCAAGTACAAGTAAGATTCCCATGACTGAAAATAGGACTCAACTGGGCAGAGAAACATGAAAACCTGTATGGGTGGCAGATTACCTGGGTTCCTAGCACTTACTATATACATTCTTATTTACCTAACAGGGAGCTGGAGGGGGAGAGTTGTAATGTTCAGTGTAGACAGTACCTCTACCAGTAAATGGTGCTCTATCCTTATTTTACTGTTAAGCTGTGGTCTTTTAAGTTGTTTTGTTGATCTGATTGGGGGCTGTTCAGTCCCACCTGTATATACTGGCATTAGTGCTTGCAGTGTGCCAATAAAGGTTTATGATTCTATAAGCAAGTATTATTATGTAGCTCTATAGTATTCTGTTTGCATATAACTGTATTTCAACCATAATGACTACATTAATCTGCTTCTATTCTGGACACTTATTTATACAAATTAAAGAGTGGTTAGAAGAGAAATATCTCCACTTGCTACTGCCACCTGAACAAATCAATAAATGAAGAGGTTGGTACTTGAAACTAAAGATGGGCCTAATGTCAATCCAATTCTGGAAGAGGTTTGGTCCACACTTCAGAATATTGTAAAGACTATATTACAGGATGCCTTGTAGATGGCCTTGTTAACAATGTTCACCTGTGGGCTTCTAAAAGGAAATTGTTTTTCTAATCAACTCATGTAGGCTATGTCTACACTTACTAAAGTTAGTTCGAATTAGTTAATTCAAACTAACTAATTCAAACTAATTTTAGTTCATTTGAATTAACTTAATTTGAACTAGCAAAATTTAATTTTCAGGTGCCATTCATGAATGGCACTTGCTTAGTGCGAATTAGCAAATTGCATTGAGTTCAATGGGCCGGTTAGTTCGAACTAAGCAATTAGTTCGAACTAACATGGCCACATTCGGTTCATTCAAACTAACTAGTTTGAATTAACCCTTAGTTCGAATAGCATATTCGAATTTATTAGTTCAAATTAAGGAAGCCCTTAATTTGAACTAATGAAAGCCTAGTGCAGCCATGGCTTAAAGTAGTTCGAATTAAGCTTCCTTAATTCGAACTAACTTGCCAGTGTAGATATAGCCGTAGGTTTCAATACCTTGCCCATTACAGAATGAACAACCACATGCACTAGACAATATGCCTGGGTGCACTAATGGTAGTTTGCCTTTCTCTGAAAAATTTGATACTGGCAACAGAGACCCAGAATTTCTCTCTGTATCAAAGGGCCATAGGTCAAAAGCAAAATATTTCTTATAGAATTTATCCTTTTAAATATTATTTCCCAGGATAGACTCAATTTTCAACTGGACTCAGGTGTGTCATTAGCTGTACTATTCACGCAGTGAAGTGACTTCTCATAGTCTGGATAACTTGCAACATGTACCTTTGTGGTGGTGTCCAGGAAGGCTATACTTCAAGCAGCATTATGCATCATTGCTGATGAAAAATTTAGCAATCGAGTGAAATGAGTGCACTGTAATAAATGCCAAAATAGTCCTTCCCTTAGTTTTCTGTTCTCACGCTTGTCTATGGGTATCTCTATATAATTCTTTCAGCAGCGGGTACAATAGATAGCCACATAGGCACCCTGGCATGGGTATAAACAGCCATGTAGTAGGTGAGGCACAGCTTAGGCAAGCAGAGGAAACATTCCTGAAAGATGTGTGCATATATTCAGGTATATACTGTACATGCTCTCTACTAGACCAAGCCTGCCTCCCCATTTACAGTGCTATTTTTAGTAGTGTAGTGTCCTGTTGACTACCCACTACTGGAGCCTTTCTCCTCTGCAAGAAAGGCTCCGCCAGTGGGGAAAGCTCTGGCAGTACGGAAGCAGCAAGGAAAGGCTCCAGAAGTGAGTAAAGATACTGCTGAAGCCTTTCCTCACTGCCAGAACCTTTCACTGACACATGTAACTACACACCACAGTAGTCAGCCAGCTTTTCACTGTGCCATGTACCCCCCAGTGACATCCAGTGTAGACTTAGCCCCTGTGGCTATGTCTACACTTGCACTTTTAAGTTGACTTTAACTAAGTCGACTTAAAGTTGACTTAGTGAGTCTACACTTAAAATTAAAGTCGACTTAAAGGGGAACTTACAAAGTCGACCTAGAGCATCCACACTGGATGCTCTAGGTTGACTTTGTGGGGCTAGGGGGACCTTGGGCAGGTCCACGGTGGTGGGGGGGGCACCCCCTGTGTACAATGGGGCAAAGGGGGACGGGGACCCTGGCAGGGCAGAGCCCTGTGTGTGACACTGTCTGGATTTAGGGAAGCATTTATGATATTATTTTCTATGGATATCTCAAATGCTATAATCCATAGGAACTATGTCACGTTTGGTATCAATAGAAAGGTAGTAATTTGCTGGAAATGATTATATAGTTTATGTCTAGGAATTCTATTTTGATTAGAAGTTAAGAATTTGATGTTATATCTATACTTTAACTTGTGTCATTATGGAGAATGTCTTCGACGGAGGGTGTGAACAACCATTGTCTCCTTAATGTTTAGGAATTTTCCAGGTAGAATGGTCCCAGGGAGTATCCCGATGAGCCATTGAGGACATAAAGAATACAACCATTGTATCCTTAATACTAGACTTCTATAGTATCCTTAATACTAGACTTCTATAAAAACTAGACTTCTATAGTAAGTAGCTCCAATAAATCATATTGAAGAGTTTTGTTTATGGGTGACTAACAAACAGATGAATTAAGGCTAAAGAAAGAAGAATCTTCGACCATCAGGGGGTCATGGTAATTAGTGTAGCAGGATGCAATTCCTGCTCAGCCTCAGGGAGGAGCATATGTCCCTATATAGCTGTCATCACAAAAATATTCTTTCTTCAAAAGACTACAAAAATAGAAAAAGGAATTAAAATTAGTATTTTTCATCAAAAAATGGTAGAGATTTTAACAAAATCTTTTTATCTGAATCTCACTTCACATATGCCCAGAACAAAATGATTTTTCATTTATTCAGAATTGTAATTGAAAGTTTTTGATATAAAAAGTTTGCTTCTACTTTTTCATTTTTATTCTTCTCTCTGCACCCCTACCCTCCCCATCTTACAGTCCTTTCCCATTTGTACCACTAAATCCAAAAGGGTCAGATTCTCTGATTACTTCTGAATAGATTCCCGCATTAAAAAAAAAAATCCCATACTAACTAGATGTAGGGAGACAAACACTTTGGAGAACCATTTTTCAAAAAGTTTTGACATTGCTAAAATCATTTCCATTCTCAAAGGGATTAAAAACAAACCCATTTTCCTTTTTGCATGAAATGTTATCATTTTGAATACACATTATTGAAATTATCAATATTTATATTGTAATCATATTTGAAATATTAATCTTCCTGAAGACTGGGGTTTTAAAATAACTGAAAAAAATAATAAATGTGTCATGGAAAGTTTTGCAAACAGAAAATGTAGACAAATCTGGCAATTTTTCCTGAAAAAGTCTGGTTCTTGAAAAAGCACATTTTTACCACAACAAAAATAATTTCATAGATAAAATTTTTGACCAGATTTAATAACCTTAGAACTCTTTAGCTTTTGTTGCTCAGCACAGTGGTTTTCAACCACTGTGTCATGACACAAAAATGTGTTGTGGCACAGCGGCGGAGTGTGTTGCCTGAAATCAGCCAGCCACCAAAACCTCTCCCACCCCCCCCACTGAAATAAACCCTTATGGTGGTGGCAGGCTGTTGGATCTTTAAGAGCTGCCCCTGTAAGAGCTGTTCATTGCTCAGAGCCGCCTAAACTGCTCAGAGCAGCTACTTTTAGCAGAGGCTGCTTTCCAAGCCGCCTGCTGCCAAAATTGTCTCTAAAGTCCGTTTTCTTTTGGCAGTGTGGGCCACTTTAATTTCAGCCACCACTAAAAGTGCCAGGGGCCAGGGAAATTTCAGTGCTGGGTGAGTACCACTGTGTCGTGCATAGTTCAGAGCTCTCCCAACCATGTCGTGACACTGAAGGGGTTGAGAACCCCTGACTTAGAGTACCACAGAACAGGAAATACTCCAACAATCCTAGTTAGGACTTCCTGTAGGTTGCATACATTTCTTCAAGGGGCAGAGAATACAATATAAAAACTGGATTATATTTCAGTGAATTTGCTTTACTTTCCTCTTAGAAATGCTTCCTCACTTTTTCCTCTTTGCCCCTTAAAATAATATATTCTAAGCAAGTGTATCTAGTACCTTTAATATATGTATGTTATTCTTTTTGATCATTTAGATTAGCTTGACGAAGACATTTCTTTCAGTTGTTTCCAGTCTATAACAATTAACTAGGCTTAAAAATAACCAAATCTCAATGCTCAGAAATTGCTTTTTGAAGATCCTATAAATAGGACCAGTTGATATCACAGGCATTATCTCTGGCAACTATAGATCCATAAGACAAATCACCATATCCTTACTGCAGTAACTTATTAGAAATACCAAAAATATAAGGTCAGCACAAGCAGTCTTTTCAGTGTGTAGCCCTTCCTTTCACCCTCTACACAGTTGTGTAAGTTCTCGAAGCTTCTGGTGGTAGGAACAGCCATCATCATCCAGAAAAGGGTTTTAAGTTCTGCCATATGTGGACAGTTGATTGGTAAAAGCTTCAACTATTATAAAGAGCCAGACTGTGGTTCGACAAATATGCTTCCTTCTTCCACCATTGGGGAATATTTTAAATGTTCCGAAGTGTGTACTTTAGTACCATCTTAGGGTACAGTAGATGAATAATAGACTATAGTACAAAGGGGATTATGAAAAGGACCATTTAATGTAAGGTTTATTACAGACTTTGGTGAAAATGTTCTTTTCCTGTCTAATATTAATGTAGATAGTCATTTTCCATCAATTATTTAAAAAGGAATCAATTACCAATAGATTTTAGTAATATACAATATTTCTAAACCTAGTAGGTTCAAGGTTTTGGTTTAGGTTTTCAGTGAAGATAGAAGTTGTTTCTTTTATATGAAGTGGTTCACCCAATCCAGCTCATAAATTACAATGCAGATTGTACTATTTTTGGTTTTGCTTCTTGCACAAGAACTCGCTTCAAGTGAAATTATACATCTGTTTGGATAAATGTATGAATAGCTCAAACTGTCAAAACCGACAATTCCATATTCTCTGTGTACTCAAGACACTGTAAATAGGATGCTAAAAGATTGCATGGAGAAAGAAGTGAGCACTATTTTGTTTTTGAAGGGAGAGTTTCTGCTATGGGCACATACTTCCTGGATTCTACTTATGGACATCGTTGGTATGAGTCTAATACAGATCCCAATATTTATTACATTCAAGCTCAAAATGTCAAGCAGCCCATCTGCATTAAGCATATTACTGATTCTAAGAGTGAGGGCCTTTCATATTAGAATTTAAAAATGTTGCCTATGTATTAGCTCTGGGGAGCAACTCCTGTTACAAACAGCTATCATGAGTACTTTGTCTGGATGATGGAACATCCAAAAGGAATGGGAAGGAGGAATCCATTAAAGTTGCCATATAGCAGCAGAATCACCTGTAGCATGTAAGGCACTAAAGATAAGAGGTATTACCATTTAACAATTGTCCAGAAAAGAAGGCTGTGTAGAAGAGAGGTCAGGGATGGAGGAGGAGGATGAAGAGAGGGGACAGACACAGCTTCTAAAGATTTCTTCAGGCTGCCTAGAAAGTGCTGTTGGTGCAGCTGAAAAGACTTCCTTTTTTCCCTGTCTATTAATGACTAGAAATAAATTGATATCAAACGTTAATATATAATATGATGTGCCAGATACAGTAGTAGAAAAAGGGTGAACTTGATGGAATCTAATATTCTGATTAATTAAGTTATATGTATAAAAAAGAAGTTAATTAAATGGCAAGGTTTACCTCATAGGCAATCATATTAGAGAAAGAAAGTTGTGGTGGTCATTTTGATTCTTTTGGTTTAAGTGAGAATGTAAAGAAGCAAGGCTAGCATTTTCTATCAAGCATACTTCTGCTATCAATTTAGTGAAATACACCTGTGCTAGAAGAGGCACATAAATCTAAACACACCACTTGGTTTCAGTTTTTAAATAACCTTGACTATAGAGCTGAATAATCCAATGTGGTTAATGATGCACAGATTTTGCTCCACCATACATACCACCATCTCACCACTGTTAAACCCAGAACAGAAATGGAAGACTTACACTGTTAGTTGGACTGCTGGAGCATAACAGTTCCTTAAATGACTTTGCTTTGTATAATGGACTTTTAAACAAGTTGAAAGAGCATCAAAGAATAGGGAAAAACTTTTATAAATTACATGAACATTAAAGTGGACATTTCAGCCGCTAGCAGAATGTTGATGGAGAAGCTACTGCTTGAGGAAGCATAATTGAAAAGTTGGCCAAAGGAAGTACCACAAAAAGGCCCAAGCAACTTGTGGCAGTAAGCTGCTGAATGAAACAAACCAGTCTATGATCAAGATAGCTGTACCAACAGCTATAGAGTAACTTGTCTTATAAATGCTGGTGTGACAAGATTTGTATAGGGACAGGAACATTCCTATCCCAGCTGCAAGAACTCAAATGGTGATATCTCATTTCTTGATTTGATGTTGCAAGAGGACAAGCCTCATTTTGGTTGGACATTTTGAATCTTCAGCAGAAGTATGGGTCTCCATCTGATTGGAGCACACTAACACCTCCAAGAAAAGGAGCCAAGTTGGTTCCAGCAGAAATAGGTTAAAAAGACTTGTCTGCAGCACATCACTTCCTGAATGCCGAAGACACCTGGAAAGGAGAAGACTGAGGTTCTGGCTCAGCAACCCGAGAGTCTTCATGGTGACAGATGGGCCCATTCAAGACAGGTACTACCTGCTCTGTCTATTTTCCAGCAATTCAGGTTGCCCACTGGAGCACTAGGAAAAATGTTATAATTGTGTCTGTCTTTCATTACAATGCAAACACAAATGTAAACTCCCTTTGTTAATGATAACTAAACTGAAAGCTGGGGGCTGAGCAAAGATCTGGTGATAAGCAACACAGAGACTTTCTCTTGGGTGATGACCAAAAGACAACTGACCACTTCCTGAAACTGACCACTTCCTGAAACTGTGTATCTAATTAGTAAGTGTACATGCTTGTGAATGTGCTTTAAAGATTGTTCTACATATACATTCTATGAAAAGCAAGTTTGAAACCTTCAAAGAACCATATGCCAAGCCATTAATGCTCCAGAATTCAAACTATTTCTGGGAAGGACCTAATATAATTACTTGGAATATGTATAATTTAAGCTACATTTAAAAAGAGACACTAACTGAGTTGACATTTGACGGACTCCTTCTTGTGGCCAGAGATGTTTCTTCAGGGTTCTCCATGTGCTTCCTCTTTTCAGGGTCTCTTGGAAGCCATCAACATTTCCCCATGAAACTGGGTCAGTATCCCAAATATAGTGCTTGGTGTCCTAAACATAAAGTTCATACCCACCTCCGGTCATCCACAGAGATCTTGGTCTGCTCAATAGATACCCAAGCTTTCTAATTTGGGCTTCTTTCCTCTGTCCACGCACTCCCTGTTCTGAGAAGGAAGGCAACATATATACTACCCTCCTTCTGATAGTGTCTCAAGTTGCTGATAGAAAGGGGCACTCTGCTATACTCTAGACTACAGGACTCTAAATGCCAGCCCCTTAAATTTATTGTCTTCAGATCTTCCCATCTCACTGCTATCTCCTTGGGTCCATCTCCTCCCTTCTCTTTTTTGGCCAATTTCTGATCCAGGGTTGCCACCTTTACAGTTTTCACCTGGACAGACCGAGTTGTGTGTCCAGGTGCCATTTGACAAGCCCTGATACCTTGGTTTTGTTTTCTTTTAAATCTCTGGCAACCCGAAGCAGAAGGAAGAAGGCAGTACCACTGCAGCAGCTGCCGCAATTGCCACCCTTTCCAGGGCCAGACAGCAGTGTGGTGTGCAGGACTGGGTCTTGCGAGGAAGAGGTAGAGCATGGGAAGAGGTTTGGGCATCTAGTTACTAGTCATTAGAAAGGTGGCAAGCCTATTCTGAACCTGTGCTCACACCACTATGATTTTCTGGCCCCCTTAAGATGCCAGTATAGAACCATTAGCCATATTTTAAAAAGTTTCAATAAATAAAGCTTGTGGCCTGATTTTCAGAGGTGCTGAGCACGTGCAGTTCTTATTAGCATGAGCGGTTGTGTGCACTTGCTACTTCTAAAAATCATGCTATTTTAATTACCTCTACACAGATAATATAAAGTCTCTTGTATCCCTTTTGGTCTGCACTTAAAGAAGGCTTTAACATAGCATCTGAGAATTCCTCTAGGACTGGGTGTATTCAGAGATGGGTTGCTAATAAAAAGGAAAAAAAAAAAAAACCACACCTGTTCTCCTCATGAGGGCACCATGGGATCTTGTGTCACAGTATACAAAAAGCTTGGACATTACATTATCCTTCCCATTTTTATTATGTAACATTTATATAGCACCAATTTTAGCATTGATCTTTCAGATCAACTGTTATATTTTATGTCCAGAGCAACACAGGATAATTTGAAATAAATAAATCAGTCAACTTTTTCTATAAATGCATGTGTGTAAGGTTAGAGTGAGAAATCGTGTTATATCCTGCTACATAACACCATCATAATCTCCCGGATCTCAATACATTTGACTGATCTGTTTATACAGAGGAAAAGTGTTAGCAATTTTCATAATACTGAGGACTTACACAGCATTTCCCATTTTCAAAGCACTTTACAAAAATTAGTTAATCAAACATACCAGTTTTCAACATCTTTATGTGGTTTTTGCTCCTGCAGCCGTATTAACCTAAAATACTGCACTCATTTTCTACCCAATTTTTAGGCTGAGCAAATTTTAAACCTTTGATTATAACTGCTGAACATGAAATACTGCTCTCAGAAGCAGTCTATGAAATGTGATACCCCCATTTGAGGTGTCCATTGCATTCCATTCAAGGGGGGGGCTTAGGAATTTTGAGAGAAGGGTTTTTGCTCGAAACAACTAGAAGGTTAAAGTTAACAGGGAATAATGGCACTGCCTTCATGCATTCAACACAAACTTTGCTTGGCTTCTTTAAAATCATTCCCCTAGGCCTGCATTGCAGGATTAAGAACAGGAAAAACAACACCTTGTGCTCTCTCATAGATTAATTTGTTTTTGCCATTAGGCCCTGCCAGCAAGTCATTCACACTCTTGTGCATCAAAGAATGAAACAATAATGGTCCTTGAGTTTCTTATCATATCCTGCCTCATCTTTGGAATTCGATATTTCTGATCTGCACAAAGCATTTTGCTTTTAATGTTCATATCCAATAGGGTGAGCAAGAAGTGCTGTATAAATATCCTTTAGGCAACTCATTTCCAGGCAGGATTTAGATTATCAGAAAAGTGCAGGAGTGTATTTGCCTTTCTAGCTGCTTTCACTGTTTTTCCACAACAACATACCTTTTTAATCAAATAGTTTGGTTTGAGGAACGATGCCCTTTAAATTTAGTGCCACAGCTACTATCTTTAAATCACTTTCTTGGAGTCATTGCTCTCTGGCTTACATTCTCTCATCTAGATTATTCATTTTTATAGACATGTCTTCCATCTTTTGTTCCATGGAAAGTTGTAGACTCTTACCTCACCAGTAATTGTTCAGATATGTTTCAAATATTTTCCCCTTAGGCTAGGCTAGATTTTCCCTTAGCCCAGTGTTCTCTGAGGGATTATAGTCTTAGGCACTTTAAAGTACCTGTAGCAAAGGAATCTGAAGTAATATTTTCCAACCCCACTGCAGAATGGGGGACTGAGGTGAACAGTCTTACCTTCCCAAAGATACTTCCCCAGGGAGATAGCAGCCAGTCTGCTAACCAAAACACCTCACACACAAGATCTGGAGTAAGGAACTGACTGCCAAAAGAGAGATGAATAATCAGTAGACTAACAGTATGTCTTGATTTGAGCTACAAGTGTGATTTCCAGCTCAAGACATACCTACCATAACTCTCATTGCCCTACAGCACTAAATTTAAAGCATCATAGAAATACAGGGCTGGAAGAGATGTTGAGAAGTTATCAAGTCCAGCCACAGATGCTGAGGCAGGACCAAGTAAACCTAGACCATCCCTGACAGGTGTTTGCCCAATCTCCTCTTAAAAACTTCCATTGATGGGGATTCTATAGTATCCCTTGGAAGACTATTCCCTTATAGTTAGAAAGCTTTCCACCCCAACTAAGTCTCCCTTTCGGTAGATTAAGCTCATTACTTCTTGCCCTGTTTCCAGTGGATGTGGAGAATAATTGATCGACATTCTCTCCGTAACAGCCTTTAACATATGTGAAACTTTTCTTAGGTCCCCACTCAATCTTCTTTTCTCAAAACTACACATGCCCATGTCGCTGCTGGACAGGGGATGGGGGAGAGCAGCAGCGGTGGCTTGCGCCATGGCCAGAGCACTGCTGCTGCTCCTTCTCCCTCCTAGCTCCAGCTGGAAAGGAAGGAGAGTGGAGCCCAGTTCTACCCCTTTCTCTGGGGAAGGTGTGCTGGCCACACCCCTCCAAGCCCTGCCCCTCCACTCCCCTCCTTGCCTATGGGCCACTTTGAGTGGCCATAAGTGGCATGTGGCTCTTGGGCCAAAAATGTTGGCCACCCCTGCTGTAAACCATGGATAACTACACTTTGAGTATGGTCAACCAGTTTTGCACCAACCGAAAATCATCTCGATCACATTTCCCTAGTTTGCCTGTGAGACTCTCATGTGATTTTAATTAGGTTTGACAGTTCCACATCTACTTTTTCCTTTCTGTCCACTTGGCCAGTAACCCTGTCAAGGAAGGAAATTGGGTTATAGCCATTGTGCGATGAAGAGGTAGCTGTCCCAAGCTCGTGTCTACTGTCTCTGACAAGCACACATTTGGTGCAGCTAACCCTTCTTGCAACATGTCTATTTTCTAATTTTAGTGCATTCCCATCTTGAAATGTAGACGTACCCTGAGTTTAATCAGAAACAAAACAAAACTTAACTCTGACAAAGTTTGCATTTAATAAGGTCTTCAGACACATAAGCCTGTTGTGTCCTGGATAACTCATCAGGCAATTATTTTCTAATAACTTCTGCAGGACAGGTCAGGATTCCTTCTTTACTTGATTCTATCTGGTAGAAGGATGGCATCAGCTTCCAATTCTTCCAAAGCTGGTCTCCAGCCATCACTGGGACCCCAATAATCTCCCTCACATGATGTTTAAGAACTGGGAAAAGGGATTGTTATCTCCTCTCTATACCAGATATTTGAAGCTTCTGTTTCCTAGATTCTTTAGCAGATGCCTTATTCTATGTTCACTTTCAATTCCAGTTTACCAGAGAACCAAGCCCGCTGTGGAATGAATGCCTGAATTGGACACCTGCCACCCGCTAAATTGTGACAACTTGAATCTAACCTACTGGATTACCCCACTGGATCCTTTTTCTGCAGTGGAGAAAGTGAAAGAACACAGCTATGAAAACCAGACTGGCCAATTCCCCCACAGCAAGCCAAAACCATAGTCCTTTACTGATCTCAGGGATGGGGTGGTGGGAGTTGCTAATCCGCAGAATGGGAGAGAGTTAAGTTTTGTTTTATTTCTGATTAAACTCAGGGTATGTCTACATTTCAAGATGGGAATGCACTACAATTAGAAGATAGACATGTTGCAGGAAGGGTTAGCTGCACCAAATGTGTGCTTGTCAGAGACAGTAGACATGAGCTTGGGACAGCTACCTCTTCATCGCACAATGGCTATAACATGCATGTACAGACAGGGTTTATATATCCCCTCCCTGACCCTTCTCCCTCAACTTGTTTACTGGGCCAATGGCTTACCTAAGCTCTACCAGCAGACCTGTCACCTCAAAGGATCCCGTCTCCCAAGTTCCTGGCCAACACACTTCCATTCCCTAAAAGAGTAGCTACCCTTAAAGAACCCATTACCTTTCTTTCCTACCAACCCAGACAAAGCCTTGACATTGCAGAAATTTCAATCCTTTCATGCACACAAATTACACTCTCCCAACATTTATTCCTATAGATGAGAAAGAGAGAAGTGTTCTGTTACACCTTTTAAAACATGGGAGGTACTTACATACAATGGTGCTCAAGGCCTTACATGAATCTAGAGAAGCTGAGTAGGGGGTAGCATCTATCAGAAGATACCAAAAGAAGAGGTAGAAGGCCATCCCTTATAAGCACAAAAATAAGAATGGAGGAGGGAAGAAGGCATGAGGAAATCTTCCCTGTGAGAGGATTGTACACGACCTCAGTAATGATGGAATTTATATATAGTGTCAGTAAATTATTTTGTTTTTAAATAATCAGAAATAATCCTTTACACCTTGCAGCATTGTGGCTGTAATGCCTGCCATCTTGGTCATACACAGGAACTGAACTCGACTCCTAGAGTTAAAACATAAGCCCCTACAGCTGGAGTTCAAAGCATAAGTCCATATAGCTGGCAACTTTAACAAGCATGTTGTAACCTGGGCCTCCTGGGATAACCACCTGAATATGCAAAGATCAGGGCAAGCTGTGAAAAGGAGAGCAGATTCTCCCAACACTGGTGGGTTACCTGGAGCTAAACTCCCCAACCAGTCACAATGCTTCTGATTCCCCACACTGGATATCAAGAAGTCACCACAAAATATGCTCAGCCCTGCATTTACTGCATTTCAGCCACCAGTCCACAATACAGCCACTGGGTCTGGGAAAGAGAGAAATTGCTTAAAACGCCAAGCTCTTACCCCATAAAGGTTTCTCTTGACCCAGAGTCGGCCACATTACACAGAGCAGTATAGGTTTGGATCTTACCCAAAATACCACACTGCCAGCCAATCCTTTAGTAACTAAAACTAAAGGTTTATTGTAGAAGGAAAGAAAAAATGTGGCTATGTCTACACTTAAAGACTTAAAATCGACCTTCTTAAGTTGACTTAAATTGACTACACTAAGTTGACTTTGTTAAGTCAACTTAACAGCAGAGATAGCTGTTATATTGGCTTTCAGTCAACTTAAAAACATTGACTTAGCGTTAATCCCCATAAATCGATTTAAGGAGTCGATTTAAGGCTTAAGTCAACCTAAAAGGTGGTGTTATTAAGTCAACTTAAGCTTTCCTTAAGTCCACTTAAGGAAATGCTTAAATTGACTTAAGAAAAGCCCAGTGTGGACATGGCTTTGTTTGGGTTGTCTTAAGCATCCTTAAGTCGATCTAACTTGCCAGTGTAAACACACCCTATGAGAGTATTTTTAAAGGGTTAAAGTAATCACATGCATACAATGATTTGAAAGTCCAAGTCAGGTTTCCAGTAGAATTTGAAGTTTGCACATCTAATACCTGGAAGGGTTTAAGTCATTGTTTCACAGCTTCAGTTGTTAGAAATCCAGTTCAAAGGAACATAGACCAAATCGTTCAAGTGTAGAGTTTGCTCTAATTCTCCCATGAGAATTAGCAGGGTGATTCCAAGCCAGTGCGGGTTGGGATCTCAATCCTGTGGCCCAGACTTGCCCTGAGATGCTTGGACATGTGAGAGACCAAGGGATTATGTTCCCAGCTTCCTTGTATAGCTGTAGCATGGTGGGCATTTGCAGGTCATTTCTTCATGTGGGCTTTGATAACAATTCACAGATACTTCCTTGAGTGAGGAATATTATATAGATATAGATATAGATATAGATATAGTCCTTTGAAGAACCACCTTCACTTCTCAGGCACCACAGGTAATTAGCTACATTAGCACCATTAATAGACAGCTTACATTAGTACATAAAAGCTCCATCTAGATGTTAATGTTCCCTTTTGACCTCTACTAATAGAGCTATAGTAACAGATAGGGAAGCAGTTAATCTATATTGTTAAAGGTTAGCAAGATAAATGTAAACAGCAGCAAGTAACTACTAAAACACACATGCATATCAAAGCCCGAGCCTACTTGTAACACTACCATTGTGTTTTCCTACAATATATTTTTAAAAGTTAGATTTGGATCATGTATTTTAAGAGATGGGTTGGCCTTATCAGGCCTAGCATGACACATGTATCTCAGACATGGTGGGGTACATGTAACATACAATGGTTGGTTACACTGTCAAATGTAAGCAGGGATACAAGGAGTTGTTAACTGGCAACCGATACACCAAGGAATGAACATGACTGGTGCCACAACTTTATTTTCAACACCTGAGTGATGAGGCAAGTTAGCAGAGTATCAATATTGAAGCCTGTGCAGATTCTGCCTATGCTGTTCCAAGGATCCAGGATTTCAGTTTCTAAGACAGTCGGTCTGGGAGCTTTCTCATGCATTGACCGCATACAAAAATATTTAAGGACAAAAGTAAAGAAGGTATTTTATTTCTAGTCTAGAGTAGCACAGATGACATTTTTATTAGTTGTCAGGACCAGAAAATACCCATCCCAGAGCATTTAATCTAGACATGAAACTTCTCATACCTCGATGATACCCTATTAGGTACATGGCATACAATAAATAAACCCTGCTCTAAATAATTTATGATCTAACAGAATAACTCTGCCATAGTGAACAATGACCAAATTAAAATAGGTTCAGTGTACTCATAATTGTTCAAATATTTGTTCCACATTTTCATGAAGAAAGTGGGTTTTTTTGGATGGCATCATGGCAATACTCTTGATAGTCAAGAAGAGACCCTTCAGCCTTGGGATTTTTTTTTTTTTTAAATTAAAAAACAACAACAACAAAAACAACAAAAACAACAAAAACAACAAAAACAAACAAGAAGTCCTGTGGCACTTTTAAAGACTAACAAATTTATCACATGAGCTTTCACGGGAGAAAATCCCACTTTGTCAGATGCTTTTATTAATGTCAAAGTTGTTTTCAGAAGTAGTTCTCAAGCCTCTGTTAAATAATTAACTATTGTGTAAAGAAAAAAAAAAAGCACTTGTCTGGTCACACATATGGTGTCCCATTTGTAGATAGTTATTTACCCATTAGACACACACCCAACAGATCCACATATTACAGGAGTCTGGCTAGTTTACAATCTGCATATGAAAAATAAATTGTTACTCTTATTCAGTTAGAGCTCTTGATTTAATCCATTCTGAGAAAATCTTTTGAGCAGCTATTCTCCCTCAAGTATTATTGCAGTTGCTGTTCCTATCAATTTTTTCCCAAATTCAAACAAAATTTGACTTTTAACTTCAGAGATATATTGCCTCTTGGCAAATCACAATAGTGTATCTTAACTTTTAAAAAGAAGTACTTCTACTATAACAAGGAGAATATTTTCACTGAACTATTTATTATTCAATAAATGTAGCTCCTTTGCCTGTTAATGAATTATCCATAAACAGGATTCAACTATAAAATTCATTTACTTGGTTGATGGCTCATGTGCATGTATTTTCCCTTCTGGATTTCTCATTCAGTTCACAGTGACTGTTGCCTCTGTTTTACATGATTTGACATCAAAGTTATATGGTCTCTCTACTCTGACTCAGACACACAATGCCTTCTGAAGATGGCTGTGCAGACATTTCTGGCATGAATACCCAGCCAGCTACAAATTCACCAAGTTATTCATAATTCCTGTGGGTTATAATAATTTTGTCTCGTTTTGATTGTTGCAGAAAGTATGTGGCTGGTGGTGGCCTGCGACATATAGGAAGCCAGATTAAATGATCTAGGGTCCCTTCTGGCCTGAAACTCTGATTTCTCCAAACAAAACTGTGCTCACAGAATGAATATAAAGGAGTTAATTTGGGGGGGGGGGGGGGATGTTATTCAGTTGAACATTTGCAGATGCTTTGGAGGAGTTTTTGTCCAGATGTAGTTATTTTCCCCTTGTGGGCAAGAGGGAGGGAATAGGCCCACTGCTCCTCCTGCATGTTGTATGAGACAACTAAAAAGGGATTGCCTGGAAAGGGATGGATTTTACTAGGTTAGAAACTTTCCCAAGACACACAATATGATGAACATAACCAACCACATCATAGGTTGGGTTAACAATGACTGTGCCATCCATCCCCATCAAGGTGGGCATGACAAGTATATTATTGGTGGAATCCCAACAAAGATCATGAACATATGGACACTGAGGCAAAGGGGGAAGTTAAAAGAATTCGCATACAAAATGGAATGATACACCTGGCATCACCTCGAAATCTGAGATCACTTGGAAGAATGTCTGAGACACACAAATAGAAGGCCATGTACTCTACTACAGTGAAGGTGACAAACATCTCAACAGCGTAGGATTTCTTGTGCATAAAGCTATCAAGAACTCAATATTAGGGTGCCACCCAATATCCAGCAGGCCTATTTCCATCTGCCTAAAGGCAGCACCATTCAACATCACAGTGATCTAAGTTTACGCCCCACAACAGACTATGATAAGCAAATTGAAGACTTTTACCATCAGTCCAAGATGTAATCAAGAGGCATAAGAAAGATACCGATTATACAAGGACATTGGAATGCTAAAGGGGGTACTAACGTACAGGCAGACTGGTGAGATTATCGTGGCCTTTTTTCTAATGCAGTAACCAATGAGACTTTTGGAGTTTGTAGTTACAACAATCTGGTTCTTGTAAACACATTAGGAGCACATAAAAACATCCAGATGATGAATGTAGCATATGCCTGATGATCCACGCCATAGCCAGATAGACTACCTGATTCCATTCTGTGATCAACAGAATCAAAACAAGGAGCCTCCCCCCCAGTGTTGATAAGTGATGCTTGTAATGCTAAATTTTCAACTGAGGTTAAGAAAGATCATCATGCTTCCTTGGGTTAAGGATCTTATTAAATGAAATAGGGAATATAAAATGTCTGAGACGCCTTCAAATCATTTAAATACACTTTTATTCTCAAGAGTTAAATCCATGTTTTTAGTATGGAGACAAGTCTGCCCTTTAAATACTTTGGTGTTTTAAATTTAATATTGATCTCCATGTAAAGTGCATATAACATATGTGTATATGATATGTATATGTGCATGTATTAATATAATTCAGATAGTAGTAGCTGCAGCCACAGAAATGTTGCAGATATATTGAGTGTTCTGGGTTTTATTTATTTTAATGCACAGAACATTTTCCAGTTTTCTTCCTAGGTTTTTAAAAGAGTCTAGCTCAGTAGGACTACATCATCCATGCAAAGCTAATTTAGCTTCACAATGAAAAATGCAGTGGCTGAGGTGGTGCACAGGAGAGGGGCTCCATATTTCAGACTTCCTAGGGGGTGTGGGTTAGGGAGCTCTGATAGGATTTAGGCAAACAGCTTAACATTATAGAATTTATTTTTCTCTTTCAAGACAACCTGGCAAATAAATACCTCAAATATCTGAATGAGACAGAAGCAAGCCCAAAGAAGGAGTATAATACTGAGACCCCCAGGGCTAGATTTACAAAGGTATTTAGAGTCCAAAAGATGCAGATGGCCACATAGTGGGTGTGTCTACACTTGTAAATTAAGTCGATTTAAGCTTGCTTAAGTCGACTTAATTTATCCTGCGTCTACACTACAGTTTCCTTAAATTGACTTAAGCAAGTTGCTTAAGTCAACTTAAGGAAGACAAAGTTGACTTAATGAAAATTAAGTCGACTTTATTAAACCTCATTTTTGTTCGACTTAAGCCTAAAGACGACTTTTTAAAGTTGACTTAGGCCAGTGTAGACCTGGAGTAGCCCTAAGTCGATTTAGGGCTACTCCAGGACTCCCCCACTGCCCTCCCTGCAAAGCTTAGTGGATTCCATCAGAAGGTTTGCCAAAATGACAAGTCAAATGAAAATGATCCATGGGAACAAGTAGGCATTTTCCAATAGAAAAACATTCCCTTGAGCAATTTCCCACTTGCTTTTCATATGACTAGTAAGATCCACTATTTTAGTCAAATTCCAAGGAACTAAACTGTGAGAACTAGTCCCAGCAAACACTCGGTTCAACCAACCTATCCCCCTTTTCCTGTTTGCCATAATCCATTCACTTTTTTCTAGATTTGTTTGTTAGTGAAAGAGATTTGACAAACAGTTTATGTAACATTTAGAGCACTAGTTGTAATTTACTATTGTAATCCACTCTGTTTGTATGATTTGGCACCAAAGTTATCTGCTATCATTTCAGCTTCCTGACTGGATTACTCCCAAGCTAAAAAGAGTTTCTTAACTTATGTTCTAATTTATCACATCTATCACTGCTACTAAATGCAGATGCAATATTCATACAGACATACATGTAAATCAATCAAACCCTAACTGAACATCAAAGCAAAGCAGGCTCCCCTGACCACAATACAATCTCAGCAGAGAAACATTCATGTTTCAGACCATGCGTTCAGTTGAAATCTGAAATAAGCATCTGATGAAGTGGGATTTTCTCCCACGACCGCTCATGTGATAAATAAATCTGTTAGTCTTTAAAAGTGCCACAGGACTCTGTAGTTTTTTTGAAATAAATAGCTAGCTCATGCTGTGTTCCTAGAGCTCAGTTTACTTGGCCTCTTCACAATAATCAGTGAAGTGAATACCAGAGAGTCAAGGTGATTCAATGAGAATGCCTATCCTCCACCAATTCCACCAGTCAGTGGAGAGGGAGGTGGCCAGATTTTTTTATTGCATCATGGCCCACATGCACTGTTCATGCTCTCCAAATGACTAATCTGGCCACAGATCCCCAGCAGGGAATTCCTCTGTTGGAAGAAAACTCTGCTAGCACAAATGTGCCATAGGTAGACCTTGGACTAGAAGGTAAAACATAAGCATACCTCCCAAGCTATGCCAGTCCTCCATCAGTCTAGGATCTATTCTGTACCCTGTAACAGTAGAACAATTCAGAGTAGCCTCATAGCTGCTATAAACTGGATGCATCTCTGAAAATTAGGGCGCTATAACAGGTTTCCTGACATTTCTCTCACACATGTGCACAACAGCTCCTGGGTCAAGTAGAGCTCTGGTGCAGGAGAAAATTAAGCCTTTTCAGTGCTTTTCAGACACTTTTCAGTGCTATGAACTTAAGTCACAGTCCAATGTGACCAATCCTGAAAGTAAGATTTATAATGGAAACTGAAAAGTAGCCCTTACCTATAGATGCAATGCTTTAATACACCTGGATACAAAAATGTTATTTGAGGTCAGTGGATATTGAATTGTAGTTTACAGTATCAAGTGGCATTTTTTTCAAATAGCCAAAAAATTCATTACTCTAATAAACTGCAGCAATTGTTGATGAATACTAAGATTATGAAGGATCACATATTATCTAGGAAAGATATTAAACTGTGCAGTGCAGTTGAGCTGTAGGCTCACTGCGTATTTGCTACTGCTTCTATTCAAGAGGAATGAAAATCTTTCTATTGATGTCAGCTCCTTAATGGCAGTTCTCACTACAACAATGCCTTGAAGCTTTTAGATATGCTGAGTACATTTTTCCTCTGAATAATAATACCATCTAAGTAGTCCACTCAGTTTTGCATTTATATTCAATATTTCATAAACTTTAAAGGGCTATGTGTTACAGAAACAAAATTATATTTGGCTCATACTAAAAGGATCAAAAGGATGTCAAATTATTTTGTTCTTAAATATGTATGCTGTTAAGTGGTAAATCTAACAGGGGTACTCCTTGCAGCATACCTGTTAGCAGAATAAATAAGTCAAATGGAAATACTATACATCTGTTTTTAAACCCCAAGTTACCCAACACCATTAACCCCCTTGAACATAATATGATCCCAGTTAAAAGAATAAAACATATTACTGATTTATATTAAGTGCCACCCGTGGCACTCGGACAGACATACATGGTCTCTCTGTACACTCCACTGCTTTGAAATAAAATGCCTATTCAAAATGGTAAATCTGCTTTCTTTAACTGTCCATTGGTTCTTCTTTAACTGCTTTACCAGGGCCATTTGTTATTCTACCCTGCCTTTTTCCCCAGAAGTGGAATCCCTGATTGAACCTGGCTAATCATTCACAAGTATATAAATTGCATTGGGGACTTCCCCACCTATGCTAAGACAGATTCCCAATGCAAGAGAGGACAGAGCCTTCCCCAGCTGATCACATACCATTAACTGTGGGAAAATGCTTAAAGGGCCAGCATTGTTTAGGAGTGAAAGGCACAGAATATTTGTAATACATTACAGAGTCTTGCATTGCCAATTCATCTGTTCTAATTCATCCCTACTTGGTAATGATCAAAAGCTATTGGATCCTTAAATATAAAAAATAAGTTGGTGGTGTTAGTCCTTTTCCCATTGCATAGGTGTCCACGTGACAAAACCCATAATTAACTACATTAGTGAAGAAAGCCTTGGTCTGTAAATTATTTCCCAGCCACAGATTGGAAGTCCTGATAGCCATAACATTTTGGTTAGTTTACATTGGACATATTGGTCAAATGCCAAGATCTTCAAGCATCTGATTAAGTGGGATTTTCTCCCACAAAATAAATGAGATAAATAAATTTGTTAGTCTTTAAAAGTGCCACCAGACTCCTTGTTTGGTTTTTTTGTCAAATGGTCACTGGATGAGCATAACTCTTAGGTTCACATTTTTGGCTCATATATTCATGTTCAAGTTTAAAATTTAATTTCCTGTGAATAATCAGTTAAAAATTGCTGTTATCATAAAAACAAACAATGAGGAAGAGGGTTCTAACTCATGAAATCCTATGCCCAAATAAATTAGTTAATGTTTAAGGTGCCACAGGACTTCTTGTTTGTTTTGCTGAAACAGACTAAGATGGCTATCCCTTTGGAATTAGTTATCATAAATATTTCTACTAATAAACTGTCTTTGGGATTTTCAGACAGGTAAACAGAAACGTATGTTTATACGTGCTAATATTTGTGGATAATTTTTAGACATCCCGTACTATCTAAAAACTGTATTGTGTGTAGTTGTCTTTATTTATTTATACTGCAGAAGTTCTTAGGAGCCCTTGTCATTGACCAAAACTCCCTTGTGGTAGGCACTGCACAAATGTAGAAGAATAAGAGAGTCCCTGATCCAAGAACTTACAGACTCGTCCATAAGCTCCATCAGGAAGGGACAGTGAATTCGTTATATTGTACAGTGCCGAGCATACTGACCATGCTCAAATAACTAATCGAACAATCACAATAGTTGAAGGTATTTCATTTTTATGTGACTGGGAATGGTTCAGGGTAACTAAAAGGAGAGCAAGAGCAAATCGTGTGGAAGAAAACAGCAAAAGGAGTTGATATTTGTTGGTTGATCATACCCCAGCACCCCACTAGGAAGATCTGAATTTCATGTTGATGCTACTTTGTCATCAGAACTAAACCTATTCCTCAAGGCTTTGGAGAACTGCATTCTCCCTTTTAAATATTCCCTTTGATTCATTGTATATAGTTATCGCATTCTATAATACGTGAAACGTTATTTTTCATTGATAGAGCAAAGGCACCAAAATCCCTTCATACACTCTCCAGAGGGAAAAATTTATAAATTCCTGAGTTTATTCTATTTCTCAAAAAGCTTTGGTCTCTTACTGGGATAGCCGATAATACAAATTGCAAGCTCTTAAAAAGACATCATGTATTTTATTTTAGTATAATAAGGTTGGGAATTCACACTGACAAAAGCACCTTGTTTTTCAAATGTAAAAAAAGGTATAAAGAGGGTATAGAACAGGGATAGGCAAAATATGGCCCTTGGCCTGGGCCAGGTCCAGCCTGCCTGAGGCATCTGTCTGGCCTGCCACCCCTGGCCTGATCTCCCCTGCCCAGCCGGTGCTGCTCCGGCCCCAGTCCTGAAGCGGCGCTTCATCACTTTGGGGCCAGGGCTGGTGCTATGCTGGTCTGGGGCTGGAGGCTGTGCCACTCCCTTCCATTTCTCCATCTGGCACTGTTGTTTGCTGTGGCCGTCACCAGTGCCTTGCCTCTGCACTGCCCCCTTCCATCCCCCCACCCTCTCCGGCCAGCACTGCACCACTGGGGCTGGGGCTACGATGCTCTGAGGCCAGGGCTGCTTTTGTTCTGCTCCAGCCAGCTTTCCTTCCAGCCCCTGGGCTGGCTCACCCCCCCCCCCCAGGAACTCCCCCATTTCCTCCCCTGCCAATTCCCCCCTGCCAGCTTTCTCCCCACCCCACCTCGCCTCTGGTCCCTCCCTCACCAGTTCCCCTCTTCCACCCAGCCCCAGGCTGGTTCTCCACTGCCACCACCAGCCCCACTCAATATTATCGCCCCCCCCCACCCTCCCATTTAGAACAATAGCTTGATCAGAAGTAGCATCAGTGGCAGAAGTGGGTGACAGAATTTTTTCTGAAAAAAATGTAGATGAGTGTTTACTGAAATATTTTGCAAATTTGTGTTGAATTTTCCAAATTCTTTCAGTGGAACAAAAATTCCAACAAGTTGAAACATTCTCTTTCAAGATTTTCAAATGAAATATTTTTTTAATCGAAAAGTCAAAATGACTTTTCATTTTGAATTTTACTTCATTTCTTTTTGTTTTTATAAAAAGGTTAAAAAACCTCAGACAAAACAAAATGCTTCTCTCTGGGTCCAAGCAAAATTTTTTTTCTTTGTTTTTTGTTTTGAGTCAACCTGAAGTGACTTTTTTTTTAAACTGGTCACTGAATTGAAAAATAGTTTTTCAGCATTCAGAATTTTTAGCTTAGCAAATGGCTGAGGAAAGATTATTTTAAAGAAGTTGCTTCATTACAAAGGCTAATTACAATATGCCTCCTTTCCTTCTTGTACATTTAATTTTGTCATACTATATTCATAATTTCAATTGTTGGTACTGATATACTAGAAGAACTTACTGAGGGAGAGGATGTGAGGAGATAGATAATAGGCACTTCAACAGTCAGAAAGCAGTATATAATGACTCTTTTATATATTTCTCCAATTCTTTCTTTAAACTTAAATAAAGTAGGGTCCAGTCCTGAAAGAAGTGATGCTGTTAGTCAGTACAGTCAGACTATTAGTTTTTGTGAAACCAACATTACCACAGATAACTGAGACTCTCACAGAGTTGGTGGAGGGCGAGAGAGAGGGAGAGAGAATGTGTGTGCGCGTGCATGTGTAGTCTGAAGTGTAAGTGCTACTATCAACATGAACTATGTAAATTGACATTGGAAAGAATGTGGAACTTCAGGGCCACTGGCTCCAGTCATGAGACACTTGGGGAAGATTTCTGGAAAAAAGTACGAAGCAGGGATGTCCTGGAGGGGGTTGAGTGGGATGACCGCCCCGGGTCCCATGGTTCAGAGGGCCCCCTGCTGCCCTCAGCAGCAAGCTGGCCCAAGGATGGGACCTGGCCTTCAGCCTAAGGTGGCCCCACCTCCCCCAGCACTGGGGGAGGGGTGGACAGAGGCCCCCCCAAGCTGATTGGCCCTGGGCTCCACCCACCCCTAGGGACAGCCCTGGTACAAACCCAAATGTAAAAAGTTATTTAGCTGTTAAATTTTTTTGATGAGAATGAAATTAAGAGAATGTTAAGGAAAAAATCCTAAATCATCAATATTTGGAGTTTCCTGCTAAAATCCACCTATGACTGAGTTACTGAAGCCCTCAAATCAAGTTTTAAAGATTTCAAGGTACAGAGACTCCACCAGTGGAAGTGGCCCATACCTCATGCTACAGAGGAAGGCGAAATCCCCAGGGCCTTTGCCAATCTATCCTGAGGGAGAATCCCCTCCTTACCCGAAACATGTTCAAGGGTTAGCGGATTGCCATGTTTGCAAGACTCATCAGTCAGACACCCAAGAAAGAATTCTCTGTTGTAACTCAGAACCCATCCCATCAAATATCCCATCACAGGCTATTGGAATGTTTACCATTATTAGTCAAAGAGCAATTAATTGCTAAATTAAGCTGTCCCATCATACCATCCTCCATAAATTTATCAAGCTCAGTTTTGAAGCCATCTAAGTTTTTTGTCCCCACTGCTCCCCTTGGAAGGCTGGTCCAGAGCTTCACTTCTCTGATGGTTAGAAACGTATATTTAATTTCATGTTTAACAAATCAAATAACCTTAAACTAATCAGTTAAGATTTGATGTAAATATCAAAAGATTTGCAATATGCCACTCAGAGAGAGATTCTGACTCACCTTTGTGCAAATATGCAAGGTAGCAGGAGGAGGAATAGGTAAGGAGCCTCTCTCCTTTGCATATGATACACAAGCACGTGTCAAAATGCAGTCCTTGAATTCAGGATGAGATCTGCAGACAAACATCACTGCCATGGGGACAGGAAGGCCATGGAATAAATTGGCTTATGATTTCTTTTGTTCAGTTTAATAGTATTTTTGTATGCATTTGACTAATTTTATGTGATAAAACAAGGTTGATAATTCGGTATTCAGAGGTCCTTACAAAATGCAAGACAAATATAAGGGGATGGAAGATCAAGAGTTTTGTCACTAAAATCCCTTGAAAGAAAAATATAAAAGAGAAAGGAAGGGAAAAGGACTCATATGAGATTAATTTCTTATCTATATTCCACCAATATACTAAAATCAAAAGATATATTTTTACCAGTAATTCCTCTCAATGATTTGATTAATGGAGTGGAGAGTATGTTTATAAAATTTGTGCAGACACCTAGCTGAGAGGCGTTTCTAGCACTTTGGAAGACAAGATTAGAATTCAAAATGACCTTGATAAATTGGAGAATTGGTCTGAATTCAACAAGATAAAATTGAATTAAGACAATGCATAGTACTATTCTTAAGAAGGAAAAAAATCAAACACATAGCTACAAAATGGGGAATAACTGGTTAGGCAGTATTGCTGAAAAAGGACCTGGGGGTTATAGTGGACACAAATAGAATATGAATCAACAATATGATGCAGCTGAAAAGAAGGTTAATATTCAGAGATTTAACATGAGTGTCATATGTAAGACATTGAAAGGCAACTGTCCTGCTCTATTTGGCACTGGTGAGATCTCAGCTGAAGAACTGTATCTATTTCTGCTTGCTGCACTTCAGGAAAGATATAGACAATTAGATAGAATCTGGAGGAAAGCAACAAAAATGATAAGAAGTTTAGAAAACCTGACCTCTGAGGAAAGGTTTGATTAAACCTGCCCACTCTTTTTCCCCCCCCCCCCCCTTTTTTTTTTTTTTTTTTTGAGAAAAGGAGTGGGGAGGGACCTAATAAAAGTTTTTAAAATAGACTAAGGGCAGTCACAAAATGGATGGTGAGCTATATTTTTCCATGTCTACAGGAGGCAGGACAAAAAGTAACTAGCTTAACTTGCAACAAGGGAGATTTAGGTTAAATATTAGGAAAACTTCCTAACTATAAGGACAGTCAAGATCTGGACTTCACCTCTATCTCATGAAGACATAATCTAGCCGAGGGGTTGGCAACCCCTAGCACGCGTCCAAACGTGGCATGTGAGCCAAGCCTAAGCCGCATGTGGCACCACTCAGGCTCCCCCTCTGGCCCTGCCCCCCAGTGCGGCTTGGGGCCACAAGAGCCACATGCCAAGGCTCCAGGACCCCACTCGCCACCCTTCCCCGCTGGGGAGTGCAGCCAGCAGGAAAAAAAGAAGTTGTGGCCCGGGGCTTTTGGTCCCGCCCCTTGCTGGCAGGGCTGCTGGAGGGGAGCAGGGCGGGTTAATAAGGTCACCAGAATGAAGTTCATGCACCTATTTTCATCTATAGTGAATACAGTTAGTTTAGATATTGCATAGCTTTCTATGGGCCTGGCTGAAGATATGCAGTATCCATTGGGTTCAAAAGTACAGTTGAACATGGGAATTTTGACACTTATTAAAAAAAAAAAAAAAAAAAAAAAAAAAGATATGTATGCATTTGCTCTCCTTCAGCCTGATACTAACTATTAATATTTTGGGAGCCTGAAATGAAAGGTGTGATATAAAGGCAATGTTCTTACAAACACAAAACCTTACAACACCCCTGTTAGATAAAGTAAGTAAGTAAAATAAGTATTTTACACTTAAACTTGAGAATCATATCCATTATTCAAAAATCATATAAACCATTGTTCAAAGCTGGTAAAGGAATTCCTGACTCACAGCTTTCTGACATATCAATTAGAAAGGCAGTTCTCAGTCTGATCTGCTAGTCACACCACGGTGCTGGGGTATTCTTCTTTCAGCTGTTCCTACAGGCATCTATACAAACCCAGCTGTAGAAACAGCTTTAAAGAACAAGCTGAAAGCCTAGCAGCGTCCATTAGGGAGTCCTCCAACCATCAGAGAAGAATAACTCCGAGAAATCATCAGTAAGGCAAATCCAGAGCTTCTCCAGGGACCAGCTATCCAACGCTTATATGCATCAGTGAGTATTTGCTTGTACAGATAGCCCCATTGATTTCAATGGAACTAGCTTCATATATAAATAAGTGTAAGCATTATACAAATAGACCTTCCATGAGGCACTTCAAAGAAGAAAGGAAAAAGCAGACCAGCAACTAGCAGGTGATGCCAGGTTAGAGAAATTGGAACCAACAGAACAAAAAAGCAAGGTGAGAGCTAGCTAAAAAAACCTCACTCTGATTCATGGGAAATTTTGCTATTTTGAACATTAGTTTCATTTTGAATTGGAGCTACAGGTCTAGGAAACTCAGGCTCCCCGCCAGGAACCCTGGCTGTGATTACGTGAAAAATTCATCACACCCATGAGAATTCCGTGAGATCTCACATCTGATGAATTAGCATTCATTGACCAAACTCTCATTTTGTGAGAATATTGCTGACCCTCTCTAAGCAGGGTATCCAGAATGAGGAGAACAAAGACAGCAGGATACATTTTTTGAAAGAAAACTAAAATTATCTTATCTAGTTTATTGACCATATCTTTCCACATCATGAGATCAAAGATGTGTTTGGATTTTAATGTTAACTGTACTTCTAGAAATTCACTGTGTGTTATAGTTGGCACAGGGATGAGGTGAGATTGGGATTAGGGAAAAGTAGTCTGTGACAATCTCATGTAGTGCTCCACAGAATGGAAAACCTTGACCTAGAATATGCTCAATGATATGGTAAAATCACAACGCTTTGCAATGGTAGACAGAATGTTACCATTCAGTGCAAAATTGAAGGAAGGGTAAGTCAAATAAAGTCACTTCAGATGTTGGTGTGTTGCTTTGGTAAATTGCTAATATGAAAGTCTACAGTAGACGAAGCACATATTACATTTGGGAGCATATTTCAAAAACAGCAATTTGAATATAAAAGCAGAATAAAAATAATATAATTGCAAAGTAAACTAGAAATAGCTCGCAAATGTGTTTAAACAGCAGGACATGTTTGATTCTATGTTTTAATATTTACTGAGCATCTTTTCACTTAGATGGCTCACTCTTGAGTGTATCTATACACTTTACTAGATTTCTGATGTGATTAGAATCAAGGAAGTTTTAGAGCAAATTTTAAAAAAAAAAGTGTTTAGAATTTGCCATTAATTGATCTGAGCTAAACTTGAATACATCAAAATGTAACTTACACCATTGTTTTCTTTCTTCAAGATATATTAATTATGGATCCAGAGTTTTAAAAAACCATAATACGACAACAGATATCTCCTCCTATCTTCTGATTAATTATCAGCTGGTTTGGAAGAATGAAATGACTAGAAGACATTACCGTACATGTAAGGAATGACAGGGCTTGATTCTGCTACCCATACTCATGCTGAATATAGTACCTTACCATTTAAGCAGATAGTTCCAACATGAGTACTGGTGGCCATTTTGGTTCTATAGTCATTCAGGGCTGTATTATGGACCTCCTTTATTTGGCCGCAGAATTGGATGGGGAAGAGGAGGAATTAGGAAACCTCTCTCTCTCTCTCCTGTAGAGCAATTGAAAGAGTCAATCACATTTTGACTTGAGGGAATGCAAAGGACTACTACTGAAGTAAAAACAATGAGAGTCCTGTGGCACCTTAAAGACTAACAAATTTCTTCAGGCATAAGCTTTTGTGCGCTCCAGCCCACCTCATCAGTTGCATCTGAGGAAATGGGTTGTAGCCCACAAAAGCTTATGCCCAAAGAAATTTGTTAGACATTAAGGTACCACGGGACTCATTTTTTTGCTTTACACGGACTAACAAAACTACCCCTCTGGAAATTACTACTGAAGTGTTCGCCACATGTGTAACTTATTCAAGGAGATGTAGGGAAGTCATGTTTCTGCCTCCTATGTGCTATGTAGTGGAGACAAGAGTGTATGCTTAAGATTGATCTCAAAGATAGGCCATCAAAAAATTTAGACCAGAAAATTTGCATTCAAGATGTTATGATTTTTTGCACAAAATTTCAAACAAACATTTTCATTTTGCTTTCATTTGAGCCCAAATGTTTATTTCTTCTAGTATTTAAAAAACATAATTAAAAATAAAAGTCCAAAACATTTGTTTCAAATCTTTTCATTAAAAAAAAACAAAACAAAAAAAAAAACACAAAATAATTTGTTAAAAATTGTATCTTTTCTGTAAAAAAAATGCAATTTCTTTTGGTAGGAAAATTTTAGCCAACTAAACATAGGCTGTTCCCAAACCCATTATCTAGCCCTGAGGGACTGAAAACAGAAATGCAAACCCTTTCTGGCTCAGCAAGGATAATATGCACTTCGCTTAGATGATGGCTCATTTTAGGATACCATCAGTTACATTTAGATGCACTCTTTTCTTGGTTAAATATATTTGTTCAAATACTTCCCTTTAAAGCATTTACTAAATTGATATGCAAGTGTGTGTACTCTTTTTTTTGCTCCAGATGTCTGAAAGGAGGGGAGAGAGTAATGAGCTATAAAACACTGTCAGAATGAAGGAGAAAAGGTAGCACACAGAAAAGCATATTACTGATTTGATTGCTCCCCTGTCACCACTCTGCATCTCATCCTGCTGATTCTGTCAAGACCTGAATAGATTAGGTCTCATTATAACAAAGTTAAAGCCAAAGATTCAAGATATTTAGAAACCAGATTGCTACATTTAGAAGCATCATACAGAGAGTGTGTAGGGCTGAGGGAAAGGAGTGCTTGGACAGAAAAAACAAGTTACTGCCGTTGACAAAGAGCACTACCCAGTCTGGTCAACTGAGCATTTCCTCTGTGGAAGTGGGAGTATATGATGGTAAGGGTGAAAACTTTGTGAGTACAATGTTCTAATGAATTCAGAATAATTAGAATCCAATTTTGACTTTAATCACACTAAGGAGAAATAAGTGAAGAGATGCACAGAATTGATGCTAGAGGATTAAGTCACTTAGAAAGCTAATAGAGAGAGGAACTAATCTAAAGAGGGATTTCACAAGTCACTAATGTTTCACCATATGTGGTACAAAGAACAAAACATTGTATCTCAGCCTACCTGACTCATTTCCTGTTAACAGACACAGAAAACCAACAGAACAACAAGAACAAACAAATACAAAAGCAGGAGATTCTGCTCTATACCTCTCAAAAGTGCAACACCAGCCCAGGGGAAGAGGGCTTATGTGGCTTAAAACCAAATTTGTAACTCCTGAACTGGGGTTCCTCAGGAGTTGAAGAGTCCTCTGGGGGCCTGTCTAAGTTGCAGCGGCCTCTTCAAAACAGATGATGTCTGGAATCTCTGCGCGAGTCCTGACTCCACTCCCACCCCCTATGACTGGAGTTATGAGGGACTTCTTGGAAGGTATAGTTGTGTTTTAGTGTCTGTGCCAGAGGAATCCTCTTTTGGATAGATGCAGGGCATTCACAACCCCTTCATACCACTGACATTTTCACACTGTTTTAAAAGGCCTCTGTCAAGATGTGACTAGAACAGGTTTCATTATAACAAAATTAAAGGGGAAGATGCAAGATATTTAGACTGAGTAAGGATCTTACTCAAAGTCACCAGGAGACAGGAGAGAATATGTACAGAGTACCTCGTTCTAACATTCTGCATCTTAATTGAAACCTAAAATGGCAGCTGCCACTTCAGCAAGCAGAGAAAATAGTGAAGCAGTGTCGCTTCACAAGGAATGGCAAGATATAGGGTTGAAAGATTACATTAGGCAAGCAGAGACAAAAACAAAATAGAAGTGAAGAAACTGAAATCTTGGAGCCATTATAGTTAGATATTGAAAAACTCTTGCTTATTTAGGCCATCTAATCTACCTGTCAAAGCACAATTGTTCCTATTGTATATTTACCAATGTTTTGTCCTGTTTAATTTCACATGACCAAAGTGATTGACTCTGGTTCCATCACTCCAGAGTTTTTACAAGATCACCATTAATAGTTACATTTTCAGGAAGAAACTACTGGCATACAATCTGAATAGTCTCTCAGTTTCATTTTGTTATTCCTGGCTGTTTTCTTCTACAACCATAAATAATTCCTTCCCTTCTTAGTGTTTACACCTTTTAAACACGTGTAGCCTGTCAACATGTCCTCTTATTAGCCGATTATTCAGAACACTCTACAGGATCAAGTGAAGTGGATGAGAAGGAGGCAAATTCCAAGCGGTTCTCTTTACAGTCTGTTTTCCAGATCAATTCATCAGGGAAGCAGCATTTGCCAACCTGTAAAACAAGCAGGGAGTTCTGCTCCATGTACCGATGGATCTTTGAGGATCCACCAGAGAGACATAACTGTTGTCGCAGAGTTTGTGTACCTTTACACCAACTCCAGTATCCCCCAATTTTGACAGTCCAATTCCAATAGATGCACATTTCTAGAGCTTTGCCTACCTGCTGTTGCCCTCTTTCTTAAAAGAGTGGGTGGGTAGGTGGAAATTCCATGGGGTAGAAAATGCACTGTGGAAAAGCCTAGCTTGTTTTTTTCTTTGGCTTAATGGAGGACAAAGCAGGTTGATCAGCTCTACCCCCTAGGCACACCCACATGAATGGTGCTATGGAAGCAGCTAACCCTATATTTTGGTTCTGATGGAATAGAACACACACATGTAGGGTCCTATCCAGATGCTTGTGTCAGTGAAGTAGTCTAGCCTTTCTTTCTCATAGAGAGTCAAGCTACATCTTAGACTTACTAAAGCTTTTCTTGTAAGTCAGGGCCCTCCTCCTCCCAATTATATTTGTTGCTTTTCTCTGAATTCCCTTCTCTTTTTCAATCTCCTTCAAGTAGTAAAGCACCCAGAACTGAACACATCATCACAGGGTGCAGCTGCAATACCGTCATACAGAATAGACTGTACCTTGTAGCTCTATAATGTCATGTTTCTGCTTATTTAGACCATATCTTGGACAAATTGGAATACTGGGCTGAAAGAAACCTCATGAGGTTCAACAAAGACAAGTGCAAAGTCCTGCACTTAGGACGGAAAAATCCCATGCACTGCTACAGGCTGGGGACTGATCAGCTAAGTAGCAGCGCTGTAGAAAAGGACCTGGGAGTTATGGTGGATGGGAAGATGAATATGAGCCAACAGTGTGCCCTTGTTGCCAAAAAGGCCAATGGCATATTAGGCTGCATCAGTAGGAGTATTGCCAGCAGATCGAGGGATGTGATAAATCCCAGTGTGGATATTCGACACTGGTCAGGCCGCATCTGGAATACTGTGTCCAGTTTTGGGTTCCCACTACAGAAAGGATGTGGACAAATTAGAAAGAGTCCAGCGGAGGGCAACAAAAATGATTAGGGGGCTGGGGCAGATGACTTATGAGGAGAGACTGAAGGAACTAGGCTTATTTAGTCTACAGAAGAGAAGACTGAGGGGAGATTTGATAGCAACCTTCAACTACTTGAAGGGTTGCTCCAAAGAGGAGGGAGCTAGGCTGTTCTCGATGGTAACAGAGGACAGAACAAGGAGCAATGGTTTCAAACAACAGCTGGGGAGGTCAAGGTTGGATATTAGGAAAATCTTTCTCACTAGGAGGGTGGTGAAGCATTGGAATGGGAGGTGGTAGAATCTCCATCTTTGGAAATTTTTAAGGCTCGGTTAGACAAAACCCTGGCTGGGGTAATTTAGGGGGAGTGGTCCTGCTTTTTAGCAGGGGGTTGGACTAGATGACGTCGTGAGGTCCCTTCCAACCCTATGATTCTATATCTGAGTAAGCATTGTTTTGTTGCCATCTTATTTGGCAAACTCATTTAATTTGCTTTCCATTATCAGTACTAAATCTCTTACAGCACTGCCATTTCCTAAATTCAATAGCTGTGCTTCACATTAGTTTAACTTATCAGACTCAAACCCCAAAGCTGAAGGGTTGGTCCGTACCCAGGTCCTCCCAAACTGAACTGTAGCATCCAGATACTTGCTATCTAGTTTGAGATGCTTGTCTTTCAATGGAAGAAATTACAAAAAAAGAGTTTCTTTCATAGGACTACTGTGGAATCCTTTCAAGAGGATCTTCATTATCAGTCTTTACTCATAGACTTTAAGATCAGAAGGGACCAGTACGATCATCTAGTCTGACCTCCTGCAAAATGCAGGCCTCAAGACCTCACCCACCCACTCCAGCAATAGGCCACCAACCTCCAGTGGGAGAAGATTCCTGGCTCATTGTAGTAATACGATTGGATTTCTCCTATAAAGTCAAAAGCTAAACCCTCAATTACTTCCATGGAAGGAGGATTGGTCCCTGTCACAGATTGCATCCCCCACAGGCCTCTCCAGTGGGGAGCATCTGAGGGGTGTAATTACCAGGGGAGGGGGTGGAGGAGGTTCCACAGCATTACCATTTTGGTCAACACCACTCTTCACGTCAGAGCAGCATGACCCAGTGGTCACAAAGTCAGTGGCACAAGCCTTTAGGGCAGAGCAGTTCAGCCTAGTGGCCACAGAGTCAATAGCACAGGCCCTCAAGTCAGGGCAGTTTGGCCTAATGTAGGAGAATGGGGGGGGAAATGGTGCCCTGATAGGGGGGCTCAGGCCCACCCACTCCAGCAAGCCCCAGCCCACCCTAGGGGTGCTGGGATTATGGCACCCCACCAGCAGGGAATCCCAACCAAAACACGCCAGCCTCTGGCTATTCTACCCCAGACCCTATAAGCCAGGCCCTCTGGGCTGCTTCCTACCTGGATAAAAGGTATTCCTCCTGTTTAGTCCTGGTCTGTGCCTGATACTCACTCCTCCGGGATCCACTTGCTGCAGTCCACATCAGCTGACTGTCACAAGATTCCTGCTGACTACTCAAAGGGCTTCCCTCTCCTGCAGCTGGGGACTGAGCACACTCCTGGAAAAGCACTTCAGACAAAGATCCTTCCACCTCCCCAGTCAGCCCCAACTGAGCTCAGCTGCCTTCCTTTATACTGGGGCAGCAATCGGAGCATGCCCAGCAGGGCTTAAGGGGTGGGGCTTCTGCCACCCACAGGGTTTGCTGAGCTTCTTTAGTGTGGGGTAGGCTCACCCTGTCACAGCCCCATACAGCAGATTTCTCTGGCTTTCATTAAAGTATAAAGTGTGTTGACAAATGTTAAAGTAAATCTATAGTTTGAGCCAATTTGTCTGCTCTTCTTAGCTCTAGTACAGTGATACTTGGACATCAGGAGCCAAATTATCAATCAGCATTACCCAGATATTACTCAAAAGAGCCACAGTTGTGTAAACTCGTTGTTTTATCGACCATAGTACTATGTATTCATATTTAAACAGTATGATGGGGAAATATAATTATTCTCATAGCAAATGTTCCAAACAAATCAATTTATCTCCAACTTCTTATCAAATTTGGAAATTGAAATATTCTATGTGAAGGCTAAGAAATGGAATTATGATTACAATCCAAAGGATCTACAATACCTTTTCCTATATGTCTTTTGTTGTCATTCTTTACAAAGATTCAGAGGGTAGAACGTATTTAATTTTCAGTGCTGCAGGCAATTTTGTACTCAAATCACAGCCCTGGAAATGTAAAAGTTGATCTTTATTTAGGTTTTAGAACCAGCAGAACATTATTTATAATCACTAGCAGTAAGGTTGTTAACTTTCTTTTAAAATAAAAAGTTTGCCTTTTGGTCTAAATGAACATCTAAGTTAAAAGACATTTCTAACCGTTAGTTTTAGGAGACATTAAAATCCTGAAATGATACTCTCTCTTCACTTAAACTCAAGCCCACATTTCCCCAAGAGACAAAGCTTTCCATTTGCAATTTTTCCATTCTATTTTTTTTTTTTTTTTGGCAAGGAAGATGGAAGGTGATTGTTGCATATCACTTAATACCATAAAGAGGGAGTTTTGTAGTAGACTATGGCAGGACAGGAGAACTAAGCAGAATGCCATTATCATTATCCTAATTTATATTATAAAAGAGGGAATATGTAGAGAGGGAGATGTATAATGCCATATAATGTAAGTGCACAATACATTACACAGCAGGTAGCTGTTCCAAAAATGGGGGAGCAGGGGAGCCAAAGACCATGGCCCCAAAACTATACAGCATAAAGACATGAGGGAGTGAAATATAAAAGAGAATATACATGGTATGTGAGTGCTATGCTTCACAGAACAGATACATTTACATTTTTTTTGTTTGTTTTTTAAGGAATCAGAGCTTGCTTGTCAAATATAAATTGTGAGGCCTCTCCATGCATAAGGGGTGGTGTGACACCATGTGGAAAGGCAGGACTGGGCAGAAAAGTCTGCGCTTTGTCCTTATTATTAATATGAAAAAATTACCTTTCTAATTCATAAGTTTTAAGGATTAATTTCAAATAGGAGGAATTTCACAAAACAGAAAATATGGTGATTTTAGTCTATATTTTATTTTGCATTGATTCTCTTAGCTAGCTACAAAATTACTACATGATTCATAGACTGTAAGGGACCGTGAGCATATAGTCTGACTTCCACCATAAGAGGCCAGGCCATAGAATTTTGCCCAGCAGTTGTCAGCGCAGTAAATTATTCTTCCCTACTACATAAGGAAACACTTTTAAACTCAAGCCTCATGACTTACAAAAATCATCTTAAAAGAAAATGAAAATATGAGTTGCTTTTGGTTTCCATAACATTATTACTAAAGAGGGAATTGGATACATGCTTACAATTATTTGGCAAAACCAACATTTCACAGGTAATTATATTTTAAATTCCCCATTATATTTCCCATCATTTATATGCACTGCGTTTCATCGTGTGATCTACAGCAATGGTTAATTAATGGAAGATGTGTGGCTAAATCCTTGCACTGCTTTGAAAAGCTGAACTTTAATGACTTTTAATGTATTATCAATAGGCTACAAACGCACAAAAAGTAAGTTGTTATGCTGACAGAAGAGTTAAAGGACTTAGATGCAGGATGGGGAACAGAGGCGCAGAGATACTAAGTAACTTGCCCAAGTCTATAGTACCATAATGATTTGCATGTAGAGCTCCCAAGTAGCAGGCTAGTATTCCCAACTACTGGAATTCCTTCCCCCTCTCTTTATATAGGAAGATTTCTGTGTCCTTGAATCACAGGGGGCCATTATTTTCCCTGTGTGGGGGGTCTTTAAAACAACATCAGGAAAAGGAGAACACAGGAATAGAGGATGTTTTGGTTTAAGGAAAAGTTTCTTGTAAAACAGCCACAGGTGAACAGAGGAAAGGAGGGTTAGGAGTAGTACCTGAAACCAATTGATTTTTTTAAGTTAGCTAGCTATCAAGTTGACAGTGTCCCTTCTAGTATAACCAGTTAGTGGAGGTTATTTATATAGCTGGGAAAAAAACCACAAAAAAATTCTGAAATATTTCCTAAAACTTCAAAACGTATTCACTATCGTTGTGCTTACATCCTTTGGAAGTGCTTCTCCGTTCCCACCAACATTTCAGCCTTCTAGTTCTACTCATCCAAATGCACCTAGTGAGATGATCTGAAGTTAGTGAACTCTATCTAATATTCACACCAGAAGACATACCCTTTGCAGACAGAGAAACAGGGATCCTCATCTCTTGGCCTCTTTAAGAGGAGTGAAAGCACTGAAGCAGAATGAAATCCCTTAAATGTGTCTCAGGGAGGAGCCTCCCAGTACAGAAACTGAGGAAGACAGCCACAAAGCTGCCTGCTGAAAATGCCCGAGTAAGTTTTAATGTAGGTTTATACTAAAGGGTGAAACTAAATATGGGGGGGGGGGTGATATCAGGGTGCCACACTTTGCACTATTACCAAGGCAGTGCTCCTTCCCATAGGCACACTGTACTCTGCATCCCTTTTCACGACAACACTTAAGCAGAGGCACAAGTTAAAGCATGTGCTTAAGTGCTCTCCCCCAAAAAAGGGGAACCTTTCTGAATTGGTAACATAATGCCTAAATAGAATGCTCATATCCATTCTGCAGAAAGAAACTAAGTTTGCTACATAAATTATTCACTGTGGCTAAGACACACAGCTTTTCAGGGCCCCAGATCATACCTGCCTGAGAGCCCCAGATCATACCTGCCAAGATCCCCAACACACAAATGCACTCGTTAAGAAAAATGTCACATTTTCTACTTTTGAAAAGTAAAATATGGATCATAAGGAACAACTTTTTATGCAGAAGTTCATTTGTAGACACAATCAAAACATTTTTTAAAACCAAAAACCGGCCTTTTTCTCTCAACTGGGAAATTGTTTTAATAAAAGTTTTCAGGGGTATTATTTTTAAAAAGTTGTTTTTCCATGGGAAATTTTTTAAAAAATTAGCATTTTAACTAGCTTAATGTATTTGTTGTTTTTTCCTAGCATTTGAAACTGAATTCTAAGCTCTGTCATGACTGTGAAGTACTCTGATGTCTTCGTTCTCTTTCTTCTTTTAAGAGTTTATAACTTTAATGTGAGTTTTATTTTCAGATATTCTAGTCCACAGCCCCAATCATACAAAATATTCCAATCAGACTGCTACCTGCCAACACTAGAATCCAGTGCTTTAGAGGGCTCCTCATCAGTGCAAAATGTACATGCATAGAGCAACTTGCAGGCAGAGGCTATGATACCAGTGTTTTGAAATCAGATCTGATACAAAGCCTGTGGCGACTTCTGTGGTACTATTAAAAATGATTATGCCACTGACTGTATGGCTTCTAAAACCTTGCAGGTTCTTTGGCTCTTACTTGGCATAGCTATTACTTTCTATTACTTGGCATATGGTGCAAGAACATTTGAATTTTTTATTGGCACAAGTGTGAGAGGAGTAAGCTGTTCAGAAAAGAGCTTCTTGTATTTATAACACTGGTCCCCAACCCTAAAAAAATCAAAATACTAGTGCTTCTTTAATAAAATATGTTGCAAAATTGCAGAGTTGGTTTTTGTTTTGTTTTAAATTCTGTGAGTTAAAAAATATAAAAAAGACTAACGATTTACCTTTTTTGCACTTTCATCATAATAAAGATTTAATTAAATTAATCCCAGATAGTATTTAAATGGAAGATTTATAAAAGCCTGAACCCAGGGCAAATATACAAAGGAAATGCTGTTTAATGTAACCAGGTGCACAAATAGCCAGTGAAGTCAAAAGACTTTCATACAGACAAGAGGGATCTGAAATATTAAATGGATGCAATGATGCAGTATGTGATAATTAACATTTTGGTAGAAATTATCTATTTCTTCTATTACATGGATTATATTTCAGTCCATAACAATAATGGTCAAGATTTAGATTATAAAACAGGTTTTCAACAAAACCTACTTCTCTCAGTTGAGGAGTTTGGGTCAGTGGAAGCCTGTCCCATAACATAAATGCAATAGCCTATTTTCCAGAGTGTTCAAGTGAAGATAGATCTTTTAAAAATCTTAGTTCCTGTTTGGGCACCTAATTAAGCAGGCCAAATTTTTTAATAGTGCTCAAATCACTGGGTCCTTCTGAAATCTATAATATAGATATAAATATTAACAGTGAATTCCCAGGGCTAGTGTGATGGTCAGCTCACATCCAGGCTCACCTCCATACAGCTAATGGCTCTGTTTGGTAAATTGCTAATTAGCATTGTTACTTGCTTGAATGCAAGTGTTTTGAGCCAAGCACTAGATACCCTGGATTCCTATGACACTAATTATTCTACAGACTTCATCAAGCTGCTGAACCCTCATATGTAAAGCTCCCACTTTTTCAACATATTAGCCTGTATCTGTTCTCTCCAAATAGTTTTGAAACATTCTCCCCTCTGTGCTTCTGCACACTTTCCAGTTTATACATTTGCCTCAGAGACTGCCACCATAGGTCTCACTTCACACCCTCCACCAAATTCCCTCATTCACCTGTTTTCACTCCACTCCAGTCACAGCTATTTTTTCCATTCAGGTGTTTGAACTTCATATTTTTGTTATAAACGAAACTCCCCAAGTTTATACATTTCAATTATATTCACTGGCAGCAGCTTTCTCTCACCTGGTCCTCAGTGGAGACTGGGGCCTCAGATACCAAGTCTGCAAAGGGGCTTAAGCACTGAAAGCCTAGTTTCAGAAACTGTTGAAATCCACAAAACCCCTATTTGGTGGCCACTGAATCCTGTGGGCACCTAAATTTTCTCAGTGCTTATGTTTTTGCTGTAGACGTTCTCAAGGCACCTAAGTTTCTACCTGTGAACATATGCAATGCTACTTCAGGCAGGTGCCCAGATACCTGTTATATAGCTCAGTTTAATCATGATCCACAAACCAGGGTAAGACAGGCAGAGGGATAGCTCTCTTCCCCATAGGGCCTACTCTGAGAACACCTAACTCTCCACAAAATGTGACTGGGGAAAAGAAGAGGTGACCTTCCTTATAATCTTTAGCATAATGGTTCAAGTACTCACTCAGGACAAAGAAGACCCAAGTTTGCATCCCACCATTCCCTGATGAAGAGAAGGGATTTGAGCCTACCTCTTAGGTGAGTGCCCAAGTCACTGGAACATGGGACATTCCGATGTGGATTTTTCCTCTCATTATTTTTTGTTGAAGCTGTCCACATTAATTACATTGTTGAACTGGGACAGAGCCAGCACCTAAGCCCCCTTGTAGATCTGGGTCTAGGTGACCAACCTTATAATATAAACAGAATAATTATAACCTCAACTGAATAAGCCCCATGGAAAGGAGAGTGGATTAAGTAACACGAGTCCTATTGGGTTTTGAAGATGGGAGCTCGGGAGTACCAGGGCCGTTTGGTACTCACTCAATAGGTAGAATATTGAAAATTGTTTTATCTAGATACAATGCGTAGTGCACAGTAAAAATCTAGTGTTTTTAACAGTGCTTCTTAAATCTCTATTTTTTAAATAAAACTCTTTTACTCTAACTTATTCAGAGAGCAGCTGTGTGTTTCTGGGATGTCTTCAGGGTAAAGACTGTTTGCTGCTATTAGGCAATACCAGTACATATTAGGCTACAAAAACAAATTTTCATTATATTTACATTATGCAAAACAATATAGCCCATTTCATTTAATACATGTTAGTGCATTGTGACATAAAAGTACATTAATATTGCAACATGTTCCATTATTCATAACAGGAGAATGAGAGGGTTTTTAAAAACCAAATGGTGTTTTACCTGGAAAAAGCAAAGATGAGGACTGCTCTTTGAAACAGTTCCAGAGGAGCTCTATTAAAGCAGAAAAAGTATTTGTTGGCAGTAATTGGAAGCCCAGATTTGCAATGGCTCTTCTGTATGCCATTCTGTTTTCCCCTTAGGAGAAGAATTAAAAGTTGTTCTGGGAACAGCATGGGGAGAAAAACAATCAAGATTTTCTAACGAGTTCTGTGCTAGTCTGAAAGTAGAACACTGTACTTTATAGTCTTGTCACACAGGGTAATGACAGACTTGTACCCCTGATACCTTGTGAGTTCAGCACCTCAAGAAATGCAACTAGGGTGACATCTTGTTGGTGCTGCTGATGGAGAAAGGTGGCAGGGCACTGTGATTGTGTGTGACTCTCATGATGATGATAAGTATCACCTCGACAGTCTTGAAAACTAAAACCCAATATTTAGCCACAGGACAGGTGGACAATTGGCAATGAGGTTACAAGATTCCCCATGTGATTTTCTTCAATTTTGCCCTGAAACACGAGGTGATAATTCACTTTCTATAGTATAGTTTTTGTCCTAATTTGTTAAACTGTACCTGTGGTTTTTAGCCATCGATAACCAAACTGAAACCACCAAATCATGTGTCAGTAAGCTGCCATCCCCTGGCAACTGTTGGTCAGCAACCACCTAAACTAGCACTAACTTGGCAGCCTAGAGGCAGAAATGCTATTGTCCACTTCCCATACTTGTCATCTATCATTAATTATTGTTTGTATTTTAATAGCACGGAGGGCATCTCTCAAGGTTCAGGGTCTTCTGAATGTAGGCACTTTACAGACAAGTTTCTTCTTTAGAGTACTCAATCTAAATTATGATAAAATGAAATGTGGATGAAACAACCGGGTCTGGGAAGGGAATGAGGAAACACTAAAGCAGGTAAAGCTGAGATTTTAGTTCATCTGTTGTCTTTTCAATGTTTTATATGTGTTATGGCAGAGATGAACTTTTGAGGAATTTAAAGGAGGGTAAACCAGCTATTTGCAGGGTTTTGCTTTTTGTGGTTTATGCATAAAGGGTAGCTCTGAAAAGAAAGAGTCCCATGTGAGTATTTTTAAATAAAATTAAATATTTGTAGCATTTATATATGTAGCTTTTACCACTTTGTAGCTTCCAACATTACAGGTCAGTTTAAAAGTAAAAAGAAATCTTAGAAAATACATCGTCCCAGACAGTGAATGTTCTGTACACTATATATTAGAAAATAATGAATTACTAAATAAATAAATAACTCACACTTTGCCTCAATTTAAGAAGCCCAAAGCAGCTCATCAGAGGAACAGCTCATCTATATAAATATCTCCGTGTCTAGCTGGCTCTTGAACACAGTTAAATTAAGGACCCGGTAATTATTTTGAAATGTGATTCCTGGAACTCATTCAGTAAACAGCAATGGTGAGTCCATGCATGTTTTTTTTCCCCTGTGGAAATGATTAATCATATTTGCTAACTCCTATTTCTACAAAACTTGACAATTACTATTAGTGACAGATATGGCAATTTCCTGCAACATCCTGGACAAAAACTTTCATTGGCAGCTACAATCTCTTGAAAGCTGCAGATGATCTCTTTCATGGGTTTTAGTTTGTGTGTGTCCTTTAGTGTCTAAGGAGTCCAATCTTTGAGCCACAGACTCACTGGCAGACATTGCTGGTGGTGTTGGGAGGCAGGGTTGGATCATGATTGTTGATTTTTTTCTTCTCTGGCATTTTTCTGTGACCAGGGTGAGGCAATTTTCCTCAAAAGTGATTGTTCCTTCTCTGATAAGTCTTTGCTAGTTAGCCCTGTCTTTGGCTACTGTCTCCTAGCATGTGAGGTCAATGCCACATCTTTTGATGTTTGTATGGAGGCTGTTTTTAAAATGTTTCTTTTGGCCTCCCTGTTTCCTTTCTCCTTTAATGAACTGGGCACACAGTGATAGTTTTGAAGGCATGCATCAAGCATATGCACACATTGCCTGCTCCACCTCTGCTGGTGTTGGATAATCAGGGCCTGCACACTGAAGATGTTAGCCCTCATGAGGAGACTGATTTTAGTGTGACATTGTTTTGCTGAACTAGACTAACATGGCTACCCCTTTGGAACTTGATGTTAGTACAGTGATCCTCCAACATTATGTTGAGAACCTTCCAAGGAAGTACTGAGGCTGGAGTTCCAGGTTTTTCAGGTATTTTCTGTAAATCTTCCTGGTCTCACAGCCACAGAGGAGAATTGGAATCACCCTCACTTTGTATGGCTACACTAGGCCATTGAAATGAAGGGCTTCCTTAATTCGAACTAATAAGTTTGAATAGAGTATTCAAACTAAGGGGTTAATTTGAACTAACTAGTTTGAATTAACCAATGTGGCCATGTTAATTCAAACTAATTTTTTAGTTTGAATTAACCAGCCATTGAAATGAATGGGGATCGCTAATTCGAACTAAGCAAGTGTTTTTGTGAACTTCAGGAAGCAGTTAAGGGTTGTTTGTAGGTTCTCCTTTGAGTGTGCAACTACAGCACAATCATCTGCATACTGGAGTTTGGATATTGTTGCCAATTTTACTTTAATTCTGGAACAGAGGCAAGAGAGATTGAAGAGGTTGCAAACAGTCTAATATTGGATGCAAATTTCCTGTGGCAGATTATTTTAGATTAGTGTTTTCATAGCTGTTGGAAAAATGGAAATGAGAGCAGATGGTTCAATAAGATTCTATCAAGAATTTTCCCAGCAATGGAGAGGAGGGCAGTGCCTCAATAGTTGTCACGGTCAGCCCTATCTTCCATTTTGAAAATAGTGTTGATGTTAGTATTGCAAAAGTCCAGGGCTGTCCTGACGGTGGGGGAACAGCTGGAGCGACAGCCCTGTTGGAGGCTGTCAGAGGCCGTACGCCAGCCGGCCCCACCCGTGAAACAGAGTGACAATGTGCTGGCCCACTCCCAGGGGCAGATCAGCCAGCTCAGATGTGGGGCAGGAGCATGGAGCCTGGCCTCTGGCTCAGGGTGGCCCCAACCCCCCCTCCAGTGCCAAGGGGGTGGGCCTCCCACAGGATGCTTGGCCCTGGGCTCTGCCTTCCCCTAGGGATGGCCCTGCATAAGTCAACAGGTATTTCTTCAGTGCACCAGATTTTGAGAAACAGTAAATGGAGCTTGTTTGTCAGTATTTCTCCCCACATTTTCAGTACTTCAGCTGGTGTGCTTTCAGGATCAGATGCCTTATTATTCATTTGATTAATTGTTTTACAGACCTCCTCAGGTGTTGATGGACTGGCGAGAGTTTCCCAGACTGTGAGCTGACAGATGCAGTCAATGATGTCATCAGTCACAGTTGATTCTTAAGTTAGAAGTTTTTGGTAGTGTTCCTCTCAGTACTGTTTGATGAATTCATTGTCATTGAGAAGGGTACAATCCTCTTGAGATCTCAGCAGTGTGAAGCTAACATAGGCTTGGTCCATACAGGGTCTGTCTCTCACAGAAAAAGCTCTGCATATCATGTCTATCAGTGAATGCTTGAATAGCTTTGAATTTGCTTTTTCTTTCTACTATTTATTTTTGATTTCTCAGATCCTCCTTTGAACCACAGCTTTGAGCTGATGGAAAGAGCTCTGTGTCTGACTAGATGATGGATGATTTTGCCAGTCACAGAAAACTTTCCTCTTCTGCTCCAAGAAGACTGTGATCTCAATGTTGTGGTTGTCAAACCAGTCCTCATGACAGCAGATAGCAAAGCCAATGGATTCCTCACAAGTTTTATGGATTGTCTGTTTTAAGGTTCCTGGTCTTCTTTGACACTTGTGTTGTTGTTTCCAGATAGGTACATGGTCTGTTTTTCATGGAGGTGTTATTGAAAGTTCTCTTGGTACTCTGAGGATTAAAGTCTTTATATGTTGCTTTGACACCTAAGTGATTTGATTGCTTTCTAGGTGTTGGTGCAATTCTGATGGTCATGGACTGACCTCACCAAGCAGTGGTCAGCCCAGCAATCCCTCTCATGACTTGGGTGATTTGGACATCTCTTAAATTCTGTGCTCTTACAATTACATAATCCAAGAGGTGCCATTGTTTTGAACAGAGGGTTTGCCAAGTTATTTTGTATCTGTAGATCCATCTGAAGTTTGTATTTGTGATTACACGGCCATGCTCTGCACATTTGCTGAGTAGGAGGATGCCATTGGAATTGGTTTTGCCCACTCCTTCCTTCCCAGTGGTTCCATGCCATGTGCTAAGGTCTCAGCCAATTCTAGTGTTAAATCCCCTAAGAGGATAAGAGATGTCTGGTTTTGGAATGGGTGATAGAATTCTATCAAGGTCAGTGTAGAAGAATTCTCTCTCTTTTTCAGCATCAAGTGTTTGTGTATATGCACTAATTATGGTGGCAAATGACTTACTGTCCAGTTGGATACAGAGGGTGATAAGGAGTTCATTGATGCTGCCAGGGAGCTCAGTCAGGTGATTAACTAGAAGGCTCTTGATTGTAAAGCCAACATCGTATATTTGCCTGTCACTTGCTGATTTCCCTTTCCAGAAGAAAATGTAGCTGTCTATTTTTCTTCTCAAGTGGCCTTTGTCTGACTGTCTTGTCTCACTGAATCTTTCCCTTGGGGCCGCCACTTTAACATAGTGGAGAAGCTTGTGTAAACTGAAGACCCTAAGAGCAATGCTGGCAGGAGTCTAGAACTCCTGGTAAGATCACCCATGGTAGCAAGTTTGAGGGAGAGTTACCAGACAAAGTTCAGCCAAACACAACACAGCACAATGGCAGAGCAGATGGATGAAGCAGGACTACCTCTCAACAGCTATGGAGGCAGATGAAGGTTGTAATAGAAGAGAAACCTCCAGTTGTCTTGGATTTCTTTGAACCAGACACAGATGCTTTTGCCATAATTTGTGAGACTGCTGGTGCACAATGGCTCTCCCACACACAACTACTCATGCATAAATATCTCACAGGAAGAACTTTTTCCCCACAAAAATCCGATAGCAATGAGTGAGTAGCAATGAGCATTGGTGAAATGGTCACCAGGAGTCTCTAGTCACAGACCACATGCAGGTGGTGGCCACAAGATGGTAATTTTGCTGGGGAATTCAGTGTACACAGGAAACCATGAATCCTAGGAAAACTTGATTCAGGTGGGAGAGAGGCATATGCCTCCACCCAAGAGAGGTGATGGCAGTGTATCACAAAGCCTGAGTGTGGGTGCCCTGACTGGACCATAGGGAGAAAATATCATGGTAGGGCAGTTGCCCTGAACTGTGACAACTCATTTTAAATTATTACATATTTTAAGAACATTATCCCATTGTATATCATTGTCTGTGGTCTGGCTTTTCTTCTGTGTGAGAAAACTGTAAACTATGGAATAAATGGCTTTGTTTGACATCCTACAACAAATGAAATTATAAAATATGGATTCTTCAAAAGTGTTGGTACAAAATTGAATCTTAAAAGACAAACAACAAATATTTAAGCTACACAGAATGTAAATGACATCACATAAACAAAATTAAAAAGAGAATGTTTTAATAGAAATAGGAGGCAAGTGGCAATGGGTAACCTCATTTTAAGCTTTTCAGTTAAATATTGTAAATGATTCTCCAGAAGAATCCTTCAGCAAGCACATGTTCAATACAGAATTTATTAAAGAAAAATGTTATATTTTAATTAGTGTAGCTATCCTACATAAAGCATGTTGGGTGTGTTGAATAGCACTGGAAACTTTAGAACTAGATGCTTCATTTTTTAAAATCCTTGTAGCATGAAGATTGTTTCCTATAATTTCCATGACAAAAGCCATGTACATTTGTGGATACCCAAGTGGGACTGCATAATTAAAACCCTGCAGGTCCTGAGTGACCTCAGCTCCCATTAATTTATGGTATGATGATTCAGTAGAAGTTGACAGGATGTATACTTTAGCAGAAGGTCTTCAGCACCTGTAATGAGCAGGCCTTTGATTAAGGGGTGCCACTACTGAATTTTGCATAGCTTTTTCATGGAAGTTACATAGTCTAACAGTTGTTTCACATAAGGATAAAATGATTGAAGCACCTGAACCCTGATTCCACAAGTTATTTAAGCATGTGCCTTATTTCAGGCATCTGTGTAATCCTATTAAATCCCCAGTTGCCAGCTCCATTTATCACACTCATACAATTATTTAATCGTAATAATTTTTCAAATACCTTTTCCTTTATTATTCACATGTAATAACTATCATGGTATTTACTATACTTAAAATGGATACTACAAGTACGGTATACTGTGATATGCAGCACAATATGCTACAGTTTGGTTAACATTTAATATTAAAAACAACTACTGTGGCTGTTTTTAAAATACAACATACATGAACCTGACCCACAGGAGAAATGCACATTGATTTCTAGCCTTTGTGACTGCTTTTCTATAGGTGACTTACTACAAGAAATTTTCTGGCAGCAGATGGGTTTGGAAATAGGTTTTTAAATAAATGTTGAAAAAACAAATCTCAAATTTTTATTTGTGAGTATTTCCACTGGAAACCTGGCTCTATGAATTATGTTCTGCTCACCTGGTAACAAAAACCACACAAGTGAGTTTTTGTCCAATGAAATAGCTCAAATTCTGAAATGTGAATACGTAATACTTATTTTTAATTTGTGAGCTGTCTATCGCCTTAATTACATTTGCAGTATCCAGTTATCAGACCACTTTGAACATGAAAAAATTTGTAAAAATCATGAACTTTTGTGGTGAAGTCATGAACAAAAGGAATAGGTACAACGCAATTTTTGCTGAATTTTTTTCCCCAGCAGTAGTTGTGCTATATTAGAAATTTACACACAAACCAAAATTGAGCAATTCTATAGCTATAAAGATAGAAGCTGAACTCAAGGGATGACAGACACAGACTTGTCATGCCATGGAGGAGCGAAAGCTGCTTCTACGAGATCCGCTACTCCTTTTATTGTAATGAACAAACAAGTTATATAAGATCAAGATAAGCACGGCAAGCATTCCTGTGCGAGAACATAACAGGGTACTAAGACATAACAAGATGAATATGCTCAGTGTCTCTCACACTCCCCCCCTATGCCTGCCCAGCACATCTGCAGGTGGATGGTCTGTGATCATGCATCAAGGTCATCCGGGTGTGCCCAGACGTGTCGTCTCCAGGTGTGCCCAGGCGTACCATCTCTCTGCACAAGCACAGGCCATGAATCCCTACATCTCCCCCTTTCTTGTTAAATAAGCAGGCTCCAAGGAACCCTGGAGCCGTTTGTGGAGGAGGGCAAGGATAGAGCGGGAGAGCTGATAAACAGGGGGGCGGGGGGGGGAACGACAAAGGGAAAAAGGGGAAGGAATACACTGAATAAAACAGCACAGAGCAATTAAAACAGCAAGGGCAAAAACACCATAGCCAAACAAAGCTCGGAGGGGGGCAAGATCCGGTAGCCACCCCGTGAGCCAGTCCCAAAAACCACTGAAGCCGACATCTTGGGAGATGCGCGCTGTGAGGTTCTTGAGCGCCGTGAGGTGGTCCTCAATGGAGTGGCTGTTATCAGTAAGATTAAAACAACACATATTGCAAAGAGCAGAACAACCATAATGATGCTTAAACAAAAGAAAGTCAAAGGCAGCGCGGTTATCAAGGATTGCATCTCAAAGTTCATGTTGTTCCGCATTAAGAAGCGCAATGGCTGAGGAGGTAGCGTTGATAGCTTTGGCAGCATAACAGGCCAAACAAGTAAGCTGGATATGTGAATCCACCGCCAAGGCAGGAACACCCACAAGTGAAAGCGCCAGAGAAACGTGTTCTGCTTGACTAAGCAGCTTGACGGTGGGATTGCAGGAGGCATCCAGCGGGACAGCGCGGCGGCTGCGCTTCTCCAAGAAAGGGATTGAGGGTAGGACAATAGTCAATCTACTAAGACAACAAAAACACCTTCGGAAAGGTTAGCAGGGACATAACTGAAAGTACAAAAACCACAAAAAAAACCCAACCCTTAGGGAGAACAATATGGGCATAATTAAAAAAAATTCATAGCAAAAAAACAATTAAGCGCAGGACCCGGAGAGGAAAAACATCCCCGGGGAACCTTAGCATGCGTGCAATTAACAAAATTGGCACACGTGACGTTTCCGCTACTGGCAACATAGGGGGTATGAAAAAAAAAGCATCAGGGGGCTTGCGCATGGTAATCGAGCCCCAAGAGGAAAGGGTTAAATAATTGACCAAGAAATTAAAAAAATAAAAATCCCCAAGGACGGTATCATTCTGAACATCAAAGGACTATTTACAGACAGAAATAAAACACGAGCCAAGAAGTTGGCCAGCCTCCACCTCGTTAAAGAGGCAAAAGTAAGAGATATTAACAGTAGCAGCAAGGCGGCTCCAGATGTTGTAACCCATTCGGTCCCGGAGGGAGGGTGCCAAGGCCACCGGGGCTGGCACAAGGCAAGCTAAAATCAAAGAATTAATAAGGAATTGGGTTTCTCCTTGGTGTCCGGATTCAGAGTCAACTGGAAGTTGGGGATCGGATTGTGCAGCCCCTGGCGCCACGCCATCGGGGGCTGGTCGAACACACCGAGCTGGGACCCACAGCGGACCTGTTGGAAAAAGCACAGCGGCATAGCCTCGCCCCCAAGTAATCAAAGGCACGGGCCCCTGCCATGCAGGATCAGGCAATTGGCGATAGTACACATTGGGGTGTGGCAGGGACCCCTGACTTCGATAGTGACG
>ML685766.1:6802959-6884522 GCA_007922175.1 Pelusios castaneus
AAAATAATATCCCAAGAGGCACAAAAGGAACAAGGGTGAGGGTGGGGTGAGTAATCAGTGGCAAAGGAAAAGGGAAAAGTACAGCTGCAAAGGATGCAGCAAGAGGCAGTCTGTAAGAATGTACTGAACGCCGAGTTAAGAAACAAGGAAGGGGTGGGATAAGTAATCAGTGGCAGAGGAAAAAAGGTACAGTGGCAGATAATCTATAAGGAATTCAGCAAAAGGCACTGAAGGCCTGCAGGGCAAGGCTCAGAGCAATCTTTAGGAGCTTGCAGACTAAACACAGAGGAATCACAAAAAAAAGGCAGCAAGGGGCTTTGGAAATTCGGGAAAAGAGGGAAACAGCAACGGAGGACTTAGGGTGTTCGGGGAAAAATAAAGACACAGAGGCACTTATTTAACAACCTAACAACAACTATACAACTTATACTAATAATAAACAACAACAAAACAAAAAAAAGCAATACAGCAAAGCAATTATCTTTAATCTAACAACTATAACCACACAATATAACAGGTAATAACAAACAAATATCCCATTTAACTACCACTAAACACAAACACAACATTAAATTCTAACAAAACTACAACTTATACAAACTAATAAAATACAACTTCACAAAACTGAACCTAAACCAACTAATAAAACTAAACCTAATAACACACCTTATACTATACTGGTCCTATTAATCAGGGGGAGCAGTCCCAAAGGCAGAGTGGTGTGAGCCCAGAATACAGTTCCTGAGGGAATTAGGGGATGGTGGCTGTAGCAGTGGAAACAGCTGAAGGCAAAGAGCCCCTGGACAAAGCATGCAAAGGCAGAGCTTAGCAGCGGCACAGGCTTTTCTTTAAGCAGCAAGGGAACTGCGGAGTTAAAAATAATTTCAGGCACAGACCAAGGAATTAACTTAAATCTGTCTGCTGGGGAAGCAAGGCCAGCAGCTAAAACAGGAAAAATTTGCAAAAGGAGGGCCTTACCAATTCCCAGAACAGCAGCAGGAATAGAGGCAGGAACAGCAACAGCATCAGAGGATGCAGAGGAGGCTCAGTGTAAGGGGCCCGAATAAGGGGGCCAATCCACAAAATGTTGGGCCAACAAATCATTGACATGTCTAAAAATGCGTTGATGAATTGGGCTAGTCAGGTGGCCATTCGGCAGCGCGTATCACTGTGACATCAGTGCTGGTACCTCGAAGGCCAGTAAAAAAACGGCTGTGCAATGTAAGAGTTAACATCGGCCGAGGCCCGTGAATGTGGGTAGTAAGGGCGAACACTGAAGAGTCGGAAGGGAGGGTGGAGCCAAAACATCCATCGCCCCGCTCTTTGTGCTCTGCCCCGGGGACCAGGGAGGGGAGTAAAATTAACTGGGCTATCGAGGATCCCTTTGGCAATTGTTGAGGGGGGTTGGTCCATACTTGGACCTTGAGGACCCCAGTGTAGTCGGCATCAACCACGCCGGGGATGACAAAAAACCCTTTACAACCGGCATGGGAACGTGGCAAAATAAGACCAACTACATGTGGGGGGAGGGGCCCCATTACCTGCGTGGGGATGACATGCACCTCACCAGGAAGCTGAAAGTCGGTAGCAGTCTGTAAAATTAAGTCTAGGCCGGCACTGCCGCTAGTGGCGGCGCGGAGGCGCCGGACGGGGACGGTGGCGGCAGCAGGGGCGGTGAGGGTGAGGTCGGGGGTGAGGGGGGGCTGATGTGTCATCGTGACGGTGTCGTCTGCGTTAGGTGTATGGGTGACTGGGCAGATCGCCATAAGTGCGGCCAGTTCCTCCACGGAAAGGTCTGCGGTACGGCGGGCAGTCTCAGCCATTTGCTGCACTGAGGACAGTCGAACTGAAGAATCAGAATCAGGGGATTTTGGAGGGCTCGGGGGACTGGGAGGGGGCTGGACAGGGGGGATAATCTGGGGGAGAGACTGCGGTGGAGGGACAATAGAAAGAGGAGTATGAGTGGGAGGTGTCGGTGGCGCACAGCGCTCAATGGCATCTCAACAAAGGTGCCAAGATTGGAGCACCTTGATACCTGCACGAGGCTCAGCGTGCAGGGTACGGCTGATGTGGTCCCAATCCTCCAAGCGGAGGGTTCCAGCATCAGGATACCAGGGGCATTGGCCGTGAACCTCATGAATCAGCGCCTTAAGATCATTAAATGTAAAGGAATGTTGAGCCTTGCGCAGTAAATAAGCCAACTCATTACAGTGGCTGATCTGTGCATTAGACAGGGAGGCCCCCATACTCACCGGGATCCAAAGATGTACAACGCATCTGTAACCCTTGCCGGGCGAGGTGAGTGGGAGCGGCAGACAGATAGCAGACGAGAACAGAGATTGCTTTCCCTTGTGCGAAACAGTGAATGCACCACACAGCATTACTGAGGCCGGAGCCCCAAATGGACAAGTCGCTAAACTTGCCTGTGTGCCCAGGGTGGGAAAGCAGGAGAAATCTAAAAAGTAGACAGAAGACAAGTAAACAGGGACCTGTGCCCCACGGATGGGCGCCAGATGAAGGGATGACAGACACAGACTTGTCATGCCATGGAGGAGCGAAAGCTGCTTCTACGAGATCCGCTACTCCTTTTATTGTAATGAACAAACAAGTTATATAAGATCAAGATAAGCACGGCAAGCATTCCTGTGCGAGAACATAACAGGGTACTAAGACATAACAAGATGAATATGCTCAGTGTCTCTCACGCTCCCCCGCTTCGCCTGCCCAGCACATCTGCAGGTGGATGGTCTGTGATCATGCATCAAGGTCATCCGGGTGTGCCCAAACGTGTCGTCTCCGGGTGTGCCCAGGCGTACCATCTCTCTGCACAAGCACAGGCCATGAATCCCTACACTGAACCTCTTAGTCAAGAGTCCACTATTATTATTTCTGTACAGGTTATATCATATTTTCTTCCACCTCTTGCATCTTCAGCAAAGAACAGTTGCGTAATAATATTGTTGCTTTGCATCTATGCAGAACTCACAGTAATTCACAAAGTGGGCAATCATTATTTCAGCTTTTACAGATGGAATAAATGAGTTTTAAGTGACTTTTCCAAGGTCAGTGGCTAAGTCGGGAGGCACAGCCATGTCTTCTGATTCAATCTTTGTGCTCTATCTATTAAATGTAGTATGGGAAAAGACGGCTACAAAATATATAGGATGCAGACTGTTTCTTTCACCATCCGCATGAAACCTAAGCTATCAAGTAATTCTGTTAAAATCTTACGGTTCTCGAACTGTAAGAAGATTTCAGGGTTTCTTGTAGGTTTTTCTCTACAAAGAACTTTTTACTGCACTTTCCATTTGCAAAATAACTTTTTATTTGGAGTGATTTATTGTAAGGAGGAGCTTGAATGAGATCAGAAAAAAATATAGGATAGAAAAATCATAGCCAGATAATATTTAAAAAGGTATACTTTTCCATAAAATGAAAAAACAGATATTGAAGAAAGTGGAGACTGTGGTAGTGTATATTGGCCAAGTTAATTCTTCAGCAGGCATAGTAGAAAATGAATGATACACTGAAGGCAATAACAACTGCAAATAAGAAAGGAATATTTCAAGAAGGTCACGGATATTATGGGAAAGAACATCAAGCACAGCCATGCAGATATAGCAGGAAAGATCTTCATATAAAATTCTACATAAGAAATTATACACCAAGAATTAAGTCTCCACATAGAAAATGATAGCTACAAGCAGACCAAGCAAGAAAAGCACTGAAAAGAAAAAAAAATTAGGAAAACTGTGGCATTGATAGGTAACAACAGTATAAGAGGAAAGAACCTATAAATAGTGACGGCAGTTAAAAAAGACATGATGAGTAAGCCTTCATGCCATTTCAGGGTCTCTGTTTAAATAAGAGTCCTACTGTCAGCAAGTAAGTACAGTAGCTCATTCTCTTCTGAGTTATAAATAACCAAAGAAGACAACTGAATAGATGATATCTAATCTCAGCTGTGGACTATTCTCAGTTTAATGGCATTTGTGATTTCCATAGACACCGGAGTGCAGAATTAATGCCAAGCATCTGTCCTGGGCTGGCTCTAACTCATGTGAAAATAAGTTGCAATGCATTGCTGTCCAAGGTGAGAAAGATACACTGTCAGAATTTGGAATCAATATAAGAAAATTGAGAAATTTAAGAACATTATGATAGAAATAAGACAATTCCAAGGTTAGTTTTTATATGTGATTCTTCTCTGCAAAAAGCAGACACTTTAAATAAAATAATAGTCTGAAAGTTTTATGACAGGACTAAGACTCTGACAGGAAATTCTTACTAGAATACAATTGTTTCCCTGTAGGCAATAGAAGGGTATTTGGGATCTCTTAGACAATCACTAGGGGAGCCCAAGGTGTGAAATCCTGACCTCATTGAAGTCATATTGCCATTGACGTCAATAACAAGTCCAAGCCCGATCATAAATTATGTGTCTGGACACAGAGACCAATAATTTATAACCTGCAAATTAGAGAACTGAATGGATGAAATAGATTCTTCTAGTGAGTCCTTTAAAATATCAACAGTCACAATCCTAAATTCTAGCAATAACCATATTTTTCTATGTTGAGAAGACGACTACTAAATTCACTGTGATGTGGCAAACAAAAACTTTCATCTCTAGGTCAATTTCAATAACTAGCCCAACTCCAACCATGATACTCAAAAACTCGGTGTGATTTAAAGTGTTCAGAAAAGTCCTTTGTAGCCGTTTAGTCATGTGATTTTAATGTTGGGAGGTGGGGGGGGGGAAACAAAATAAACATTGAAAAATTCTTCTTGGAAAAGGCTTAAGCAAAATATTGAATAGTTACCTGGAGGTTAATGTTGCCTGCATCACTGATATAAGCCTCTTTTAAAAGATGGCAATTGTAGATCCTAGTATATGTAACATTTTAAGATTTGCTGATTCTGAAATTGCAGGGGAAGTGAATTACAGAGCTTACAATTGCAGAGCAGGGCAACACTATGCACTATGTTATGGTTCAATAGCCTTATGAAATAGAGTGAACATTAGCAGACAGGTATGTGAGAAAGTGGAACTTGGGAACAACTGAACAGAGATAGCTTTAAAATTATCACTGAATCCCCATGAATAAAGATTCTAGCCAGATCCTTAGCTTGTTTTATGTTAGCACAGCTTCAGTGAAAGCAATGGAGTTATGTTAAAATATACTAGCTAGGGAACTGTCTGGTCCCTCTGTTCCCAACACCATTAGATAGGGCTGTCACTGTGATGATTTTTGTTGTGGTTGGTTTGTTATTTAAGAAGCTTGCTCTTGTATGGATTGGTGAAATGGATCCAAGAAAAAAGTAACTCTTCACCCCCAGATCTACACCAAGGTATATAATTGAAATCAATCTGAAGATGCTGACGTAGTCAGATGCTTTTCTCTTCATTTTTCCATTTTCTTACATTTTGGCTATTCTCATTCTACTCTCATGCAAAAACTGAATTACCATGAGTAAAGCTATCATCTTATAATATTTCCAGCTGGATAGGATGCATAAGTGCCAGATCTTTCATGAGAAAGACTTTTCTTTGTTTCTAACTCTTTTTACTGTAAATATTACAAGATGGTGCCTATACATAAATGCTTTCCTTTGTCTTCAATAACATACCCAAATCTTGAAGAGAGGGTGGGACTATGTTTATATAACAGTGGGAAATTAATTAAAAATACAGTAAGGTAAGTCTGTCATTCGTTTTGAGATAATTGACTGTGATTTCCCATTTTCTTTCAAACTGGTCCTTGTTCTGTCTTGTTCTTCCTTAAACTTGCTCCAGTGCAAGGTTTCCCTGATCAGGCTGAGCCATGCTGCCTTTGTGGTTCTGCTGGCATCATCCACTTTGTTATACAACAGTATAAACAACAATAGCAGAAGGTCTAAATCCATGCATTTTGCACATTCATCAAAATTGCAATCATTAAAGTAAAATTTGGCTCAACATCCAATACTAGGACAATTACAATCAATGTTCACGTTTCGTTGCTTTAAATCTACTGAACCACTCCAAACTTGGCTTGTTTTACGGATCTCATTGAGGCTTAAAAATGAAATAATATCTAAAAACTTTAGTTGCTACACTGGTTGCTAACTATATAAGGCTTTATAAGAAATTCCAATTTCTATTATATATTGTATTAATTGACAAATTTAGAATGATTTTGTCATGTTTTAAAGTATATACAGAAGAGGATGATATTGAGGATGACTGTTTAAGAAATTTTAAATGTTTATTTCCATACTCTTACAGGTGTTTGGATTCTCATTCTTAACATATCATTAATGATGGTATTTTTACAGGGTGCATAGTTATAAAACTATAGCTAGGCTGCTTCAAGGCCAAATTCTGCTCTCTTATACCAAGCAAACATTAAAAACTAGCAACCAGACTTGTACCCAAAACAGTCAGGTTAGCATAGCAACGCAAATAGATGACACTGTTTACCTCAGGAGTATTTTCTGTGCTTGTTGGAAGATGTTAATCACACACCTGAATGAGTTTGAGCACTTATCACGGCCTTAGATTATCATTTCTGATGGTTAATCAAATGCAAAACTTTACTGAGTAGGTAAAGTAAGGAAAATAAGCTTCAGTATAAATACATCAGACTATTAACAAATCAAATCAGGTCTTACAAAATAAGATTTCTGGAGGTAATGGGGAAGTAGCTTTGGAGCAAATTCTCTTCTTTATCATTCTGAATATCCTGCTTACCATGTATGGTTATTGCACTGCTGTCACCTTAAGGGAAAGGCCTAAAGGTTACTATTGCTTGAGGAATTATTCTTGTTACACATTTACCAAGTCATTCTTAGCTGGGACTATAGGAAGAAATTATTTTTATTAAACATTTTGTTCTTTTATTTTCCTGGCATCATACAGGCCAATGGATAAGAGAAACCCCAACTACACACAATGGCTATGTCTACACTGGCAAATTAAGTCGATTTAAGGAGGCTTAAGTCGATTTATTTAAGCCGAGTCCACACTAGGCTTTCATTAAGTCGACTTAAGAAATTCCTTAAGTTGACTTAATGAACGTTTAAGTTGTCTTAATAAGAACCATGGGGTAGGTCGACTTAAGCCTGCTTAGGTCGACCTAACCCTTCTTTATGTTGACCTAAGCCCAATGTGGATGTTTATGTCCACTTTGTTAAGTCGACTTAAAGACAGTTAGGTCGACTTAACAAAGTGGACTTAGTCCACGTCCATGGACAGCACTTTCTTAAATCAACTTAATAAGGTCAATTTTAAGTCGACTTAAAGTCGACCTAACTTTTTGTAGTGTACACATAGCCAATGAGATCAATGGGAACAGAATTTGCCTCGCTTATGTAAACTTTACTTATTTTAATGTAAGGTAAATTTCATTCATTCATAGTTCATTTGAGGCACATCTTTTGTTCAACACTCATTCTTCTCAGCCACTGTGCTTGTTGCTCATCAGTTTGTCCTCAGGCTGGAATCCAGACACTCTTATCCAATGTTCCAGTCAGATAGTTCAGTCAGTGTTTCCAAGCTGAATCAACCAGCAATGATCTAAACCAGATAATTTTACTGAACACCATTCACCCATGTTCTGGTCACAGCTAGATGAACCATAACAAGCAGAGCTGATTAACTTCATGACTAATAAGGACTTGTATTTTTATATATAATATATTTATATAATAAGTGCATGTATACAGATGCATGCACACACACACACACACATATGTAAAACTACTCAAGTCATAAATAAAAAGATACCAGACTGTCAGCAATGTAAATTTGTGTTCTCTGCTCCAGTCCAGGAGTCAGCAACGTGTGCCAAAGACAGCACATGGGCTCCTTCTGAGCAGCATGCAGCAGGGCTCCTGGCCCCTCCACGCTGCACTCGTCCAAAGCAAGTTTCAGGCAGCAGGGAGAGGCAGATGCTTTGCCACTTCCAGGTTCCAGCATGCCCCCTCACTGGGTACCAGCCCTTAAGCCTGGCCCTCAGCTCCCCTCCCCCTACTGATTCCTGCACCTGGGAGATGGGGTTGGGAGGGGCCTTTTTAAATCTCCCACCCTCTGGGGGAAACTTAAAATGCCACTCCAGCATGGGTGCTGTGGGCCGGGTGAGTGTGAGAGATGCTTGGGGGTGGGCTGGGAAAGCCAGCTGGGGAGTCCGGGGGAGGTGGGTGGACTAGGAAGCCAGCAGGGAGAAGCTGAGAGGGGTCCAGGGGTCTTAGAGGAGTCGGTAGCAGGGTGCAGACAGGCTCAGGGGGTGGATGGGCTCAGGGGAGCTGGCGGTGGGGTGCAGGGGAGGCTCAGGAGTGGTCTCATGGAGCTGGTGGTGGGATGCGGGGGAGGGGCGAAGGGGAGCGTGAGCCAGCAGGGACCACCATGAATAGTTGAGGTTTGGGGGGGCTGTGGGGCTGGAGCCTGAGCCAGCGGGGTTGGGGGTGAGCTGGCAGGGGCTGCAGTGGTGGGGGCTGCAGCAGGACTGGAGCTGAGCAGGAGCTGCAGCAGGTGGTGCAAGCTGCGGTGGTTGGGAGAGGGCCAGGTACAGTGGTGTAGCCTGAGCCATGGCAGATGGTGTGGGTTGTGGGGGGTGGGGGAAGCCCACTGCCCCTGAGCTGGTGGGGGCCATAGCAGGCAGCAGAGGCTCAGAAAAGGGGGGCATGGTGGGGCAAGAGCCTGAGCAGCCCCACTGATGGCTCGAGGGCTGGCAGCAGTTCGGAGTGGAGGGCAGTGGCTGGGAGGAAGGAGAATTAGTGGGGGCTGGAGCAGCAGCTGGGGGAAAGGAGAATTAGCAGGGTCTGTGCCCCACTGTTTCCCACAATCTTCTGCCATCTCTGCTGTGCCTGCTCCCTTGCCACCCCAGCCCCGCCACTCTTCTTTCCTCATTGGCCTCTGCCATCCCCTTCCCCTGTCCCCCACTGGCCATCCTTGGTCTCCCCTGCCCTGCCACATTCTCTTGCCTTCCATCCCTTCTCATCCCTGCCATTGCTTCCCACTCTCTGCCACTCAGCCCTCACTGGTCACCAGTACTGGGAGAAGGGTTAGGGAGCAGAGCTGGGCATGGCCCTTCAAAATGGTTGCCGACCCCTGCCCTAGTCTTTGATCATTGCCAGGTGAGCCCTTGATCTCTCTCCTGACACCACCAATAAGGGTGCAAAATTTGGTAACGGCTTTTGTGATTTGGGTACTTGTAATGGCATTGTTCACATAAAGTTGGATTGGACCCACCAACACATTTTCAAAAAAGGAGCTAAACCAAAATCTTCCATTCAGTGTTTGAAATCTAAACCTGGAACAAGAGATCAATATTGCAATGGACTCTTATCTTTTTTAATTAGTCAACTCAAAAACTTTTAAAAATTCCCAACATTTGGAATACTCAAAGTTTATATTGGGTTTTGAATTTTGTAGTTTTTGTGAATCTCTACTCCTGTTATGTGTGCCAGTCACTAAAAAGCTATCATGAGATGCCCATCAGTATCAGTCACTGGTCACCTGAAGTGATTCACCTCTAGGTCATTCATTTGAAAGATCTTTAAGGATGGACAAAGATATAAAACCCATTGCTGAAATCTGTCTTGGGCAAATATTGCACTGTTTAAAGAGAATGATTGTGAACTACTTGAATATCACACACTTTGTTTCTTTTGTAGTCTGAGCTGTACCCCCAGTGGCAGAAAGCATTGTCTTAAAACTGCTACCTATAATGTGTATAGGCAGCAGGGAGGAGCCAGAGAGAATTCTCTTCCTGCAGCAATTTGGTGGGAGGAGGGGATCTATAAGAGATGAGTAAAGGGGACCAAAACGGGCTGAATCAGACATCATATGGAGTTGGATGCTCCCTGGTCTCTGCATTCAGAGATGCCTTATCTTTACCGACCCTCTATTTACTCCTTAATCTGATCCCAAAAGTTCACAACCCTCCCACACCAGAATTCTCCCCTACTTCCACAATCCTGGTTGGCAATTGCTACCTCTTCCCCCATATGTACACATCAGGGGCTCTCTCTTTCCAGATCAATATTTTTAGAGGGTAAGCTGATATGTTGAGGATTTCTGAGCCCAGTACAAGCTTGTAACATGGACCCTCTCCCACGCACATGGTAATAGGATTGCTGCCTGGGCTGGGCCCCCAGGGCCCAGTAAAGTATGCCCTTTTTCCCTCCCATGTGGAGGGTCCTGTCTGGCACTCTTATTTTCCTCTCCCCAGTTCTCCCTTACTCAAACCAGCTCTTGGCCTCAGTGATCTTCTGTGGCAATGGGCTTTATGGTGTACACTTTTGATGTTAGTTTCTCTATACTTCATTAAAATGAGATTAGTATCTTCATGCCCCCTTACACACACTTCATCTCACAGGAGTGTTGTGAAAATAAATTAATATTTGTGAAGCACTCAGATACCATACAGATGAGCATGATGAAAGAGTCCATAAGGAAATTAATAATTTTGTCTTCAGGGCAGGGTTTTAATACTGTGAAGTAAATAAAGCCTGGGTGCAAACATTGAACAAGGAGGAAAAAACTAAATACTGAATAGCTGCTGTAAGGGACAGAGTAAGGGCCAGGGAACATGGCCGCCCCTGGAGATAGACAGGAGTACTGGACCAACCCCCTGCAAAGGGGTGGAGCCGGCTCGACCAACCCAGGGTGACAGGAAGCCAGGGGGGGGGGGGGGCCCCCCCGGGCAGTATAAGAAGGCGGCCCTCTCCCTCAGTCAGGCCCCAGCCACCAGCGGGGAAGCACCGTGCTTCACTGCTAAGGGGCCAGACACCCGGCCCAGGGCCTGAGGAGGCTTGGCCTCGGCTTCCCACTGCCTGGGGTCCCGAGGACCGCCCCCTGTGGCACGAACCCAGGCGGGCTGAGGAGAGGCCTGCACCCTGGGACCAAGCCGAGCCCCCGCCTCTGGAGATCCTGAACCCCCAAGCCTCTGTCCCTGAGCCTGGGGGTTTGGAACTGCTGGATGGATCCTGTGACCTGGAGGAGCTGCCCTTGGCTGATGACCCCAGGGAACCACCCGCAGCCCCAGAGCCCTATGGACCGGACCCCCGCGGATGGCCCCTGCAACCTAGAGGAGCTGCCCTTCGCTGAGGACCTGGATGAGACCCTGCCAGCCTTGCCACCCCCCGACGAGATGGACGGTTTCGGGAACTTCCCCATGGCGGAGTACCCCAGCGTCTACTAGGAGTGGGAACCTGGGTACCCTGGGAAAAGGGAGTGGGAAGGGCGGCCTGACCCACGGCCTCGCAACCGGCATGGGCCTTACCTGGGGCAGCGTGTTGCGGTGGGACCCCGCTACCCCCACCGGGCTTTCCGGCCTCAGGCATTGGAACCATCCTGCTATAGCCACTGAGGTTTCTTAGTGGTGCTCTTTCCTCCTTCCAAACCCAAACCCCACGATGACTAGAAACTGCTGCCTGCCCCGCCCTACCTGGGGCCAGGCTTGTACTTGTTTATATAGACTGCTGCTGGCCCCATCCTGCCTGGGGCCAGGCTGGTACTGATTTATAGAGACTCACCCTTCCCTGGGCTAGAGACTGCTACTGTGCTTGCCCCGCCCTGCCCGAGGGCCGGGGGCAATTGACTCTGTGCTGTGCCTGCCCGAGGGCCGGGGGCAATTGACTCTGTGCTGTGCCTGCCCGAGGGCCGGGGCAATTGACTCTGTGGTGTGCCTGCCCGCCCTGCCCGAGGGCGGGGGCAATTGACTCTGTGCTGTGCCTGCCCGCCTTGCCCGAGGGCCGGGGCAATTGACTTTGTACGCTGCCGGCTCCGCCCCACCGGAAAGGCTGGGCAACGAACCGGTTGACCAAAGTGGCGCCCCACCACTGCTAACTCCCCAGATGCACCGGAAGGGGGCTCCCTCCAAGCCCGCCCGTGACACGGGACACTTACACTGCTCATAAAATGAGCACTGTGCATTGAATGAGATAGGTCCAGAGAAATACATAGTGAGTGATTATGTAATTAACTATCGTATCTTAATACATACACTATAGAGATTGAATTAAGGTTGCAGTAGCAACCTCAGCTCTGGAATTTACTAACATTTAAGTGCTTTACTTTGCAACCTTAATAATGTTGTGTGCAATCCATGTGGTTGGAACCTCAGGTATGCTCTTGAGTTTAAAAGATACTGTGAGCCGATGCTGCAACGCAATTAGAAAATCTTGTTAAAAATCAGTGAAAACACACCAACAGAAATTGAAATATACAAGTGAAACCAGTTAAGAAAACGCCACAATCAAATTATTAGGAGAAATTGCTGAAAAGCCAGCAGTGAATATTAGAACTGTTACTGAGAAGTGCACCTGAGGCCTTGCTCAGGTGGTACAAGACTTATCACAGGAAGGCATAGAGACAAACCACCACAATTATTGGCTGATGGGATACTCATCAAACAAGGATAACATAATGGGGGCGGGAGGAAAGAACTTAGCTAAGCAAATATTTGCCCAATTTGAAGAAATAGGAAAAAGAAAAAAGACAACTCCAGCTGATAGCATTTTGATAAGCTAAAAATGGGCCTCCAACAGAACAATTAAAGAAATGCTAAAGTAATACATACATCTATAAAGGAAAAAAGAATCCGTGAAAAAACTCTTCACCATGAAGAAAATTAAGACAAACATGATAAACAATAAATTAAGAAATTTAGAGGACAGGGTGTTAAGGCTGCTAAAGTTATAACTTCCTTCAGACTGGAAAAATTGTTAGAAATTATGTTTAGGACCACACTGCAATTTACATAAACAAAAATACAAAAAGCCCACATAGTTCTTACTAAGAAACCATTGCCCACATATCAACCACATTCCTTCATGGTGAAGTTATTGGATTCCTTCAATCTTGTTCTTCCTAGGGAAGAAAAGCAGACAAACTATTTTACAATTTGGCCTGGCTTGCTCTTTTCATAGAAGATAGAATCACAGAAGTTTAGGGTTGGAAAGGACTTCAGGAGGGCATCTAGTCCAACCCCCTAGTCAAACAGGGCCAACCTTACCCTCCAGCATATCTACCTCTCCCCCCAGTTTAGTATCTTCCATGAACTTCCTGGGGATGCAATCCAGATATTTAATGAAGATGTTGAGCAGAACTAGCCCCAATACTGACCCTTGGGGCACTCCACTTGATACTGATTGCCAACTAAACATCAAATTGTTGATCACTACCTGTCAAGTTTCCTATCCACCTTATAGTCCATTCATCCAACCCATACTTTTTTAACTGGGTGGCAAGAATACTGTGGGAAACCATATTTTCCCCTAGATATTTGTGTGGAAACTTCAATAAAGTTAAATGGAAACATCATAAAAAGACCACGATCTAATCTTGCACTAAAGCTGGCTTGTTTGATAGAAGAATGGATCCCCTGGGCAGAATTATTTGCAACAGGAGAAAAGTTGTTGCATTTTGCTGAAGCCTGTAGGCACGGCAAAGCAATTCATAAATTATACAAACAAAACAACTATAAATGATAGGTTATATGGTGCTCATATTTCTTGATACATCACCATCTATCTCAATCTGAGCTACAAGTTCTCATCTCAACTATTACAGTCCTCTCTTCTAGGATATACTACATTCTCACCTCACCCCACTCTAATCCTTCCTAAAGCTTGGTACCAATATATTCTCTCTTGTCTGTCATTTCGGCTATGCCCTCCTGTAGTCACTTTCCCCTTCCAATGCACATCAAGTTCAAATACTTGTAATGTTTCACAAAACTATTTACCCTTATTGATCAGTCTCCAATGTTTTACAAAAATTCTGAATCCCATCCCCTTTATCGATTCCAACATTACAGAAACATATATGCACTTCAGCAAATGTTTCTACCCTCCTCATTCAAACTCCATATAATATCTTCCTCTTGCTTCTTTAACACTGCCTAAATTCATACCTGAATAGTATTTACTCAGAGCTGAAAAATGGTGGTGGGGGGGACACAAACCTTTTCTGTCTTGGAAATGCAATGTTCGAGGAACATACAAATGTTTGTCTTCCTCATTCCTTTTGAGTGAACAAAATAAAGAAGAGACATGAACAACACACACCTTTACACCAGCCATCCAATAAAACATCAAACCAACTAGTGTACAACTTTTAATGATGTTAAAAAAATTAATAACACACAGTGCTGAAACTCTAGAACAGCATATTAACATCAATATTTCAGTCAATTTAGCCACACTTTCTCAAACATTGTCACAAGTTTATATAATTTGGACCTATTAATACCCATACACAGAAAGTCCTTAGCATCATTATACTCCAGCGGGGTAGCTGTGTTAGTCTGTATGTAGCAAAAACAACGAAAGTCCTGTGGCACCTTAAAGACTAACAAATATCTTTGGACATAAGCTTTTGTGGGCTGCAACTAACTTTGTCTGATGCATCTGATGAAGTGGGTTGCAGTCCACAAAAACTTATGCCCAAAGAAATTTGTTAGTCTTTAATGTGCCATAGGACTTTCATTGCTTTTTCATCATTACACGGCCATGCATACTGTTTAAAGGAAGATATATTAAAACTAAGGCTGAGTCTTAACTCTTAATAATCAAATGAGCTTTTTCTTTCTTCTTAAAAGCTAGAATATATAAAAGTGTCTGTTTCTTGTACAAAGGCTTAGTTCATGCACTATTCATGGACTTGGAGCAGTGATTTAAGCTTCTGAGCAATAATTTTTCCTTGGGGGAGGAGGGGAACGTAAGTTTTCCTGTTAGAACATGCAATTATTAGAATGTCTTTCCTTGATGCAGTGTTTCTTTCTCTACCTGCACAACATCTGTAAGTTTCCCCAAAACCAAAGTGTAATCAGAACTGGAAAAATTGGATGGCGCTGAAGACAGCAAGTTTCTTTCTGATCACTCTCTCCCTATCTTCATGATTATAGTTTGAATAAGTAATTTTATTTATATTATTATTTTTTAAAAAATCACCATAAAATATACGACACAGGTATACAAAGAAAAAAGACTACCAAAAAGAAAAAAAACTTCATTCAGCCAAGTTATTTCACAGCATACTATAACTCATAATATAATTCAACAAGCCCATATAGCACTTAAAAGCTCATTTTAAATATATAAATAAAAGAGAGAAATATAGGCTTTCTTCAGTGTAAGATATTAGATTGTTTACTGTTAATCGGAAAAGTCAACCTAACAATCTATTCATACCATCACTTCTAGAACTGTTCTGAAAATGCAGTCTCCATCCACTGGAAAATTCTGCTATTTTGAAAAAATTATGATTAAAACAAAATAAGTTGAAATAACAATTTTTACACAATAGAGTTGTGAAAAGTTTAATTTTGGAAATATCTATATATTAGATTCTCAGTCAAAACAAAGTGCTCTCTTTTGAAATACTGGAGTGTCATTTCAAAACAAAAATTACTTTTGCAAAAAGAAAATAAGAATTTCATTGAAATTAATGGTTTCCCATGAAAAATATCGATTTCCATCAGTTCTACTCATTTGCTTTTTCAAGTCCCTCTGCCTCTTAGGGACCATTTAAAGCATTAAGCTTTTTAAAGCATGCTTTTGATAGTGTTCTATGTAAGGCATGTTTGGTGGTGGAGTTTATGTTCAGTATAAGATTTATCAATCAATCATATCTGCTTTGCTTCCAAGACATGATTGGCTATTTGTGACAGTGTTTGAGCTTTTTCCTTAAGTTTAGTATTTCAGTTTGCACATTCTGTTCATATATGTTCCCTTGCTCGCTCTATATTTCTACTCATAATATATTTGCTAGGAGTCATGTTTTTAAGGAAGTGGGGAGAGGTTTGTTTTTGTTAGAGAGAGGACTTTTCTGATTTTGACAAGCTGCTGATTAGTCCAGTTAGTGGCATAAAGCACTACATAATCTGTTTAGTACAAGGTAACATTTGGTTACCTTTCAAAGATATTGTCTGTCGCAACCCAACCTGGTTATTGTGGAGACAAGCATTAACAGTATTTGTACACTGCCATGTAATGCACTATATGTTTTAACATCCAATGTATGGAACAAAATTCTGGTCCCTGAAACATTTAAAATCAGTAGGCCAGGGATGGCTACAATATAACACAAAGCAGCATGGGATCGTACTGTACTGTAAACAAACAGAATGGTTTGTAATCATTATATGGCAATATTAGTGGTTTGACTACAAAGGCAAACCCTAATGTTGATGTGGAGTCTTCTCTTTTGCCTTCTAAATCAAACTGAGATACCAAATCCAGAATTTGAGGGTGTTCAGTTGCAGAGGTTTTGGTTTGAGACCCCTCTCAAAATGCCACTATAGGTAGTGGTAGGGTGTGAGTGTGAGTAACTGGAAGTGCCAGAGGTATCATTATAAATAAAGATATGAAGGAATATACATCAGCTTTGTAGTTAGTATGTAGCTAACAGTCAGCTGACAGAATAATAGATATGTATGGCTGGAAGGGACCTCGAGAGAACATCAAGTCCAACATCTTGTATTGAGACTGAACCAAGTATACCAAAACCATCCCTGAGAGACGTTGTCTAAGCTATTCTTAAAAGTGCCAGTAATAGGGATTTCACAGTCTCCCAGAAGCTTATTCCAGTGCTTAACCATCCTTATAGTTTGAAAGTTTTCCCTAACATCTAAAAAGATATCTCTTCCTGTAAATTAAGCCCATTACTTCTTGTCCTTCCTTCAGTGGACATGAAGAACAGTTGACAACTGTCTCCTTTACAACAACCCTTAACATATTTGAAGACTAATCCAGTCCCCGGTCTCCACAATCTTCTTTTCTCAAGACTAAACATGCCCAGTTTTTTTTAAACCTTTCCTCATCAGTCAGGTTTTGTTAAACTTTAGTAATTCTTGTTGCTCTCATCTGGACTCTTTCCCACTGATCCACGTCTTTTCTAAAGAGGGCAGCCTGTGGAGCCTCACCAATGTCACAGTAGAGCAGGCCAGTTACCTCTCACATTTTAAATATGACACTCTTGTTAATACAACATTTTTAACTCCTATTCAATTTGTGATCCATTATATCCCTTAGATCCCTTTCAGCAGTACTATGACATAGCCAGTAATTCATGATGCACAAGAAGTAATGCACTCAGGCTCCCCCTTCCCCTTCCATAATGCCTATTAAGAGGTAGGAGAATTAAAAAACACAGGAAAAGCTTATTTTTTCACTAAAGTCAGCAGTTATTATTCAGAATACACACAGGCAGCTGGGCCATAGCCAGCAATGCTGTTTTTAGACAAACTTTTAAGAGTAGAACTCTATTTATTTAAAATGACTTGCCCAAGGTCACACAGGAAGGTGGTGGCTGAGTTGAATAACTCCTTTTTCCTAATTCCCAGTTCTGTGCTTTAGTCACAAGAACATCCTCCCACTCCTTGAACATCTCCCAAATGTGCACTACTCAATAGTTTAGGCAATCGCACTGCAAGGCAGAGAGATTCACAATTACAACCTGTGTTTGACAAGGGTACCTGGAAGATGTTTGTTCATCTCCAGACAAATTTAACCTAGAAGTTAATCAACTCTTTTTCAATTCATTGAAAAGGTAAGTGCATTGACATTTGAATTAGGAACATGAAATAGATATAATCACAGAACCAGTGAACACTGTAGGAGGCAATAGAAAGGCTCTCCACAATGATGTAAATTTGCCAATGTTCCACAGAAAATACATGACCTGTGTTATACAGGAGGTCAGACTATATTAACACAATGGGCTCTTGTGGACTTGGAATTTATGAACCACTGTTAGCACATGGATTGCAGGCTGCACATCCACACACAGGCCAGTCCCAAGCTGATGTAAGTCAGCACAGCTCTGTTGATTTCAATGCTGCCACATTTATTTAGACTGTAAATTCTTTAGATTTTAAGTTCTTCGAGGAAAGGGACAGTCTTTTTTGTTCTGTTTGTACAGTGCCTAGCACAAGAAAAGGTCCTGGTTCATGTCTGAGGTTACAAACCACTGCTGCAATACTGACATACCCTGCTTCAGGATCTGCTCCCATATTAAGACAAGCTTTTAAAAAGAATAATTCTTGCACTGAAGAACAGCAGTGGCTCCCTGACTTCCAGCACCCATCTGAAATCACTGCCCCTGGTAGAAATTATGTAAAAAAAAAAAAAAAAAAAAGGTTTCTAAAGTATGCACTAGCTACAGGCTTCCAAAATAAGCTGCTTGTCAATATAATTCAGGTGAGTGACACTTCCATAAAATACTTTAGAAATGAGCAACATAGCAATATCATGCTTTTTGTTATTATTATTATTTAAGGACAAAGCGCCAACCCTGCAGAAAAGCAGGCTTGGTAAGAGTTATTTTCTTAGTAAGTTATATAATGAATACAAGAAGAGAATTAGGAATACTGAAAATCTAAAATCATTAGATTTCAACACAGCTGAAACATTTGCATAAATCCCATTTGGTGCCAAATAAGCAACTGTGTATTGATGTTGATCTGTAGGGGCCGAGGGGATGCAGATAAATTGCTTTCAGCGTGTGAAGCCATTAAAAGGATCATCTTCAAGTGGCTAAATAAGGCTTGAAAACAGGCTTATACAACATTCATGAGGCTGCAGAACTGTATACTTCAGGGCTGAGGGGTTTACAAGTGTAAGATCGTTGCATTACTCATCATGGTTTGTGATCATCAAGCAAGCGAAATCAGAAGCAATTTAATGTGAAAAGCAAGGCCATACGTTTATGAAGACACCACCCTTGGGAGCAGTGCAAATACATCATTTAAGAGGTAAATGTTTAATTACAATCTTCTTCCCCAACTAATGTTGTCTTGCTCTGCAGCTAAAATCACATGCATTACAAGTGTTCCCCCCAAATTGTATTCCAAGGGGTAGGTTCGTGTGGATTCACCAGACACAGTCAGAGACCATTGAAAAGATGGATGATTTTTATTGAATGCCAGGGTGAGTAACCCCAAGCAAGCAAAGTAATAAGTGGTGAGAACTTACGTCCCTTCAGCAGCTGGGGACTTCATTGTAGGCCCATGGACCAGGCTGCCTCAGTAACCTAGGACCAAGATGCCTCGGGAACCTCCTTGGGGTCATTCACGGTTGTCTTACAGATATATCCTTGGATCCAGATTCAGGTACCTTTATTCCTTTTGCATAGGACTGTACTCCATAACTGCTTCTTCTGATACCATTCTACACATAGGTCTCTAGTTTCAAGCTCAGGTTTTTAGCAATAATCTCCTCCGTTTACAAAGCTTTTTCTCCCTGAGCATCACTCAATTTCCTAACACCAAAAAGATGTATTAGAACAGGGGATCATCAGACAGGCAACAAGAAAGGACTACAGAAAAGATAGTTTTAAAATGTAGCCGATATAGTCCTTTAATCAGTTTAATTTAATCTCTCCCCTGTGGCCAATTCACCAACAAAAAGTAATTAAAACCTTATCTTTTTATAAATGTGTGGGGGGAAAAAGCCGTAATCTTTTAATCCTTCACTAAGAGTTAGTGTTGCCAAGAAAATTAAAAGAAAAAAACTTAGAGCACACTACTGAGATTCAAAATTGGGATATTCTTAAGGTGGTAAAAAACTATGGTTGTGGTATAAGTTCACAGCATTATGCAACATTTCAGTGGTGTAGCAGCTCTGATAGAAAAAGGAGTTAGTTTTACAAAGAGGTATTAAAAGTAACACTTCTGCATAAGATACTGGAAGACAGGCCTGTCGAAAGAGTTTCCCACCTATTTCTACCAGCTATGGTTTATCTACCAGTATGTCCATCTGTGGTGGGTTGCTTTACTCATCACTGGACAATGACACATCTTGGCAGTTCTAGCCATTAGCTCTGACAGGCTGATTCTCCTTCCAGTTAGTGCACCCTGTCAGTTTCTCCTCTGCAGCCCTCCTCTCATTCTCAGAGTCACGGCTATCCTGTTTGTGACTCAGCCCTCCAGCCAGGTCACTACTATGATTTCCCCTTCCCACAGCAGCCAGGCGAATGTATCAAGGTTCTTGTTCTCCAGCAATCTTCTGCTTCACTGCTTCAAAGTGCCATGCCCCCAGTGGTTGGCAGGGGAACCCACACCCACCCTCTCTGCTCCAGGTTCCAGCTCAGGGACCAAGGCTTGTCCCTGCATCTTGCTGCCTTTCCCTGAGCCACTCCTATACCTCCTGACCCTCCCCTTTCCCCTGGGTTGGCTAGCCTCTTCATTCCCGCCTCCCGAAAAGTAACTTTTAGGCAACTCATCTCCACAGCCCCTTTCCAACACTTCTCCAAGAAGTAACTGCAGACTCCTTCCATAAAGGACCCTCTGCTTCCAATTTCCTGTCTTTTGTGGAAGCCCTGTTTGTCCCTCACAGGTGAGCTTTTCTCTCTAATTAGCTGCCACCAGCCTAAAGCTCTCCCACTTCCTTTGCAGCCTAATTACTTTCAGGGCCTTGTGGGAAGCATATCCCATCATACCATCTTAATTTCAGGAGGCTTTCATTTTGAAATTACTTTAAAAATGATATATGGAGAGTTTATTAATGTTTCCTTGTGAGTTTAAAATCTAGGCTGATATGAGAACCAACACATGAAGACTGTTTTATTTAGAGATACTTAGGGTGTAATTTCCCCAGGAAAACAATTTATTAACTAATGAAATAATGTATTTTAATATTTTGGTAAAATTCTTATTTACCTGTCTTCATTTATACAGCTCACCTGTGAGGCACAAGCAGGGCTTCTACAAGAGACAGGAAAGTGGAACTAGCGGGCCCTTTAGGGAAGGATTCTGCAATTACTTCCTAGAGGAATGTTGGAGAGGAGCTGTGGAGATGAGTTAAAATGGGCATCTATTTTTTCCCTGCATTCTCCTTGATGAAGTTTAAAAACAGATTACTCCCTTTTTCAATTACTGAATATTTTGCTTTTCCCCGTCTTTACCGCTTATACGCATTCATTTACTTATATTCTATATTTTATAGTCATTTTCTTATATTTTTCTCCTTTTTCTTTCTTTCTCTCCCCCTATATGTTCTGTCCCTTGTGGACCAACCCTTCAGTTGTTCCTTTAACTCTCTCTCTCTCTGCCTCTACATCATCTTTCTTCCTTTCCTGTTCATGGTCATATCCAATAGATGCTTTTTCTGTATCAATATTTGAAATGGAGGAGTTCAAGAAGCACATTTGCTTATTTCCTGAAGGCCTGCCCTTTTCATTTACTGGCATCTACATCATGGTTTTTCATCAATTTCTGAAACTATCTCAGTTCTCCATGATAGACTGAACAGCTTCATGATCCATATGAATGCCTGGTAGAAATGTTGATATTTGATACATGCCCATCCAAGTACATTTATATTGATATGGTCATATTACTCCCTTCCCCCTCCTTTCTTTCTTGATGTGAGAAGTTTCCAATGCCAAGCCACTTTTCTTTCTTAGCAAGTCCCTGGTTAAGCTCCACATGGCTTGCCACAAAAGTCTTCCAGAATGAAGTTGTCAAACATAAAAATCTACTGTACAAAGTCCTCCCTTCTGGTGATTTTTGTGGTGGAGGGAGTTTCATCCCTCAAACACAGCTTGCAAAGGAAAGTCAGGATCACCCCTTTTCTTCCTGGAGGCTATGCAAGTCTCCTGACAAAGAATCCAGTTCTCTCCACCCAACCCAGTGAAAGCCGAGAGCCTTTTGTTCTAGTCTTCCCTTTCTTTGGTGTATCTTTGATTGGTTTATTTATTGATTAAAATACTCCACTACACTCAACTTTATTCACTTTTGCTCATTTTCACCTTTGTATTCCTTAGCATCCATTTATGGGGCAATATGATCCCATGGATGGGGTACACAATGAAAAGCAGAAGACTTGAGTTCCATTCCCAGGTCTACCATTTACAAGTGATATGACCTTAGTCAATGTGCTAAGTCTATTTATGCCTCAATTTCTTCATCTGATGAGGAGCATTTTGAGCAATCCGCTAAGCATCCAAGCAACTGCCAATTATTGGAATAGACTACCAATTATTTTGCTTATTGCATGTAATAGGTCTGTGTAGGAACTTGGCATTACTAAGGCAAAACAGAGATGGAAAGGGAGTGATCATAAAAAGAGGGCCTGACTCTGTATCCTCTCTGATATGGGCTATGTGTCTGTTAAAAACAGGAAGTCTAGATATATTTTAGGACTGTTGTGATGGGAAAATGAACTTCCAGACTACAGACTAACGGCTCAAAACTGCTTGCTTAACTTTTTTTTTTTCTTTTTTTTTAAGTGTCATGTTCCTGTAACAACTGCTTTTTGCCTAAGGATTGGTTTCATTTCGTCAGCTATGTAACATTTGTGATTGACATGACTACAACTTTGAATATAAGAGGGGATCTGGGGGTCTGGGTCAAGCAGATTGCTACATGGACACTTTAGAAAGCTCATCAGCAACAGACAAAAGCCAGCCACTGGAAATCTATTGCTGACTCACACGAAGACTGCTCCAGACTTGTGGGGTAATTATTAGTTTGGGATACTCTATAACCAATTGTTTGTATGTGCCTGAGACTAAATAAAGCAGAGACTGAGTAAAGGCAGGGTTTTGAGAGTGCTGGGCACTAGTAAAGTGAAGACTATAAGTGAAAGCACTTGGCTTTGTGTGATTTATGCCAACCCATATACAGAGATGCTGCATCTCCTTTGATTTATTTCCTGATACTGCCTCACAGAGAGTAAAGACACCAAGACTTGGGGTTTGAGGAACTCTTGATAACACATTTGGAGATTTCAGCAAGGGTGGTTGAGAGGAAGGAGAAGGTTGGCATAAACAGTCTGTTTTATTACAATAGGAATTAGAAGATGGCAAAATAGATTCACTCTCCACTGTCCTGTGTTGTAGCTTGTGAGTGGATATAGGGGGCTTAGAGCTCAGGTCGATGAGTTGGTTGTGTGAGAAATTGTCATGTGAGAAATTATGTCCAAAGAAAAGGGAATATCTGAAAGGATGGAGAAGTTGGACATGATGTTAAACAGCTTGACTGATTTTGGTGCAGAAATATAGTGTCATTGGACCTTGGAAGCCTGGCACCTTCCTGCCATTCCCTAAGCATTAGAACATCTGAATCAGTGCAAGGAAATGGGGTAACCCAAAAGCAATAAGGTCTCTCAAGGACATGGCAGAAAATTTCCCTTTTTCTCACTGTGACCATCCTCCTCTTTTTATGGCTAGTTGAGAGGAGGAAGCCAAAAACCTATTTCTATGGTAACATGGGATCATGGTATAGAAATGCTGAGAACCTCAGTGCTAGAACAGGAGCCCAGGCTTTGTGTTACATACAGTGGAGAAAGAGGTGCACCAAAAAATTACATCCCTTTCTAAGTCAGTCCTTTCAGAGCATAAACAGCATGTAATCATCAAAATCCAAAGACCAGCATGTATTGCCTTTATGCTTCATGCTAATATTGAGCTATGTCATTGGTGCCAGTCAGACTTCTCCCCCTATTTAAATGCCAAGTATTTATTTAAAGAATTCAAAATCATGACTGAGTACCATCTTCAAAGTATGGATAGAGAAGAAAGCATGACCTGAAGATTATGCATTGTACCACCATTAGCAGAACCTGATCAAAATTTTACACACTGAAATTCTCCAGTAATTATAGTAGAAATTATGCAGAGTTATGGGGGAAAAAAATCAAGTCAAAACTAGACACAAAACCCCATTACGCCATTGCAAAACTTGCAACATGATGCCCTCTGTTTCTGGGTTAAAAAACCTGGAATAACTTACCACTAAAACCTTCAGTGAGTTTTCTATATCAGAATAAGAATACCATTTTAATTTCAGACAGAGGATTTAATGGCTATGGTAATTTTCAGTTATTATTACTATTGTGTGCCTGTCAAGTTTCAGCCCCGTTGTGCTAGGCACTGTACAAACAGGTAGCAAAGACAGGTCCTGTCCTGATGAGCTTACAATCTGGTTCACACAGCTATCGTAAATAAATAACTTCCATTCAACTCCACAGATAACGCTGAACATCGACACAGACTGAAGCTTATGCTAGTACCTCTTTAATATTTCATGTTGTTGAAAATATAACAATATGTTTCTTGTCATAGGGCTCTGACATGTCTGTATCTACACAACTCTTTCAAGTGAGTTTGGAGTTGTTTGTGGAAAAACTGCAGGATTGGGGACAAGCTGTTTTATTTTTAGCCATCACACTTGGCCTTCTGTGATACAATCTGCCACATTTTAGGGGGAAAACAACCTCACACCAATATCCTTACAGTGCCAACCTAAAGCTAAGAGGCTAAATTTTGTTTATAACAACAAAGTTGTACCTAGTCATGATTTCAATCTTGCTAACCAGCCATATCATACAATTCTAGAATGCAGTAATGCTCATGGGAAGCCAACTGAGTAATTTCCCTCCTCCCCCTCCCTTTTTTCATCTTTTCTGAGATGTTTTGCAGCAGCACACTTCAGGGACACAATAACATTTGCTAATAACCTTCAAAATAAATAAAAGAATCCATCTAACTTTTAACTGCAAGTTTTCTGGAAAGAAAGGGTTAAGTTTAAATAGATGGCAATATATATTGTCAAATTTTAGGTAACACAAACCTTAATTATGCTTTCCAAATTAAAGGATTACCGAATCCAGGACTGCATAATGGGGATATTGAAAATTTCATGAAAGACAATCCTTTGGTTTATAATCTTTCTTCAAGATTTTAAAATTAAACAGTCTTTTTATTTATAAATAAAAATTTCCAGAAGTACTTTGATAGACTGCATGACATTGGTTTCGCCCTACCAAACAGGAACCCTCATTAGAGGCTTCCTTGATGTATTCTTCCAAAAGCAGATTTTCAGATTGAGGATAGTTGCCTAACATAGAACCATGTCAGAAACTTACCAGAAATAATATGGACTGAATTTCAGAAACTTGCTTACAGCAATAGTATTATTAATTGAATAGCCAGCAGTAAGGTCTTCTAAAATGTACATTAAAATTAATGCACTGCCTCCTAAGCATGATCATGTTTCCCAGCCACAGATGTAAAGCACATTAAAAACAAGCTGCTATTTATTGCATACTTAAATGCATAGTAATAAGACCGAAGACGGAGAGGACCTTAGGGCCTGAAGAGTAGAATACTGACATTTACAATCCATTTAACCTACCTACTATTCTACTTGACATATTCTATTACTTTATGGAGTGTCTCAGTCGCTCTTCATAACTATGATTCTAACTCCTATGCACAGAAAGTAATATTAAGCATTTGGCTTAACACAGACCATAATATAATCAGTAATCCTGTCTATGACTGTGAAGTAGAGTCCAAGAAACACAAGATTTTTTTTTTTATTATTTTTTAGAAGTCTGGGAGCTAGAAAGCCATGCAGAACTGTCTATGTTCAATATAGTCTCATAAAGAATCCCCTTATACATACCCCATAGCTTTCTATATAATCATAATTGTGCCCAACAGTAGTAGTATTAACCAGTATACATGTATTAAAAACTTTTCAAATAATGTGTGCACCACTTATCAATGACATATTCAGAAACAGGCGAGAAGGACGCAGATATAACTTCAGTTTCTTACAAACCCTTCAGCAGTGTTAAAAGACAATTTTCTGCAGGTTTGTGGAAAGATTTATTACAGTAATTACTTTGCATAAAAGGAGTAGGGAAGAAGGGGGTTGCTCAGTAAGGAATAGCTGGGGCAGGGAGCATAAATTCCCTAGCCGCTCATGTATCTCCACACTGCCCCACAGGAGGGAGGTGGTCTTCTGCTCCCCACTTGCAGAACAAGCTCAATCATCCTCAGATCATTCAGCTCCTTGGTGAACTGATACACAAGGCTATGGATTTTACTGCCCTTTACCACCATATCAAGCACAGCCAAGATTTGATACTATTTCTACAGAACAACACTAGGTTTCTATTCAGTACCATGAGTGACTTGGTACCAACAGGATGATCTCTGATACGTTCATTAATATGTTCCAAAGGAGTAGCCGTGTTAGTCTAGTTCAACAAAACAAACAAGGAGTCCTGTGGCACTTTTAAAGACTAACAAATTTATTTACCGCATGAGTTTTCATGGGAGAAAATCCCACTTTGTCAGATGCTTGAAGATGAGGAACTTACATTAGTCCCAGAGCAGAATTATCCACCCAACCAACCAACCAATCACATGAAAAAATAGTGCTGCCAAAACTGCACCACACAGAGTATGAAGGAGAGAAAGACTTGACCAACGGAATTGGGTAGAGGTGGCTATTCTTATCTTATCTAAACATGCACAGAATCTGGCTTTGGCTTGTGACTGTCTAACAATAATTCAAAATATACAGCTAAAGTTCTTTTCAAATATGCAGGCTCTGCCAAAGGGTTTCAAAAAAGCACCTAGAGATTCAGTGTTTCCCATTAGATTTGCCAATAGACTGATCCCAGATATGAAGATATAGAATTTAGATTGACATGACAGAAAGGCAATGCATAAACTTGAGACAATGAATGCAGTACCCTGTTTGCAGTGACAAGGAAAGTATAAAACAAAGAAAACCCACAAACTAAGAGATCTTCTATTAAAAAAAACCCTTCATCATTCATGTCACATCTGACTATAGCTTCATAATCAATATATAGAAAGCAGAAACTGAGGGATGTGGTTGTTGTAACTGTTAAATAATTTGGGATTCCAAATAGGATTTAAAATAGCTAAATGATTTAATCAAGAATTTTACTGTACAAAATGAGATATTAAATCTGAAATTTAGAATCAAATATATGCTGGCTTAGATAATGTTCTCTCTTTTAACTTACTAGGCAAATACAATCAATTGTAACTCTTCTCCAAAATTATGTATTGATCTTGCAAAACTACCCTGGACTATTTGGGAACAGATTTTAATGATGTTGTGAACTCATCAGCGCTTAAGACAATTTCATTAAACATTTTCTGTTAAAGAAAGAAGGAAAAAAAGATCATAGATTTAACTTTTTTTTTATTGCTCTTTGGGAGAGAAGAATAAATGTTTAATTTAATGTCAGAAAAGAAACCTTTAAAGAGACAAAAATAATCCAAACAAATTAAAGATGGATTGTACCTAAAGCCAAATAAATTCCACTGACTTGACAAGAAAAAAGCAAACATAGCAAACAACATTACTAATGATTTACTGAAAAGACCTGTATTCCTAACCTGAATACCTCCTGTTAATGTACTGAGAACTTCAGTTCCTATTGATCCCACTGGGATCTAAAAGCCCAAGGCATCCTGCAGGATTGAGTCCAAAACACTAGAGTATATGATTAAGAGGATGAAGTTTTGCCTCGATATAACAAAATTTAGCCTTGTAGCAGTTTTACATAGCCTCCCCCACCCCCAGGTCCTCTGCATCTACAAACCATTCACAAGCATCAGCTTCCTGCTTCCACCAGTGCTCTTTATTTACAAGTTGTTACGCACCACCACCTATCAATACACAGTCTGGCTTACCAGCCCAGGGGCCTCACAGTTTCAGCCTCTGGTTCTAGGAAGCTCAGCCTCCCGTTGCCTTCTCTGGCTGTTTATCCCCTCTCCTCACCGCTCCCAACACATCCTTCCTGTGAGTCTTTACAGTGCCTGATTAAGGAGCCTAGTAACTACTCCTCATCAGCCCACTCTGTGCAGGTTATTTAGCTTGTTCCAATTCCCTTCAGTTAGGGCTCCAGTACTATTTAAGTACCGGGACAGGTGTGGGTGAAAACCTACCCCCAGCCTAAGAGGAGGAGCTACTGAGACTGAAATGCAACTAATTATGAGGGACAATGAATAAAAAACAGGGATGGTCAAAGAGTTAAATGGAGAAAACCTGAAGGTGACATCAAGCAGAGAAACCTGGATAGCACCCACTGCTCCTTGAAAGTGGCCAAGGAGTCTGCGGATGTTGCCCAGAAGAATTCTGCTCAGATACATGAGTGGATGGAGAAACAGAAATAGGCTCCACGGTCTCAGAGCACCTCCTCAGCCAACCTCTTTTTTCGGGTGTTGTAGATGGCCACCTTGATCAAGGTACGGAGGTTAACAAGGAGGTCCTGTGACTTTGTGGGATCAGAGATGTGGTGTGTGTAGATGAGAAGGTGCAGGGAGAAGTGCAGCCAAAAACTCAGGAATTGATTCTGGAGGAGTTGGAATAGAGGCTGCAACCTGGCGCACTCCAGAGAGATGTATGCTAGGGTCTCCCTTATGCTGCAGAAGGGACAGGCTTCGGGACAAGAAGCAAACCCACCAGGTACACACTTATGCTCACAGCTCCAAGAAGGTGCTGCCAACTGATATCTGTGGTGGGCCATGAAACAAAGGTGAAACACAGACTGGCCCATGGGCTTTATCACCCTCAACAGATGGTGAGCAGTCCCACCACTTGGTGTCAGGGCCAGGGGCGTCGCTGCCCTGAAAAAAAGGTTCAGGGACCAGATCTGGGGCCCAGGCCCTGCCCAGTGCCACACTGGTCTCACCTGTGGCCCCAATCGACCCCAGGCCCAATCTGGCCCCGGATCCATGGCCGGGGTCAGGGCTAGCACCAGATCATGCCACCACCAGCCGGCAGCCCAGCCCTGGGTTGTGGCTGGATCCTGCCGCCACTGATTGGCTGCCTGGCCCTGGGTCCCTGGCCAGACTCAGGGCACTGGTGCTAGGATTCGTTGCTCATGCCCACTGTGATCCCAGCAGCAGTGATGCCAGTGGTCAGGGCAGGACATAAAGGCAAGGAAATGCAGAATATGGAACATGAGCGTACTGGGGTACGCAATGGCAATGGCACAGTTTGGAAATGCACTGGCAACAGATCCTGCAGCTGGCTTGGGGTGTGCAAAAGAGGTGGCTGGAGGGGCCCGCAGGGTAGGGGACCAATAAAAAGGTCCAGAAGGCCCGGGATGAAGGGCGGGTGGGGAGTACCATCTTACAGGACCCCCTCAAGGTAGACCTGAACAGTGGGGGGGGCATGGCTGTCCTCACCTTTTGGACTACATGCTGGGGCGGGAGCTTGAAAAGGTGGAGAATCCCATGTACCAATCCAGCTCTTGGGGATCCATCCAGTCCTCCCAGTTGTAGTCCGGGAGGTCTCCTACCTTAGTGATGCCAGGACCAGCATCCAGTGCATGGAGGAGGACTCCACAACCTGCAGACTGAGATGTGGAACGCATAGCAGGGGCTCTTTCAAGGAGATCCACCCCATTAGTGGCCATAAGGGGCCTGTAGGCTGGGACCATCCTCCAGGTATGGAGGAGGTCCTGATAGAAGACTGGCAGCACAGAGGGGTCTCGTGGAAAACCCCTCAGGTGAAGATGAAAGAGCTGCCTGTCATATCAGAGCCCTCAGAGGCAGCAGAGAAAGATGTGTGCCAAGTGGCTCCACACTGAACTTCCTGCACTAGAAAGGAGTCTCTGCAGGGCTTAAATAGGGACCCAGTGTCAGGGGGCTGAATCAGCCTGATTTTCCCTAGAACCATCGTATATATAGAAAAAATTGAGACTGAGTTAATCAAAAAAACAAATAAATACATAAAAATCAACCATGCAAGAATAACTCATGGATTATTACGCCTCATTTAAAAAAAAAGTGGCTTGATGAAAAACATGGGCAATCTTTTGCATTATTCTGTAACATGAAACAAATCCTGCCCTCATTACTCACTTCTGGAGGGCCACAGGTCCAGCAGTGGTGTAGTTCCTCTCCAGGATGTGTTTGATAAGGTAGCATGGAGGGGGAACCAACTACAATGGATACAAAGCAAAGCAGTAATCATGGTCCTGAGTGGTTCCACTCTTTTTCTGACTTACTTAGAGAGGACAATATATTCTAACTCTTACCCATGCCATATACTCAGAATTGACCTAGGCTTTGCCTCTAAATGGTTGTGATATAGGCTTACTAAAAAACTTGTTGTTCGATTAAGCCATAAATATGATGAAAAGGGCCTTTCTTCCTATAGTTATTCATCTCTTCTACTTACACAACCAGTAAAAAATAAAAATGCAAACACACACAAACACACATTAATCAAGTGCTCTCAAAGGTGCAAAGAAATTTTGTTACCTTACAGAGTAAAGCAAAGGTTTAGAAAGGTTATTTTTATTGGCCTGATCTCTGGTTGTCAGGCTAGGGAGATAATCCTTAATCCTCATTGCAAAAAAATATATTAAAAGATTAACATCTAAATACTAAAAAGAAAAACAAAGTGAAAAAGAGAAATTTGATACATTTTTCCATATTTTGGTGAAAATATGATTACTGACTCTGTGAAGGTTTCTGGAAACCTTATATGCAACATACACTCTCTATACACACAGCCACATGTCTATATAAACGCTTTGAAGAGTGTTTACACATGCAAGACATCACTAGTGTATGTATGAGCACCAGATGTCCCTAACATTTGCATTTACTACTTTAACTTCAGCAGCTGATTTAAAAATCAGCCTGCTTTTCATCCAAAGTTTTCAAACTAGACTTTCACAAATAGGTTTCTAGTTTTCAACAGAAGCCTTGGAGGGGAAATGAGTAAAAAATCTCAATAAAATTTTGCAGACCCTCTTCTAACTCCTAGAGTAGAAGTATGTGTTAAAATCCATTTATCTTTTATGATCTTTGTCCAGTGCTTCTGTTTGGCCTTAAGTTTACAAGCTAGGAGCCTATTAGCTATATTCCCTCCCTTGTAAAACATCCATGGCAAGCATACATTGAAATTCTCGGTGTTACAGAATAAAAGCATTCTTTTCTTTTACAGAATAAAAGTATTGCTCTTCACCACTATAATTTCTTACATTGTCTCCTTTGTAAAAAAAATATTTGTATTCTCCATTTTCAAAGCTGTTAACTCCTCCATCAATTTATTTTGTTTTTCCCCTTTTCCTTTTATGCTAAACAACATTAATAAATTCCCTTTATTGCAGCCTTAGAGGTTTTCCAGACCATTTTACTATTCACTTTCTCTACTATTGTGTATCATAAAATATCAAATAACTCATTCTGTATTATCTCCATCGTCTCAGGATTCTCAAATAGACCTATCTCCCACTTTCTACATGATTAACCCAACATTTCAGTTTTACACTATTTTGGGTATAATCAAACCAATTAATTGGCCAAATAACTACATATCTGCCTCAGAGCCATACTAAGAAATATATACATATTTATAATCTGTCCCAGAAGATAAATAGATATGCAGTCCCAGATTATACATGTATATGCATGCTACACCCAAGATTACATCATTCAGTACTTTCAGTATATTTAGACAGATATTGATTTGAAAGCCCAATCAATCCATCAAAGTAATAAGCACTTTTAAATTCCATAGACTATTCTGGGAGAAAAAGGAGCCTGGAAACTCATAAAAATCAAGCCTTAGCACTTTGAATTGTTCTTGGGACAGTCTGAGGACAATTTCCACAAAGTAGATAATTAAACCCAGATCTTAAATTGAATCTTCTGTTGTGCATTTTGCTGTTTTGGAGGAAAAAACAATTATTTTTTTTTTAATTACACTGCATTCTAGTGATTAACTGAAGGTGTGTTTGTAGATTCAGTATTTACTTCAGAGTCCCTAATGTCTTTGGAATAAGTTCAATTGACCTGAAGTATGTGACTGGTCCTTTGGGATGCGAAGTAACCTGAATATTGGTGTGATTTTTGGTGTAAGGAGCCATCTATCAAAAAGGCAAGCTTGCCTAAGATGCAAGATAAAATGGGAACTGTCTGTGACTTCATGGTTAGACTGTTAGTTGAAAATTTTACACTTGATGACTAATTGTATAAATCCAAGTATGGAACTCCCAACCAGTTTACCCTGAGATTACTATTCACACTTGAGAGCCACTCCAGCTAGCTTGACATAGATATAAGTAGGATAGGATTATAGGAGTATTATGCATTGCAAGTGTCCATTAGCTATAGATGCACAGTAAGGCTGTAAGGCAAGGCCTATAAAGTCTATAAGATTTCAGCTTAGCCATACTACACTTCAGGAGGGCTGACATGAATAGATGAGCCAGGAACAATGCTGTACAAGTAAAGTTATAAGATTACAGTAAAGGAAGAGCCAATATGTGATGTCAAGGAAAATGTGCTATAACGAACTAATCTAGACAGCAAGACACCTGATTGTAACATCACAGAAAGTTTTGCTGTCACCGCAGGTTACCATGGGACACATTGAGGTAGATACCAATGAGTTGCTAATAAGAACAAAAATATCAATCTATGAAAAGCAGAGCACCCCAACATTATGGGGTGTGGAAGTACAAATAAGAAAAAGGGGACATGTATAAGGCATATGCATAAGGTGGTAGGCCTGGTCATAATATAGGATAAAAAGGATTTCCTGGTATAGATAGGGTAGGAAGACATCAAAGGAACACCTCTCTATGAATGACCATTTGTTGAGACAGTTACTCAATACTAGAGTCTCTAGGATATCTTTGGATATGTGAGTATGACTACAGTATTAGCTATCACATGGACTCTCCTGGTTTTGTATATGTGTATGTGAGAAGAACTCCTAACACAAATAAGATTCGTCACTTGTAAGTGTGTTTCTGGTCACAATATTCATTCTTCATGTATTCCTAGAGTCTCCTAACCTTAAAAGAATCTCTAAGAGTGACTGTCATCCTATTGATCTTAAAACTCTAGCAACACAGAAGCCACATCATTTACAAGGAACACTGTGGTTTAACACAGAATTATCAATTCAATGTAAGGCTACAAAACTAATATGGGCAAGAGGTGAGATTAAGATGTAGTCCAATACTAATAACATGTATTGAATGGCTTTCTAGATGTCTAATGGCTTTAATTAAAGGAGAAGGGATGGTTAGAAAGAATTTGAGACAGGAAGGATTTAACAGAGAAACGGCAGCCAGTTCTGTGCACTATTAATAGGATAATAGCAACTACAACCTAGGAACCAGATGGAGAACTGGGAAATTGCACATGCACTACACACAACTATAAAAGTTTCCTTTAAGTTGTCAAAGGATAAACTCAGCACTAGTAATTCTAGATTACACATTAGTAGGACAATACACACACACAACAAATTGAATCATGTGGACCTATTTAAAGAATTCTTAAGGCAAGCTACGGGAAAATACAAAAATTCACAAAATACCTATTGAAATCTTGAATTATCTGCTGGCAAATTATACAGTTCTGGTGAAAAGAAAAAATAAATAGATTCTCAGACAATACCTCATATCCCTGAGGAAAGCAGATAGGTAGAGTATTTTTGTCCTAGGCTATTATAGAAGTTATTCCAACCTCAATAACACAAAACAGGAATAAAAATTAGATGGCATAATAGAAATTGTATTTATTGGAAAGAAAAGAAAAAAGACAGGCTAGCCACAATTTATCCTGAAAAGTGAAAAGAACTGAAATCAGCCACGTCCAACTCCTACTATAGTCAAGGGAGACCTTGCAGAGAGATGAAGTCATAACCATTCAGAATTCCATGGCTCTACTTCACAGTGTCCTTTTCAAATAAAAAGATTATAAGCCATTATGAGAACAAAAGCACAATATAAGGATATTGTGATCATGAGGTGAAAGAGGCAATACAAATTGTGACAGCAGAAGGTACAGTAGTATATAAACTCATAGGAATACCTGAAATATTAGGAAAAGACATGTCTGGAAGCAGAGTGACCCCAGCTAGTATGAGAATCAGAGGAGAAGCATGGGGCTTGGGGTGTACATGGGATCACATGCCCTCACCCCAGATTTCTGCCACACTGGGAGTTAGGCTGACCGTGGCTGTGAAGGACATGCCTGGGAAAGCACTGGCACCAAGCACTCCTGTTGAACCCTGCTAGGAGGCATCCAGAAGAGAGAGGAGAGACAGGGTTCACAGCGCAGTTCTACCAGAGGAGGTGCAGTGTAGAGAAGCCACCTGAGTCCCATCCCTTCCTTGCCCAGAGCCACAGTTCGGCAGAAGGTATCCAGAGCCCATTTCATCCTGTGCTGTGCCTCCTCATTGCAGGGAAGCAATGTCAAAAGAAAGTGGGAAAGGATCTGTGAGGGCCTGTGGGTTTACAGTAGACAAGAAGCTGTACATGAGTCAACAGCGTGCTCTCATTTGCAAGAAAGCAAATGGCATTTGGGCTGGATTAGCGGGAGCACTGCCAGCAGATTGAGGGAAGTGATTATTCCCCTCTATTTGGCACTGGCAAGGCCACATGTGAAGTATTATGTCTTCAGATCTACACATTGCCTTCCCACTGAATTTCTAATCAAGTTCAAAGTCTTGGTCCTTATTTTCAAAGCACTCCATAGTCTGGGTTCAGGATACCTCAGATATCTGAAGTTCCAAGATGAAGTATGGTTGACAACTTCACTCCTCTGGCACAATGAAACACTCAATAATAAGAGTAAAGTTCATCACTGTGGGAGATAAAACTTTCCCTGGGGATAATTCAAAACTGTGGAGGGAAAAAAATCAGCTCCCAAGCCAAGGTCCATCAGAAACCTCACCACTTTCTGCTCCAACTGCAAGGCACATTGCTATGGTTTTTAAATAATATAAAACCCTACCAAAACAAGTCCTGCTTCTCCCTCTGGAGAGAGGATGAGAGTGCTAGCTCTTGCCAGATATGTAGTCATATTATTTAATGTCCTAATAGAAGGTGCTCATACTAGGGTGAGGAGTGCAATATAAAGTTCGATACAGAACAGATACTTGATTTAACTTTATTACATACAAGAAGAATTTGTATAAAGGTTGTTAATCCACCTTGACATTAGGGTTAATACTAATAGTGTTTTCTCTCATGTTTCACTTGATGCATAACTCTTTGATGGAATTACAGCCTTGCTATGTACAGCTGGGTGCACAATATTCCAAACTTAATTAAAAAGGCCCAAAGCCCACAGCATGCCAGCAACAGAAGAACTATACTTTAGATCTGCAGTGTCTGTGGAGAACTATAATTCACTAACTCACACATAAATTCTCCATGGCATTTTTTGAAGTCTGGAGCAAATACAGGAACATTTTTCCTACATTTTGTCAGTTTAACAGTCTCTCTACCAGATTCCTCCACTGCCCTCTTAGGGGACATATTGGATTGGCTTCTGCACTGGAAAACAGTCACATGACTGTTTTTGAAGCTTAAAACCTTTAATTGCCATTGTTGCAATCCTATCTGAGTACTAATGTTCAACTAACTTTTCCAAAGAAAGTGAAATGTAAATACACACACAGAGACACTTTTACAGCTTTTAAGTCAGCCTTGGCATCTCTCTGAGAACCACCATCCTGGTTCTCCTCCCTGAGGTGGAAATTCTCTGTGGCTGTTCTGAAGCTTTAAATACTCTTTTTATTGGAAAATTCTTGCAGAAATCTGAGTCTTAGTAACTAGGGCTTTCCACAGGAACCCAAAATTCCACTGGATGGAATAACCAGGATTTAATGTCACATCTAAGTGAATAGCTCGCTATCTCTATAAAAGAGAAGAACCATTCTCCCTTGTACCTTACAGTATTTACAAACCGAGGCTAACATCCTCAGCTACCACTAAGATGTATATGGCCCAAGTTGGGATGTAAAAATATGTCTCAGAAACTCACCACAGTCTGCAGTGCCACTCCATGGGCATAAGCCAGCGCTGTATACAGGGTGCCTTAACAAAGGTAAGATGTAAATGGCCAAAATGGTCAGTGGAAATCATTCCTCTATCCTCCTTCCTCTTCCCACACTCCCTTCCTGATTGCAAAGAAGGGAGCGGCTTAGGATCTTTTCTGCCAGTTCTGTGCTATCGCAATATCCCCCCGGCACAGTAACAAGTTATGCCAACATAGACACAAGTCTCCTAATACTGAGGTGCAAAGCAGCTACATTGCATCAGAGGATCTGGTCCTGATTCTCCAAGGTGTGGGGCGGAAAAAAATCACACAAAGAGAATATCATGGATTATTTCTGTAGTGACCCCCTTTTACCAAAAATACAGAAAAGCAGAGATTCCTCAACACTCTCACTTTCAGTACATATATCTTAAACTCTGAATACAATCCCCATTAATATTATGCATAAAATACAGTCATAAGGACCCCCTCCTAGAGTGCCCTCCATCAGCAGCCTATGGCACAACAATTTCACCTGCTTTAATTTCCCCAGTCAGTCTAGCCATAAAAGGAACACAATCTATTCACAGACTCTTTGGCTATGTCTACACTTGCACTTTTAAGTCGACTTTAACTAAGTCGACTTAGTTAAGTCGACTTAGTGTGTCTACACTTAAAATTAAAGTTGACTTAAAGGGGAACTTACAAAGTCGACCTAGAGCGTCCACACTGGATGCTTTGCAGGCCATTCACTGGAGAACTTCCATAGTCAATTCTTTCTGGGGCCTAGGTGCCCTCTCAGTTGGGGTCAGTAGACCAGTCACAGGTGCAATGGCCTCTTCCCTTTTAAAACACCAGTGTCACTTCCTTATACCTTTCCTTTAATGTTTTAAAGCTACATGTAAGCAGCAAGTTAAAGTGATACAATACGCCCAGTTTAATCTCTCTGGAGAGAACCATCCTGTATTTTAGCAGTGTTTCCCCATCAGTTTTGATTTCTCTGTTTTTCCTGTGAAGTCCCCCACAGACATTCTGCAATCAACAAGTGGGTGACATTCCCATGAGCCTCTTACATCATCTCAACTGTATTATAAACTCTCGTCAACTACTTTATTATGACACTTACTGTGTTTGGCGTAACCCATGAACTGAATTTAATATTGTCACTGTGTAAAGTAATTTATAAATTGACAATAAAGAAAAAGAAAAAAAGCTGATACTTCTAAGGAATGGCTGTATAACCTATATAGATTTCCTGAAAGAGACTTCTTTTAAAGTTACACTGCTCATTTTACTGATAAAAGTGCATAATTTAATATGTATGTGTACAATACTCACCTATAAAACCAAAGGAGAAGTGCAGTAAAATTATGATAGAAAGAGATATGGCTAGCTTGGTTTCGTGATTAGCTTGTTATCACCAGAACATTTTGTTGCCTGCATAGCTCTGCAATTAACAACTCATTATCCTCTGTACAGCAGTATCCTCTGTCTGGTAGGGTATTCAGTTAAATTAAAAATGTTATGTCAGTGCAATGTTGGTGAAAATATAAATTAAAACATCAGGCAATGCCAATGTTAAGATTCCTACAGTACCCTTAACATGAGCAAGAAACAGATATGTTATTTCTGTTTTTCCAATTACATGTTTAGTTTAATACATATATCAATATAAATATTAACAAGTTGTAAGAAATACTTTAGTATTAGAAGCCCATATGTGTAAACTTGTCCTAGTTAACATACTTAGAAGAACCCTCACTTCTGATTTTTCTTTGCAAAAAAGTAGATAGTTGGGTTTTTAAACCTCAGGATACTCCACAGACAGAGAGTCCTAGCTGGAAGATAAGATGAAGATTCTTTCTATATAATTTATTGGGGTTGTTCAAAGGTAGGTGGTCTGGAAGGCACAAAACCCTGAAGAAGCTTTTATTTCCCCAATTCTGAGATGCATCCTAAGCAATATTTTTGGCTTTCTATTTTCCAGACAGTGTATCAAGGCAAATTTCAAAGGCAATGGTTGAAAATCCCCGATAGCAACTCTAGAAGAGGGATTTGGTGGAAGGAGTATTTCAAACAATTAATACTGTTCCATACCCAATTTCTCAATATTACAGTGAATTATTACTAAGCTATTGATTATTTGTGGGAAACTTCAGTTGAGCATGTTACTTTTATAAAAGAAATGTGTTCATTTCAATCCTTCTGCATCCTTAATGCTGTTTTTTCTGTAAAATATTTAGCTATCTCTAACATGTCAGCTTGCCTTTCAAGTTAATTATTCTATGAAAATGACCATAGTGGATAAGACCAATGGTTCATCGATCCCAGGCCACTGCTGGAAGACAGGATACAATAGAAGTGTCTCGCAAAGGATGAACAGAACAGGGTGATTATCAAGTGATCCAGGTTCTGTCATTCAGTCCCAGTTTATGGCAATCGGAAGCTAGGGACATCCAGAACACGAGGCTGCATCCTCCATGAACATATTTAATTCTTTTTTAAATCCAGTTTTACTTTTGGCCTTTTACAACATTCCCAGCAGTGAGTTCCACAGATTGACTTTGTATTGTGTGAAGAAGTACTTCCTTGTGTTTGTTTTACCCTGCTGCCTATTAATGTCATTGGGAGACCCCTGGTTTTTGTATGATGTGAAGGGGTAAATAATACTTTCTTATTCAATTTCTTCATGTTAGTCGTGATTTTATAGACCTCTCCCATATTTTCCCCCCTTAATTGTACCATTTAAAAGCTGAAAAATCCCCCTCTTTTTAATCTCTGCTAATATGGAAGCAGTTCCATATACCTAATCATTTTTGGTGCCCTTTTCTGTACCTTTTCCAAATCTAATCTATCTTTTTCAGATGGTGTGACTAGAACTGCTTGCAGTATTTCAAGTTGTGGGTATACCATGGATATATATATAGTGTCATCATGTTTACGGTCTTATTATCTATCCTTTTCCTATTGGTTCCTAACATTGTTAGCGTTTATGACTGTTGCTGCACACTGAGGGGATGTTTTCAGAAAACTATCAATAATAACTCCACAATCTCTTTCCTGAGTGGTAACACCTAATTAGATCCTTTCATTTTGTAGACTAGTTGGAATTATGTTTTCCAAGGTGCATTATTTGCATTTCTCAACACTAAATTTCATCTGCCATTTTATTTACCAGTCATCCATTTTGTGAGATCCCCTTGTAACTCTTCGCAGTCTACTTTTGGACTTAATTATCTTGAGTGATTCGGTAACATCTGCAAATTTTGCCATCTTACTATTTACCTACCATTATTTTTTTTCAGAATCATTTATTAATATGTTGAACAACACTGGTCCCAGTACAATTCCCTTGGGGACACTTCTATTTGCCCCCCTTTTCTGAAAAAATGATCATTTATTTCTACCCTTTGTTTCCTGTCTTTTAACTAATTACTGATCAATGAGAAGACTTTCCCTTTTATCCCATGACTGCTTATTTTGCTTAGGAGCCTTTGGGGAGGGACCTTGTCAATGGCTTTCTGAAAATCTAAAAATACTATATCCATAGATCACTCTTGTCCACATGTTTGTTGACACCCCTCCCCCACCTAAGAAGTTTGAGAAAATAGTAAGTCATGATTTCCCTTTTCAAAGGCCTGTTGATTCTTCTACAACATATCATGTTCATCTATGTGTCTGAAATTAGGCTAACTGCCCTGTAAATGCCAGGATCACACCTGGAGCTCTTTTAAAAATTGGTGTCATTAGCTATCCTCTAGTCATCTCATAAAGAAGCTGTGTGATAGGTTACATAACACAGTAGTTCTATAATTTCATATTTGAGTTCCTTCAAAGCTCTCAGGTGAATACCACCTGGTCCTGGGGACTTATTACTGTTTAATTTATCAATTTTTTCCAAAATTTCCTCTATTGACAACTTAATCTGGTATAGCTCCTCAGATCTGTCACTTAAAAAGCATGTCTAATGAGTAGGAATCTCCCTCACATTCTCTTCAATGAAGACCAATGCAAGGAATCGATTTAGCTCCTCTGCAATGGCTTTGTAGCACCTTGATCAATGATTTTTTTTTCTTAATGTTGAGACCCTGATAACTAGATAGGCCACACTGAGAATACCATGCTTGGGGCAGACTACAAGAAACAGGGCATTCTATCCCCAAAACTGGTGATTCATTCTATAATTAGATTCACCAAGATAGTACCAAAATAGCTTGTATGATGCCACATTGGTTAACAAAAAGCCCTAAACAGTCCCCTTTAGATATTTCAGCCCATAGCTTCCACCTAGACAACCAAATCTAATGTAAGGAGAGGTTATTAAACCCTATTCACCATAAATCAAGTTTTTCCAATTCCAAAGGATCACACACATTGGTCCCCAGGTCAATAACTATGTCAGATCTTACAAAAATACATGCTTACAGTCAAACTTTAATAAGTAAATCTAAAATTTATTAATAAAAAAAAAGAAGAGTTATATATGGTTAAGTGATCAAAAGACATAAATGTGGATAAAGTCTTTAGCTCATTTTCATAGAAGAGATGATGAAGCTGATGATTTGTAAAAGTCTTTCTGGTATCAAGTCAAAAGTCATAGTCCAATAGACAGTTCAGGTGTAGGGTCTGTTAGAGTTTCTCCATGAGATTTCCAAGGTTATCCAGGTGTCTGGATCACTGCGGACCTTGATTTTATGACTTAGACCTTCCCTCTTAAAGCGGATCTGAGATGAAAGGATCAGTGCCAAAGCTTTCCTTTATAATTGAAGCAAGCTAAGTGGTGACAGGCCATTCTAGCAGGTGCGTTTTGATGTAGGTGAGCTGACAGTTTGTGATCTCTATTAAATGAGTTCTTTCTCAGAGAATACCTTTAGAAATGGCCATTCAAATTATCAAGATAGTTCACAAGTCGTTTACAATGTGTAATTACAAACTTTGCAGAGAGATTAGGACAATAATATTATTACACCAGAAATCCTATCTAAATGATAACATCCCCTTTTGATCTCTGAGTCAATAGACTACAATAATGAAGCTCTATAAAAGAGGCAAAGGATTTAGCATCTACAAGCTAATTAGATCATATTGTTAGATCTCTAATAGGATGCAGGTAAATAGACACAATTAGCACTTACTCTGATTCCCAAACACCACCGGGCAAATAGGTTAAAGATTCTAGTTTATTCAACATGGCTTTGATAAATATCTACAAGGAATGGTCTTGTTTACCATCACAACACCTTTTTGATATGTCCCTAAGGCTTACTTAGAGCTCACCCAGGTTGCTGATTGTGTAATGTTCTCTGGCCCAGCATTACAAATATACATTCCGAAGAGTCTATATAACAGTATGAAATATAGTACCATTCCACTGTGGAACAGACTGGTTGCCAAAAAACACATAATCTGAAGATATATCATCTTTGTGGGTTAATATTACCAGGATCATATCCTACAGCATGATCAAGGCGCACTCAACACAGTTTGTCCTGAGGGAAACAGAAGTGGCTTTAGTCTACTTTACTGCTCCCCCCCACTCCAGTACTGGGGCTGTCCAGGTGCAAGTCTAGATTCCTGGCATAAATAAAAGCAGTCTAAGGGCTACTTTAATTTGTGACAGCTGTCAGGAGTCACTAAATTTGTTCCATCATCTGAGAATCTTTTAGGCATAAAGAAGGCCTGATTGCACTCCCTTTTCCGTAGCCACATTCCCTACACTGACAGCCAGGAAGGAGGTGACAAGGATCTATTACAGAGGAGCTGCTCAATGATTTCCTATTAGTATTTATTATTGTACTGCAGTATAATCTATGAACCCTAGCCATGGATCAAGACTCCATCCTATTAGGTGCTTTACAAGCACAGAACAAAAAGACAGTCCTTGCCCCAAACATCTTACAATCTAAGTCAATGCAGATGATGTCCTGGGACAAGTTATCACAGCTTTCCATGGAGAACCTTTTTATGATACGGCAAGAAGCACTGGGCTTAAATTACAGCAAAGGAGGTTTAGGTTAGACATTAGGGAAAAATTCTTAACTGTCAGGTTGATTAACCACTAGAATAAGTTGCCTAGGAAGGTTGTAGAATCTCCATCATTGGAAATTTTTAAGATCAGGTTAGACAAATACCTGCCAGGGATGGACAACAGAGTTCTGTGGCACTTTTAACTAACAGACTAACAGATTTATTTATTGCATGAGCTTTCATGGGAGAAAATCCCATTTCATCAGTCTTTAAAAGTGCTACCAAACTCCTCATTTGTTTTCCTTTAAATGTACGTACTTTGTTTGCTGTTGTGTGAATATGATTTTACTATGCTATCAATTTTTTGGTGCGTTGTATATATTCTTAATGAATTATTGCACAGAAGCCCAGATGCATTAGTAGGGAGATATTGTATAAATGTTAACTTCTGCCCTAGTTTATACATATGATACCATGTGAATTTGTTATTTATATTACAGTAGTTTTTGTGATATGTCTACACATTCTGAAGCAGTAAGACTTCCAGCCCAGATTGACAGATTTGGGCTTACATTTTCATGATAAAAACAGCTGTTTAGATAGGCTGGAACTCAGGCTGTGAAGCCCATCTTCTCTAAGCTTTTGAGCTTGAGCCACAATGTCTACTAGCTGCCTATCTTGGCTGGGAGTCTTACTGCTTGTGGACTGTGTCGACATTGCCTTCAAGGCTCCTATCACATTGGCAGACTATGTGCCAGCTCATACCAAGGTCCCCATGTTTCAATTGAACACTGACAGATCCATGGCTGGAAGGGAATCAGTTTGGCTCACTTTGTGTTAGTGGATATTAAGTTGATAAGCATATGTTTAAACTTTAATGCATGCAGCAAACTCATAGATATTCAATAGCCCCACATATAGCATCTGTATCCCACATTGTAAGGTAGTATTTAAACATTTGTACCATCAGCCTCTGTGACTGTAAATCATCAGACAGGAGAAAGACCTAAATGCTGGTGTAGACAGAACAATGTTGGTAGGAGTGACTCCCACTGACATAGCAACCACTTCTCATGGAGATGCAATAATTAAGCTGATAAGAGAACTCTTTCCTGTCGGCTTAAAGCATCTTCATGAAGAGTACTGCAGAAGCACAGTGAAGCAGCATTTGTAGTACAAGTCTTCCTTAAGTAATGTGAAGTGGAGGTCTCTAATGGAAGATGTTACAATTACATCCTGGCCAATAGAGAAGGTATATTGGCATCAGATGGGCTACTTTGGAACACTGAGGAAGACAACAGACTTTGTTTCTCTGTTCTCCCTCCAACCCCCATGAAGATGAGTCATGCAAGTAGATTCTTCCCATCAGTTGAGTTCACAGCCTAGAGTACTTGAGACGAGGGGAATAAAATTCCTAACAAGAAAGGTCTGTATCTTTATGCTGCTTTGACTCTGGAGGGCAAGGTTTCTAGACACAAGCATGGGACTGCAAGCTGCTTAACCTGGGTTAGCACTAAAGGAAATATAGAGCTCACTTATTACAGAAGCTTTATTACCTTTTGAAACTTAAAATTGTAATTCATTGTCTATGTTTACCTTCATTAGCCTAAGAACTCATTTCCTTTCCTATTTAATGTCTTTAGATAGCTAGTTCTATAATGAACTACAAGCATTATCTTTGATGAGAGACCCAAGATGCATTTCACCTGGCCAGGAGGAGGAAGGGGGAATAGAAGAAGGCTCTTTGGGACTAGGACTAACTGGAATATTGCTGTGATTCTTGGTGCAAGAGACAAAGATAGCTCACCTGAGTGGCAAGACAGATCAGAGTATCCAGGGCTATGTCTACACTTGAAACGTAGGTCGACTTAACGATTCTTAAGTCGACCTACATAAAGCTGCATCCACACCAGGCACTTATTAGGTTGACTTAAGTGCTTCCTTAAGTTGACTTAATAACTACCCCTCTTTAGGTCGACTTAATGCCTAAGTCAACTTGTTAAATCGACTTAAAGCTGGTGTGGACGGGGAATAGCCTTAGTCCTAATTGGATTCAGGCTGGGAAGAAGGGGAGAGCCAGGGGCTGGGGAGACTGGGGGCTGGGGAGATGGGGCTGGGGAGACGGGAAGGGACGTGGCGGTGGATTGGGCTACGCAAGCATGTAGCAGCCCCTGGGCTGCCGCGCACCTGCAGCTTATAGGGAACATGGCTCCAGGCCCCCACAACACTCCTCCATCAACCTAGCACCTGCCAGTGTGGACGCAGGCATTTAACTGGAGTGTTTAGTGTGGACGCTCTAAATTGACTTAACAAGGTCATTTTTAAGTCAACCTAAAGTTGACCTTGTTAAGACAACTTAACAGAGCCTGTAGTGTAGACATAGCCCAGGAGTGTAGGAAGAGGAAATTATTGGTAACCTAGAGCCCAGGAACATATCATTTAGCTGTCAGCAGCTAAAATACCAATCATTATGCTCATTGCTGAAAGCAGCTAGGAAGGCTGTTTCTGAAGCCTTAGCACAGCTAACAGACCAGGAGTGGAGGGGGGCAAGTGAGTGACCCACAAGAAGAAACATGATCTTGTATGCTCCCTGGCTTGAGCTTTTAGCTGAAATATTCATTGTGCGAGATAGAAAGTCTGGCAATAATTAACTATTGCTATGTGAAATACATCTGGTTAAGTGGCAGAAAATCCCATCTGACAGGCTGGAAACCTGCACACTTTGCTGAGCAGAAACTAAGTGGATTTTTTTCTTGTTTGTTTTTAATGAAGAAGCTATATAATACTATCAAATTGGGTATAAAAGGAGGAAGAATTCAAATTGGAACAGGTGCAGAGAAGGGCTACAAGGATGGTCTGTGGAGTGGAAAACCTGCCCTATCCCGTGGAGCTGAGGATCCCTTTGCCAGGGAGCCGCAGCAACCTTCTCCCCAGGGAGCCATGGCTCCCTTGTCCCGGGAGCCACGGCTCCCTTCTCCCCAGCCCATCCCCCTTAGGTTGACTTAGGGAATTAGGTCAACCTAGGGCGTCCACACTGGCTTTAGGTCAACTTAACAGCTCGAATTAAGTGTTAAGTCGACCTAAAGAGTGGTAGTTATTAAGAAAGCACTTAAGTCGACTTAATGAAAGCCAGGTGTGGACGCGGCATTCTGTAGGTCGACTTAAGCATGCTTAAGTTGATCTAAATTGCTAGTGTAGACATACCGAAAGAGAGCATCCCTGCTCCATAGCTCTCGTATTTTAAATAGCTACGGTAGACAAAGGATAGGAAAGGAAATCAAAACATTCAGAGCTAAAGTAACTGACCCAAAGTCACAGAGCAAGAGATAGAATGCAAAGGTGGGCAAACTGCACCCCATGGACCAGTGCCTTTCATTCAGCCTGCCAGCTGGGCCTGCCAGAAGCTCCCCACTGCTAGTCCCACCTCTTCCCCCCACCTCTCTCCCCACCACTGCATGCAGCAGCAGTGCCCTGGCTGTCCCAGCATGTAGCCAATGCGTGCCTCCCCTCTCCTTCTATGGGGGCCCAGCGGGCAGCACCCTGTATAGAGGACAGCCATACCTTCCCCTCTGAGCCCCACCCCTCTTAGGCCTGCCTAGACCCCAGTGTGGCCCTCAGGCCAAAAAATTTGCCCACTCATGCACTAGACTATGACAAATCTTCCACTAATTCAACTGATGTAGGATTGGGATCCTAATGCTACAGTATTGGTCCTTCAATTGCAGGATAACTCACTTCAAGTATATATATATATATTTTTTAAACATCATTGTTAAAATTAACTGTTGAGATGCCAGGTCTCCACTGCTCATCCAGGAGAGATGAAAATTCACGGCACTTGTATAACGTACATGTAGTTGTTAAGTTGTCAGGAAAGGAAAGTTACTCACCGTGGTGCAGTAACTGGACTTCTTTCAGGTGAGAGTCCCCGTGGGTGCTCCACCAAAGATTGCTGGTGTGTGCCACATCACAGTACAGAGATTCTTTTAGTAGTGACAGTTGGAGCCGGGAGCGCGAGACAGCTGCCTTGCGGTGTCCCTCAGTGCTTGATTAGAAGCGCACAACTCCAAACTGCTCCTTTCCCTTCTCTACCTGGTAAAGTCTGTTCGGTACTCCGAAGTAGAGAGGGGAGATAGGCGGGTGGTGGAGCACTCACGGAGACTCTCATCTCGAAGAACTCCAGTTACTGCACCATGGTGAGTAATCTTCCTTTCTCCTTCGAGAGCAGTCCCCATGGGTGCTCCACTGAAGGTGAATGGCAAGTAGTGCCCTCAGCTGGATGGCGGGACTTTGGAGGTAGTATTCTGTACAGATGCCACTACTGACTGTCCTATGCTTGCATCTGCTCTTGTCATACTGTCTAGAGCATAGTGTTTAATAAATGTGTGTGAAAAGGCCCATGTCGCTGCCTTGCACATCTCTAAAATGGAGACATTGTTGAGGAAGGCAGTGGTTGTTGAGACTGATCTGGTGGAGTGAGCTCTTATCTGGTCTGGTGGTAAAACCCCAGCTTCTCTGTAGCGCTCCTATATACATCCTGGTATCAGTTTGGATATTCTCTGTGAGTAGAGGACTTTACCCTTGCACCAGTCTGCAATTGTTACAAATAGTCTATTGGTTATTCTGAATGCTCTTGTCCTTTCTAGGTAGAAGGCAATTGCGCGTCTGACATCCAGTGTGTGGAGCTGAGCCTCACGGGCTTTGGCATGAGGTTTCGGGAAGAATACAGGTAAGTCTATTGTTTGATTAAGGTGAAAGGGCATGGATACTTTAGGAACAAATCTTGGGTGTCATCTCAGTATTACCTTGTCTTTATGGAAAATCGTATATGGGAGGTCTGCTGTTAATGCTCCTATCTTACTCACTCATCTGGCTGACCTAATGGCTACTAAGAAGGCTACCTTCATCGACAGGTGCTTCAGCGACCAGGTAGCCAATGGTTCGAATGGTAGTCTGGTAAGAGTGTGTAGAACCTTTTGTAGGTCCCACCTAGGAGTGGGTGGACGTATTTCTGGATATAGATTTTGAATACCGTTCATAAATCTCTTCACCATAGGATGCGAGGAGATAGTCATGTGCTCCTTACAATAGTGGAACGTAGATATAGATGCTAAATGTACCTTCATTGAACTAATGGATAAACCTGTTTCTTTCAGGTGGAGCAGGTACTGAAGAATATTCAGGATGGTTCCGGATAGAGGAGTGGTTCCCTGGGTCTTGCACCAGTTCGAGAATCTTGTCCATTTCTGAAGGTAAGTATGTCTAGTGAATGATCTTCTGCTATTTAGCAGAACCTGTTTAACCTTTTCCGAGCAGCCTAATTCCTCCTGTGTGAACCACAAACGAGCCAGGCCATCAGATGTAGTCTCTGTAAATTGGGTCGGAATGTTTTGCCCCTGTTCTGTCATAGTAGGTCGTGTCTGAGAGGAAGTGGTATCAGTGGCTGGATGGCCAATTGATTCAGTAGTGTAAACCAAGGGAGTCTCGGCCATGCCGGGGCTATCATGATCACTGTGGCTGCTTCGTCTCTTATTTTGAGCAGCGTTTTGTGGATGAGCGGGATAGGTGGAAAAGCATATAGGATATTGTGCGACCATGAATGGATGATCTTCCAATTTCCGCTCGTGAATAAAACCCTGGGCATTTGTGGTTCTGGTAAGTAGCAAATAGGTCTATACTTGGGTAGCCCCATAGTCAGAATATGCCATTCAGGATGGTTGTGTTCAGTTTCCACTCATGCTCTTTTGGGAAGGTTCTGCTGAGAGTATCGGCAACTGTGTTTTGAATGCCTGGTAGGTATGTTGCAGAAATCATAATGTTGTGACCTATGCACCATCTCCAAAGTTTTATGGCCTCTATACAGAGGGAGGCTGATTTCGCACCTCCATGTCTGTTTATGTAGACCATACATGAAATGTTGTCCGTCATGATCCTTACATGCTTGTTTGTAATCTGTTCTTGGAAGTACCAGCATGCGTTGTGTACTGCGCAGAGTTCTAGGATGTTTATCTGGAGAAAGGATTCCACTATAGACCATCTTCCCTGTGCTGATAGGGAGTTGAGGTGTGCTCCCCGTCCTGTTAGGGATGCATCTGTCGCCATTGGTATGGTGGGTGCCCTTTGATGAAAGGGGATGCCTGAGAGGAGGTTCTGTGTCACCCTCCACCATTGCAATGGTTGTTTTACAGTTACTGGCACACTCAGTATCCTGTGCATTGATTGTGTGTGGGGCTTGTGGGCCCGTGAAAACCACAGTTATAGTATCCTCATGTGGAGACGTGCATGTTGTACTACGAAGGTGGTTGCGGCCATATGACCCAGAAGTTGAAGGCATGTTATGGCCTTGACCGTGGGAGACAGGCATGTCGTGTCTATGAGGTTTCTGAGTGTTTCAAACCTGCTTTCAGGCAGAAATGTTCTTTCTCTTTGGCAGTCTAGACGTGCCCCTATAAATGCTATAATTTGAGATGGTCCTATAGTCGATTTTTGCCAATTTATGAGTAGGCCCAGTCTTTGAAATAGCAGTACTATACTGTATAGATCCTCTATGGCTTGGACGCATGTACTTGACTTTATTAGACAATTGTCTAGATATGGAAAGATTGTGATGTTGGGTCTCCGCAGGTACGCTGCTACTACCACAAGAACCGTTGAGAATATCCTTGGAGCCGTTGATAGTCTGAATGGTAAGATGGTATATTAGTAGTGGTCGTTTCCGACCCTGAACCTTAAGAATCTGCGATGTGCTGAGTGTATCGTTATATGAAAATAGGCATCATGGACGTCGAAGGACGTAAACCAATCATTGGGTTCCAGAGCAGGGATGATTGTCAATAATGTTATTCTGAATCTTTGACACCTTATAAATTTGTTTAGCCTTCTTAGATCAAGAATGGGTCTCCATCCGACTGACTTTTTCTTTATCAGGAAGTAGGGAGAGTAAAAGCCCTTCCCTCTGTGTATTACAGGGACCTTTTCTATTGTGCCTACAAACAGCAGGCATTGTATCTCCTGTTGTAATAAGTGCTCGTGAGTTGTGTCCCTGAAGAGGGATGGGGGAGGTAAGGTGGTTATTGGTTTTGTAATAAATGGGATGGTGTATCCAGTGTTGACAATTTCTAATACCCATTTGTTTGTGGTTATGGTTGACCATTGGGGGTAGAAGGCATGTAGGCGCTGTTGGTAAATCATGGGTTGCTCTGTAACCGTCTCATGGTCCTTCATATCCTCGACCAATGCTTCAAAACTGGGGCTTGAGAGGGTGGTTCTGAGACATAGAAGGTTGGTTGTTGTTTTGTCTATGTCTTTGAGTGCATTGTCTTCCTCGTGGTACCTCTTGTCCACGGTAATTCGGCCTGTATGTGTAATGTAATTGATACCTCGAGTTATAGGATTGGTATAGGGGTGTAGATCTTTTCATGTTCGTAGTATAGATGCCAAAAGTCTTTAGTGTGGCTCTGTCATCCTTTTATGTATGCATGGTGTCATTTGTTCACTCAAATTTGTTTATCAAAAGGGAGATCCTCGATTGTGTTCTGGAGTGCTCATGGAAGATCTGTGGAGTGCAACCAGGAAGATCTTCTAATTACGATTCCCATGGCCATAGTTCTTGCTGCTGTGTCTGCCATGTCCAGGGCTGCCTGCCGTGCTGTACGGGAGATGAATTGACCCTCACGGATAACTGCATGGAATTGTTATCTTTTTGCTTCAATGATCTCAATAAAATCCACCAATTTCAAATAATTTGTGTGGTTATAGTTTGCTAGAAGGGCAGAATAGTTCGCTATTCGCATTTCTAACAAGGAGGAGGTATATACTTTCTTTTCCAATAAGAGCTATTTGGTACCAGGGTGTGAAGTGCCACTTGATTGTTGTCGGTTCTGGCCATTGAATTCTTATCTTGTCTCCCGCTCCTTGTACCTGAGGGACCTGGAACCTCTTTGGTATGGAAATCCTGCGGCGAGACAGACCTCTGTCTCCTTTTCTTTGTTGCCTCCTGTGGCGGGGTTAACTGTCTCTTTGCTGCCTGAGGCTTCGGTGAAAGTGCTTGTCTCTGACCGGGGTCGGACGCCAGTCTCAGAGACTTTTCCATAAGCAGAAGTTTGAGCCTTAAATCTCTGTCTTTTTTGGCTCTTGCACTCAAGTTTCAGCAGTGAGGGCACTTTTCAGAAATGTGTCCCTCACCTCGGCATCTTATGCAGACAGCATGTCTGTCAGAAGCTGGCATGGCATCCCGACATTTGTCTCATCTTTTGAAGATGGGTGAACCCGGCATGTTTGACAAGTGAAAGAAAAATCGGTTCGGCTCTGTCTTTTTTGGTTTTTTTTTTGGGGGGGGGGGGGGGGGTTAAGTAGACTGGGAAGAGAAAAAGTAGGTGAAATTAGGAGAAAAAAAGGGGGCAGGACATTTTTCTTGAGGAGCTGGGGACGGCTTGCTTCTGAGGAGCACGATTTCTCCACTGTGTGACTGACCGGCGGTAGAGAAGGGAATGGAGCGGTTTGGAGCCGCGCACTTCTAATCAAGTGCTGAGGGATGCCGTGAGACAGCTGTCTCGTGCGCGCAGCTCCAATCGTCACTACTAAAAGAATCTCTGTACTGTGATGCCACGCGCACCAGCAACTTTTGGAGAAGGTGAATGTTGCTGGTGAAAGTGGAATAGTGTTAATATCAGAAAAGAAAAATTAGAACAGGGTTTGGGCAAACTTATTGACCTCCAAGACCATCATCCCTGCTGGGCAGAGTCCTCTAGCCCAGTGGCTCCCAACCAGTGTGCCGCGAGAATCTGCGCGGCTTGGGTTATTTTAAATCTCCCCGCCCTGCTCAGCCCAGCCTGAGCCGGAGCCGCGGGCAGCGGAGGCCCCATGCTGCCCTGGCCGGGATTTCCCCCAAGCCAGAGGCACGGGCTGCGACAACAGCCCCATGCACCCCTGGCTGGGGATTTCCCCTGAGCTGGAGCCCCACAAGGCGAGGGGGGGGGGAGAATTCCCCAAGCTGGATGCAGCCCTACCCGGGGGGTCCCTGAAGCCACCACCAGCAGCCGCATTCTGGCCCCCAGGGGGAGGGAGGGATGTCAGGTCCCCAGTGCTGCTGGCGGCAGTCCCATTCGAGCTCTCAGTGGGAGTCCCTGGAGGGTCCCCAGAGCTGCCAACTTTGGACACAGCCCCATTCCAGCTCCCAGCCAGGGCTCTACAGAGCCACCAGCCTCAGCCCGCGGCCCCATTCCGGCCCCCAGTCAGGGGTCCCCCAAGGCATCTGCACTGGCGGCACTGTCCTGGCCACCAGGGTGCCAGTGGAGGCGGGATCCAGCCCCAACCAGGGACCCTGGGACATGGGCAGCGGTATCTGGCCCTGGGCCTAGTGGCTGGAGCCAGATTGGGTGGGGCAGGGGTGGATTTTTGTAGCTGCCTCCCTCAGAGGCAGCTTAAGAAAATCCACCCATGAGTGGGGGCGGGGGGGAAGCTGAGGGGGGTCCCGGCAGGGGCAGGGGGGATAGAGTTGGCAGGGACCCAATGAGCTGGAGGGAGCCGCCATGGGTGGCAGGGAGCTGTTGGGGAAGGGGGTTCTGTGCCATGCTCTCCTGCCCTACCCTCCCACTCCCCAGGTTCCCTCTGCCACCCTGTTCTCCCTTCCCCTCTCCTTTCTTTCCACCTTTGTCCTGCTCCCCACATGGCTACCCTGGCCCTTTTACTACCTCTGCCCAGCTCCCCACAGTCTCTCCTGCTACTCCACACAACTCCTGACCTCCCCTCTCTTTCCACCCCTGCCCTACTACCCCTACCACTCCACAGAGCAGCATTTCCCAACCAGTGCGCCATGGTTCATGAATATTCAGAAGTTAATTGGAGTTAATTTGAATATTCATGAATTTTTTAATGGTGGTGTGCCTCAAAAAATTTGAAGGCATCAAGGTGTGCCATGGCAGAGAAAAGGTTGGGAACCACTTTTCTAGCCCCACCATCCTGCTGTGGGGCAGAAGCTCTGAGCTACCCACCTGAGTCTGGAAGGCAGAGAATGGAGGGATTCAGGGGTGGGGGATATAAGGTGCTCCATGAGCTGCACTTTAACTATAAAAGAGGTACATATGGCTTTGGCCACCCCTTGGATTAGAACATAGCAATAAACTCAGTCATGTGAGATGACTTCCTTTGGAAGAAAGAGCTTGAATGGCATAAATAAAATTAAAACCAACATTCATATCAGTATTGGAAAGTTCAAAGACTAGAATGAGATAAAATTAAGGACAGTAAGATGCATAAATATTATACACAAAATACTGTGTATAACCATAAGAAATTAAATTAAAGGCGATCCACAGAGCCTGAAGACAGATTTTACTTATAGCAAATGCAAATGAGACATTCAGCAAGACAAAGGAAGGAAAGCAAAAGAAGAAAAATCTATGGCATAGAACCAAACTCATTGATGATATAATGTTACTGACTTTGATAGAGCTACTCAAGGGAAGGATTTGGCCCCTGGGATTCTAAGTAGTGCAGATATCAGCAGAAGAGTGATGTTTCACAAGAAACTTATCTAGGGTACCTTGAAAGTGTAGGCTAGGTAGGATGAAATTTTGTCCTTAACATTGTTTCATTTTTTAAATAATTAATATTCAGCATTGGCAACTGAAGAAAAAATATGAACACATGAGAAGGAGAGGAGATCAAAAGAAAACATTAAGAAAAACATTAACTGTAACAGATTTATAAATCTGTTAGTCTTTAAAAGAGCCACAGGGATTAAAGTAAGGGGGAATGCACCAGAACACAGTTCCGGGGCCTACAAATTTGTGGGGCCAGAGTTCCGGAGCCCCTAAATATAGAAGAATCCGGTGGAATATATGTTCCGCCCTGACCTGCCTGCTGGCAGGTTCTACACCCCACTGTTGTTAGTCACAATACTTATTGCGTTATGCAGTGTTTGCTAGTTTGTGACAATAATTGCTATAGACATAAACACCATATAAATTATAAATATTTTTATGGAGCGATAACCGATGCATGTGGTACTAAGAAGTGTTTCAAATGCCTACCTGGGCTAGGGCCCTCACATGCATGAAGGGGGCCCAGACAATACAAGAAGGGAGCCCTGAGATTAGGAGGGTTCCGGGGCCCGTCAAATTATACTTTAACCACTGCACAGGACTCTGTTGTTTTTTTGCAATAGACTAACATGGCTACCCCTTTGGAAATTAACTGTAACGTGACCTTTCAGTCTTATTGATCCTTATCTAAACTACTCCAAGAGAAGCAAATGGTATTTGATTCATATTTCATTTGGATCAACAAATTGCACACTTAGGGTTGTTTTGTATTTGGTAAATGTGCACTTCAGCTTCTATATTCTCTCTAGCTAAGTAGTAGCCAGAATCCATTAGTGTGAAGAAAGGGAAGGAATTTCCTCTTACTGTTGCATAGATACGGTTCTGCAGTACTAGCCAAAACTCCAATTGATTTCAGTTACAGCCTGTATGGTGGGCCCTCAAGGAGGTCCCCTGACATTAAGGGCTGGACTCTCTAAGCCACTAATGCTAATTGTGCCACACAAGCAAGGCAAAGTGGCCTGAAAACAGCTAGCATTGGCTAATGGAAAATGTCACGTATATATAGGAACTCTCTCCTGGCATAAGTTGGCAGCTTTCTGCTTTTAAGCCAGTCACCATTTACCATTCTCAGAGTAAGGGGATGGACAGGCAATGGTGGAGGCATTCCAGGGGTAGAGCATGGGCAGAACAGGCAGGAAAGGGGTCACAGTGGAGAGGAGCTCTGCTATTCCAAATCCTTTGCTGGTGTAAGTTGGGACTGCCTCTATGCAGTCATCACTTTTTCTGGGGTAGGGTGGTTCTGATTCAGGGCCTCACACTCAGATAAGCTTGGACCCAGTGCTGTGCTGATTTTTCAAAGGATCCAGTAAGATCAGTGCATCATGGAAAAAGTAGACAGGCAATCCCTGAAAGAGGACTTTTCAAAGAGAAATACAGCTACGTAGAGTATGTTCAAGTAAATTGGAGTACATCTGTGACATACAGATGACAAAGTTGCCATTCTGACTCAGTGAGGGAATCATAGGCTAACTTAAAAGCTAAAAATGAGCCCTGGGATCATCACATCTCAGTTCAAGAACCTACCCACAATCAAAAGCTACGAGACACAAAGGAAGGGGATGTTCCTTGTACTTCCACAGGAAAGCATAGTCCATCCAGACAGTATCCTGAACACACCTGCCAGAGTGCCTGGGGGAATATGCCAAAATAGAAGTGAAACTCTTAGAGATTCTGTGGTGGGAAATGATTCAACAGGAGGCCACAGAGTAAAGAACTCCTCAGAAAGCAGCATGTAGCTCCGCTCATAGCTGAGACTGCACCCTGTTAATGCAATGTGACATGAACATACATGTTACACAACATTATGGTGGATAGCTGACTTTATACCCACACACTTCCATTGGTAAACCATCCTCCCCAGGCTCTCTAGCAAAGGGTCAAATACATGTGCAGATGGGTAGTTATATAATGTTATTAAATTTGTCCCCATTGTGGCCAGCTGCATTCTTCCAAGTGAATATTGTCATGATAGAGTAATGAAACCCATTAATGTTTGACCATAGAGACATTGCAGAACTTGCAGATAACCAGCCCTAAAATTGGACGTTCCTGCTTGAAGAACATACAGATCTGAGACTGGAAGTCCCGGGCCTTGTTCAACCCAAGGCCAGAGCACTGCTCATCATGTAACAGCAGAGCCAGTCCTTAGTCCATGCAGAACAGATAGCTACATGTGACATCCCTTAAGAGCTTCACTTCACATGACATAAGCTGCAGTTGGGATATGCTTGAGGTGGTGTGTGAGGAGATGAATTTCAGACATTTTCTTTTGAAATGTGCGTAGTTGCAGTGTTCATATCTACACTTAAATGCTACTACAAAATGATTTAAGTTCCCAGCCCGGTTTTTGACTTGAGCTCTTTTTGGTTTTCTTTTGTTTCTTTTTATTCAAAGCAGTTCATCTTTTAATTTATTTTTAAAATGATACAGCAAAATAAAATCAAAATGGTACCTCAATAGCAGCACATGCTACTGTGTTAAAAAAAAAAGGAATAATTCAGAAGGATGGAAGAAAGCTAATCAAAATGTTCCTCTTCTGACAGAAAATCTTGTCAGTTCTTAGAGCTGCATTATCATGCTAAGAAAGTAACATAAGGAGACCTGTAATTTTTGTTGTGTACAAGATGGCTACATCACTCTTCTTTATCAAATTTAATTTTGGGGCCCTGACATTTTTATGATTAAACAATTTATCAGACTGGATACCTAAAGGTTTGCAAGCTTGCTACATATAGATTCAAATTATTTTATATCATTTCTGTAATGGGATACGGTTGAGCTGAGTCATTGTCAGATTTTATAGTACAGTTCTTAAGCACTTGTAATAGTACATCATGAGAATTTTCACAAAATGAATGAATCATGATTGCACCATGGGCTGGGAGCAAAACTATTCAGCATATCTGATTAAGCTTTCCAGGCATTGTTATCACTAGAACAGTTAGTCAATTTCAGACTAATTTTCTTTTTAAAGAAACTTAACAGAGAAGGCCTTATGTGATTCAAAAGCACGTGGAAGCTAGTCTTTTAATGAAGTGGTTCTCAACCTGTGGTCCATGGATCCCTAGGGGTCTGCAGACTATATCTATGATTTCCGAAGGAGTCTGCACTGCCATTTGAAACTTGTTAGGGGCCACAAATGAAAAAAAGTTGAGAACCACTATTCTAATGGTCTAGCATGTTCTTTTTTGATAGACTTTGCTATTTCATGACAGCACTTCTGAAATTGCCATAAGCCTCCACAGGCCCAATAATACACCTGAAATTGGTGTAGAAATACCTTGCCCTCACTATCATATTGCTGTTTTTGTTCACTGTTTGCACATCACCTATCATAACAGAGTCCTAGTCCATGACTGGGGTTCCTAGATGCAACACTAATATAAGTAAATAATAATAAATCATTGATAGGTTTCCTATTATTTCCAAATTCTTGGATTCTCATTTTCTGTAAGATCGAATCATCACTTTACTTCCTATTTCACTTTACTTCCTATTAATGCTCTAACTGGAAAGTTTGTTTTAATCTTCCATAATTTTAACTTCAAGAACTACTTTCTTCTACAGAGAAAACATTAATGCCTTCCTCCAGTAGATGAAGTGACTTTATTTTTGATGTATCACAGCACTAGAGATGCACACTCAGGAAAGTCATTTTAGCATACCTGAGTAAAACTCAATAACATGTGAAAGGTAACCATATTTCCTAAATTTGTCTTTATATAAATGCTAAATATAAAGGATTTATGACCCAGTTCTTTCCTTGATTTCTACTGCTGATGTGCATTGTTTTTCTTATTTAAAGGAAGGACTGCAGGAGAAATTACGTACAGGGCAAGAAACGATTGGGAAGTGAGAAAGTGCTGGGCGGAAAGGAGTGACCCAGCTAGCATTAAATGTTTGGATGCCAAAGGTTTGGAAAGTTTGTTAAGGGTTAACAATCTGAAAATTGTGTTTTACAGTCCCTGCTGTTTCACTGGCAAAAAGGATTCTCCCTCACTTCTTGTTATTTATGTAATGATATTGTGCACTGTAAACAGGTCCTTTTCTCTTCCACTGTTCCAAGGATACATTTCAGTGATACTTGACCAACAAAAGTGCTGTAAGGTTAATGTTTGTAAACATTAGGTTGCTGGCCCAAAGGTGCCAAAGAAGTGCAACGCATAATGACAAATTTTATATGAAGGAGGAAAAAAAACCAAAACATTCTTTTAACATGCAACTTTTATTTACAAAAAAACAACCATTATTCTTTACACGTCAAAGGATGCCCACACAGCAAGGCAAATTCTTGCATATGCTCTAGTCAAAAAGAGCAATGTGCGCATTTCTTCAGTGCTCTACCATTTTTGTGGTCATTTACACCTGACAAGCAGGTATCAGATACTACCATTCTGAGTGGCATGTTCACTTTACACAGGTGTAATACATTCTACAGGGTAAAAGACAGAAGATAATAAGGCCCCGTATTTATTTCTATAACGCTAAATACAATATACAACACTAACTTTACTGGAAGGGTAAATCTCATGTTTCAAGAAAGTGTGCCAATTTTCCAAAGTCATTTGGAAATTCAAGCAAAATATTTCATAAATAGGAGAAAGTGAAGGTTCCCCCACCCCATGATTCAAGTGTTGCCATGACACCTTAAGGAAACATTCATTCAGCCTACAGCACCAAACTTCCCAGCCTGGCCGAGCTTATGCTAACAAGCTAAACATAACTATGTAGATTGTGCTCTGAAGTTGCACCTCAGGTTGGAGCCTTCTCCTTAAGCTTCAGAGCCCAAGGCCTTGTACACACGATCACTTTATCGCGCATTACCAATCATTACCGCGCGATACCAACAGCGTACACACGTGCAATAGGGCTGTTGCGCGTTAACTGCCTTGTTGTAGCGCAATACGAAAACCACCTCGACGAGGGTGGTAGCAGTTAACACGGAACAGCTGTTGCGCCTTTCCACTCGTGTGTACGCTTGCCACGCAATGATTGGCCTCTGGAACTGTCCCAGCATTCCAAAGTCGTCCTCTCTGGTCTTCCCCCACCCGCTCTGTGGCCATGACGAAACAGTCCCCGCCCTGATCAGATTCCCGGGATATTTGAATTTCTCGTCTGTTTCACTTCCTGTTCTCTTCCTCGTGGAGTGGAGTGCAGCTCCGATCATCAGTAGCAGTGGCGGCCCGTCGTGGAAGACGTGCACCCCTTTGGAGCACGGCAGAGATGCTGGACCTGATCAGCATCTGAGGAGAGTCCGCTGTGCAGGCGCAGCTACGTGGCAGCACGCAAAATTATGATACATTTGGCATAATTTCTCAGGCCATGTCAGAGAGAGGTTATGATAGAGACACTGGGCAGTGCAGATCAAAGGTGAAGGAGCTAAGAATAACTTATCACCGAGCGAAGGAGGCAAACCACCGTTCTGGATCAGCGCCTGCTACATGCAGGTACTAGAAGAAGATGGAAGCCATCCTCAGTAGGGACCCCACAACCACTGCAAAGAGTCCCGTGGACACATCGGCCCCCCCATATCCAGCGAATGCCAGACCCGAGCAGGATGAGGATGTGATCGATGAGGAGGAGGAGATGGAGGATGACCTGGAGGAAAGCGCAACAGCGTGTATCCAGGAGCTCTTCTGCACCCCCGCTGAGACATCCACCCAAGACATGAATTGCAGCGTGTCCTCTGAGGCGGCAGAGGGGGGTTCCGGTAAGTTTCTCTTTCGTGCAGCTATGGCTCCTGCTAAAATATCATTGTCCGGGGTGGAGGTGCTTGCTGTCTCAGTCCCCGCTGTGCACGCTCTTTACTATGCATTCATTAGAAGTGCATCAACACAAGCAGTGATTGTCAAAAAATCACCTGTATTTAGGTCAGTAAAGGTTTCCTCGATGTACCTCCAGAGCCTACTACTCAGGTTAGATGGGAGAGCGTTTGTGTCTACGCTCCCAAAGACCGATACTCTGCCTCGCCAGCTGCAAAGCACAGCCCTGGGAACCATGGCAGCACACAGTGCAGCAGCATACAGTCCTGGCTTGCAACCGGTGGCATGTAGGATATGTATTCTAGCTGGCAGGGGCACTCTGAGGAGAGAGATATCGGGTTCCATCTGTGTGCCCTGTGCAGAATGTTAGCCCCCAGTAAGCTTTCTATTAGGATGTACCTTGTCCGCTTCAGCGAAGCATAGGATGTTGACTGCCCTGCACCTTCCAGTGGAATGTGCTACTGGAAGGTTACATTGGTTATCTGGGCTCTGTGTTAACAACAGCTTTATTATTTATTTTTTTTTAGATTCGACCTCCACAAGGCCAGTGTCTACCCCAGCTGACCACATGAGAAACATTCAGCGGTGTGCTTGAAGAAACAGGGAGGATATGTTTCAGGACCTGTTGAAAACAGCACAGGAATCCACGAGGGAGAATCGAGCCTGGAGAGAGGAATCCCAACAGAGGAGGCAGAAACACAGGGACGAACTGATTAGTGTGATGAAGGAGCAAACAGAACTGCTCAAGAGCATGATTGCTTTGCACACCCAGGCGATTAATGTACGATTCTGGACGGGAGGGTGTGAACAACCATTGTCTCCTTAATGTTTAGGAATTTTCCAGGGATAATGGTCCTAGGGAGTATCCTGATGAGCCATTAAGGATACAATGGTTGTATTCTTTATGTCCTCAATGGCTCATCAGGGATACTCCCTGGGACCATTCTACCTGGAAAATTCCTAAACATTAAGGAGACAATGGTTGTTCACACCCTCCCATCCAATTTCTCCAGAATGACACAAGTTAAAGTATGGATATAACATCAAATTCTTAACTTCTAATCAAAATAGAATTCCTAGACATAAACTATATAATCATTCCCAGCAAACTACTACCTTTCTATTGATACCAAACATGATATAGTTCCTATGGATTATAGCATTTATGAGATATCCATAGAAAATAATATCATAAATGCTTCCCTAAATCCAGACAGTGTCACATACAGGGCTCTGCCCTGCCAGGGTCCCTGTCCCCCTTTGCCCCATTATACACAGAGGGTGCTCCTCCCCCGTCACCGTGGACCTGCCCAAGGTCCCTCTAGCCCCACAAAGTCGACCGAGAGCATCCAGTCTGGACGCTCTAGGTCGACTTTGTAAGTTCCCCTTTAAGTCGACCTTAATTTTAAGTGTAGACACACTAAGTCGACTTAAAAGTGCAAGTGTAGACATAGCCATGTGCCTAACTTGTAGCATTCAAGTGTCCTTTTATAAATTAATAAGACTTAAGGACTTTCTTAAATTTAATCATGTCCTTAAGCTCTTTGCTGAATCAGAGCCTGCGACTACAATTTTGTTATACAATTTGGCAAGAGTGTTTTGGAGCTACACTTCTGTGAATCCCATTTTTATATTTAGAGAAACCATTCCAAAGTTTTAGAGCCAAACCCTCAAGCTCACCATAGGTGACTGGTACCCTCGTTAATGAACATATTACTTATGAAGCCAAAATATTCATTTTCTCAGTCAAAAAATTCATCTCCTTCAGAAATCTCTCACTCAAGCTGTCAGCTACTCTGTTTCCAAAAATACAGTTTAGTGGCATACCCGCAAATTATCAGTGCTTTCAAATGTTAATGAAAATTTAAATGTAGTGAGAAAAGGGCTTTACTACAATGGACTGCACAGTAACAGTCATAGGGTGTTCTAACTCAGTTAATTGCAAATATTACTACTGGCTGATTGGCTTTTGATTGGTTTAACCAGTGCAGGGGATCGGGGGGGGGGGGGGGGGGGGGGGGGGGGAGAAGTACAGCCCATGGGCTACCTACAGCCTGCCTGAGCCTTTCATCAGGTCCTCCAGCTGGGCCTGGTTGGAGCACGTCAGCTGCTTCCCCCTCCTGGCCCCACATCTCTCGCACTATGTGGGTACACTGGCACCTTGACTGGAGCTACTCTTGGCCCCAAGCAGCACCGTGCAGTGGCTGCTCCCCCCACCCACACAGCCCCTCCTTTCAGCATGGCCCAGCCCATCCCTTACTTAGCATAACCCCAAAATGAGGATTAGCGAGGCACTTCACAGAATGATAACAGTTCAGACATCAGCCTGTGCACTGGCAGTATCTGCTCTAATTTAATTCCTGTCTTTGATTAATATCACAGTCAATATCAAACCAGCATGACCCTTTTAACTCTTAGCAGACACCTCTCTATAATGTTGCTTTCTTTTTCTCTAAGCATTCTGACAGGGTCTGTGTCAGAATATGATTAGCTGATTTCCCACAGATGATTTTGTATGACCTAATAGGTTGTGATTTGAAAGAGTTTGGAAGAAGCGGTGCTCCTGAATTCCAGAAGCAGATTAACATTTCACTCTTCTACTTTTCTGGGCAAATATTGATAATTAGAATTAGGAAATGCTCATAGATATGATATAAACAATATCAAAGATAAGAAAGAAGTCAAATAAATTGCTGTCTGTTCTTTAGATAAGCCATCTCAAGGCACTGCAGAATAAGCAGTCTCTTCAGTGCTACTGCTGTCTATCACACTAAGAGATGATTTAGGTGACTGCCTGGGTGTGATCAACTTCAGCAATGCAGAATTTCAAGCAAGGTATAACTGCAGAACACTGTCTCAGCCAGGGTTGGGTTAAATGATACAGAAAAGTGTTTCACAATAAATAATATATATTACTTATGATGCCGAAATATTCATTTTCCCAGTAAAAAATCCATCTTCTTCAGAAACCTCTCACTCAAGCTGCCTGCTATTGTTTTCAAAAATAAATTTCAGTGGAAGTCATACAACTTATCAATGCTACCAAATACCTAACCCTAATCCAGTGACAGTCGTGGTTTCATGAATAAGATGCTAGTAGGGAAGAAAAAACCCCCCAAAAACTAACCAACAAAGCAACTTTCTGGAATTAATCATTTTAATAAGTAAATGTGTGATTGAGTGACTGGTTAATCTAAACTAGCTGAGTGCTCAGTACAAGAGAGTACTTTCAGTTAAATTTGGTCTGTTTTCATCCAATTTTAAAAGAACAAAACAAAAACCTACAAAGTTGTCATTTGAGTAAAGTTGAAACCATTTCAAATTATTGTGAATCTCTTGTTCTTCAATGGTCACAGAACAAGTCATCCAAAACCGATCTTATCACCTTAACTATGACACCTCTTGAATTTATATAGTCATCTGCAAGCTGTTCTATGGTCTGGTGTGAAATTAAATTTGGTTCTCTTGATTTCTTTGCAGACAAGTGCTTATATCATTAAATTTACTATCAGAAATGGTTACTAACTGATCCTCTAGTTTATAAGCTGTAAAACTGAATTAAGATCTTTGTTACATCAGTGTAAAAATGGAGTAAGTGTTGATTTTAATAATTACTTCCATTCTATACCTGTGAGAGAGCAGAAGCCATAAAACAGGAGCAGGAGGAGGAAGAATCTGATCCATCTCACCAGGAAGGTAGTGAATGCTCACCTGTGGAAAAGATCTCAATGCCTAACACCTAAAGCTAGCAAAATTTCAGGGGACTTGAGGGAGAGCAGGCAACCCACAATGGCCAGTTGCTTCCCCACTAGCTGTGACTCACCCAGCTGTTCCACTTGTTACTGGCAGAACAGATATCTTAAAGCTGCCCTACCACAGACCCTACCTTGGGTAACTTTTCTACTGAATCTCTACAGGGCTAAAGGGGAGAGATGCGCACTTCCCCTAATCCCACCCATTCCTCTTCCCACTGAACTTCCCAGCTTCCTTCTCTTTTCCTTTTTGTGGACCCTGGACCTAATGAATTCCCACCAAGATGCCCAGGAGAGCAGAACAGTGATCCACTGACATATATGAAGTAGGAGATGTGCGTGCATGCGTGCAGTGCTTAAGGGGGGACAAGTCTCTGATGCATTATTAGATGTATTAAGTCACTTCATTTAAACAATTAAAGGTTCTAATTAACTGAGTTTATCTGAAAATATTCCACATTTAGCAATCTTTTATTCAGAAGCACTGAATGAAGAAAAAAAGTAGAGATTATGTTTAGAAGGAAGCCACCATCATCAAAAGGACCAAATAAAATGACCCTTTCAGAATAGTATCCTTATAAACACGGCCTGTTATAGACTAAGTGTACTTTTGTAAAAGTATGCTTTTTTTTCCCTAAGCCATATGTTCAGTAAAGATGTAACAATTCTGATCAGGTTTCCAACAGAAACAACTGAGATCAAGGGTGGCCTGACTCTCTGGTTACTTCTGAGAAAAGCCAAATCAAAGAGATCCGGTTTTTAATCCTAAAACAGATACTTCAACACAGTTCAATTTCACAAAGCCATTGCAAGGTTTTGTTTCCATTCCAGTGTGGAAAAAAGATAAAATTTTGAAACCTTGTATGTTGTTGCAGAATGAAATTGTCAGCCTCTAGCCAGCTCTAGCCCACAATTCAGTGAATGGATAAATAGGGAATTTCAGAGTCCATTTTGCTAGTCTTCAACCTTTCACTCATTACATTCACTTTGAAAAGTAAAAGAAAAAGATTGTTTACAATCTATCAGATGGAGGAAAGAACAAGACTTCTAGTTTAACTCAAAGCATGAGCTGTAGCAAACTGATTGAGTTGCCAACAGTTAATTCCACTGAACAATAATTGCCTTAGGCTTTGAGACACCACTGGATGGTCATGTGCCCAGTACTTTATTGTCCACGACAAGCACAAGGTTTGCTCATTAAGGGGGTTACAAACGTGCTGAATCTGTGGCGTATAAGGGTGATAGCTAAAAGTGCTGTTTTGACCCAGCCGGTGGAGGTCAGGGGCATATAAGGGTGACAGCTGAACGTGCTGTTTTGACCCAGCCTGATTGAGTCCAGGGCATATAAGGGGAGCAGCTGAAAAGTACTGTTTTTGACCCAGCCTGCTCAGATGCGTGCTCAAGTCCGGTGCCAGAGGCACATAAGGGTGGCAGCAGAGAAGTGCTGTGTAACCCAGCCTGCTGAGTTCAGAGACATACAAAGGGTCAGCTGAGAGTGCTGATAGACTCGGTCCACTCAGATGCACTTAGGAACCCAGTCCTGGAAAATGTAGGTCCTGCAAGGGAAGCTCCATTGGGAGGGGACTTGCAGAAGGGAGCTCCATAGAAACACAAGCAGCACATTAATAGGATTACAATCCCCCTCTTGGAAGGTAACCCTAATAAATGAGCATATCCCAAGTTTAAGAGCAAATTTGGTAACAATGAGATTCCAGCAAGAGTGGATGTAGGTGCAGGGCATAGGATGGCCAAGGGATGACCAGAAACTGCTGATGTACTGATCCTTCCTTAACAGGAAACCACATTAGAGGAGGCAAGGGCAGGCTTCTTTGATTGTAGAAACCTCTGCACATGGTAGAAGGATTCTTCTTCTGGCTCCTATGGAAACAGGTCTGATACTGGGCGTTAAAGATGTCTAGACAGATGGAGCTCATAGCTTAATGGATTTTCATGGTACCTATTCCTAATATTGTACATTTTGGGAGAAAGTTTTTAAACCATGCATTCCTCATGAACCACTATACCTCTACTATGAGGTTCTCCTGTTCATCCTTTGCATTAGTCCCATGAAAAAAGCCAAGTTGTTTGAATTTTTACATCCTATTTGGGAAAACAGGGAAAGTGGGCGGGCGTGAATTTTTACATAACAGGGAAAAAAATTAATCAATCCTTTCTCCAGTCTAGAACAGCTGGAGATTTACTGCTTAAACACTCTGTAAGGGAGAGAGCAAGGGCCAGGGAACATGGCCGCCTAAGGAGACAGGCAGGAGCCCTGAGCCAATCCCCGTTAAAGGGAAGGAGCTGGGCCCGCCAATCCGGGCTGGCAGGAAGCCAGGGGGCGGGACCCGGCCCAACAGTATAAGAAAGCCGGCAGCTCCCTCAGTCAGGGCCCAAACACTGGCAGGGAAGCACCACACTTCCCTGCTGTGGGACCAGGCCTGGGGCTGGAGAAGACTTGGTCCCTGCTTCCCACTGCCTGGGGCCCAGAGGATTGCCCCCTGTGGTGTGGACCTAGGTGGGCTAAGGGGACACCTGCCTCCAGGGACCAGAGTGACCCCTCATCTCCAGAGGGTCCACCCCCACCAGCTGCTAACCCTGAGCCTGGAAGGAGGGTATGGACCCTGTGACCTGGAGGAGCTACCCTGGGCTGAAGACTCTAGGGAGCCACCTGGAGCCCTATGGACCAGAACCCCCTGACAGTCCCTGTGACCTTGAGGAGCTACCCTTCCCGGAGGAGCGGGATGAGACCCTACCACCCTTGCCACCCCCTGATGAGATGGATGGCTTTGGGAACTTCCCTCTGGTGGAATACCCTGACATCTCCTAGGAAAGTAGATCCAGGTACCCCTGAACCCCCAGGGTGGGAGGAAGAAGCCCAGGGCAGTTGGCTACTGCCGAGTGAGGGGTGGGCCTGCTGAGGGTCAGTGCGTTTCGGCAGGAGCCCTGCTGACCACAGTGGCAGGCGCCTCTGCCACTGACTAGGGCCCTGGGCTGGGATGCAGTGGAGTGGGTGGGCCTGCATCCCCCTCCCACACCCCTTTTCCCCAACCAACCCGAGCGGGTGGGGGCCTGGTCTGTGGCCTCCTGCCTCCGGGGCCTTGGCACCATCCTGCTATAGCCACTGAGGTTTATTGGTGGTGCCTCTTCCGACTGTGTACCCCCTTTTACAACGTTCCCGAATAGTGAGACTGATTGCTTTGACTGTAGCCTGCCCGCCCTACCAGGGCCAGGCTGGTGCCTGTGAGTTAGAGACTACTGCCTGCCCTGCCCTGACTGGGGGCCTGGCTTGTTCATAGAGACTCGCCCTTCCCTGGGCTAGAGACTACTGCCTGCCCTGCCCTGACTGGGGCCAGGCTTGTTTATCAAGGTTCGCCCCTCCCCCCGATTCAGAGCGAAGGTCGGCCTGTCTGCCCCCCGCCTGACTGGAGGCAATGGGGGGGTGGGGGGGAGCTGCCCGATCACACACTCTAAAGTGGTTCATCTTCAGGCAGGCACCAAGTATGGAAAATTTCAAGGGTATTTTCAGACTGTTCTAAGCAACTGAAAACACGGAGTCAGTATGGAAATCATTTTTTACCCACCATCTAATGTGATGGTTTTATGAAGGATTCCTGTGTGAATAACTTCAATCATCAAAGCCCAGGTTGTCAGTAAGTCACAATGAAGGTTCACTACAGCACAGAGGTGACCACAACCTCACCTCTGGGTAAAGATGACAGACAGGGGCATGCACAAGGAGGGGGGTCACCAATAATTATCAGGGGCACACAGAACTTTTCCAATCCAGGGGAGCAAGTGCAGGGGTGGGAATGGAAGCAAACTCCTGCTAATGGGGGAGAATGGCCAGGGCAGGAAGAGCTCCTGCTAGGGTCAGGGCAGGTACATAGGGTGACCAGATAGCAAGTGTGAAAAATCAGGACAGAAGATGGGGCAGTTATTGTCACCTATTTAAGATAGAACACTGAATATTGGGGCACAGGGGAGAAAGGGGTCTCTTAGGTTTATGGCTGGGGATGTACTCATTCAGTGTAGCCTCACAAAGACTTCAGCAAATAGAAAAGGTAGCTTCCCCCAGTGCACATCAGAGAGAGCAGCTCCTCAGTGTGAATCTCTTTCAGCTGCAGCGCAACAGGCTGGTACATATACAATGAATCTAGCCCCCTAACTGTAGCTGCCGTGACAGGCACAACTGCTATCATAAATGATTTTGACAACGCATTGTGTTTCTCTCTCTCACACACACACACACATGGAAAGTTAACTACTTTGTCCTTGCCTGAAACATAAAAGGGAAGCTTACAAGAAGTGGAAGCTTGGACAGATGACAAGGGAGGCGTATAAAGATATTGCTCGGGACTGCAGGGATCAAATCAGAAAGGCCAAAGGACAATTGGAGTTGCAGCTAGCAAGAGATGTGAAGGATAACAGAAAGGGATTCTATAAGTATATCAGCAACAAGAAAAGGATCAGAGGTGGTGTAGGTCCCTTACTGAATGGGGCAGGCATCCTCGTGGAGGATGATGCGGAAAAGGCTGAAGTACTAAATGCTTTTTTTACTTCAGTCTTCACAGGGCGGGCCAGCTCCCAGGCTACTACACGGGGTAACGCGGACTGGAGAGAAGAGTGGCCCTCAGTGATGGAAAGTCAGGTTAGGGAACACTTAATGAAATTGGAAGTGCACAAGTCCATGGGGCCGGATGAACTGCATCCGAGGGTGCTGAGGGAGTTGGGGGAAGTGATTGCAGAGCCGCTGGCCATTATCTTTGAGAACTCGTGGCGAACGGGGGTGGTCCCGGAGGATTGGAAAAAGGCAAATATAGTACCTATCTTTAAGAAAGGGAAAAAGGAGGATCCGGGGAACTACAGACCGGTCAGCCTCACCTCAATCCCTGGGAAAATCATGGAGCAGGTCCTCAAGGAATCCATCCTGAAACACTTGGAGGAAAATAGAGTGATCAGGAACAGTCAACATGGATTCACCAAGGGCAAATCGTGCCTGACCAACCTGATTTCCTTCTATGATGAGATGACTGGATTTGTGGATGCGGGAAGAGCCGTTGACGTGATATACCTTGACTTTAGCAAGGCTTTTGATACGGTTTCCCACAACATTCTCGTTGGCAAGTTAAGGAAGTATGGGTTGGATGAGTGGACCGTAAGGTGGATCGAAAACTGGTTAGATCAACGGGCTCAGCGGGTAGGAATCAATGGCTCGATGTCTGGTTGGCAACCGGTAACGAGTGGAGTGCCCCAGGGGTCGGTCCTGGGGCCGGTTCTATTCAACATCTTCATTAATGATCTTGATGATGGAATAGACTGCGTGCTTAGTAAGTTTGCGGATGACACCAAGTTGGGGGGAATGGTAGATACTCTGGAGGGCAGGGACAGGATCCAGAGAGACTTGGACAAATTGGAACAGTGGGCCGAAAGAAACCTCATGAGGTTCAACAAAGACAAGTGCAAAGTCCTGCACTTAGGACGGAAAAATCCCATGCACTGCTACAGGCTGGGGACCGATCAGCTAAGTAGCAGCGCTGTAGAAAAGGACCTGGGAGTTATGGTGGACGGGAAGATGAATATGAGCCAACAGTGTGCCCTTGTTGCCAAAAAGGCCAATGGCATATTAGGCTGCATCAGTAGGAGTATTGCCAGCAGATCGAGGGATGTGATAATTCCCCTCTATTCGACACTGGTCAGGCCGCATCTGGAGTACTGTGTCCAGTTTTGGGCTCCCCACTACAGAAAGGATGTGGACAAATTAGAAAGAGTCCAGCGGAGGGCAACAAAAATGATTAGGGGGCTGGGGCACATGACTTATGAGGAGAGACTGAAGGAACTAGGCTTATTTAGTCTAGAGAAGAGAAGACTGAGGGGAGATTTGATAGCAACCTTCAACTACTTGAAGGGTTGCTCCAAAGAGGAGGGAGCTAGGCTGTTCTCGAGGGTAACAGAGGACAGAACAAGGAGCAATGGTTTCAAATTACAGCTGGGGAGGTCAAGGTTGGATATTAGGAAAAACTTTCTCACGAGGAGGGTGGTGAAGCATTGGAATGGGCTATCTAGGGAGGTGGTAGAATCTTCATCTTTGGAGATTTTTAAGGCTCGGTTAGACAAAACTCTGGCTGGGATAATTTAGGGGGAGTGGTCCTGCTTTTTAGCAGGGGGTTGGACTAGATGACCTTGTGAGGTCCCTTCCAACCCTATTATTCTATGATTCTATGATTCTATAAAAATCCTAGTTGTTTTGTATCCTATAATCACTGTACAATAGGTCTCAGCAGTTCAAGGAACAGCAGGAAGATCTGTTGCTAAGATCTGTGGGGCAGAAGAGGCTATATACAGACCCTCCCAACCTGTGTATTGAGAGCCTCTAAGGCTATGTACACACAATCACTTTATTGCGCGATAAGGCTCCTTACCGCACAATAAAGCTTAGAGCGTACACACGAGTGTTTTCCCTGTTGCGTGGCAACACCCTCTTGCCCCGCAACAGTTAAACCACTCAAGTCGAGAGTGGTTAGGCTTACCGCAGAACAGCTGTTCCGTGGTAGAGCTCGTGTGCACAGATTTTGCGCATTAGACAGCCTCCGGAAATGTCCCAGAATGCCAATCCAGGCCACTCTGGGACATTGGAGCTGTCAAATATGTCAGCTAAATTATTGGAGCCACCTAAGCCCTGGGGCCAAGCTAGGGGGCTGACCCAAGCCAGCTGCCCTCTCCAGTTCGGGCCAGCCCCCTAGTCCAGCTGCAGAGGTTCGGGTGGCGGCTGACAGCAACCTCCCCCAGCTGCTCTCTGGACCTCAGCACTGGAACCTCTGGAAAACTGTGCACTGTGGCCTAAACACCCCTTCCCGCCACCACTATACCCCTGCCAAGCCCCCATGCCAAAATGTGTAACGACTTATCTGTGAGACAGTCTTATAGCTGTGCCCTTGGTGCAGGAACTGTAGAGACTCCTGCAGCTAGATAGTAGGGTGTTTGGGCATCTTTAGTCTGAGTCTGCCTTTTTACACAGCATAGGAGCTAGAACATGGCTTGAGGGAGTCATACAAGGTCCCAGCCCACCCTCCTGTTTGGGATGAGGAGTGATAGCAGCCTGTGGAATTCAGACTTAAAAGTAGCTGTGGACAATTGGACCTTTAACAGTTGTGAATTAGCTGCAGTTTCTCTGGTCATTCAGCCTTTGGTCAATAATAGTGGGGGAAAGAAGGTGATAGTGGTGAATTAACAAACATTAGCAATAAAAGATCAGTAAAGCTGAATAACTGGGATGATAGGTGGAACAGCCTCTACTAGTAGAAAAAAAAGAAATGAAAACAATCAGACTTATTCAGGGGTAGTTTAATTATCCTTTATTTCCTTTTGTATTTCTATCCCCCTCTTGCCTGTCTTTGTTTTTCAGACTGCAAGTTCTTTGGGGTAGGGGCAGTGTATTCTTCTGTGTTCATATAGTGCCTGACACTTTGGAGGTGATAGTGTCTTAAGTAATGAGTTGTTCCCTCCTATTGTAATACAAAGTGCTCATTCTTTAAAAAAAAACCCACAAAACCTTTTAGTCTTCTCCTGCAAGACCCTGCTGTCTTTACATTGAAGAACTTGTATGTTGATGGTATTTCACAAATATGACCACCACCACCCCATTTTTCAGCATGGTAGCCTTTCCAACACCATGGACACTTTCCACTCCAACAGCAGTAAGGAACTCCCATCTAAATGTTACTTACATTTTCACTTTCCATAAATACTGTGGAGTGGCATGGCCCTGAAGTCATCTGTAAGTCCTGTGGCTATGAAGTTAGGTCTCAAGTTGTGTTCATGCTGAAATAAATAGTCCTGTAAAGCAACAAAGTAAATAAAATGATCAAAGAAAAAACACTTTCTATCACCAATGGGTGAACGCTTTTCCAAAATTCATCACTTTATATCTGACCTCACAATCCCTGTCCACAACAGCACCAAAAAAACAATCTTGGGAGCTTAAATTCATAACTTTGCCAAGATACTAAAAATCATTAATTCAGTTGAAACAGTGATTTTGTGTCTTATTACACATGCTGCTTTGTCTTGTAGCTGCAAAAAGTTTAATTACCCACTTTATCTCAAATGGTTTCTTGTAGCATACCTTTATGCCATATACTTAACAGTCTGTTCATACTTGTATTATGATCCTGAATACCTTTCCCAGAGGTAAAGAAGACTTTGTGAAGTTCAAAAGTTTGTCTATTTCAGGAACAGAAGTTGGTCTTATCAAAGATATTACCTCACACATCACCTACTCTAATATCCTTACAATAGCACTGCAACAAGCTAGAAAAATCCTTTTAACAACCTAGGAAAACAAATATCTTTAGATTTCAGGAATATAGAGGGAAGGAGAGAGGGAAGGGAAAAGTCCCCAGAAGTGTAAGTTCTGTTTAGCTTTGGTTCTTGTCTACAGTAAGTGGAGTCAATGTTCTTGAGTCTGATTTTCATCTTACATACCTTGGTGTAAAACCTGGGAGTGTGGAGAGTTACAGTGGTTTAAAAGAGGTGACTAAGAAACAAAACAAAAAACCACAACCACCACCACCAAGCTTCCTGAGTGAAACTGCAGCTTCCCCTAAAGTCAATGAGAGTTTTGCCACTGATTTCAATTAGACAATCATTTCCTCCTAACAGTTCATTTTAAACTCAGTTAATATATACTTTATCACTTGTTCTGTTTTCTAGCTTTTAGTGGTAGAAGAATAAATGGAAACTTTTAAAATCACAGAACTTTTAAAAAAGTGATTCCAGATTTCCAAGTGTGATATTGTGGAAGGACTCACCTGCAGCATATCCTCTTGTTGCTGGGCTTTGCATCATATGTTCTTCTCATCTGGCACCCCCTACCAATAGCCATTCCAGCTCATTGGTGACAACCCTCTGGCCAGACCACATTCAGTCCCACCCTTCCCCTTCCCTCCCAACACTGAGTGGAGCCAACAAATCTAAAAGCATACTACTGAACTCTTGATCCAAGTCCAGACTCAATAGTCCTTCCATGCCTGGTCCCAAGGCCTTCACATAACTTTTCCAGTGGCAGGAGAAGAATCCAGGCCTTCCTTTCATCTGGATTCAAGCCTAGGCACCTTGCTATAAAGCAGACAAGGGAAGCCTAATCAAACCTCACCATAGGGTGACCAGGTAGCAAGCTTGAAAACTCAGAACAAAAGATGGGAGTAATAGGCACCTACATAAGATAAAGCCCCAAATATTGGGACACGCTCTATGTTATCAGGGCATCTGGTCACTCAGCCTTACTACCTCCCAACAATTTATCCCTAGTTTTCTTCCTAGCTCACCCTATCTACAAGACTGCCACACACTGCCATACAGGCTCCTGTGCATTTGTATTCTTACACTGCATGGTCTCAATGTGCACTTTTCCTTCAGGCCAGAGATTCCTACCTGAAGTCCCCCAAAAAGTTCCAAATGAAAATATAGACTTAAACCACTTCTGCTCTCCTTAGACAAGAACTACAGGCCCTTTTATCAAAACAAACAAGGAGTCTTGTGGCACTTTTAAAGATTAACAAGTGGGATTTCTCCCATGAAAGCTCATGTGATAAATTTGTTAGTCTTTAAAAGTGCCACAAGACTCTTTGTTTTGCTGAACCAGACTAACACGGCTACCCCTTTAGAACTTGTCAACATGTAAGGCCCTTTTATATTTCCCCATGATGTTCCTCAACTGAACCTCTCCCTAAAGTGTCAGATGTTGCCCTTTTAGCAAGGTTTCTCACATTCCAGTAACTTCTTGATAGCTCTTCTGACCTTTAATCATAGTTCCTCATGCAAGAGCAGACCCCCAACTAGCTCCTTCTTCCTTGAAGCCCTTCCTTTGTCATAGCCACCAAGCCTTATTATTACGGTAATTGGTCCTGTCATGTCCTCTAGTTCCTGGCAGCTGCCCTAATTGAACTTTCCAGCTCCCCTTCACTTTTTCAGTATCACTGCGGAGCATATACTTCTTCACAAGCATGTTTGACCATAATAACATATTATTGACAAAAATGTGTGCAAAAGATTGGGAGAGCACAGCTTCCCAATTCTGAAAGAAATCCATACTATAAAAGTTCAGTTTTAGCCCATGAGCTAGGTTTACTATCAGCTGTTTCTGAGGAAAAACCTGGGAAGATTATTTTTGGTGGAAAATCTCCCTGGCCTACCTTGCAAAGTTTCTTCTGAAACACCCTCGGCAGAGTTTGCATCACCTTAGGAGCAGGTACGGGTATGGCCCCATGAATGGGCAGAGTCTTGAGATTTACCTGGACCTTAGGACACCCACAGTGCCAGGCTCCTATTCAGGTGCTGCATCTGTCTTTTAGTGCTATTTCAAGGGGCTCACAGAGAGGGATCACTGTGAAAAATGATGATGATGGGGTCCATATTATTTTGTGCTGGGAAATCCTTCTTGAGCATAATGCTGTAGAGAACATTCCCATGAGCCAGATGCCTCATGTTTATAGGCTAGTTTAAAAAAAAAAAATTAAAAGGGATTTTCCATTTTAAAACAAGGACATTTTGAACAGAAGTAATTTTTTTTAAGTTGTTCCTCCTTGCCCCTCCCAGGTTTGATTGACCTTCACTCCTTTTATTATGACATTAATCTATTTGAAACAAACACATTTCCCAGGCAAAATTCACTTAGAGCCCCTCATATTGGGACAAAGAAGAAGTAGCTCCACTTAAATCAATGGAGTTACATTAGCAATTAACTGATATGAAAAGACAATCTTGCTCTTCATATTTACCAGACATGTAAAATAGCTCATATTGAGCAAATTATAGAAAGAACTAAGTTCCCTGGTGTGAGTTTTAATAATGACATTTTTGGCTCTCTGGAATTATTACTTACTAAGGTTATATATAATTGAAAAGTTAAAATGCAAACAAATTATCATTCTGAGTTTCCCTTCTTTCAATTCATTTGCACCTGATTTGGAAATGTTTAATGATAATTAATGCAAGAGTTACCTTCTGATCTTGTACAAGCAACAGTGGAATGATTTGTTGTTAATAAGTTGAACCTCTTGCTTTGCTAGCACTAATAATTCATGATCACAGCTCTCCCCTCCAGATGTCCCTTGACTAGTCCGATGTTTTATTCTTCACATTTTTTAGATGTGCTGTTTGACTTTCACAGTTTATCCCTTAATTAGTGGCTTTTGCTAAATTGGTTATTAAATTCTTAAAGACAGATCACCCTTTGGATGTTAATTTGTAGAAATGGACTTACAGCCTTCTCACAGTCACAAAGTCATGGATTCCAAGGTAAGAAAGGATGATAGAGATCATCCAGTCTGACTTCTGTTACATGGGCCATAAGAACTTGCTCAAAATAATTCCTAGACCATATTTTTTTAGAGAAATATTCAATCTCAATTTTAAAATTGCCATTAATGGAGAATTCACCACGACCTTGGTAAATTGTTCCAATGGTTAATTACCTAACTGTTAAAAATGTCCACATTATTTCTAATCTGAATTTGTCTTGTTTTAACTTCCAGTCACTGGACTACATTATACCTATCTCTTTCTCATATTGTATCTTTTTGTCATGAGATTGGTACAGTGTTTGACCATTTCTAAATCACATTTGTTGTTCCAGTTAAAGGATAACAGACCACGTGTACATTTTTTACCAAGTCAGGTTGGGAAATGGTTAATCTCCTTCAAAGGGTTCTTGGAAGACAGGACCTATTTCTAGGTGAATTCCTGGCCTCTCTGAAGCCAATGGGAGTTTTCCTCATTGATGTGAATAGGGCCAAGATTTCACCCTATTTTCATCCAATCTAGAGAGGTAATACTGCCAAGAGGAACCTTGATAACCTTAAGCCCATGATAAGATGGCATTAAAAATGAGGGAAACTGATTGCTTTTGCTTTTTCTCCAATTCCTGGAAAGTAAGAATACCAAGAGATTCCCAGACCACGTGTTGGTCATAAAGCATGGAGAATGTGGGATGCTCACTATATCATTCCCACCAAAGCCTCTACAGCTTGGAAGAGACACTGAAGATATGTCAACATTGCAGTAAAAACCCCATAGCTGGCAAGTGTAGACATAGTCTTTGATGGTTCCCTTTTGGTGATGCTTCTTGGGTGAGATTTTCAAAGCTAGGGTGCAGCTTGCTATCTGTCATACATTTGTATGTGCCTAACTTCTGAGTACAAATACTCAATGTGAAGGGTTCAAATCAGGTAAGCACAGGGATAATGAAGTGAGTGTGATTTTTACTTGTATGGGGTAACTGCATATATAAATTAGGCAAAATGTATGTGGGAAATTATATATATGTATATATGCTTTGTTACTTTGAAACTCTGACACTAGAGGGCACTATGCTCCAGAAAGTGCCATTTTTCAGTTAAGATGTAAAATCAAGGCCCAAAACAATTATTATCATAAAATGATCTCCATTGTATTTACATAAGCAGGTCAATACCAGTAAAAATACAATAAAACAAGTTATTTTCTGCTTCAGGCTTCCTGGAGCATCCAGTCTTCTCAGTGTCTTTCGTGTTTGGATTCGAAGACTTCAGAGTATGTAATCACTGTATCTTGTATTTTGCACAGTTCTGAAGACCTTGTGAGCACTTCACAAATAATGGTGTTGATCCTGTCATACTGGCCAAAATCCGGTTTGGGTAGTGATATTCTACTTAACTATTATTTCCCCTCTGGTTTAAATTAGAGAAGTTATTCTTCACTTCCTCCCACAAATGTAGTGTGTCGTTTTTCCTGTGCAGTATGTACTTTAGAATCCCTCAGGATGGAGATGGCATAGAAATGTGAAGTTATTACTATTTAAATTCACTGCTTTCCTCACTGCCTTTTAGAACACTTTGTATCCTTGAAACTTACTTCTGGGGCCTCAGGGACATGTTTTCCAAAAGACAAATCAACCCTCAAGCATTTGTAGAAAAAAACTCATAGGTATAAAATTACATGAACTCTATAAGTAAAAGACAGACCTCCCATTGATGCCACTGGGAAAAGGACAGGGACCACATACAAGAAGATAAAAGAAGTGAAGCACCATTATAGCAAAAATAGTTATACAACAGAATATTCTATTAAATATTGTTTTTCTGGGACTGTAGGTCTGTCTTGTTATTGTGCAAGCTATGCCTCTCCCCTCTGGGCAGCAGCCTGGAGGCCCAGCAGAATCTTGCTTCATATAAAGGCATAGTATTAATTTTTATTAGTGATGGTGATGATTGATGATACAATCATCCAGTGCTGTGCCTGCTCAAGAAAGCAGACATCAAAGTAACTGTTCTACAGTTGAGTTTAGTGCCTGGAACCTCAGCCTTTTCAGTCTCATGAGGGTCCATGTTTAGCAAATTGTCCAAGCTATTCTCTAACTCCGCTATTTTGATTTGCAATGTGTTGTTCAATCAATACCATAAGCATCAATCACTATAATCAAGGCATGTGGCCTATGTGTATTCCTTTCTAAGGGTCCTATCCTACTTACATTAAAATCAATAGTAAATCTCCAACTCACTTCAGTGGGCCAATCTGATAATAACTCTTATGAGGGAAAACAGTGTGATCATTCACTGCAGCAGATTTTTAACTGGCTTTTCTGTGTCTTAATGCAATACATTGATTTAATCTTGAATACAAGATTTGCCCTTACACTCATCATGAGCAAACATGCTTTTTCATATATGGCACATGGTCTTTGTGAGGGAGTCTCAAAAATGCTTGATCAATTGGATAATCATCTGTAAAAACTAAAAACAGTTCCCTGCCTATAATAGCATTCCACGTTAGTTCATAGGTTCATTAAGTCATAGACTTGAAGGCCAGAAGGGACTATTCTGGCCTTTTGAATAACACTGCCCAAAGAACCCCACCCAATAATTAGAATCTCAGCCAATAGTTGAGAAATTCCAAAGGGGTAGCTGTGTTAGTCTATTGTAGAAAGACAAAAGAGTCTTGTGGCACTTTTAAAGACTAACAGATTTATTAATCGCATGAGCTTTCGTGGGAGAAAATCCCACTTCGTCAGACGCTTTGAAGATAGGAAAGTTACAGAGTGGGAGGAAATTAAATGCAGGGGAGTGTATGACATAGCATCAGGTCAGGCTGTAACAGCAAATCAAAACATAGAAGAATGTTTGTGTGTTCCCTCTGCTGGCTCTGCAATAATTATTTACTCACAGAATTGATTCCCAGAGTTGTGGTGACATTCACTATGCTGTTGTACGGACAGAGACAACATCATGTGTGGGGGAGGGGACGAGGGGGATTACATGAAAAACAAAGTTTTATTTAAATAAAACAGTTCAGTAGAAACAGGGGAAAACATAGTGTGACCCATCCATGCCTAGGGTAGCCCACCTCAATGTCAAGGTCAGGTCAGCTGCAAAAGGAGGGCAGATTCTCCCAAACTGGTAGCTAATACTGCAGTTAGAGTCACCAACAAATCACAAATAGTTCTTCTAATCTCCCACACACATTATCAAGAAGCTACAACAAGAAATACACAGCCCTCTTTATTGCATTTCAGTCTCTGGCTCCCAGTAAACAACTGGGTCCAGTAAAACTCTATTCCCTTTACCAAATCCCCAAACTCCTATGTCTACACTGGCAAATTAGTTCGAATTAAGGAAGCTTAGTTGGAACTAACTAAAGCCATGGCTACGCTAGGCTTTAATTAGTTCGAATTAAGGGCTTCCTTAATTCGAAATAATAACTTTGAATAGGGAATTAGAAGTAAGGGTTAATTTGAACTAACTAGTTTGAATTAACCAATGTGGCCATGTTAGTTCGAATTAATTTCTTAGTTGGAACTAACCGGCCCATTGAAATCAATGGAGATCGCTAATTCGAACTAATTTTTTCTAGTTCGAATTAAGTTAAGTTCGAACTAACTAATTCGAACTAATTTTAGTAAGTGTAGACATAGCCCTATTAATTTGGTACTTACCCAAAATACCACACTGCCAGCCAGTCCTTCAATAACTAAAACTAAAGGCTTATTATAAAAGGAAAGAAACCAATGAGAAGAGAAATGTGAAATGGTCAAGTCAATCAGATAACTACAAATGACTGTAAAGCTCATATATATCAGAGTCTCAGTAGAATTTTGGAGTTTGCAGGCTTCTCAGTTCACTGGTGTACATCCATTGCCTCACTGGCTTTCAAACCTTTGTTTCACAGCTTCATTTGTAAATGAGTTGATCCAGAGGTAGGAAGCAGAAATGAAGACAAGATGGAGATGGTATGTGGCTTGTCCCCAGCACAGGTCACACGTCAGGTGGAAAAGCCTCATCCCTCTCCCTTGCCACATTCTTACTTGTTCTGGTGACTCACAAGCAGTAATAATACATATGTGTTTGTTGTTTAATGTGAACCATAAAATATAGAGGATTGTGGACTTAGATAAACTTGCATCTTTCCAGATGTATTATTTTTCCATTTTGTCAAAGTTTAACCATGGAACTTTATCCTTTTGCATTTATCTTACTTTTATTTTAAAGAAAAACTTTGTGCTTAATGTTAGCATTTAAATGATCTCAATGAGAATTTGCATTTCAAAAATCAGATTAAAGATGGGGGAAGTGCACTGGTGCTGGTTGTTTAGCTGTGACAGCAAAGATTGGTTAGCAAAACAGCAGAATAATTATAATGGCTATAAATTCATAATGGAAAAAGACACTTTACTTTTAAGACAATTTTAGAATTTGCAGAATAATGAAAGATGAAGCAAAAACTGCAAAAGTAAACTAAAATAATAGGATCTGCATTTCCTCCTGCCTTGCCTATGATGTTCCCTTGTTTTAGATACCAAAGTAGTATAGGGTTTAGTTTTCACTCCTTTCATTTCTGTGCGTGTCATTCAATGAAATATTCCAGTCTCCCTCTCACAAATTGCCCGAGGATAGCCTGAGTAGCAGCTCCTGTGTGATGGAACTAGAGAGCAGGGCTTAATCAATCAGATTCTGTTAAAAGAAATCTTTGCAGATTTCAACTGAGCATGCTCAGAACTGATGTTTCAGCTGCTTACCCATTTTTGTTATTAAAATTCCATCTGCCCACCTTCCCCCCCAAAGCTAGATTTGGTCATTGGATAGTTCTACCAAGGTACATAAGGATCTCTCCCTCCAATGTGCACTTTTTAACATTACTATGCAGTACTAGAAATATGAAAAATGGTGGAAAATTTGAGAATTTTTCTTTAAGTATAACAGTTGAGATGTAAAATTAATACTTTGGCTTGCAAGCAGAATACCCTAAGCTATGCAACTCCCTACTTTCAGTGAAAAAATAAATATTTTATACCACTGTAAAACCAAATGAGTTTGGACAATGTATGCATCCCCATTATCTATTTATGAATCTGCTTTACCGTCACATTCTTGTAATAAATGTTCTACTGACCTATCAGCTAATTATAGAATATTGCTATACAGGCTACACTGCAAAGATTTTAACCACAGTCTGCTGGCTGACTTATGCAATAGTACGCGACTCTTTCATTTCTTGAAGATAGGAGGCTATCTGTGCTTAACTCCTTCTCCTACCCTGGATGGACAGTATCTAAGAAAGTCAAAAATGAGCAATGTTCTCTATAGACCACTCCTCTGCAAAAGAGGGAAATGGAACTGCGGCTGGGTGGTGGCTGGGCTTTGGATGAAAAAGTAAAGCAATCCAAAGTCAGGAAATACCAAGTTTAGTGTTGCCTGTGCAACAGTTTTTCCAAAAATAAAGCAAGCCCAAGACATGTAAAATTTCAGAACAAACTGTTAATGTATGAAAAAAGTTAAGGAACTGAAAACAAGGTCTTATAATGAAAAGTATGGGGTAATCTTAATTATAGGCATAGCTACCAACTCTGCCTACAAAGAGAAAAGGAGAATCAAGCCTCTTAAAGTTTGTTTACACTTCAGCTTGAAGTGAGCCTACAAGTCAGCCCAGCCATGTAGAGAGACTCACACTACAAGCTAAAAACAACAATTCAGACATCCAAGCTTCAGGATTCTTAAATTGCTTTGTGGACCCTCAACTGGAGTTCATTGCAGCCATGGGTCTGTGGGTGACTGGTGCATTCAGAACAAAGAGTACCACCTATCAGGGGCTATGTCTACACTAGAAAAGTTAAGAGCCGCGGCCAGGCCAGGTTGGGGAATTTTCAAATCTCCCGCCCTGAGCACACTCAGGCAGAGCGTGTTCAGGGCGGAAGAGGCCTGGCCAAGCAGCGACTGGACACCCCTGCAGCTCTGGCCAGGTAAGAAGGGTGGTCCGGGAAGCTGCCAGAGAATGGGAGGGCCGGGGAAGCACAGGGGAGCCGGTGGAGCTGGGCGAGGGGCTAGCAGGGAACAGGAGGGCAGGGAGCCAGCAGGAACTGGAGAGCCGGGCGGGAGGATTGGGGAGCTGGCGGGGAACAGGGAACGGCAAGGCCAGGGGGTGTCTGGGCCGGGACAGGACTTGGGTTCAGGGGCTCTAAGGGGGACTGGGAGTGTGGAAAGAGTTCCCAAGGGGGCTCTGTGCTGGGGGGCCCGGTCCAGCCCAGCCCACCTCCTGCCGAGTCCAGCATGCTGTTGGGAGCAGGACTGTGGCTGCTCGCCTCCCCTCCAGGCTTGGAGATGCATGCAGTCCTCTCTTTTCTTTAAAAAAAACATTTAAAAAATAATTTTAATTAAAAAACCTTTTTAAAATTTCAATGAAAATTAATTCAAATTTAATTAATTAAAATTTAAACCCAATTAATTTTAATTGCAATAAATTTTAATTCATTTAATTTTAATTAAATAAATTGCTGGCCCTTCAGGGTTTTAAAATCTAGGTTTTGGGTCCTCAACCAAAAAGGTTGGAAACTACTGATTTATAATGCAAAATTGTAAGTGTGTTTATTTGGTTTCTCTTTGTCTTTCTAATGATACCGCTATCTTGAACAGGGAGGAACCAAAGAATCCTGTGGGCACATCTAAAAACTAACAAATGTATTTGTTAATTTGTTAGGCTTTAAAAGTGCCACAAGACGCCTTGTTTGTTTGGCTGACCTAGACTAACACGGCTACCCTTTTGGATCTTGAATGGAAGTATTTCCAAAAGTAAATGTGTGTTTTGTTCAGGCCCCTAGAAAGATATCATAAGTCTATCCAGCAGTGCTGTCTCTAGTTCTAATAATTCCTTGTATGAAAAGGTTTCAGTGTTGTGGCCCTTGTGGAGATTTGAGTTTGAGACCCCTATCCTAGATAATGTTATTAGGTTAGCATGCCTTTTACATCTTTTATTTGGGTGGTGGTCATTCACCATCCAGACTTTACTACTTCACAGCAGCTACATGGTGTTGATATGGGTCATGTTTTGCATACCAATATTGTTTGTGCTGACATAATAGACCACATATCTGTGGAGATGAAACATGGTTTGTGTTCTAGTGTCATTTCTTAGCAATATCAAATTTCTGTTTTAATTGAGTATAAGTTGAAGTAAACTTTCTTGTCTTGTAATTTACTTGCACATAACTTTTGATGCAAAAATTGGTCCTGTTACATCTTTTCTTGATCTGGTTGAACTAGGCAGCAATGATGCTGATGGCGTAGTATTTAGCTTTGCTGCAGTGTTTGATAGCGCATGGGTTCAGGGAGGAATTTCTCAAGGATAATTGGATTGGTTGAGGTGTGCATGGAGCCTCTGTCACATTAAGCAGTAAGGGGGTGCTGCTGCAAAATTTAAGACAATTTCCACTTTTGATAAGCTGGCATTGTTTTAATCGCAGGTTGGAATTGGCTGTGGCTGGTGCTATCAAATACTGCAGTAAAGTTAATCATTTTAAATCATTCGTGGATTCAATGTATGCTCTGTATAGTCAGTTGCCGAAGTGCTTGACAATAGCTGGCTGAACGGGCGAGTGATCTGGAAGCCCAGCTTATTAGGATCGGTTGCGTATTTGTTGTACGTTAGGTTACCTCTAGCTGCTGCACTGTACGCGCTGTTTGGTTATCATATGCAGTCCCCCGTAGCCACTTCTTGGAAAAAAAAAAAAAAAAATCAACTGATTTCTCACAAGACGGGAAAGATAAAGCAAAATCTGCTGGCATGGCAAAAAACTTGGAGAATCCAGTTTTTGTTAACTTGGGTCTCATGCTTAATGCTCTGGAGGAACTTGCAGACCTGTCCTTGGCATTGCAAAAAGCTGATATAACATTATCAAGAGCAAGTAAGTTGATAAGTGAACAGGATCAGGTGTTTATAGTTCGCAGAGAGTGAGATTCAGAGTTCTACCAAGAGGCTTGTGAGGCGATTGCTGCAGGTTGCTTTAAAGGTACATGTGTAAACATGTCTGGGATTGCTGGCAAGCAAATTGAAATTTCTAAATGTCAGTTTTACCAGGCCTTAGTGGACTGTATGAATGCTAGATTGTTGCCAGACTCAGAAAAACATCTAAGCCATGCTGTTGAAGCACTTGACCCATCACCTTTCACTACAGAGCTGGCACTGGAATTTGATGAAAGTGACAAAAAATGTGTGTTCCAAGTTTGGCATTGCATTTAATGAAGTGAAATGTGCATATCAGGAACATAACAATTAGAATACTATTGTGTTATGCAGTGTTTGCTAGTTTGTGACTATAATTGATATAGACAAACATCATATAAAATTATAAACATGTTTATGGAGCACTAACTGATGCATATGGTACTGAGAAGTGGTTGCAAATGCCTACCTTGGTTGGGACTCGCCCATGCATGAAGGGGGCCCAGACAATATGGGAAGGGGGCCCAGAGATTAGGAGAGTTCCGGGGCCCGTCAAATTATACTTAAACCACTGCAAAAGCCAGAACTACATACAAGTCCTGGAGATACACTGATCCCATTCTAGAGCTCTGAAGAATACATCCTGCCCCAATCCTTTTCAAGGCCCAGA
>ML685766.1:6891021-6903892 GCA_007922175.1 Pelusios castaneus
CACACACACACACACACACACACACACACACACACACACACACACACTCTCTGCAGATTTCCAGGCCCAACAGGCACAGCACAGAATCTCATCCTTTCTTTGGAGGAGGGGGGAAAAAAAATAAATATCAAATGTAGGCAAGCAGTGAGACTCTTACATCATGTAAGCATCAAGCAAGTAACCAGATATTAATCCGAGGAATGCTTGACATGGAGTTGATACGTGATCTGGGGAACAGTATCAGGGTTATGAATTTAGCTACTCAAAGCTACCATGCTCTATTAGAGTCTGATCCTTCTCCTGTTGAAGTGAATGGTAGTTTTCCTCTGACTTTTTTGGTAGCAGGACCTGTTTTTAAACATCAGTGCCAAAAGGAGATGTTACAAGGATCAACTAACTAAGCTTTGGCTATTGCTTTTAGGAGGAATTTTCATATACCATTGGTACTGGAATGCTGGAACAGAATCTTTTTCAGTTGTCAGCCTGAATAAGATCTAACGTAATAGCAACATGCGGACATAAGTTGCGTGGCCTAGTGGATTTTGCTGCTTTGTTAACTATTTTTAGGTGGATGGCCATACATTAGTTTCATATATTTTGTTGAGTTATGTGTGGTGTTTTATCAATACTTGAGGCAAGTACATGAATTGCTTCAAATCAATTCCAAAGGGGTAGCCGTGTTAGTCTATTGTAGAAAGACAACAGAGTCCTATGGCACTTTTAAAGACTAACAGATTTATTTATCGCATGAGCTTTCGTGGGAGAAAACGGACTCTGTTGTCTTCAAATCAATAGACAGATATCCTGGGCTGCATTGCCTTGTATCAGAAAGTGGGCCTAAAACTAGGTCACTTTAGTATAGGAGGCTTTATTGATGCCATAATTCATCTTTAGAGACTCAGATTTTAAAAGGACAGAAGACACCAGCGTGATCATGTAGTATAAGCATTGTAGGCTACAAACCCCTCCCTCCAGATCCCTGGCTGAGTTACTGAAATCTTTAAGTCATGATTTAAGACTAAGGTATAGAAAATCCACCATTTAAACCAGGAATATTGTACTGGGCCTTATATAAAGTCTGTGACAAGCTCCCTCGCCAAAAAGCTCTAAAAGTAAAAGATAAAAGAGGGGAGGGTCCTCTCACTAGCTAGTGAAGAGACAGGAAACAAATTTAAATAAATTAAGAGTTTTCAGAATGGAAAGAGGTATGTAGTGGTGTCTTCCTGGGATTAGTGCTGTTCAACATATTCATAAATGACAAGGATAAAAGAGTAAAACAGTGAGGTAGCAAAGTTTGCAGATGATACAGTATTATTCAAGATAAATCTAAAGCAGAGAGTGAAGAGTTACAAAGGGATCTCACAAAATGGCAAATGAAATTCAGTGTTGATAAATGCACAGTAATGCACCGCAGAAAACAATCCCTGCTATACACACAATGATGGGGTCTAAATTAACTGTTACCACTCAATAATGAGATCTTGAAGACATTTATGGATAGTTCTCTAAAAGCAGCTACTCCATGTACAACAGCAGTCAAAAAACAAAACTCAATGTCAGAAAGTATTAGGGGAAGGATAAACAAGACAGAAAATATCATGATGCCCCTATGTATGCCCACACCTGGACCACCACATGCAGTTCTCATCTTAAAAGACACATTATAAGTGGAAGAGGTACAGAGAAGGCCAACAGAAAAGAGTAAGGGTACAGAATAGCTTCCCTATGATGAGACATTAAGACAATTTGGACTTTTCACCTGGGAAGGGATTCTAAGATGACAGAGATCTACAAAATCATGAGTGGTGGGGAGAAAGTGAATAAGGAAGCGTTATATGAAGAGGCAAAGAACAAACACCAGAGATCATCCAAATTATAAAAACAAAGAAAACAAAAAACCACCCACCCAACAGGCTGCACTTTAAAAGAACAAAAGGAAATATTTCTTCATACAGTGTACAGTCAATTTGTGGAACTCACTTCTGGGGGTGTGGGGAAGACCACAACTATAGCTGGATTTAAACAAAAAACAAACAAAACCACCGCACGTGCATATAGAATAAGCCTATCCATAGCTGCTAGCCAAAATGGTCAGGAATGCAACCCCATGCCTTTTGAATTCCCTAGCCTCTGACTGCCAGAAGCTGGGACTGGCAGTCTCCTCAGTAATGGCCCTGTTCTCTTCTTTCCCTCTGAAGCACCTTACATTGGCAATTATCAGAAGACAGTATACTGGTTAGATGAATTACTGATCTAATCCAGGATGGCTGTTTTTATGTTGAGCAAGTGACCTGTGACCCATTTGATAGAGGAATGCGACCTCCCCTTCCTCCCCACCCCCACCAAGTCCCTCAAGTCTCTGCTCAATTCACTTGGTTGAATACCTTCCTGACCCCACATTGATGATCAGATAGACTCCGAGCATGTCAGCAAGATCTACCAACTGAAGAAACCTTGGAGCCTTCCCTATCTACTAGCAGTTGCAGATGGGTCATATGCCATTGAAGGCAATCTCATAACATCCCCTCCATAAGCTTCCCATTACTATTCCTTCACATATTTTGAGAAAGAAAGAAAGAAAAAGAAAAATCAGTCTTCAAAACTTGTAGTTATGAGTCAATATTCTTTTACTGTGCTTTTGCTGAGACATTAAATGTTTCCTCCCCTGGTTTCTTTTTGCCAATTTAAACTCCTCCTTTTCTGTTACAATTGTTTGAAAAAAACAAAAAACAAAAAAAAAGTTTGAAAGACGACTCCTTTATAATTTCTGTTCATGGTCATTTTGTAGATTTGACACAAATTCACAAACAGTGACTATCATTTTGTATTAGAGAAGAAACATTTCAGACCTCATAGTAATTACACTTTATTCAAATAAATATTTCAGTAGAAAAAATAGAGTAGCTTATAACATGCTTTTAAAAATAATCTTAAAATAAAAAAGATACAACTGTTTTAAATAGGTAAAAAGTTACATGCAATAAAAAAGCAATTTAATAAGTTCCAGTACACTATTTCTTTCAACAGTTGATTTCATCTTTGTTCTCCCATACCCCGTTCACAGTCTCAACCTAGATTATAAACTTTCTAGAGCTAGGACTACTTCATTATTTTCTGATGTGCCATATACTATTTATATGTTATAATAAAGTTTACATGTTTACCTTAAGGATACATTGTTGCTTTATCTCAAGGGCTTAAAAAATAAGTTCCAGATGAATTCAGTAAGTGACCTGAACAGACATCATACATCATAAAGTTGCATGGAGAAATAGTCCTGAAACTTACACAAATGAAGCGCTCAAGCCAAATATATGCAATATCCCTTCCATTTAAGGAATTTTACTCATTCCCCTCACCCCCACTCACAAAATATAATTGCTGTACTGTAGAACTGTGCATTTTTAAACTACCACACTTCACCTCAGTGGGGGCTGCATTTCATCATGAAGTTAAGTGATTATATTAAAAATAAGATTAAGCAGTTTGTTAAAAAGGGAAACCATGAATTGTGTAAAAATATATTTAATGGACAGGAGTACTAGTTAATACCAGAGCTGTGGTTACTTAAGGAGTTGGAATTGTCAAAGTTCACAATAAGGCTAAGTTTACAGACAACAGGTAATAGAAAACAAGAGGCTTTTTAACTGAGAGCAGAACAGTAAGAGTAACCTTTAAAAAAAGTGAAGTATGGCTGCAAATCAAAGGGTCAAATAGACTATTTACCAAGTCCTCGTATTCTGCCCTCAGATACCTCAGTGCACGCATGTGAATGACAATTTCATCCATGAATTTAACGTCAGAATCCATATTCATCCATAATAAGGGATTGGCGCTAATGATTGTTATTTAATAGGACTTACCATAAATGAAGATGTAAGCTTACTCCTTTATAATATGTAACTGCTATACTTGGTGCTTGGAAAAGATATTCCAGATGCATTATATAAAAGGAATCTGATCATGTGAAACTTGTTTTTATCAATTGGGTATCATAGCTGATATAGTAAAGCTTAAACCTATGGAAGAATAATATTGTACTTACTGAATAGACATTTCAAAACACAAACTTTGTTTTAAATTATAGCTCCCTTGAAAAATTTTGCCACCGACACAGAACCTTCTCCACTTAGAGAAAAAAACCTACATAATCGCCGGCCACTTTATGCCAACCTTATTTTTACTGTTACTTCTTCCAGTGATCTGAACTAGTCATTAGGCTATTAAATCCATTTAAAATATTAAAAAGACATTTCTCAAACATTAACAACTCAGTAGCAGACAGGATAGGTAGAAACTATGACTGCCTTAGGCATAATCATTTAAGCTACTGACAAATCTTTGTGAAATTCTACTTTCTCTCATGTACATGAGGTTCCGAGCAATAGGTTTTCTTCACATAGCTGAATGCAACCATCTGGAAGACTCTGAGCTTTAGAGAAGTGAGTCTATACAAGTAACATCACTCCAGGTAAAGTCAACTTGCAACACTGTAAACAGATAAAGACAAGTTATAAACAGGATTATGCTGCTATCCAGTAGAAATAGTTATGAAATACATATTTAAGTCAACTGATTAAGTGAAGATGAAATGTATATCTAGGTAGCCAAGCTTATACTGTTTTAGGGATTGTGATTTTAAAAGTGTAACTGATCCAGGGAATGGCTGACCTTGATTTAATCTTGTGTATTGGTTTTATTGAGCTGCACAGATTTTAACATTTGTAATATATCGTATTGTGCTCTATGGCCTCTAGGTAAGACACTATATTAGTAAATTTAGTGAGCCTTCCTAAGCAGCCAAACAAACATAACAAAATATTGCTTTATAACTTCAAAAAAGAAGTCAGAAAAGTTAAGGTCACTGTTCTCTGCTTCTATGACTTGACTTCACTAACAAGAAACAAGTGGAAATTTCCAGAGGCTATGACCTTGCACTTCCACTGCATTTCACTTAAATCAACATCAAGATATTCATTGTATCCCTACAGCTGGTGTGGAGTCAGGGGTGGGGTGGGAGAGAAGGGGAAATTCCAATCACTAAGCATGTATCCTCACTAAAAAGAAAAATAAAATAGGTAAATTATCTCCGATTATTCAAGAAGCAAGACTTACTTGCTGGCTGATGCTTTTCCACTCATATTTGAAGAAGTAGATGGTTCGAAGTGGAAAAAGTTTTTTATACACCAACATTTGTCAAATAATTCAGGTAATCCTAAAAAAAGAAACAATGACAGTGACTGAGATTTATGACAAAGTGACAAAAACCAGAAGAATGTATGTTTGAAAGAAAGAAGCAATACCATGCTGGGCTTTTTCCTGGTCTGAGAAGTTCACATGATCAGAACAGAAGGATGAACTGCCTGATGAAACACTGGACTCAGAATTCAAGCGAGCTGTGCACAGAAAACAAAGCAATGGTCTCTAGTTAGAGAATAAACATTAATTCCAAAATAAAGATTTGTTCAAACTTTAGAGACCCCATGACATCTCATAGAAGACACTGTATAGCTACAGGTAGGCTTACTAGAAATGCAGTGCCTTTTTAAGTATTTTATACCCCTTTTTGCTAGGGATATTTGCATGAAAACAAAATAACTATTTTTATGAGTTCACCTACTGCGACCGCTTATGCCTCACTAGAATCAACATGCTGAGATGCAATTGGTTTGTGAAACTTTCACTGAAACTAAATGAAAGTTAAATACATGAGATATTTTAGGATCAGGCATATATTGCTATTAAAACAAGAGATTCAGTTCTAAATAGTGGCCTGTGATATAATCAGCAGAAGAGAAAGGTGGGTTAGGTAGCATCTTTTATTAGACCAAGTTCTGTTGGAGAGAGAGAAACTGCCAGAGACCTGAAGTAGAGTTCTGTGTAAGCACAAAAGCTTTTCTCTCACCAACAGAACTTAGTCCAATAAACAATATTACCTCATCAACATTGGCACATTATGTTATAGCATGTCATTCAAGGATGTCAAAGCATTACAATATTTAGTCTCACAACTACCAGCCAGAGGCAGGCAAGTAGCATTTCCTCATTTTACAGATGAGAAAAAACAGTACAAAGTTTAAGCCTTTAACTGACCCACCCAAGCCCACTGGGAACTCGACCAGAGACAAAAGCCAAATCACTCGACTTCTAGTTCTGTACTTTAGTCACAGGACTTTATGTAATGGTTGTCATCTGGGCAGACACACCACTGACCTTCAGAGTTAAAAGTATGAGTTGCTTCTTTAGCTCAAGCAGTAACAAAGCATTACTGTTGGCTGATGTAAAAGACTCATCTCCACTACAGCAAAGAGGAGGACTTGCAACATATTCATTAGTGAGTTCTACATTCTACCTTTTGATGTTTATTAGTGTCAGAAGCAAGTTCCACACTCCTCATGAGGGGGAAAAAAAAAAAAAGTCCTTCATGTGAAGTAGTAGGTAAATAAGTCATAGAAATAGAGAAGCCCCCTAAAAAAAGAGGATTCTCCTCACACATACATAAAGAACAAAATGAGAAGTACAGTCTATAGGCAGAATACTTTTTCAAAGATTTGCACAAGAGGTGAACACTCTCAAACCTCCAACTCCCTTAGAAGTTGGAAACACTGTACAACCTGGTGTGGAAACTGTTCCATAATCAACAGTTTTGAGACAATTCCCATCCAAAGAGATGGAGAATCTTCAGCCACACAGCTCTCTCCTTTGTAAACAAGGAGATATGCCCACAAAATCTGAAATACACAACAAGTTTTTTGTTTAAAGATTGTTTGTAAAACCCTTACCTCTGTAGTACTGATTCTTGGCCAGGAGGCAGCCGGCTGAAGGCACAGAAGCCATAGCACAAGCACTGACCAGAGTCAAGCAGGCTGACTCAGAACAATCTGCAGGAGAACAGAAAAGAGAAACACTTTGGCAACAACGAGCTACGGAGTAAAGCATTTTTCACACCACACTGCAACACAACATCTTTACTGGGGACCCTTTGTACTAAGTTCTGCCCTTAATTGAACTCAGCTGATTTTTATTAAATAACTTCAGCCAGTGTAAGGGGGAGCGAAATACAGCCCAAAGGAACCTTATATGCACAAGTCAGAAAGCACGTGCAGGCCGTCCCCAACAAGCAAAACATACAACATACTTTTAATCAGAGGAGTAGCAGCAGCATCCACTTGGCAAGCAAGCCCACTTGACGCCCCAGCAATTCTGGTAGTTTTTGCAAAGCACCCTCAGTCCCAGACAGCATCGCACTGCTCCCACAAAAGAAACTCTGCTCCCCTTACCCGGATGGTCCAAGCGCTCCGAAAGGCACCAGCCTCCCCCTCTGCAGTGCCCTCGCCAATCAGCAAACGGGGCAGGACTCCGCAAGCACCCGCCGGCGCTCCCCAATTGCAAGGAAAACACTTTGCGTGCTCAGTGATCAAAAGCGCGGCGCGTGCTGGGCAGGCGCGGGCGGCTGTATATAGAGGACAGAGCCCTGGCGCGCGAGGCCTGCCAGCTCGCTCCCCTCCCCCAGCCCCGCCTTCTGGTGACCCACTCCAGCCCCGACCCAAATAAACTGGGCACTGCGCACGTGACACGGCTGGGGAGTGCGCACGTGCTGCCGGGCTGACAAGCCGGGGTGGAGCGCTCAGTGCACTCTTCTGGCTGGGAATGTCATTGGGGAGTGAGGGAGTATTCACTTCCAATCCTTGCCCTCTGTGATCCGGGGTGCACTGGGCTCGGCCCTAGTAACTGCAGCTGTGGAAATGTTGTAAGTGGAATTGGGCTTAGGGTTTGTTTGTTTTTTTGTGGGGGGGAGAGGTCATCACCTCTTGCAGAGCAGGAGGTTCCCTGAACCTAGGGAGGGCGGAAGCAGTGGAGCGACCCCTTGTTCCCTTCGTTTCCCCTACTCTATTAGAGAGAAGAGAGCTCTACCGAATCACTCCACTGCTGATGATCAGTCTTAAGACTAGAGACAAACAAAGGAGTCCTGTGGCACTTTTAAAGACTAGCAAATTTATTTAGCACAATTTATTTATTTCAAGCATCTGAGGAAGTGAGATTTTTTTTCCACAGAAGCTCATGCAATAAATAAATTTGTTAGTCTTTCAGAGTAAATTTGTTAGTCATTCAAAGTCTAGTTTTGCTGAACTAGGCCAACATGGCTATCATTTTGGAATATGTCCTACAGAGAAGCTTCTGCTAACCACACCTTTTTCTCTAATAGTCTTTTTATTGGAGCTGTAGGGAGGGGAGGAGATTGTTTGAGTGCTATTCAGGGCAGGTCCAACCATATAGGTGAACTAGGTGGTTGCCTAGGGCACCAGACTTTAAGGGGCACCAAATTAGATGGAAATGAATTTTTCTCTGTATTTTTCTATATTTATTTCTCTATTTTTTTAAAAAAAGTTAATGTTATCATCTTTTATAACATGGAGGAAGGGGCACCAAAGTCATAGTTCACCTAGGGTACCAAAACCCTTGGGCCGGCCCTGGTACTATTCAAAGACGTTTGTCATAGGTCATGGACTGGAAGAGGCTTTGGAGACAAAGTAATTGTCATCAGACCAGCTCTTACAATTTTGTTGTGGTTCTTCTGTTATGATCACTATCCATTGAGCCCAATGATCTAGTCAGCTTTCTGTCCATCTTATAGTCCATTCATCCAACCCCATACTTCTTTAACTTGCTAATAAGAATACTGTCTCACATCACTTTTCAGAATTTCCAGCAGCAATAGAGTTTTAATAAAAACAGTTTTCAGTTGGAAAATACCATTTTATAAGTTATGTTTTCTTGCAAAATTGTATCAATTTCAACAAAATGTCAATCTTTTCCTAAACAACTTTTAATTTCAAAATGTCTTATATTAAAAAAAATTCTCAAAATGTAAACAACTTCCAAAAGAAATCATTTCATGTAATTTTGTTTCACCATTTTTTAAAAAATGGACTTTTAAATCTTAATTTGGGACAAAAAAATTAAAAATAAAAATTGAAGAGTTGAAATTGTGTATTCCAGTCAAATCTAAACAGCAATACCAGAAACTTTCATTATTGAATTGCATGTATTACATGAAAGAGTGGAGGAACACTTTTAGCCATATGTTTTCTTCATCTCATAGGAGGATTGACAGACATGAAAACACATGGCTCATGTTGCAGTTGTCATATGTAGTTGTCACTTAACCACCTTGTGTGGCACATCCTGTCCCATATCAAAAGAATGGGACCTGGACTGGTGATGTCTAGTGCATTTAGTAAAAGTGTAATGATACTAATGGGATATATGCATTTGCCTAAACAAGTGTTCAACAACAGCTCGCCTGCCCCACAATCATCCTCTAATGACACTGTAGTATATTTTACTGGGCTGTTGCACTGACCTTCTGTGGGTCTTAAATGACAGCTTTGAATAATTATCCTGAGTGGAACTTGGAGGCTTGCCTTAGTTAAAAGAATAAGATTGACTAGAATAATTTGCAGTTGATTTGGTACTGACTACACTTGGTTTTGCCTTGTAGTGTTAGTAAATAGATCTACAGAGTAGTATCTCATTACATTAGTTTTGAAAATATAATAATGAACAGTGGTTAAAGTATAATTTGATGGGCCCCGGAACCCTCCTAATCTCTGAGGCCCCTTCCTTTATGGTCTGGACCCCTTTCATGCATGTGCAGGCCGAAGCCCAGGTAGGCATTTGCAACCACTTCTCAGTACCATATGCATCAGTTATCGCTCCATAAAAATATTTATAATTTTATATGGCGTTTATGTCTATATTGATTATTGTCACAAACTAGCAAACACTGCATAGCACAATAAGTATAAGCTCATGTGATAAATAAATCTGTTAGTTTTTAAAAGTGCCACAGGACTCTATTTGTTTTTCTACAATAGACTAACATGGTTACCTCTCTGGAACAATAAGTATTGTGATTAGCAATGTGATAATTAAATAAAATGTGTATGTAATTGATTGAACACAATGCAAGGCATAAGCAGAAACAATCGAGACAACCCCCCCTCCCCACAAAACTGCATTTATTGCTTGCAGCAAAACACAAATAGCAAACAGAGAAATTGTTTTATTAAGTAATTATAAAACTGAAAGAAGGAAGTTTAAAAAGGATTTCTGCTTTCCTTCCCCCCTTCTTTTCCCCCAAGCAGCTCACTTTCTTATCTAACTAACACCTCCTAATAAAATCCACTTCCACTAGCATTCTTTCACTAAGGGGTCGATCTATGGATATCTTCAACAACTTCTAAAAGGCTGGCCACTGCATCTGCTACAAGATGAAATAATAATCAGAAAGACATTACTGCTATATGAAGTGAAGACAGCACATTATTGCAAAACAAATGTACTGCTGCAACTAAGCTACAATCAAAAAAAGTACAATAACTCAATCCAGTGAATTGCTGGATTTGTATTGTACTACAAGCCTTGCTGATCCATTACTTACTAACTCAATTCAGAAACAGAGATTCATTACTTCATACTTTTTTTCCAGTGAAACACAAGAACAGACCCAAAATATAAAAGATTGCATTTATGTAAACGTATCCCTAAGTTTTTTATAATTATGTATAGTAACATTTGAAACAAATTCTACATCTGAATTAAAGAAGTGTAGAAGAGTAAATATAATAGCTGTACTAGGGATTGACTTGGCAGAGAGAGCCTATATTTAAAGTGCTGAAAATTAATGAAATACGAAACAACAAGCAGCAGATTTCTGACAGCTTGAGTTTCTAAAACAAATCAGATTAAAGGGAAAGGTACAAAATAACCCTCACTTTTGGTTATCTATAAAATGAATTGGTCTTTATTTCTCAAACACTGATGGCTATGTCTACACTGGCAAGTTAGTTCAAATTAAGGAAGCTTAATTCGAACTAATTTAAGCCTTGGCTACACAAGGCTTTCATTAGTTCGAATTAAGGGCTTCCTTAATTCGAGCTAATAAATTCAAATATGCTATTCGAACTAAGGGTTAATTCGAACTAGTTAGTTCGAATTAACCAATGTGGCGATGTTAGTTCGAACTAAGCGTTTAGTTCCAACTAACCGGCACATTGAGCTCAATGCAACTGACTAATTCAAACTAAACAAGTGCCATGCATGACACTTGCTTAGTTCGAACTAAAATTTGCTAGTTCAAATTAAGTTAATTGGAACTAACTAAAATTAGTTCGAATTAATTTGTTCAAATTAACTAATTCGAACTAACTGGTAAGTGTAGACATAGCCGATGATCTCCACAAATACACATGTTGGTTTCTAACAGCCACAGGCTTCAAAGACAGAGGCACACAGTTCAGATATTGACAGCAATGCAGTGGAGTTTAAAATATTGTGACTGGAATATTTCCCAAAGCCAATTAATTGAGACTCTGTGAAATGTATTAACAAAGATGTATGTATTAAAATTCTTATGGTAGTATGTGTTCTCATCACCTGGCATAAAATAATGAGCAGTGAGGGTAGAATTTAACAGCACACACCTTGTCTATCCCATGCCCCTTTGTTAGCTCATCCTTAACAATATGTAGAGCCAGGCAAACCTCAATGTCTTCTATCTAGTCCAATTTCTGTCCCATTGCTTTACTGCATGGGCAGTTATGACACATCAGAGATCTGTAGTGGACATTATAGTGAGCTGAAATCCCCCACCCATAAGAAATGGAAAGACAGATAATTTTTCTGAAAGCTCAGTCCTAAAGTCCAAGTATCCTCCCTATATGCAGATTTCTACATGACGACAGCAAAACAAGCCTCAGCAAATTGCTACTGGCAGCCCAAGCTTCCCAGAAAGAAGGTGAAAGATGCATACCTGCAATGACTGAAACTGTGATTTAACCAAGCCATATCCTGGCTGCACCAAGATGTATGAAGATGATGCTTTGGACAAGAACAGATCAAGAGGCCTCTGTTCTCTAAAACTAGAGCAGCACACTACTTACTTTGCTGGAGTGGAGACTGGAGAGCGGCCAGACACTGACCCACTCCCTCCCACTCCCACTTTCACAATCCTGTCGCTGCTGTGCTGCGCAGCAGGGGTGGGAGATTTGAAAAGGCTCCCTGACCCTCCCGGTCCCGGCCAGCTCCCTGGACCTCCCGTTCCCCACGGGCCAGCTCCCCAGCCCTCCTGGTCTACCCGCCTGCCTGCCTAACTTACCTGGCTGGAGCTGCAGAGGCGTCCAGAGGAGGGACCTAGGCTGTTCTCAGTAGTAACAGAGGACAGAACAAGGTGCAATGGTTTCAAGTTGCAGCTGGGAAGGTCAAGGTTGGATATTAGGAAAATCTTTCTTACAAGGAGGGTGGTGAAGCATTGGAATGGGTTACTTGGGGGGGGGGGGTGGAATCTCCATCTTTGGAAACATTTAAGGCCTGTTTAGACAAAACCCTGGCTGGGATGATTTAGTGGGAGTTAGTGGTCCTGCTTTTATCAGGGGGTTGGACTAGATAACCTCATGAGGTCCCTTCCAAACCTAAGATTCTATGATTCTGTATTCAGACACTAGGGTTTCTACTCAGGCATCCACAAAATGATAAACACAAAATTATTCGCTAGCTGTGGTTTAAGTGACTTACTTAAGGAACTCTGTGACAGAGACAGAAATACAATCCAATTCTCCAGGCCTGCACTCGATTCCCTTAACTATGGCTGCGTCTACACTGGCAAATTAAGTCGACTTAAGCTTGGCTTAATTCGACTTAATTGGCCCTGCGTCTTCATTACACTTTGCCTAAGTCGACTTAAGCAGCTTGCTTAAGTCGACTTAAGCAAAATAAAGTCAACTTAATTAAAATTAAGTCGACTTCCTAACACCACCTTCCTAATCGATCTAAGGCTTAAGTCGACTCTCTAGAGTCGACTTAAGCCAGT
>ML685766.1:6913230-6938989 GCA_007922175.1 Pelusios castaneus
GAAAGAAAGAAAGAAAGAAAGAAAGAAAGAAAGAAAGAAAGAAAGAAAGATTTTCTAGGTACTGCTTGGGCATTTTAACATTGCACCTTTGCAAGAACCAAAAACTAATGGAGAATGAGAAGGGGGACTTGTTGGACTTTTAGTATGTGAAGATGATATTCATCCAGGTCCTCAAAGGGTTTGGATCTAGATTGCTTGTTGAAAGAAATATCTTTATTTTTTTATATAAATTTTGTTAAAACAAATAACATAAAATCAAGAAAACATCACCAAAGATGACCTGTTACTAATAATATTAAACTAAATTAGAAATAAAACAAGACAACTATCAAATATCAAGATCAAATCAATATAACAAACAAGTTAGTCTCAACTTTGGACTGGAGTAAAATCACCACATTTGCTGTATCAAAGGAACACCAAAAGTAATAAATTCTTATAAATTCTAAAATGGAATCTACGGAAGAAATTGTTCAATTGGCTATAAATTCCAACTAAAACATTTCCCCAAAATTAAATCTTGGAGCTGGTTAAATATCTTAATACTGAAAGAAAGTTATTGTAATCTCAGAGCCAATTATAAAGCTTCCTTGTTAGTTTTAAATTCCTGTAGTGGCTAACTCTTTCTTCTCCTTCTCTCCCTTCCCTCACAGGGATATCATAATACCCATTTTAACAGAACATTTTTAATAAACAGAAGTGTCACAAGTTCTGTTTACCAGAAATGCCAGATGACAATCTCAAATCTCTCAAGACTTTTAAATATAGAACACAGAACACACTTTAATGATTAATCTATTTAGGGTTGTTTGAACCTGAGGAGTTTTTCTTTCTCCTGCCTTACCTATATGAATTTTTTGGGTGTTCATACATACATACATGCACGCACACAGTCACACTTTCACACCCAAACATTAAATACAAAAAGATTGAGACATCTCCTAGCTAATAAAAATAGATTAAGTAATTGAAAATTCTTTAGCTCTTGCTCTATAGAATATGAGCTGGTACCTCAGTCAAAGAGCCAGATGTTATGTTCCACTGGCACAATTCTATTCATTCTAGTGAATCTTCAGCTTTAAAGATTGAGAAAATGTTTGCAAGATAGTGAGCTGAATACAGTGAATAGAACCAAGGGGGACCTTGAGTAGTGCTAACGGAAGACTTTGTAACGGCCTAGCTAGTTAGATGGTGTAGGGCGTATCTTAGCCTTGACCTTTAAACAACCCTTCCTGTGTATAACAATTCTCAGTCACTGCCTAATTAATGTAAGGCTGGTACTGGCAGCCATGGCTTTAACTTTTTCCCTTATCAGTGGGAACCAAGGACTAATGTATTAAGTAGGTGAGAAAGAAGTTAGTTGTGTATGTTAATGCTTTTGCTAGTGTGTAAAAAGTGTATATAAGCTGATGCCTAAACTCCTCCTCTTTGGAACTTCACCGATGGGACAGTTTCTGTGCTGATCGCCTTGGATCATCGCTCTCTAAGCTTTTCACCCGCAGTCGCCTTGCTCGAGGTTCCCGTCTGCAGAAGGGGCGTAAGCATTGGTTTCTTTCCTATTCCCCCCTGTTTGTTTGTACCCTAATAAAAGTACTTTGCTTTTACTCTTTACATTGCCTCCTTGGTGCTGTGTCTACTGAACCCAAAGAACCTGAGGGCCTGAGCTATAGCCAGAGTCCCACTACACCTTGTGAGATACAAAATTAGTATTATATATGCTGTGGGGTTTCTTAGTTCTGAATTATGCAGGACATCTTATATGTTTGCTACCATATACTATATGTATTTAATTTCTTGGCCAAATCACTACCTGCAAAAGGAAATAATCACATTTTTTCTATCTTTTTAATATAGTTTGATAGATATGGCTATGAAAGCTGTAGTTCATTTTATTTATTTTTTTATTTTGATATTAGTGAACAAGGTTGAAATCCTATAATATCCTGTCCTAATGTGATCTATTGTACTTTTATTTCCTGATTCTGTTATCTGGCTGCTGCTGAAAAGTTCACCCCCCAGCACTGATGTTGTTGGCTTTGAATACAGCTATGTATTGTTGACTGTTCTCTCTTTTTCATTTGTTTTTTGATGATAAATGGATGTCTGGAGGCAGTCACCAAACTTTAATTTGACTGAACAGATCATATCTGAAAATCACAATTTTGCTAGAGCATAGTTGAAGAGTAAACAATAATTTCACATCTATCCATATATACAAGCTATTTATTAGTTTTCTGCAATATGCACTCAATATTTTAACATGTTTATGGCATTGTTCACATATATTATCATCAATACTACTAAAGATGACTAGGTAAATGGAAAAATACTGTGTTTATCCACAAAGTGTTTGATATTGGGGAAAACATATTCATCTAGGGAATAACATATCCCCATAACAGTTCATATAATGTACTAAATAGTTATTTTACATGTGTTAGATCTAAAAAGAGACAGTTTTAAGAATGCATATTCTCAGGTTTCCCTTCCAAAAATCCTTTATGTCAGAAAATGTCATTCCTTCTCTTGCAAGCCTTGTTAACAAACACACATGCTGGTCCTGATTCTCATGTTGCACTGGTATATCTATTGATGTCTGTGAAATCATTTGATTTATAGTTGTGGTAAATGGTTTATATTTTCTCTCCCGATTGCTCCTACACTTACCTTGCACTGGCTTCCTTTCTATCCCCGCACATCACAGATTCATAAAAGGATGATTAGATCATCCAATCTGAACATCTTTAAAGCACAGGTCATTAAATTTAATCAAGCTTACCCCAGTATTAAACTAAATAACTTATGCTGGGCTACAGCATATATTTCAGAAAGGCATCTAATCTTGATTTGAGGACATCAAAAGATGGGGAGCAACCCCTTTTGTTGGTGGCTTGGTCCAATGGTTAACCATCCTAACTATTTAAAATTTGTGCCTTTTCCTGTCTTCTAGAAAAACCTGACCGTATGTTCCTCCAGTCTCAGCTCTCTGTCTCATTTCAAATGTCACCCAAACCATATGTGTTCTCACTTCTAGCTTTTTGTCTCTGTGACACAACACATCCATGTGTTCACAACCTACACTCTACTGTAATACTCTGCCCAAATTTATCTTGTGAGGTATAATTTGAAAATTCATAATTTCCTGGTCATTATTATCCTGGGTCAACATAATGTGAAATTCTAAAATATCCCTGTATGCTCTTATTAACATGTTCCAAATCCCACCGCCCTGGCCAAACAGAAGTTGACTAACATGTCTGTCTTAAACAAAGGAATGCACACTTTGCTTCATTTGAATCTAAACAGTAAATAGAGTCATCAAGCAGGAAGGGAAACAAAGAAATCTGAAACAGGTGAGAAAAAAATGACATCCTTCCACATAGACTTTTTGTCTTCTAGTACCCAGCTGCACATGTTTTTCAAGAGAGGGACAGAAACTATAAAAAGGAGGGACAAACACCAAAGCAACCCCTTTTTCCTCTCTTCCTATCTTATTCACTGCACCTGGAGGACAATAGAAGCATTCATCGGCCTGACCTGACCTGAGGGGTTGGTTAGTAAGACTGCTGAAAGCAGACTGTGAGAAACTTCACTTGAATCTTATATGATTGTTAAGTTTGCCGTTAATAAGCATTTTATCTTTGTTTTTCTTGTAACCATTTCTGAGTTTTACAGCTCACTACTTGTGTTCATGTAAAATGTATCTCTGTGTAGTTAATCAACTTGTTTCATTGTTTTATCTTATCCTGTGTGTTTAAATTGAAGTTTCTGGTAACTCCATTTGTGGTGACAAGTTGTGTGCGTATTATCCTCTTAAAGAAATAACAGACTAGATAAAACTTGTATTATCCAGGAGAGGGCTAGGCAATACAGAGCATACAGATCTGGGGAAAATCTAAGACTGGGGATGTGTTGGGCTCACCCTGCAGTATGACTAAGGCTGGTGAGAGCCAGGTGTAACCTGCATGTGGCTGGCAGGCTGCAGTTACACACAGACACTCGGTGTGGCTTGCATGCTGAAAGGCTGTTTGTGAGCAGCCCAAGTGGGAGCTACTTCAGCAAGGTATCTTAAGGCATCCAAGGCTGCAGGACAAGGGTGATAGAGCTGCTCATTATTCTGAATTGTACCCTGATAGATCATAGTCTACCTCCACAGCTCATTATTATTTAATCTTGCAAAGGATTTGGTGAATGTGTCATACAAAATAAGGGCCAGATCCTGAAAATCTTTCCCATTGACTTCAGCAGCATTCAACATTTGACTTGAATGGAACTTGAGGGAATAGTCATGGGAGTAAAAGTTGCAGTCTCTGGCCCTAATGTGATATGGTATGAAGTACTTTAAAGGGAAACTATTAAAGGGCCAGATTTAGATTGGCTCTTGTGCAGTTGCACAGTCAAGGGGAGGTCTCAAGGAGCATTCTTCTCTCATTTTCATAGCCTGTATAAGGGCCAGGTAGCCCAGTAGGCTCTGCACTCAGGGAAATGTAAAATTGCCCTGTCCCTACTCCCCATTATCCATGGTACACCAAACAGAAAAGGGAGGTACCTCTTTTGGCCACCATTCAGCAGAGCTCAGGAGAGCCGGCCACCCTTTGTGCCAGCTAGTGATCCCCATGAATGAGTGTAGTACTAAGCACAAAAGCTATGTGCACCTGGAATCTTTGCAGTGCTCCATTTGGTGTGTTGCAGGTCCAAAATGTCTCCTTACGGGTTGCGTATAAATTGCACAATCTTGCTAAAAGTTATTAGACATAAACCTGAGCATCCTTGAAATCTATCGTATGTTTCTGTTTCCAGCACTGTGTTTGTATAAATACTGCCTGTCTAATAGATAAATACTATCAGTGACCAGACATGAAAAATGGAAAACACTGCCCATCTCCTGTCAGAGTGTTCATGCATTGGTTCTCCTACTATCATATTTAATTATGCAGCAAACTAGGAAATAATTTTTAACACTTCAGGGTGATAGGAAGATTTTTTTTCTAAAGGAAAAGATATTGTTGTGTGAAAGTATGCACTGTTTTTGTTCATGCTATGCTTGTTTGGGGGGAAATAATAGAACTTTGTGTTCCAAGGCTATCAATCCATCTCTTTTCATAAAAAATAAATCCATTTAAAATTATAAAAAGAGTGCAAGTGGGTAGAAGTGGCCATGCACATAGCTGCCATCAACTAGTCAGTCCTCTCCTTAACTGCCCTTTAGGGAGTGCTGGACTCCTGTGAAGAAGATCAAATCAGGAGTGAGTAGACCCTGCACAAACTGTACCGTCTTTACTGAATGGCTCCTGAGAGTTTCTGATGCCTGGTCTCAGGTTCTGAAGGTTAGACCTGTATAAAGAATAGGCTTCACTGGGCTGGTAAGGCAAAAGGGGTTGCTATAATGGGATGATGTTTGCTAAAAGAAGGTTATTCCTTGTCTGCTGAACCAAGCTTATAATGGTCAGACACAGTACAGCAGCAAGAATATAAATGATTCAGGCTGGCTGATATTCCTGCCTGAGTTATTCACCTGCCCTAATATATATACCTCAGAAATGAATTTCCTTCCATGAACTATAATGTACCTGTTGTTTTTTTAAAAAAATGATGTGGGAGCTCTTTCTTTTAAGCCCTTTTGTAATGTATTAACCATGTTATGGGTGCTGTTTTATGCATGTACATTTAGGGCAAGGCATTTTATGGTGTTTAAAAATTAATATGATTTTAGAAGCTTTTGATAGAGCAGCACTCAGCATTTTGGGTTTCCTTTTTTCTTTTCTACATGCACTGTCAATCTGTTTGTTAAGCAGCTGCAACCTTTAGCCGAGTTCTTAGTGGGTATTTAAAATAGCTTGTTATGTGGTAGACATTTCTTTGCTTGTAATCTCCTGTTTATACATACTGGTATGTATCTGGTAACCAATAAACTTTTTCTGGAGCAAAGGTAACCTATGGGCTAAGTAAAAACAGCCTGAAGAAACAGTTGAAGGTTTAATCCTTCAGATAAACAACATCCACCTGACATTTAAGCAAGCTTAGGTTCAGATTTCTAATCACAATATCTGTGATTATGAATTGTCAATAGAGTAGTTTTTGACAAATCTAAATCTTTTTATTTTTTATTTTATTTTTATTTTTTTGTAAATCCTCAATAACCGCTACACTCTGATCTGATATATAGACAAGGCATTTAATGTGGTTTTGACTGAAAATGCAGCATATCTGGCTATGTTCAGATTCCCAACACATGCATGAAAAACTGAATTATTCTAGTTGTGCCTTGTTTACTGATGCCTGGAGCAGTTTAAAGCTGCCTCCAAGTAAATAAAGCAGGCCATAGTGGATATTATATTATCAGGTATTAATAATAAATAATGGGTCAAATTCTGAAGTCCTTGCTCCTCACTCAGACAAAACAAAGACTAAAAATGAACTTCAGGACTTCGTAATATAATAAGCAGCATCTTCCATCCAAGGATTTATGGTAGAAATATAGGACTAGATGGAACCACTAGAGTACATTTGCTCCAACACTCTGCACTTAAGCCATCCCTGACAGATGCTTGTCTAGCCTGTTCTTAAAAACCTCCAGTGACAGGGATTCTACAGTTTCCCTATATAATCCATTCCAGTGCTATTCCTCTGGTTAGAATGTTTTTTCCCAAAATCTTCCATTGCTGCAGATTAAGATCACTACTTTTTATCCTACCTTCAGAGAACATGGAGATCAATTGACCTCTGTCTTCTTTTTGTAACAGCCTTTAACATATTTTGAGACAGTTATGTCTCCCCTCGGTCTTCTCTTCTATATACTAAACATGCCTATATCTTTCAACCTTTCCTCATAGATCATGTTTTCTAAACTTCTTTTAATTTTTGCTGGTCTTCTCTGGACTGTCTCCAATTTGTCCACAACTTGCTTAAAGTATAGTGCCCGTACCTGAACACAGTACTTCAGCTGAAGCCTTACTTATGCCAATAAAAGCAGAACAATTGTCTCCCATGTCTTACACATGATTCTGCTGTTAATACATCCCAGAATGACAGTTGCATGTTTTGCAATAGTATCACATTGTTGATTTCCCACTAAACCCCCCAGATCCTCTGCAGCCATACTAGCACTTAGTTAGTTATTCCCCATTATGTACTTGTGCATTTGAATTTTCCTTCCTAAGGGGAGTATATTGTGCTTGTCTTCATTGAATTTCATCTTATTGATTTCAGACCAATTCTCCAATTTATCAAAGTAATTTTCAATTCTAATCTATCCTGTTTGCAACCTCTCCCCAGCTCTGGTGTCATCTGCAAGTCTTATAAGCATTCTCTTTATTCTGTCATCAAAGTTGTTAATTAAAATATTGACTACTACTATCCCATGACAGACCTCATGTCCCCTCTTAATATGTCCTCCCAGTTTGACAGAGAACCATTGATAACTTCCCTTTGATATGTTTTTGAAACCAGCTGTGCACCCACCTTTTAGTTATTTCAGTCAGACCAGAGATTCCTGAATATTTTTTGCTTCTCTCCCCACTTCAGAGATTCATGTCTCCCTTCTTTCTAAGAAGCAGTGTTTCCATGAATTGCTGGGGTCTAGGAGCTCATCCCGGCCAGACTGCCAGCTTCTCTATGGCCTGCAAGCATCACCAAGCAGGCTGCACCAGCAGGTCACAAACACTCGAGCTGCAGGGCCAGATTAACAAAGGGGCTATAAGGGTTGGAGCCCTGAGCCCAGGCTGAAAGGGGGCCCCACAATTTAGCTCTGTCTAATCCTAAAGAAAAGGATGAGAAATGCCTTGAAATGCAGTTCTGAATGAAGAATGTGTAAATTGTGTCAACTCTAGCTACCAAAAATCAGACTCCCTATGGATTAAATGGTTTAACTAATTCCATCATTATTGGATTTTAATCTGTTGACAGAAACTCTGTCATTTATTTATTTTCTAATGCTTGCAAAAATGCAGCGATTATAATTTTCTCTGTGTGCGTGTACAGGTCTTTAAAAACAACATTTGTTAACCTGTGTTAACTATATATAGAAGAGGGATTCCACTCCAAACATAAATTTATTGGGAAAAGTCACAGAAAACACTATTTCAGGAAGTCCATAAGCAATACAGAACATTTTCAAACAGGCAGGATAAAGGTGCCAAGAGGAAGTGAGATTTTTTGTACAAAAGGAATAAAATCCTATTTTTCTCTAGCATTAAGATCAGGTTACAATGGATGGAGGTGATGACTTTCAAACAATCTTTCATCAGAAAATGTTTTTCCAGTGCTATTATATTCCAATCAGTCATAAGTATAAAGTACATATCTTCTGGGAAAAAGACTGCCTTTGGATTATTCCAGAAATTTTAAGATAGCTGGTTAAGGGTTCAGATTGGAAGGTTTCAGAAGGATAAAATGGACTGTTCCCAGACCTGGGATTATATTCTGATCTCTGTTCCACCACTGTAAACCTAGATAACTCTAGTAACCTAGAGTACTTCCATCAGACTCAGGGTTAGTCAGGATTTATTCCAGTATAAAATATCAGAATATGGCCCCTGGTGTATATATTATGTGTATTAGAAAGTAAGCTCTTTTTAAAAAAAAAAAAAAAAACCCTCTCTTTCATTATCTAATCCTTGGAACACCAAGGACACATTAGTGCTACTTTATTATCCATCATGTGTTCATAGTACTTGTGTAAGATATATGATTTAAGGAAGTACAATATCTTAAACAGTCTTCTGACTGAAGTAGTATGTATACAAAGAGATAGTGAGTGCTTATAATATTTATCCAACATGTTAAGCAATTTTAATTCAGTGTAGCTAGGGGGGTGTTGTCTGTTTGTATTATGTATTTTGAGTTGGACACAAACAAAAGCCAGGAAATTCATTGATAAGATTTTGTGATTGAAAGGTCACAATTGCTACAATATGCACATATGCTATAAAAGACTGAATTAAGGATAGAGAAGAACTTAATCTTAATTCTGTGGTTTTGTCATCTTGCATTCCAACTTTACTAATAGGGATGGGTGAGCTCATTTTGTTTAATATTAAAACCATTCAAACTTCATAGTTTTGAACTATGCATCTAGGTGAATACACTGGGATTCACATTCTGGTTTGGAGAAACTGTGGGGGCAGAGAGAAAAATCTAATTAACAAGTAGAGTGAAAACAGAGCAGAGAAAAGAGAAAGGGGGGAGTGTGATTAAAAATAAATAGTGAATTAAATTCTATTCTGTTACACAAGTGTAAATATTGAGTAATTCCACTGACTTCAGTGGAAATAATCTGGATTTACACCATAGCAATGTGGAGATGAATTTAGCTCAGACTACATCCCTCACATATAGCCACCACTTGGGCCAACCTCACTGTCTGTTCTTCTATCTGTAATGCATGAAAGTGACTCTTATTTAGACAGAAAAATGTGTTTTTTAATTATTGAATTTCTCTTGGGGAAAAATAGGCATAAATAAACTTGCTACAGCCCTAATCCTTTGTTTATTTCATTACTGAATCCCATTCTGGATCATTAAGTGCAATGGCAGTCTAATACATTTTTCTTTCCCATCCATACTGTATTCCCTTCTTATACAAGGTGTAATTCTGCCTTACCAGGACACAAAGACATTATCAGCTTTCCTGTTATCTGTAGTTCAAAGTTCTGCCACAGTGCTCAAAGTCCAGAGCCAAGACCCATTTGGAATCTGTCAACATAGCAAAGGTGAAGGGTAGAGATACTCATATAAGTGTGATGATTGCAGCCGACTCTAAAAGATAGCACAGCTAGAACATAAGAACATAGGAATAGAAGGGAAGCAATCCTGAGTCATTGAGTCCACCCCCGAATATTGCAGGCAATGCTGTCCTATAAACCCTTTCATAATCTTATCAAGCTGCCTCTTAAAACTAGTTAGACTTCTTGCCCCCACTACTCATGTTGGGGAGGCGGGGCAGTTCAGAACATCACATCTCTTGTTGTTAAAAACCATCTAATTTCCAGAAATGTCTTTCTGAATTTATTCATGGCTAGTTAATACGCATTTGTTCTTGTGCAAGCATAGTCCTTTCACTTAAAAAATTCTTCTCCCCTCTCTGCTATTTATCCCCCTGATGTATTTATAGAGGACAATCATCTCTCTTCTCCACCTTTGGTTTACGAGGCTAAATAATCCAAGTTCTTTGGTCTCCCTTTTATCAGATTGCATCTTCATTCTTTTGGCCATCCTAGCAGCCCTTCTATATACCTGTCCCATCTGAGTTAATCTTTCTTGAGTATGGCCAGAAAGCATAGCAGACAGGAGTGGGCAAACTTAATGACCCTCCCAAAACTCTCCTCCCCACTGGGCAGAATCCTCTAGCCCCACCACACTGCTGTATGATAGAAGTTCCAAGCTCCCCACCCCAGTATGATAGGAAGAGAATGGCGGGATCGGAGGGGAACATGAGGTTCCATGAATGACACTTCAGTTGTAAAAAAGACACATGCAGCTCACGAGCCACAATTTGGCCACCCCCGACATAGATGTTTGGGATAAAAAGCAAGAATACTTCAACAAGGTTCATTCTGCCGCTATTGAAAACTAGAGCATGGGTGGTAAAAGATGGAAATATAAAGGACCATTCACTAGGAGATGTGCTGGTGGATGGGAGGACACATAAAGCTTGATTGCAAAGATACGCCTAAATAAACAAACAAAAGCCCTGATACACTGACAGCACTATTATGTTTCTAACACTGCAGCCCAAACAGCCCAAGAATTCAAGTGTTCCCTGTACTTGGAGCATCACCACACCTATATTCTACAGTTTCATGTTTTGTAAGGAAGGAGAAAGAGTGGAAAAAAAAGCTTCAGACAATCAATCAGTCATAATTTGGTTCAACAAACATCAACCACGGTCTGCTTTGACTCGCAAAGACAGCCCCATGCACCTGATGTCCTGGCTCCTACAGCTTCCCTACTTAGAAATTCAGACTTCAGTGTGACCATGGACTTCTGAGTCAGATACAGATTCCTGGGAGTCTACGCCTTCTGCCTCAGTGACCCTTTTTCTCTCATCTCTGATCTGGCCTTCAGTTCTTCTGCAGTGAACTTCCCCAGTGTCAGGTAACGAGCAACATATGCATGTGGAGACATGCTACTTATACAGGTCTTTTCTGGTTAGATATAGACAGAACAATGAGAATCACTGATCTCCAATATCCCTTCTTCTATAATACCTATGGGGGAGGACGATCTGTAGGATCTTTTGTTTTCATGGGTGCCACTTCCAACAGTCAGTTACTTTGGATAGGATATTCAGGCTCCAGCCAAGGACTGTAGCTTTGATTTTACACTTCAATTTTTTTTCAGCATGCAGAAGGTGAAAGATAGTCACAAACCCTGAGAGGATCAAGGACTCAATTTGCACAGGCTGGGCCTGCTCCTCTTCCTCATTGCTCAGTTATACTCAGCTTAAAATTCCCTATCTTCTTCATTTTCATGGGCCCAGTCACAAATATACAGCATGTCTTTGCTTAGACTCTGCAGTTTCTCAACATGCTGTAAGTTTCTCATGCTTTTAGAATACAGCGGTCTTCTATAAAAAACAAAAACAAACAAACAAAAAAAGGGTAAGGTTATCAGTCGGGCTAGGATTCTGCTTCTGGGCCATAGAAGGTAAATGAACTCTGTATATGACAGCACATCTCTAAAAATTTTTTGTAAGTTATTTGCATCCTTTCTTACTTGCCAGCCCTAGTATATACATCTTTTACTTAACGGATGTTTTAGGGTTGGGAACCCTCCAAAGGCTGGTAGCTTTAGTGAAACAATAGTTGCCTCTGAGTCCGTGACTAGTTAGCCAATGCAGCACTCATTGACAACTTAAGGGGATTAGATTACAATATCAAACCTGCAAATAGAGTCAGGATAATAATTATTAAAAAAGCATTCTATTCCACTCATTTTGCCTTCATCTCTTCATGATCTGATCACAAGCTGATTGCTCTTGTTTTCAAATATCTTTGTTATTCAGAATTAATCACCCAATAACTTCTACAAATAAGTCTCGGTCTTGCCATACATTACAAAGACATTGGGCCAGATCCTCAGCTAGTTTAAAATAATGTAGCTCTGTTGAAAACCCTTCATTGAAGGAGGTACACTGAATTACAGTAGCTTAAGACGTGGCCCATTGTTGGGCATTTAGAATTAGTAACATCTTAGGCTATGTCTACACTGGCAAGTTAGTTCGAATTAAGGAGACTTAATTCGAACTAACTAAAGCCATGGCTACACTAGGCTTTAGTTAGTTCGAATTAAGGGCTTCCTTAATTCAAACTAATAAATTCAAATAGGGCTGCAGAAGTAAGGCTTTAATTCAAACTAACTAGTTCGAATTAGCCAATGTGGCCATGTTAATTCAAACTAATTTCTTAGTTCGAACTAACCGGCCATTGAAATGAATGGGAATTGCTAATTCGAACTAAGCAAGTGCCATTCATTAAGCTAATTCGAACTAACTAAAATTAGTTCGAATTAGTTAGTTTGAACTAACTAATTCAAACTAATTTTAGCAAGTGTAGACATAGTTTTAGTGACTTAGATATTTGCAAGTATTCCATATTAAAAATTTGAGTTGTGTTGGTTACTTTTGATTGAGTGTATACTATGTAGCACTTGGTATGTTCCTATATCCTGACTGTATAAGAATAACTCCTAGTCAAGTTTCAAGTGCAAATACTCCTCGTTAGACTTTCAGAATTCACTTTCTGTGAATGTTCTCCAGCACTTGCTTATAATTTCCTGTTTTGATGAACATCATGCCCATTAGCTCATTCAATGTCCTCCAAAAGTGAGCACAAGAGAGCATGACTGTAGTCAGTTTTAAAATTCTAACAAATATTCATGGATTTTGTTCACATTATTCAATCCAGCTTTACTTGCAAAAATGTGGTATTTTTTTGTCCTGATGTGATTGATAAAATTACATAATAAATCTACAGCTGGTACATTGATGTTAAATGGTTACTGAGCGCATTCCCCCATGTAGTCAAGCCTTGTCAGCCTGGTCCATTAACTGATGTTAATGAGAATCTTTCTATTATTTTGAATGGACACTGAATGAGGCCTGTTTGAGAATGGTTATTAAAAATCAGTAGCTTCTAACGAAGATATATTGTAGCACAGGGCATGGCTCACCTACCAGTGAATTCTCTGTATCTTAAAGTCCTTAAATCATGATTTAAGGAGCTAAACAACTCAGTCATAGGTTGGTGGCCTATTCCTGGAGTAGGTGGGTGAGGTTTTTGAGGCCTGCATTTTGCAGGAGGTCAGACTAGATGATTGTACTGGTCCCTCCTGACCTTAAAGTCTATGGCTATGTCTACACTGGCAAGTTAGTTTGAATTAAGGAGGCTTAATTCTAACTAACTCAAACCATGGCCACCCTGGGCTTTAGTTAGTTCGAATTAAGGGCTTCCTTAATTCGAACTAATAAGTTCAAATTGGGCTTTAGAAGTAAGGCTTTAATTCGAACTAACTAGTTTGAATTAGCCAATGTGGACATGTTAATTCGAACTAATTTCTTGGTTCGAACTAATCGGCCATTGAAATGAATGGGGATCGCTAATTCAAACTAAGCAAGTGCCATGAATGGTTCGAACTAACTAATTCAAACTAATTTTAGCAAGTGTAGACATAGCCATATATGAGTCTATGAGTTCAGCAAGGTGTACACATCTCTGTAAAAAATTTTCTATTGATTTCTTTATGTTCAGTCCACCACAAATTCTAAATGCTTGATATGAGCAAGAGACACATAGGATAACAATAACAACCAAAATCCTGTTTGTGTGTCTGTTCTTGGATCTCCATTTTCAACCTCTGTCATAGTGTATTTTCCATGACTTCCAGTTTTCACCAATGGTTCTCTTTATTCCTAATAATCTTTACAAATGGTAAAATCATCTATGTACAGATGTGTTAGGGGAAGGCGTTATGTAATGCAGCAAATACTGTGATAAAGTCAGGCCAGATGGCTACCAGAGGGTGTGCCTATTTGGAGGCTAGGTAGTGGGCGGCTGTGGGGAGCTCACGGGGCTGGGGCCCAGCAAAAAGCTCCGGAAGGCCAGAACTGAGGGGAGGGGAGGGGAGGGAGCACCCTCTCACAGGATGTAAGGTCGAGCAGCGGGGGACAAAGTTGTCTTCACCTCCTGGAGTAGGCGCTGGGGGATCCGAGGGGTGGAGAGCCCCATGCGCTGAGCCAGCAAAAGGGGATCCATCCATTCCCACTCCAGCATAGTCCAAGAGGTCTCCAACCCTGGTGATGCCTGCCAGGACCAACCTCCGCCTCACGGAGGGGGCCTCCGCCACCTGCACATGAAGATGAGGGTTGTGTAGCAGGGCCTCCACGAGGAGGTCCTCCCCCTCGGTGGGCACAAGGGACCTGGAGGCTGAGATGAGCCTCCAGGTCCAGAGGAGGTCCTGGTAGAAGACCGGCAGCTCAGAGAGGTCTTGCGGAATACCTCTCAGATGCATGTAAACGAGCTGCTGGTTGTATCGGAGCCCTCAGTAGCTGCAGAGGAAGGTGCATGCCAAGTGGCTCCATGCCAGACTACCTTCACTATAAGGGAGGGCCTGGAGGCGGAAGGCATGGACCTAGCTGTGAACGCAGCACAAGCTCTTCCTCCCCCCGCCCCCCTCCAGGGGGAAACTCAGAATCTGTGCAGAGACCCAGTGCAGTCCTGTCCAAAAGAACTCCAAAATTGTCCTCTGGAGGTTGGCCAGGAATGTCAGGGGTGGGATACCAGAGGGTATGCCAGAGCAGGTATGTGAGCCCCAGACTGTTAAAAGCCTTGTTCTCTGTAGATAGGGGAGAGTTAATACAGGGCCATTAGAGGCACTTGGACCCAATTAAGGGCTGCTCCAGACTTATAAGAGAAGTTTGCCCTGCCAGAGTGTGTGGGGTGTAAAGGAGAGGAGAACAGAACAGAACAGAACAGAACAGCAAAAACTACCAGAAGGTTTGAGGCTTCCCTGGGACTAGGAGGGAGAACTTTTCCCCACCTGGAAAGCTGGGGAGGGGAGCACAGACCCAGTCTACAGAAAGGACTGACACAGCCCAGGGACAGGGCTGTCTAGACTGGCTGGGACCCTTAACCCCCCCCCCCAAGGGTTAAAGAGGACCGCACAGGGCTTGAGCCAAGGCCACCCCTGGACTCCCTGATAGAGAGAGAGAGGGGCTGGAGCTCCATCTGCCACAGGCCTCTACCACCAGGGGAGTCATCTGTTGCTGGGCAAGCTGCCCCCTCAGGGCACCACAATACATTGTGCAGAACCTCTGTACTAGGGTGAGATGCAGAGGAGTAACCGTGTTAGTCTATTTTTTCAGAAAAACAAAGAAGGAGTCCTGTGGCAATTTTAAAGACTAAGAAATTTATTTATTGCATAAGCTTTCATGGGTATAATCCCACTTCATCAGATTCATTAATTGGAAACTATAGTATGTTAGGTGTATATATACATGCAGAGAAGAGTAAGTCACAAGTCAAATCAAACAGTTCCAGAGGGGCAGTTTATCTCAGCAAACTAAACAAGTTGTTTTGACTCAAACAGTGCGGATGTTGGCTTTTAAGAACAGATGAAAGTGGCCAGGGAGGTTGAAGTGCTCCCAACTTCGATAGATATGTAGGCAGAGTTGGGAATGGGGTTTGTTTCAGGGAAACTGCCCACATACCACTGATTTGTGTCTGATGAGTCACAGAACTGTCTGATTTACAAACCTCAGTGCACATCAGACCAGAATCTTTATACATTAAAACAAACAGAGTCCTGTGGCACTTTTAAAGACTAACAGATTTATTTATTGCATGAGCTTTCGTGGGAGAAAATCCCACTTCGTCAGATGCTTTGAAGATGGGAAATTTACAGAATGGGAGGAAATTTCTGTAAATTTCCCATCTTCAAAAGCATCTGACGAAGTGGGATTTTCTCCCACGAAAGCTCATGCGATAAATAAATCTGTTAGTCTTTAAAAGTGCCACAGGACTCTGTTTGTTTTTCGGCAATAGACTAACATGACTACCCCTCTGGAACTTTATACGTTAAGTTTAGTCTCCATTATCTCAGCTGTTCTGCAATGACAGTCGCAGAGTTGGCAATGGGGTTTGTTGTAGGGAAACTCTACCTGCATATCTACTCAAGTGACACCATCATATGAACTAACCAAATCAGCCACTCCATCAGGGGCTCATTCACCTGCACATCTATCCATGTGATATTCCATCATGTGCCAACAGTGCCCCTCTGCCTTATATATTGGCCAAACTGGACTGTCTCTGTCCAAAAGAAAAAAATGGACACAAATCAACATCAAGAATGATAATATTCAAAAACCAGGAGGGGAACACTTCAACCTACCGGGATAGGCTGTAACAGACATGACAGTTACAGTACTTGAACAAAAAAAAACTTCAAACCCCGACTTCAGTGTGAAACTGCAGAGCTGGAATTTTTATGCAAATTTGACACCATCAGATGAAGTCTGAATAAGGAATTAGAATGGCTAATTCACTATCAAAAGTAATTTCCCCTCCTTTAACATTCTCACCTTCTCATCTTTTGTTCTTAAAAGCCAACATCCACACTGTTTGAATCAAAACAACTTCTTTGGTTTGCTGAAACAGACTAACAGACTGCTCCTCTGGAACTGTTTGAATTGACCTTGTGACTTATCTTCTCTGCATGTATACATACACCTAACATACTATAGTTTCCTTTTCATGCACCTGATGAATTGGGATTATCCTCATGAAAACATATGTGATAAATACATTTCTTAGAGTGCTTCTACACTGGCAACTTAGTTGACTTAAGGACGCTTAAGTCAACCTACACAAAGCCGCGTCCACAGTGGACTTTTATTAAGTCAACTTAAGCGCTTCCTTCAGTCGATTTAATAACACCACCTCTGAAGGTCGACTTAAAGCCAGTGTGGATGGGGAATAGCACTAAGTTGACCTTATTACGTCCACGTAAAGCCAATGTGAATGGCTATGTCTACTGTTAAATCGACTTAACAAGGTCGATTTAAGTCAATTTAAAGTGTAGCCACTCTGTTGACTTAACAGAGTCTACTTAACTTTACAAGTCTTTAAAAGTGCCACAGGACTCCTTCTTTGTTCTGTACTAGGGTGAATTTCATCATGACAGCATCAAGAGAAAGCAAGTGTAGAAAATGGTTCTGGGATTAGAATACTATTTCATTCCTATTGCGTAGTGCACTAAAAACATAATAGTTTTTCAAGACTCTATGGAAACATTTCCAATTAGAACTCCTGAAAGTAAAAATGTTTTTCTATATTAACACATCAAATTCACTATGTCACTCATTAGAGATTTCAGATTATTACAGTACTTACCAATTATCAGATATTTGGTCATATTTTGATTTATCTGTTTGAATGTTAAGCAATCCTTTCTTAGCTTTCCCATATTACTTGCTGCATAACTTGTCTAGAGCTTTTAACACCTTCTGTAAAGTTAAGCTTTCCACATAACACAACATTTCATGCTGACCAAAACAATAATAATTAGATTTTGCAAGTATTCAATACCTGTTTTGTAAGCAAGTATCTCCTGACATATTCATATATTTCAATAAAATAATTCTAGCCAGCTGATAAGCTAATGGGTGGCACCACAATAAAGTGATTTCCTTGCATTTCAGATTTTGTTGTCTCTGCTATATAGAAATGTGGTTTATGTTCTTTGTTAGAGATACAACTAGGTAAATGCCCCTTCAATATAAGCCAGTTACACTGATCAACTTTAAAAGCATACAGCTGATCAGTAGGCAATTTAAAAGTGCAAGATTAGAAATATTTTGTTAAAAATTATAACCCATGACCCTATTCTTCTTAAAGACCTCTAGTAAAGAGTCTCTCTACATTATTATTAATTTTGAGTTGGAAACCAATTTTTTGTTTTCTGTCAAAATCAGCCAAGTACATTGTAGCAGTATTGGAAGATCAGATCTCTGCAATTTCTGGAAAGGGGCAGAGTTACACCGATTTGTGTCTGATGAGTCACAGAACTATATGATTTACAAACCTCAGTGCATACCAGACCAGAAACTCTATACGTTAAGTTTAGTCCCCATTAGCTCATCTGTTTTGCAATGAGAACTTTTAATTATTGGCCTGATGCTTCCTGGTTCTTCCATGTGTGCACTGTGCCTTACATGCAGGGGCCATAAAGAACCTTATCCTATAACCCTCTTTCCACATTCTCAAGGGACTGCAGCAGTGATTAATTTGTAATGAAAGAGATGCTGAGGCTCAAATAATTTTTTAAAATTTTCATAACTGACATGGAAAGCCCAGAGGAGCAGGGCTTTAAACTGCCGACCCTAGTGGTGTCAGGGCTCATCCTTGGCACAAATTAAGCGCTGGAGCGCAGGGGTATCTCTTTTCCTAGTCCTCAAAGGCACACAGCACTCTAAATGTAATGGGAAGTTAGTAGGGCCATAAACTTGAACTCCCCCCATGCAAGAGCCAGTAAAGCTGGCCACCTGTGCAAGGTAAATAAGGCGCACACCATAAATGAGTTAAGTAGCAGGCTCTGCATGTTAGACGCTTCAAAGCATCTGACGAAGTGGGATTTTCTCCTACGAAAGCTCATGCGATAAATAAATCTGTTAGTCTTTAAAAGTGCCACAGGACTCTGTTGTTTTTTTAGGGAAATAAGTTGACCTAGGGTGTCCACACCGGTTTTAGGTCAACTTAACAAATTGACTTAGCCGTTAAGTCGACCTAAATAATGTTAGTTATTAAGTTGACTTAAGGAAGCCCTTAAGTCGACTTAATGAAAGCCTGGTGTGGACGTGGGGTTCTTTAGGTCAACTTAAGCATCCTTAAGTCGACCTAACTTTCAAGTGTAGACATACCTTAAGATAGTGGGGCATTGTCAGCCCTGCATCAGACAGTCTCCCGGAGCCTCCAAACAAGACAGCTCCTGTGCTGACACACTAAGGATAGCAATAAATCCAGAGACTACCCCAACTAGTGGGCTGGAACCGAGAACACACGACAACCCGGCTGGACTCTAACCTAGGCACCAGCAGCAACCTATGACATCATCATATGGAAAAAAAATATGAGCTCCCCTATGATGTAGTCTATATTAGTTTTCCATAACAGATGTATAACCCTGATTCTCCACTGCATCTTAGCTGTGTGCTCAGACTGCAGGGAGCAAGTTGCAAAGCCATCAGATTCACAGCCATCTAGTACTGGCACAAGGTAGGGCTGCACAGAGGCAGTTCTAAGTTATGCCATTGGTGTCAGGTCCCTCCCCTATCCTTTTCAGATCCCACTCTCAGAAACCCTCTATATGCCTCATTCTTTTCCTTAGGCAGGGATGGGGTGATAGATAACATAAGAAGTGAAAGAACCTCCTCTACCAGATATATGCCAGTGGAGAGTCTTTCTGCACAGGGACGATTCTTTGGTCATCTCTGGCTACTTTGAGGTCATTCTGCACCACTTAAGAATTTGGATCACAGTGTTTGGTTAAAAAGGTGAAGTGAGAATGAAACAGAAGAAAGCAATTTAAAATTATCTATTTGTTCCATGTTGCACACCTGCCCCTGGCCTTCCACAGCCACCAGGGTAAAGCTGCATCTGGAATCTGCTGGGTGCTGGTGTTTGTAAGAGAAGGTAAAAGGTTAAAATAAAAAAGATAAGTGGAAACGGTCAGGAATGAAGCCTAAGGCCTAGTGAAACAAACCAAAACAGTAGGTCTCAGTTGGATAACTAGCTAACTTAACAGGAGTCAGGCTAAAGTGGGCTGACCTCACAGAAATTGGCAAGAAGTCAGCTACAGCTGGAGTAAGAGTGGAAAAGTACTGGAAAATGACCTTGAGGGTGTCCAGTTGGCCTAGTGCCAAGGAGATAGGAAGAGAGGCTGTGAACTGTCCTTGAACTCTCCAGTGCAAGGGTATACATAATTGCAGAATGACACTTGGATGGATGGATGGATCAGAGATGCATGGACCTATCAAATTAATGGATGGCATCAAAAAAGGGTATGTGGATCAATCAAGGTCAAGTCAGACCCCCAAAGAGGGCTGAGCCAATAGGTCTGAGCAGGGCATAAAAGTAGGAGCCCGAGAGCCCAGATTTTGTGCAGCTGAGGGGGTGGTGAAGAGTCCTGCCATCAGTTGAGCTGTTCCATTGCATTGAAAGCATGAATGCTGCCAGCAGATCTGTTGACATAGATTGCTTGCAATTGTGGTACGTTACAATAAAGCCTAGCTGGCACCTTCATTTCTACAAAGATCCGTGGTCATGTTGGTTTCTTCAATCGTGAGTGTTGCCTCAGTTTACCACTTGCACACAGGGTACGCCTAGGCTTAAATTTAATGGGCTAACTGAGTCCTCACTAGAAACCTCAGCCAAAGGTAACCCAAAGTGTTAACCAAAGGAACACTTTGGCTTAGGACCAGTAGGCTAACTCAGACCCTGTTCAAGATCCAAGCTAGGCTCTAGATCACTGGGGTAATGGAATCCCCACTTAGAGATCTGAGTCAGCAGTAATCCTGACACACATACAGAGACTCAAGCACAGAGCCAAACAGACATCCATGCTGGACGCAGAATAACACAGAGATAAAAATGCCTCTAGCCCGGCATATCACAGTGTTTGTTTATATAGTTCTATCCCTGATCTAGGACTTTAATCATGATAGGAAGCTTCTGGACTCCAAAAACATTGTAGAAAGAAATTCTCAAACCATATATTCCCCCTCTAACTCAGACTGCCTTTCCAAGGTATTCCTTTTTCCTTTCATTTTCTCTCAGTCCAACTTCTTTCCTATCAAAAATAACTCTTGAACAGTGGAATAATTTTGTTATGTAAATCTTACAGTTGAACTGCACTCTGTTTCAAAATTAGGGTTATTAGCCTGTAAGGCATACATATTAATCACAGCATATGGGGATTCAGTCACACATCTCTCATTATCATTAATGAGAATCCCTGATCTTCACACTGAATACTTACCATTTTTTGAATATTTTTATTTCATTCTCTTTGCCTTTGTGGTGGACAGGCTATAACAACCAGATATGCTTAAGGAGGTGCTTAAGTCAACTTAACAAGCGTTCAGTGTGGACGCAGAGTTCTGCAGGTTGACTTAAGCGTCCTTAAGTCAACCTAAGGCGCCTGTGTAGATGCGCCCTCAGAGCTCCCAGTCAGGGTTGTGCAAAAGGGGATGAAGGGAAGAGCAAACAGGGGAATACCCTCCCCTTCCTCAATAATCATCAGAGGCACAGAACTCCTCTGATCCTGGAGCTTCAGTGACATGGCAGAGGAGGAGACTGATCTCCTCCCGGCCCTAGGACTTTAGGGCAGTGAGGGGTAGAGCTAGTTCCTGCCAGTGTCGAGAGGGGGCTGAGGGAGAAGTAAAAGTGAGGTCCTCTCAGAGCCATGGCAGGGAGAGGGGAGAGCAAGCTGCGCCCAGGGGCAGGGCACAGAAGAGCACAGAACATACCCCTCCAAAAGGGATCAAACCTAAATTTCTAAGCATTCCCCTGCTCCCAGTTATCCAGTTCGATTGCTGTTCATCTGGTACCTGGTCCTGGTGAATGAGAATAGCCTCAAAAGTGATGATAGGCTGCTGCCCAGTGGATCTTCACCAGCTTCTGTTCTGTGGAAAGTTCCAGCATCTGCAGCTCCATGTAAAGGTTAAGGCTAAGACTTCTTGATCAAGCAAACACAAGGTTGTAAACAGTAGCTGACCTTTGCATAAGGAATTTTTGAAATAATGAGAACATTCTTGGGAGCAAAATGTCACCGAGGTTCTTCACGAGACTTGAAGTCTGATACGCTGACGTCCATCCTAGATGTTTTTATTTGTGTTTTATAAATTTGCTGTATTAGTGTGTGATTAATAAATATTTTTGTGTGATATCATGGACAACTACATCCATGTTCTCCCTCTGAGGTCCAGCAAGGGGGCCCACTCTAGGATCTTCAGCCTTCACGTCTCTTGAGTGGAAAAATGCATCTCTTTCCCTCCTGGGCAGGGTACTGCCAGCTGCATTGTCCCCTGTCGCTGTGTAATGTAACATTCCTCAGGGAGAGACAGACTGCCTAGGCCTCCCCGCTTCACTTCTGCCCTCTCTTCAGAGATGGAAGTCAGTGTAATTCTCAACTGTAATCTAAGTTACCACACAGTTCCTTCTACGCAAGTACATCCATTTTTGAGACGAAAGCATTACAGTGAAAACAATACAAGAACAGACATATATGTTAATAAGCTTACCAGAGATCACCCTCAACTCCTACAAGAGCTCCGGTTGGTGATTAGTCCCACAAATGCTACGCAGGAGTTTTTCCTGTGGTCACACGTTCATTACTTCAGCTCAGAACCAGTACTCAAGTTTTACAGGGCCCAATGGATCAAAGACCTTCCAGCTCTTCCCAATGGACTGGGCTTCCCCTTGAATCAGAGGTCATGTCTGTTTGCCCCAATCAGTTTTAACTGAGGCTGTTTAACCAAAAGTCCTTTCTTTGTCTGTTTGTTTCCTGGAGAATCCTGTTTGAAACAGAACATGTAAGGCTTTCTTTTGGTGGTGGTAGCGTCGGTGGTGGAGGCGTTACTGAGTGAATTTGTGTAATCAACCTCACCACTGTTCTTAGTAGTTCTCCTCCTCCTAGGATATAATCCCTTAAAGCAGTGGTTCTCAACCACGGTGTCAAGACACATTACTGTGTCACCACACAGTGGTAATTGTGTCTCAGAGAGCCAGCAAGATGGTTGGATTTGGCCTGGAGGGAGTCGGCTAGTGCGTTCTGTAGAGTTGCCATATGCTGCCAAGTGTGTTGCAACTACACAAAAGGTTGAGAACCACTGCCTTAAAGGACATAAACATTTGCATCTTTAATACACTGAACCCTTAAAATACATCTCTATTATGAGAGCAGAGTGAATAAAAATAGAGCTGGTCAAATTTTTTTAGCAGAACAATTGGAAAATGTTGTTTCATCAGAACTGAAGTGTTCTGTATTATGTTGCTGTCAATGAAATTTTCTATGGAAAAATTTCAAAATAAATTGACCTGGAGTGTTATTTCAACATTCAATTTACATATTCATTTAGATACATTTTAGTATTACATGACATTTATTTCTGTTCCACAAAAGAATGAAATTTCTGTTTTTGTCAAGATTTGAGATGAAAGCAAAGTTAGAAATGTCAGAATTTCCCACATGATGGAAATTCCATCATCTGGCCAGCTCCACAGTCTCCTACCTACACACAAGAATTCTGTGCTCTTAGCTTTCATCTCTGTGGGAATAAACTTTTAGATATAATGAGACTGCACTCTAACCTATACTGCAGTAATTCCTTTTTATTTAAATATTTTAATAGAAGAAAACTTTACAATGGAGAAAAAACAAAATGTGAAACATTTTCATAATTGTCCATTTTACTTTGAAATCTAGAAGCAGACTGACAAACTTCATAAATTATTATGAGAGTTTAAAGATAGAATAACCAGTTATGAAATAATTTTTCACCTCTGTACACATAAAACAACTAAATTGCTTATTTTAGAGACACACCCTATGTTGTGTGTCTGAGCTTTCAAGCCTTAGACAAGGTAAAATCTCTCCCTGGACCGCATGAAAGTCTTTACAAACATGGTTTGGTGGGGGTGGGGGGGTGGGGGGGTTGGTTTTTCTTAAAAAAATTCATTTGGTACTTGCCAAAGCATAAGATCTTTTTCCTTAATTCAATTTAATAGATCACATTGATGTAGTGTTTTAGAAAATTCATTTTTCTGCCTAATTCCATGATTGCGAACAAATTGAAATTACTCCATAAGAGAATTTATCCCCTCAAGTATAGTGATAAGGAAGTGATTGATTTAAAAGCAAATGGTGACCTATTGACCTTTTGTTTCAAATCAGGCATCTTGCTTGATTATTTTAGCCTTTGGGTTTTCTTTTTCATCCTCATGTGAATGAAATGAAACAGTTTGGTACTATTCACTTAGGTAACCAGAAAGGCATGAAAAATCCATCTCCTTGCATGGAGGTCTGGACAATATCTAAGACATTCTGACAATCTTATGAACTCCATTTACATTTACAAGTTCCATTTACATGAAAATATGGCACATTTAGCAAAAGTTAACAGTTGTCTCCTGGTGAGTATAACTTTGAGGAAATGGGATTTCCAGGTCTCAGCTACCAGAACATGAAATCATTATAAATGTAAGGAGCTTTTAAAAAGTTTTCAGACATATCACATCTCACAGAAATTCTCTGATTTGGATTGAGCCAAATTGCAGGAGGATTAATACACTCCTGCACTTATGGGTGCAGTTCAGGGTTAGGGTTAGTCAATTGTGGGGTTTCCCTATCAGCTGAAGTGCGGTCCCGGCCAGAAAGGAGCCGCAGGGGAGAAGGGAGCTGGGACAAGCTGCTAGCGGCTTCCTGGGGAGAAGGGAGCATGGGCCCCTTTTTCCCCTGCCCTAAGTCGATTTATCTTGTAAGTCAACTTAGGGTGTCCACACTGGCTTAAGTCGACTTAAGAAGTTGACTTAAGACTTAAATCGACTTAAATCTAAGTCTTAATAAGTCAACTTAAGTTTCCTTAAGTCGACTTAAGGAGCAGCTTAACTCGATTTAAGGAAACTCCAGTGTAGACACAGAGTAAATTAAGTCGACTTAAGTCTGTTTAAGTCGACTTAATTTGCTAGTGTAGACACACCCAAACAGTCTCCAGTTTGTAAGTCACTCCCAACTAAGTCTGTGTGTGCTGCAGCCTGCCAGCCACGGCTGCTACCATCCAGAAAGACTCCTATGGGGTGACCTCAAAACATCCCTAGTCCCAGATTTTTCCCAGAAACTTATGTCTGTACTGCCCAGCCCTCTCCTCACAATGCAAATATACTGAGTCCATTATTTCTTTAAGCGACTAATATGCACACAACTTGTTATCCCAAGTGGAGTTACCCAAATACTTCAATTTAAATGTAAGGATGTAAGCAAGGTTAGGAATCTGAGAGCCTCTCTTGCTTAGCAGCTAAGTAGGGAGGGGGGCCACTGATTTACCTGTGCTTGGTATTTGCATGACACTCAGCATAATTTCACCCAGAGGCTGGGCATGATGGGAATTGGTATGTGTGACTGGTTCAAATCCTCTAAATCTGGTGTTTTATCAGAAGGGGGAAAGGAAATATTGTTCTTTCATGATATGCCACCCTTTGATTGTATATCTGTTATTGACCAAGGAGCTGATGGAAAAGTCACCATCAGCAATAGAGAACTTGGAAAAGTGAGCAACCCTAGTTTTCAGAATTGTAAAATGAGGTGGGGAGGGGTGTGAGCACTAGCTCTGCTGGAGCTGTGCTTTAAGTCAACACCTATTTCCCCACACATTGTTAAAGAATAGACCTAAAGATTCCTTGTAGAGGCTTTATGGTTACTTTGATTGAGCTGGAATCACCAGGGAAACAGAAACTTCCCAGTGAGCTGAAATCACTGATGAGGAGCTGAAATCACTAGGGAAGCAGAAACTTCCCAGTGAGCTGAAATCACTAGGGAAGCAGAAACTTTCCAGCAAGCTGAAATCACCAAGAGTGGACAGCAGGTGTGACCAGTGGGTGGTGTGGCGGAGCCAGTGGACAACAGGTGGAGCCAGCGGACAGCAGGTGTGATGAGCGGGTGGTGCGGCGGAGCCAGCGGACAGCAGGCAGAGCCAGCGGACAGCAGG
>ML685766.1:6938999-6973017 GCA_007922175.1 Pelusios castaneus
AGCAGGTGTGACCAGTGGGTGGTGCGGCGGAGCCAGCGGACAGCAGGTATGACCAGCAGGTGGTGCGGCGGAGCCAGCGGACAGCAAGTGTGACCAGCGGGCGGTGTGACCAGAGGCCAGCAGCAGAGCCGGCGGACCCAGACAGCGTCTGCGGACAGCGGGTGTGAGTGGCCAGAGGGTGGTGTGAGCAGACCTTGAGGTGGCAGAGGACAATTGGAGGGGAGGACTGAGGGCTGACTCCCCCTTCTCCCCTTAATGGTGGAATGAGTTCTGTCTATTGGGTTTGGTGGGAATCTTTGCACTGTATCCCAACCAGTGGTGCGTTTTGATGTTGCTTTTATTTAGCCTTATTAAAAGTCTTGTATGTTACACTCAGACTTGTGCTTGCGAGAGGGGAAGTATTGCCCTTCTAGGGCGCCCAAGGAGTGGTGTGTAATTTCCCAGAAGACTGGGTGGGGGCTCGAGCTAATTGGTGGTGTGACATTATTTGGGAACCCCTAGGAATAGAACCCGGTCCTTTGCCGCTGCCGTCACGGCCTGGCAAAGGGGTTACATAAACATACTAAATAAGATAAAATAAAATAAGTTTATTTACAAAGATAGATTTTTAAGTGAGCATAAGTAATGATGCATACAAACCATAAATGATTGCAAGATAAAATACTTATTGGTGCCTACCTTAACTATATTAGACTCAAACCAAAGTTTTCTTACCACATGCTTTCAGCAGTCTTATTGACCAACTTCTTTAAGGTCAGGACCCTTCCCCAGAGTCCAACAGCTGCTTTGTTTGTCTCCTCAGCCAGCTGCAGTGAACTGTAAGGGAGAGAGGGGAGCAAGGTGATATGCAGTCAGTGTGGAAGGAAATTCCATGCTGTATCTTTGCCAAAATGTAGATTTTTTGCCTCTGCCCAAGAATGGTCCTTGTTTATCCCTGGCTGAAGCATCAGCTTGCCCTCTGTCTCTGAGGAACTGGTGATGCAGCTTCTCACAAACAGACATTTATTTCCTGAAAGTTAAAATCCTGATTCCTTAAAAAGCTATAGAATCTTTTCCACTCTCACAGATGTTCCTCCTAAGTTTTACAGAAATAAATGAAATCCTCAAAGTTCTCGAAAGTTGTTTTAGATAAATTACAACCCTCTGAAGTGTCCACTGTGGATACATGAGTTTGAAAGGCATTCTCCAGAATTGAGACAGTCCAGAAAGGATCACAAAGGCAGTGCTTTCTTGACCTTTAGGTACCACTTTAATCTAATAATATCTAGATATCAAGCCAAAACTACTACAATATGTTGTTCCTGGCACTTTATCCAGTGTTTCTGCTATGTGGGGAAGTGAGTAGCTGTCTTAGAATCATAGTTTAGGGTTGGAGGGGGCCTCAGGAGGACATCTATTCCAACCCCCTGCTAAAAACCCCAACTAAACCATCCCAGCCACGGCTTTGTCATGCTGCAAATTAAAAAACACAAGTTATAAACCTTAGTCTGTGAATTAAGTTTGCTGTGGTCAATGCATACCTTCAAATCTCCGTTTGGCTTTCTCACTATTACAATTGGGGATGCCCAAGATGGCAGGTATTGCTCAATCAGGCCATCCTTCAGCATGGGATTCAGCTTTTCTTGCACTGCAACTTGATATGCCAGGAGACTCAGACATGGGTGCTGCCTCACAGAAATACTCTGGCTATGTCTACACTTTCAAGTTAGGTCGACTTAAGGAGGCTTAAGATGACCGAACTTAGTCCCTGTCTACACCAGGCTTTCATTAGGTCAACTTAAGAAAATCCGTAAGTCGACTTAATGAAACCTTAGGTGAATTTAGTAATACCTGCCAGTTAGGTTGACCTAACCCTTCTTAGGTTGCCCTAAGCACAGTGTGGACACTTAAGTCCACTTTATTAAGTCGACCTAAGGGCAGTTAGGTCGACTTAACAAAGTGGACTAAGTCCACATCCATGGAAACCGCTTTGTTAAGTCTACTTAAAGTCGACCTTATTAAGTCGACTTAACAAAGTCAACCTAACTTTTTCTAGTGTAGAAAAAGCCTCTGTGACTTAGTCCTCTCTTCCTTAGAGAAAAACTGAAACTTCTTTACACTCCTGAACTTCAGGTATTAAGACCAAGTGGGTCAGGCTGCCAGCGTGCATAAGTAGAAATAAGGCTGCATCTCAGTATAGGTCTTAAGGAATAAGGATCTGACAGCACAAAAAATTCTGCATCCCTCTGCAACATCCTGGAAGCTGATGTTGTTCTGTTAAAACGTCTGGGTACACTCTAGACTGGTGAAGAGTTGTCACTTCTTATCCTAAAAAAAACTGAACTTGACTAACATGGCTACCCCCTTGGAACCGCGTAACTTAGAACATGCAAGTACCTTAAAATCATTGCTACTGTAACTCTGTGTCTAGAATGCTCAGTCAGCAGCAAGCATGCACTCTTTAACTATGTATTAAGAAGCCCTAGTCCAATGCTTCAGATGCAGGAGCGTGTCAGACTTCTATTGGCGTCTACTAGCCATTGTTAACAACTTACAGACTACTGCGTCCACACTGGGCACTTATTAAATCGACTTAAGCACTTCCTTAAGTCAACTTAATAACTCCACCTCTTAAGGTTGACCTAAGGCTTAAGTCGACCTTATTAAGTCGACTTAAGCCAGTGTAGACAGGGGATAGCCCTTTAGTCAAACTAAGAGGCCTCCAGGCCCCCTCGCAGAGTTCCTGGCCACTCCTCCGTTGACCTAGCACCTGCCAGTGTGGAAACAAGGCTGTGGAGTCTCTAAGTCGACTTAACAAGGTCTACTTTAAGTCGCCTTAAAGTCGACCTTGGTTAAGTTGACTTAACAGAGTCTCCAGTCTAGACGTACCCCTTGTTAGCTTGATGGGTCTGTTTACAGCAGGGCTCACCAAAGTGATGCCCAGCTAGGCGCCAGCCTGAAAACGGAAGTGGCATAGCTGGAATGCCCCTACCCCAAAAAGAAACCATTGCCAGTTTTGGCAGCGGGCAAAGGAGCCCACTGGTGCTGAAAAGCTACTGCCATCACTTTCAGCAACAGTGCAGCACTGAAAAAAATAAAGCCGCCAGCACCTTTTTCTCTGCCGCAAAAGCCACCCAATGCCGCTGAAGGCACTGCAGCTTTTTTTAGGTTCTAGGAGGTGCTCTGCCCCTGAAACATTCCTGCACAGCTAGGTGCCACAGTACAATTCCCGGGAACATGGTGACCTGATGCCTGGGGTTTGTCAAGCCCTGGTTTACAGGATGTACATTCTCATTGTCTATGAAAATACTTTGAAAGTAACTCTCAAGTAGAGAACCCACATTTCTTTCTGTAGGGTGGGGTTACTCCTGGTTGGCTGGAAAACACATTTTAAAAAATATAATTTCAATTTATGTCCAGTTGCTTGCAACCTACATTATGCGATATTAATAATCAGTGAGTTATGAACTTTTTGTTGATATCGTGCTTAACACTTACAAGATACATTTTATTACATTAAAGAATTGGGTCAAACTTGAACTCCTTAAACCAGCTGAAATGTATTCCAGATATCAGGGTGCCCCTTGCCATCTACTCTTGGGCCATTCTTAATGTCACAAAGTCTTATTCTTTTTGTGCATCATATCTGCAGATCACAGAATAGTTTGACAGTTGAACTATGTGGGATATGTTAAGGGAGTTTGGATATTTTATTTGTTCACGGATTTGGGATCTGTTGTTTGACTTATCACTGTTTCTTTTTTGTAATAAAAGATAAATATACCTCATAAAGAAAGAGATTAATCTTACTGAGGTGAAAGGAGAAAAGGAAATGACACACTGATCAACCAGAAGATAAGAGACAAGTTTTATAGAGAAACATAGAGAAAATTTTACTTACAGCTCTCGCTTTGTTTCCCTCAAGGCTGAAATAGTTTATGTACATTTGTTTGTTTGCCAGCTTAACTTACACTGAATAAATATACACTACAAAATATATGACTCCTTAATACTTTGAGCCAATATTTGATTAAACAATGGTGCAATTCAACTGACATTAGTAGAGTCACAGTGGAGTCCACATTAGTGTCCACACAGAGTCCACATTAGTGGAGTCACTCCTGATTTTACACTTTGGAGCAGAATTGATCTCTTCTGTAAATTATGATCGTTTATCTATTTTTAATGAGGAGATGGTTATTTACTGCTTAAAATTTTTGGGATAGATTTTGAGCCACTGAAATATGTGAGGTTTCACAGGGGATGAATTTGACCATTATGTATTTTTCTAAGATGTCTTGGTCTTCTTTTTAATATAGCAAAATCCCTAACATTCTATTTAATATTGTCAACCATTCCCACTGTTGGTAAATATTAACTCTTTTAGTTCTTTTTTGTATGTTAAATTCATGTACACGTTAATTATTCTCTCAAAGTTATGATATTAACAAAGAGTGTGTTTGAATCCAAAGGCCCACAACATTGGTTCTTCACTTGTATTCAATAATTTTTCATGATTGAGTGTAGGGTTATATTTAATTATCCTCAGCATCTTTAGGTCTGTGGGAATCTAGGTGTTCAGAGGGACAGACCAAGATGAACTTGGCCAAAGAGATCCAAAGTGAACCAGTTCTTCAGAAAGATTACTCATCTTAACTCTCTTCCTGGATTTACCCCATCTGCTCATTACATAAATATTCACTCAATCCAAGCAGGAAAATGGTGCTTCAAAAATTCAAAATGTCTAATTTACAATAATATCTGGATATAAAGGAAGTGTCCTCATTCAGATTGCTTTTATGAACAAACTAAATTCTAACATGAATTCATTATGTTCAATACATTTTTCAGCTGAAAATATTGCTATGCATGTTCTTCTTTATCCTTCAGTTCCCTCAGGTGTATAGGAAATCAACTAGTTTTTACCATTTATTTTGTTGTTGTGTTGGTCTGATCTGAGAGTTGTACTGATAGATCTGGATTACTTTTCAATTATTCTATATAAAATTTCTCTAGACCACCCTCTTTTTCTATTTCCAAGTGGTATCCATATTCTCAGTTTATGTGGAAATTATGTTAGTGGAATCCTTAAAACATGTCCTAAATATCTCCATTGTTATTTTGTTACCATGTTTGAAACTTTTAGGTTGGTTTGCTCACCTTAGAATTTTGCAGTTGCAAGATTTTTTTTCCAATGATGGCTTAACATCTTCTGCTGGCATGTTACAGCCTTCGATATATATTACCTCCACTTACAGAGCAACTTCTAGAATGTATGAAATACCTGTTTAAAATAACCAGTATCTATCATTGCTTAATTAAATTAAGGGTTCTGTTGCAGCTGTACCTCATATATTCCTTATTTCCCTGTAGGGCCAGATTAGAATTGCCCAAAGTGACACCCACCTCATCTCTAAAACAGTCATGCAGTTGGTGATTGACTATATGCCCCATCCTCAGTAATCCTGCCAGAGAGGTATAAATATAAATTAGGCCCTATGGCTATGTCTACACTAGAAAAGTTAAGTCAACTTTGTTAAGTCAACTTAATACGGTCGACTTTAAGTTGACTTAAAGTTGACCTTATTAAGAAGACTTAACAAAGTTGACTTAACTTTTCTAGTGTAGACATAGACCCTTGTCAACCTTATTAAGTTGACTAAATGCTTTAAGTCAACTTAATGAGGTCGATTTAGGCGCTAATCCCCATCCACACTGGCTTTAAGTCGATTTAAGAAGTTGACTTCAGGCTTAAGTTGACCTAAAAGTAGGTGTTTTTAAGTCGACTTAAGATAGTCAACTTAAAGACAGTGTGGACGGGGAATAGCGCTAAGTCGACCTTATTAAGTCGACTTAAAGCCAGTATGTACGGCTATGTCTACTGTTAAGTCGACTTAACAAGGTCGACTTAAGTCAACTTAAAGTGTAGCCACTCTGTTAAGTCGACTTAACAAGGTCGACTTTAAGTCAACTTAAAGGTGATCTCGTTAAGTCCACTTAACAGAGTCAACTTAACTTTACAAGTGTAGACATAGCCATAGGGCCCTGGGTTGGGACCCGCTGAATAGGATGGGCTTGGGTCCCACTACTTCTTTCCCTGCTGCTAACTCCAATGCTGGGGTGGCAGCTACCTCACCATAGATGCAGTTGGGTGACCAGACGTCCCAATTTTATAGATCTGGTCCCAATATTTGGGGCTTTGTCTTATATAGTTGCCTAATACCCCTCACCTGTTCCCAATTTTTTACCCTTGCCATCTGGTCACCCTAAGAGCTTCTTAAGATGTTTGGAATCCCACCCTGCCTGAGGGCTTTGGGGTCACAGACTCCTTACTGTTGTGCCATACCACAAGGCCAGAGCCTTCTTAACTGTTTGGTGCCCTGCCCGAGGGCCAGAGCCCTCTAGGATATTTACCACTCTGTCATATGTGAGGGCCAGAGCTCATGGACTGCCTCCTGAGTTACTAATTCCCATAACATTCTGGTGAGCACAATGCCATAGAGAGGCAGAATGGCCTCCCACCAAACCAGGAAGGACCGCCATTCAATCCATTACAAAGAGCTAGACATTTATGACTATTAGTGGGATACCCAGAAAGCAGCTACATTAGAAAATGGTTCTGATGTTTACTTTTCAAATAAATATTATATATAATCAGCTTGAATGATTGCCTGTGTAAATCTGGACCTACACTTATTTACCATAATTTCTGCTTTCATCCTAGTACAGCACTGAATGTTCACTCAACACACAAGCCTTTTCCCACTAACCCTCTCAACCCTCCCTCTCACCCCACCCTCCCTCCAAATTAATAAAAACATGCCATGGGCAACAGCTTTTTAACTTCCATCCAATTTCTCATTATTATTTCCTTTTTTAACTCCTCTCTCACTTGAATCCTTGGATCAGAGACCTGCTTCTAGGCATACTTATAGGTAACAGGCATTTGTTCATTTTAATGAATGTCCTTTTCTAAACATGAATGCAAGAAAAGCATGCTATTTTCAGTGATATTGACCATCTGTATAAAGCATTTCCAATTTAGGAACATGGGACATCTGATTGGAAGGGACCTCATGGATCAGCGAGCCCAGTCCCCTTGTATTGTAGGTAATGCTATCATATAATCCTGTTCAGAAACTTTGCAGCATTGACGCCTCTGTTATCCAGTGACAGGTAATGATGAAGATGCAAAGATGCCAAGTTCTTTCGTCCTATAGCCGGACCAATTGTGCCTTTGCTAAGAGTGTAGAAAAATGTAATGCAGGTGAAAAAATCTGGAAAACAAGAAGTGGCAGTGGTGGCACTTCTTAAAAAAAATCAGATCTTCATGAGATTAAAAGTGATATTTTGTCAAACTTGTTTTGCCCTTTCTTTAATGGTAATGGAGAAAGCTCTCTTCTCTTTCTATTTTATTCTCTCTGGCAGGCAATTATAGCATAATCTTATAATCTGTCTCTAGACTCCAGTGTTCTGCATTGCACTCAGCACATGAGCAGTATAGCAGACACCATATTCTTCAATCTGGGATTTAAACATGTCATTTTACGCAGAGACCAAGTCTGTCACAACTGTCTCCAACCGAAAGCATAAAACGCAACATAATTATTATTCATATCAAAGGACTTTTTGAAGGACCACTTCCCCTCCTCTGTCAGACAAATAAATGGTAACACTTAGCATTTATATAGTGTTCTCATGTACATATGCAAAACATAATAGGGATGATCAAATTTAGACAAGCATTACGCTCCACTCCATTAGCACTAAACTCACACTACTTGTCTGATCTCCTCTAAATGTTTCAGGAGTCCACTGGTTTTTAATAAAAATTCATTGATCTTGAGTATAATATTAGAAATTAAGGACAAAAAAACTTTTTCAGAGGTCCACCACAATACAGGATCCATGGCAGTATAAAATATTAACCCAAATGCACGCAAAATGCTTTGGATTGAACCATGGGCGAATTAATGCATGGGCCTCCACCCTGCAGTTCTGCGGGGGGGAGTGGAGCCGCCCTGGGCCAGAGGCTGGGTTCTGCTCTCACCCGCCCCGCCCCTGGGCTGGCCAGTCCACTCCTGGGGGTAGGGCAGGGCTGGCTGCCATGTAGTCTTTAGGCCACAACAGAAACCGCACCACATGTGCCAATTGACCCTGCCACCACAGGGGGCCAACCAGGCTGGCCTCTGACCTCAAGGTCTCCTCCCCCAGCACTGGCCTGCCCAGCACTGGCGGACGGGGCCCTAGGTGGGGTGGGGGCCCATCAGTTTTGGAGGCCCAGGGACCCAGAGATCCCTGATCTGCTGCACCCAGCATACTATTATTATAAGTCCTACACCAACTCTGTAGACTATCCTGCCACTGCACCTTCCTAGAAAGTTCAACCACATTAATCCAGATTAGACGTGTGGCAAACAGCGTGAAGGACAGCAATGTCCCTCAGCTCCAAAACTGAAATAACTGCAAGAAACCAGAGGCACTGGCCTAGAAGAATACACATCCAGCAAATATACTGTAGCCAGGTCTATCTGGACCAGGCCCAAGGACCACAAATATAATTTTTACAACCCTGAAAGGCCACCAGTCTAATTAATTAAAATTAAAATTTAATTAAGTAAATTCAAATGAATTTTTAATTATAATTAATTAATTAAATACAAAATGGAAAAAGGTTTTTTTAACATTTCAAAAAGTTTTTTTAAAGATTTTTTTTTTAAAGGGCTGGATGCCCATAAACACCCAGAACCTCGTGGCTCCGGGTGGATGTGTGATCCCCTCCGTTCTGCACCTCTGGGGGCAGCGCCGGGCCCCACCCAGCCCAAACCCACCCCACCGCAGCACTCCCCACAGGCTGGCTCCATTCCGGGTCCCTCCCCCCAAGGTGACCTGCCCCGCTCGGGGACCAGGACAGGGCACCCCCGCCGACCCTCACCTGGGCAGTGCCTGCTCGGCCATGGCCCCAGCCCAGCCAGCTCTCTCCTGGCTCCACTCCTGGCTCCTCCCAGCTGGCCAGCACCTCCCTCCCTCCTCACTAGAGGCCCCTGACTCTGCTGACCGGCCAGGAGAGGGAGGTGGGTGGCCCCAGTCCAGCTCCAAGCTGTGAGCCCAGAGCAGGTGGCTGTGGCCCAGCTCCCAACCAGCGGGGCGCAAGCTACTTCAAAAAGCCCAAGGCCCGCGGGCCAGGGGTTGAGAACTCCTGACCTGGACAGTTTCACTGACCCCAGCAGGACCTAGAGCACTCTGTTTTAGAACAGCTTAAATCTCCAATTAGGAGTTTAATACGTTGCTGATGAATACAAAGTTTGTTGTTAAAATGACAATTACGCAAAACAAAGTGAATGACTTGTCAAAATCAGATCATGGATAACTGAGATCTAAATTTTAAAAAACAACCTCAGCTAACAAAGTATTGACAGAGCAAGACCCTGTCAACTGTTCAATACAGCACATACCAAACCCTATGTAAACATTCTGCATCATCACTTTGTCCTCAGAATAAACCAAGTTGAATTAGTGTCCAAACTTATTTCCCTTCCTGGGATTTGGCTTTCATGGGAACTTAACCCAATATAAACCTCTGCTTAAGTTTCCTTTCCAAACAAATCGTTCCTAGGGCTTGCTTCCAGGATCTCCTCTTTCCTAGCTGCCTAGGGAGCCATTAAATATTAGCTTTTAATCTAGGAAAGAGTTAACAAGCCATGCTCCAACAGTTAGTCAGCAAAATTTCACAATTTTATTCTGGTTTCTATATGTTGGTTTAACAGAAGAGCCCTATAAATCCATCACACCACATCAAGAACAATTTTAAGGGAAGTAAAGTAGCAATTCTAAATTCCCACAAATTTACATGCAGAGTGGTTCCCTATCCACCCAAGATACATGATACTTTGGGTGCGTCTACACTTGTAAATTAAGTTGACTTAAGCTTGCTTAAATTGACTTAATTTACCCTGCGTCTACACTACAGTTTTCTTAAGTCAACTTAAGCAACTTGCTTAAGGAAACTGATTTAAGGAAAATAAAGTCGACTTAATGAAAATTAAGTTGACTTTATTAAACCTCATTTTAATTTGACTTAAGCCTAAAGTCGACTTTTTAAAGTCAACTTAGGCCAGTGTAGACGTGGAGTAGCCCTAAGTCGACTTAGGGTTACTCCAGGACTCCACCACTGCTCTCCCTGCCGGGGGGGGGCACAGGGGGAGCCTGGCATGCCCCCCCACAGGGCAGGGCAGAGCCCTGCCCACTCTGCCCCTATGCCCTGCCAGGGTCCCTTTGCCCCTTTGCCCCATTGTACCCATGTACAATGGGGCAAAGGCTGAGCCCCCTGGCATGGGGCAAGGGGTGTCCCCCTGCCCCTGTGGACCTGCCCTAGGTCCCCCTAGCCCCTAGAAGTCGACCTAGGTGTCCAGTGTGGACGCTCTAGGTCGACTTTGTAAGTTCCCCCCAAAGTCGACTTTAAATTTAGGTGTAGACACGCTAAGTCGACTTAGCTAAAGTCGACCTAAATTTACAAGTGTAGACATAGCCTTTGAGATGATACACGTGACATAAATGGACAAAATCTTTGTCTCCTGTTGGTTTTAAGGACTCCTTAAAAGAGTAACATTTTTTTTGAGTTCTGAGCCTATAGACCTGATTTTCAACATGACAGAGTGTTTCAGTCTTGCAGCAGCATTCTTCAAAATTCTTCCTGAAAATGCCTCCAACAAGTTAGCCTCATACCCCTTTGCTATGATACTGGGGCTGATTACCACATCTGTGGTAAAAAGTGAAAAAAGTAAATATTTCCTCTGATCACAACCTCCTTGCAGCATAAACTGTGGTTTTCCTACTGTACCAAATTATAGAAAAGGTCAAACTATTTCCTTCCTGGAGCCACACAATTCGAACTAACTTCTAACATGGAAGGTAAGTCAGTGGCATGAATGAAGTGCCAGGAATCTGGTGAAGCTATATAAATACCTGCTAGCCACAATTTGCAATACCTCAGTTTCAAAATACCCTCTGTCTACTCACAATCTGGCTTTGGAACTGGCCATGATACAGATATGACTTTGATTTCTCTTTTTGATGACCTTCTCATTCATGACTATGTATGAGCAAATACAGATGATCAAACTGTGTGACACCAACAATATGGATCATAAGATGCCCTGACATCCATCAGTATCTTAGGAGTGGATAGGTTAACCTTTGGTCACTGGGCTGCCTTCAATCATTCTTTGCAAACATAACCAGAGTTGTGACAGGCAGAGACTCCTGTCTTCAGCAGTCATGACATGGCATCTAGCTATGGTATATATGGTACCTACAGAGAATCAATCTTATTCCCTCTCCCTGAAAGCACTGCAAATCATGAGGCAAGAGGGGTTCAGTGTCAGCATATTGCCGATGATCATAAGGATGTCATGCTGTCTGCGCTGGAAACCATTTAACCCCATGATCATAAGGATGTCATGCTGTCTGCGCTGGAAACCATTTAACCCCAGTAAGGTAGGAGTAGAATTGATAGGAACAAGCAAATACTTTAAAACAATTGGTCAGAATAATGGCAACATCATCTATTGAGGTCTCTTAACCTCCCCCTCACCCGCACACCCCCCAATTGCTAAGATATTGTCAAACCAAAACATCTTCCATCATCCCTGGCTTGCCAAACACCACCACCCATTGGTCTCAGAAAAGGAGTGAGTTGATGGGATGTATAAGCTTGCCACCTGAGGTCTGGACAACTAATACTTTCTTTAGGTAAACCTGACAATCAAGGCCATAAAGAAATTCCAAGTAGTGCATTTTGGGTAGGACAGACTCCTGGGAACTCATTGCTCCAACACTCTTTGCTATTTACTGGCTTCTCATTCACTACAGGGTCTAATTCAAAGTCCTAGTCCTGAACTTTAGAGCTGCTGATGGATTGAAAGTTATCTATTTCAGAGATTGCCTCTCCATTTGTGACCCATGAAGCTGAAAAACAGTGAGTAAGATAGGGAAAAGGATAAAAATAATTCCATATCCCAGTGACTAACATCATGGAGAGAAGAGCAAGGGTCCATGAGGGACTTAGCTTTAAAATAACATTAATTTATGTAAAACAAACAGAGTCCTGTGGCACTTTTAAAGTCTAAGAGATTTATTTATTTATTTATGTAATTCACTTATGAGGGAAGATTGAAAGAACTGGATTTGTTTAGTCTGGAAAAGAGGAGACTGAGAGGGAACATGATAACAGTTTTCAAGTACCTAAAAGGTTGTCACAAGGAGGTGGGAGAAAAATTGTTCTGCTTAACTGTCGATGATAGGACAAGAAGAAATGGGCTTAAATTACAGGAAGGGAGGTTTAAATTGGACATTGGGAAAAAATTCCTAACTGTCAGGGTGATTAACCACTGGAATAAATTGCCCAAGCAGGTTGTGGAATCTCCATCATTGGAAGTTTTTAAGAGCAGACAAGCACCTGTCAAGGATGGTTTAAGAGGGTACTTGGTCCTGCCATGGGGGCAGGAGATGGGACTCCATGACCTCTCATGGTCCTTTCCAGTTTCTATGATTCTATAATATGGTGATGAGTGTCCTATGAAAAATGTTCCAGGTACTCCTCAATCTTGTGATAAAACCCCTGCATTCTGCAGCACTGCAGAGTAATAGCTACAACATGCTGTATTGCAGCTTCTGCCAAAATAAAGAATTGAGGGTTTTTTTAAGGTAAACATGAAAATGAATAATACCATCCCTACAGAATCTCGTTTATTACATAAACTTCAATATATTCTACATTACCTCTCATTTTTAAATTTTAAATGAATTTCAGAGGTTTGTACTGAAAATATTAATGAACACAAAAGCAGCCAGGGAGAAGCTGGAAGTTTGGACTAAGTTTTAGACAGATATGGCTTTTTCAGGTGATTAGAGCAAAAGAACATGGGTTCCAGGCTGCCTGTCGTCTCAAGTTGACCTCACGATATATGTTTGGCGGTTTCTATTTGCAAAATAAGTTTCAGTGATAGGTTCTGTGGCAAATTCAACAACCAGAGAATCAGAGAATATAAAGTTTTCCCTAAAAATGACTAAAATAGATCTACTTAACCTCACATATTTTATTTTTAATTTCACACCATTATTCCTACTTACTTTGAACCATCCTAAACAATTACTTGCCCCTCTTCCTGTCTACATCTTCCAAATATTTGTATTTAACAGGTAAGTGCCTCTTTTACCATCTATCACCTCACCTACAGAACCATAAACTCAGACATAGCTTTGCATTTTTCAGTGAATGATTCAGCCAGAGGGTGAAGTGATCTTTTGGCAAAGATCTTTTTCAAGGGATAGCGGCACTAGGAAAATGGTTGCAATGGTCACTAGTTTGGCCTATAATGGCCAGTGTATTTTTTCATATCTTCTTAAATATGATTGGCTATGTCTACACTTGCAAGTTAGTTCGAATTAAGGAAGCTTAATTCGAACTAATTTAAGCCTGGTCCACACTAGGCTTTCATTAGTTCAAATTAAGGGCTTCCTTAATTCGAACTAATACATTCGATTACTTAGTTTGAATTAACGGTTAATTCGATCCGTTAATTTGATCTAATCCAATGTGGCCATGTTAGTTCAAACTAACAGATTAGTTCAAACTAACCAGCAAACTGAACTTCCTGCATCCTCCCTAAGTCGAACTAACAAAAAACACTTTGATTTCTAGGGTGGCCATGCTAGTTCGAATTAACTTAATTGGAACTAACTAAAGTTAGTTCAAATTAATTAGTTCGAATTAAGTTAATTCAAACTAGCATTTGTAAGTGTAAACATAGCCTCTGATCATAATTTAAAACATTTGCTATCATGGCACACAGGAACCAACCCCATATCCTTTTTCTACTCCTACAAACTCATGTGACAAACCCAAGGGAAAGTGAGGTGACAAGAAGCAAATCCCTCAGCAACCTTGTGGTGCTGTTTCTGCAATACATGCAAAGCAGTGTGGGAATTTTCAGAGCTGGACACAAAAGCTATGTCTACACTTGTTAATTTAAATCGACTTAGCATGTCTACACTCAAAAATTAAGTCGACTTAAAGAGGACCCTGCCAAATCAACTTAGAGCATCCACATTGGATGCCTAATTCGACTTGTAGGGGCTAAGTGGACCTGGGACTGGTCCACAGTGGCAGGGGGGCACCCCTTGCCAAGTGCCAGGGGGATCAGCATTTGCCCCATTGTACCTGGGTACAATGGGGGCTGAGCAGGTCAGGGACACTGGCAGGGTATAGGAACAGGGTGGGCAGGGCTCTGCCCTGCCCTGTGCGGGGGCACGCCAGGCTCTGCCTGTGCCAGCCACCCTGGCAGGGAGGGCAGTGGAGGAGCCCTGAAGCTCTTTACGTCGACTTAAAGTCAATTTAGGGCTAATCTGCATCTACACTGGCTAAGTTGACATAATAAAGTCGACTTGGCCAGTAAAGTCGACTTTAAATGAGGTTTTATACAGTCAACTTTAATTTTCCTTAAGTCGACTTAAGGAAAATGTAGTGTAGACGCAGATTAAATTAAGTCCACTTAAGCAAGCTTAAGTGGACTTAATTTGTAAGTGTAGACGCACCCAAAGAATGCTATTTTACAGTAGACCATGAACAGTAGACATGAAAATTGACTGTTTCTTGCTTTCTGTTTTTCCCCCTGCTCTTACTTTGGCCCATTTATTTTCCGAGTTCCTTTTAGATGATTAAGAAAAATTTGTCTGCTGCACAACACCACAGATTTCCTCTCCAACAGTTTCCCACTTAGCTTTCTCCCATATGGTTGCAAGAGACAAGAAGCATTCTTTGGTTATTTGGATTATCCTCTATTGGTTATTTAATTTTCTTAACACAAACTGCTCAGTAGCGCGTAAATGTAACAGTTGCAAGACAGATCAAATAAATATACCGGCCCTAGAATTGCAGCCCTTGCTTGCTTTTTCAGAGTTTCAACCTCACCAACATAATTTACAGTATTTTTCAAAGATCTGTTGTTGTAGGAATGACTCTTAAGCTTTTCAGAAAAGTTAAACAATTAATTACTGGCTACAATTAAGTGTAATAATAAAAAATAACAACAATGCACTCTTGAGCTTGAACTGCTTGCAGTATGAATTATGTCAGGCTTGCAGCAGTATGACTTATGTGAAACCTAGCGGACTTCAATTGCTGAAATGAATTTTCTTTGGATTTCCAGTGCCCTCTTGTGGCCAAATCACGATAAAAAAAAGAAATAACATTTCTGATTCCCCAGGAAGCTAGCAGACGCCTCAGACTTTATTACAGTCATCATTTTCAAATGCTACAGAAAAAAAGATCATCTATGAAAGCAGTTTTAGATTAATCTTATGGTTTGTGGATAGGTACATCACCTAACTAATAAAATTATTAACTAAATGGATATATAGCCATTTGAAATTATTATGATGACCAGTGATTTTATCCCTTCACAAAGAGAGTAACTTAGTCTGTGTTATGTAATCTAATAAATAACAATAAGTATAGATTTTAGAATTATTATTTACATGCTTTATAGGTATCAAAATCTCCTTGGCAGAATCTGGTTTGGAATTTTAGTGTCAATATTTAGGGCTCAACATAGGAAAATAACCCAAACACAAATAGCTTTAACACCTAGGAATCCATGTAAGCTCCAGGGGTATGCACTCAATTCAATAGCCAAGTTCTCTTAATACCAGGCTTTTAGTGAATCAGCCACACTGGCTTCTCCCATTCCAAACAGGCACTGGGGAAGAATTTTGGGGGAACTCATGCTCATCGTTCCATCTCACTTCACTTTATCGAGGACAGTAGCCTCTTATCCATTGTCACTAATGCAAACAATTAAAGTTATTCACTCCCAAAGGATCAAGAGAAAATAAGTAGATTTAAGGAATTTTAGGAATCTTTAAACCGTCTTTCTTCTGTAATACAAAATCTTATATGTCTTGGTTACATGTTGTCATGGTAAACAAGAATATTCATGCACCTGCTAGTCTTCCCCTGAATATTGGTGGAACAAAAATCTCATTCACGCTAGCATTCATGGAAACCAAATGCGGACATAGCACTCGATTTAGAGTTGCATTTGCTTTAGTATTTGACTGAATGTTTATGGAATTTCTTTTCCCACTATCTTTGGCTATGTCTACACTGGCAAGTTAGTTCGAGTTAAGGAGGCTTAATTCGAACTAATTAAAGCCATGGCTACACTAGACTTTAGTTAGTTTGAATTAAGGGCTTCCTTAATTCAAACTAAAAAGTTCGAATAGGGCTTTAGAAGTAAGGCTTTAATTCGAACTAACTAGTTCAAATTAGCCAATGTGGCCATGTTAATTCAAACTAATTTCTTAGTTCGAACTAACCGGCCATTGAAATGAATGGGGATCGCTAATTCGAACTAAGCAAGTGCCATGAATGGCTCTTGCTTAGTTCGAACTAACTTTTTCTAGTTTGAATTAAGTTAATTTGAACTATCTAAAATTAGTTTGAATTAGCTAGTTCGAACTAACTAATTCGAACTAATTTTAACAAGTGTAGACATAGCCCTTGTGTTTAAGCCTCAGGATATCTGCATTCAGCTTCTTGTTCTGTCATAGAGGTCCTGCATAACCTAGTGCAAGTAACATTTTCTCTGTACCTCAGTTTCCTATCTGTAAAATGATAGTTCCTTTCAATAGGTCAATAATAGTTCCTTTCTCCCACCCTTTGTCTTGTTTATTTAGATGAAGATCTTGGAGACACAGTTGGTCTTTTAATATGTGTTTATACAACCCATAGCACAATGAAATCCTAGTCTCAATTGGGTGGGCACTATTGTAATACAAATAGGTTATAAGAACTTATAACTGCAGGGTCTCAATGCATGGATGTGATGATTGTATAGGAGGAGGGATTTAGATTTTTTTAGGAAGTGAAACCTTTTGGGAAAGGAGGAACCTATAAAGGAAGGATGGGCTCCACCTAAACCAAAATGGAACCAGATTTCTGGCACATAAAAGTAAAACAGTCATAGAGCAGTTTTTAAACTAAGGACTGGGGGAAAGCAACAGGTGAGGAGGAGACATGGTTCAACCAGAGATATCCCTTAGGGCAGATCTATTAATGGAGATACTCTAAATCCTACTAACAAGCTGCGTCTACACTGGTAAATTAAGTCGATTTAAGCTTGGCTTAATGTGCCCTGCGTCTACACTACACTTTGCTTAGGTCGACTTAAGCAGCTTGCTTAAGTCGACTTAAGGAAAATAAAGTCGACTTAATGAAAATTAAGTCGACTTTATTAAATCACCTTTCTACTCGACCTAAGGCTTAATTCGACTTTTTAAAGTCGAATTAAGCCAGTGTAGCCCTGGGGTACCCCAGGACTACACCAATGCCCTTCCTGCCAGGGGCGGCACAGGGGGAGCCTGGCATGCCCCCCAAAGGGCAGGGCATGTGGGCACAGTGTGACACTGTCTGGATTTAGGGAAGCATTTATGATATTATTTTCTATGGATATCTCATAAATGCTATAATCCATAGGAACTATGTCATGTTTGGTAATAATAGAAAGGTAGTAATTTGCTGGGAATGATTATATAGTTTATGTCTAGGAATTCTATTTCGATTAGAAGTTAAGAATTTGATGTTATATCCTTACTTTAACTTGTGTCATTCTGGACAAATGCCTTAGATGGGAGGGTGTGAACAACCATTGTCTCCTTAATGTTAAGGACTCTGCCAGGTGATATGGTCCCAGGGAGTAAACTGATGAGGCATTAAGGACACAATGGTTGTATTCTTTATGTCCTTAATGGCTCATCAGGATAGTCCCTGGGACCATTCTACCTGGAAAATTCCTAAACATTAAGGAGACAATGGTTGTTCTTAACTTAAGCGTTAAGTTGACCGTAAGAGGTGGTGTTATTAAGTTGACTAAGGAAGCGCGTAAGATGACTTAATAAAAGCCCAATGTGGACGCAGCAGTCTGTAGGTTGACTTAACCTTCCTTAAGTCGACCTAAGGCTCCAGTGTAGACGTACCCCAAGAGCCCAACTTTTCATTTTAATGGAAAAATCGTAGGTTGTTAATAATAATGTAGTCTTTGTTTCCCGGTCATTTTGCTAAGTGATCACAACTCACAATTTTCTACAGAACTGCTTTACCATAGAAGAGTACTAGTGTTACCTCCTACAATAGAATTGTGGTATGTACTTTCATGTTATTTTATAGCAAATAATTTTGTTGACTTTGAACACAATGAAAAGAAATCTAAGGGGAGCTGCATCAGATGTAGTGTGAACAGTGTCAGATGTAGCTTGGCCATGCCTTGTGAGAACCACCCACAACTTAGCTCTGCCACAGCACCTCTTTTTTGACTTCCTGCATCTCTTTCATTACAATCTTAGGCTTCTTAAAAGGAGGACCTGCGGATTATGATAAGTTGTATCCATTGTGTAGAGGCTACGTGATGTGAAGATACATCCACAGGTGACTGCTTGAGATTATAGAGCTCATTTCACATATAGCCCATCATTCACTGACTTTCATAATGGTTTCTTGACTCAAATGATTGACAATACCATATACTCTGTATGTCTTTTCTGTTTTTAAATTTACACTGTAATTAGTGGTTGATATAAGATGTGTATTATTCTGCCAATGAAATATATAAGCCTATCACAAATAGACAACTTTGAGCCTTCATTTCTCCTTCAATTTCTGTTTCTCTTCTTTTCTCTTTCTGTAAAAGGGAATAAAATATCCCCTTTCTAGTACAGTTAAAACTATACATTATGTTAAAACTACTTCAGTGTTATTCCTTTTGCACTTTCCTACTAGTCCATGTATTTATTGCACATCAGTCCATGAATCTATTTATTGTTTTACTTTTGTGTATCATTTATATTTCAGTTTAATGAGACACCAGGCACCTTATATTTTCTTCCTCATCACTTGCATTTTGTGTGCCTGACACTCTTGCATTCTAAATCTTCCTCATTCCATCTTACCTTTCTTTGGCATTATTTCCTTTCATTTTCTTCCAAGCGGCTTCATTTTCATCTGTCTTCACATTGTTTCCTTCCACCATCCTTTGGTATCCTGGTATATTGTTTTCATTTGACATCATTCTATTTTGTGTTCCCTATCTCTCTGAATTCTATTTCCCCTTACTTTAGTTTGTACTCCCTGCACTGTTTTTGCCCTCTTCATTCATTCTCATAGACATTCCTGTTTTACTCATTTTTTAAAAAATAATTTTGCTGCATTCTGTTTCATTTTCATTTCAAGTTCTCTTCTTTCAGCTTTGTTTTCACATCCTTTCTTTTTGCTCAAAGGTGAGGCTATTTTAACCATTTCAAGGCAGATATCTTACACCTTTTATTTGTCCTTTGGTAATCTTATCCTAATATTAGATTTGGGAAGGAAAAGTCAAGACAGTTATTTAAATTTCAAACCTACTGTGGATATACATGGTAAGTGAATCATTTTTAGGTTTAAAAATGGATCCATTTAGAAACTATATAATAGGCCCATCATTTTTTTTATGGGATGACAGTATATGTAATGTTATACAACCAAATGAGACATAGTGCTTGCAGTTTTAATACAGACATAGGGAACATTGCTCAGACAAATGCAACATAATCTTGAAGTGTAGTAGATCTAAGGAAGAGATCACTGAAAGGTTTTGCAGAAAAATGAGAGTTAATGTAAAAGGAAAAGAGAAAAGCTGCTGTTCTCTTTGCTCCTTCTCCACACTGAAGAAGTCTTAAACTGTGTTCCATACTGATATTCTTACAAAGTTATGCCTAATGTAGCTAAATAGAGGGTTTTGAACAGGAGATACAGCCAGGGTCCGGTGAAGGAGTCAAGAAATGTTGAGGTGTTGGGGGAGGTCCTCTCTTCTTCTCCAGCCTTGGTGGACTGCCTTGGAGAAGAGATTCTGTTTTGTCCCTCTAGATCATAATTTGGGAACTCCAGATCTTCACTCTTTCTCCCCAGCCTTAGCGACATGGTCCATGAGCAAGAGTCTTTCTCTTCTTTCTTAATTTTTGTCCTTTTTCCTGCAACCCATTTGTGTTTTAGTGTAATTTTACCTAAACATCTCTGCAGTGTGTAGGGTTTAAACAGTAAAATGTACTTAACCATCACCTTTAAAGCTGCAGATTTTGACTTTCAGGAAGCAATGCAAAGAGAACCTCAAAGTTTCCTGATCCCAATTATTTTTCCCACACACGGGGCACGATTTAACCCAATACTTCTTAGTAGACCACATTTCCTTGATTTGGAAAAAATGGTTTAGTCAATCAAGGGTGAGATTGTGACTTTTTCTTCTGTTCTCAAATGCTGAAACCATTGTATTATACATTCCAAGAAAAGGAGGCTTTTAAGAGATTTGAATGTAGTGGGTTCTCTAAATTATAGAATTTCTGCCCTCTCAAACTTGCTTCCTTGAGAGTGTCAGCCTCACAGAAGCTATTTTGCTATGAAAAGATCAATTTGAAAGTTATATAAAGTAATCCTAATTCCAGGTGCCCTGACTAAACTGGCAAACTGAATCCTGCTTCAGTCCTAAACTGGAAATGCAGCAGCTACTTCCCTAGCAAAGGTCAGAATCTAATATGGGTCTCTTGCTTCAGAGGAGATATGGACCAGTCATTTGCCATCAGATGCTATGAGGGTGTTAACCTTTTGAAAAATGAAGGATGGGATGTTGCTATACTAATCTGTCCATTGCCCCCTTTTTTTGTTCTTCCTGAGGTAGAAGTTTCCTGGGTTGTTAAGGAAACACTAAAGGACACGGATATAGCTTTCTGATAAAATAATTGACACAGGAAGTATTCTTTCCAAAACAAAGTATCTTTCATTGATCTCACTAATGATTCATGCTCTTCCTTTTTATACTTCCTGGTTATTTCTCCCTAATAGGAGAATTAGCCCCAGTTGAGCCCAAATATTTTTCCCCTGACTGGTCGGTGTCTTAGCAGTCCCTGCACTGAGCGCAGGCAGCTGATCGAAGTGCCAGAGCAGCTTTATTCCAGCCCCACTCCCAGCCCTCAACATAAAGGATATGTCAGGTTGGCCAATGTGGGAAGAATTTAGACCAGAGTCAGAGTTGGAGGAGCCCATGCAGGATGCCCCTCTGCAAAGTTCACGTTGAAATGATACTATAGAGCAGGGGAGACCAAACTATGTGAGCCACATGCGGCTATTTTACAGTTTAACTGCAGCTTGCAGAACCCCCTAACTCCACCCTCCATCCCATTCTTCACCAACCAGACTGGAATGGGGAGCTCAGAGCTTCTGCCTTGAAGCAGGATGGTGGGACTAGAGGATTCTGCCCCACAGGGAGGGGAGTCTTGAGGGGGAGGCAGTAAATTTGGCCACCCCTCATATAGACCAAGATGTAATTTTGCCCTTCTCCCTGGATTCCCTTTAAATTTGGTCCTGGGGCTGCTACTGGCTGCATGAGCCCTTTCCTCTGAACAGATATCCCTGGTCTATGGTTGATTCCCTGGGATTCCTGCAGAGCTGGATTGTATCCGCAGGATATATAGGCCAGCATGACAGCTTTTTTCCATACTGGGAGGGAACGAATCCTATTTCACCCTTTTGTGCTCCTCAGCAGAACAATTGGTGAGAAAACTCCCAGAGGAGACCTCCTCCCTTCTAACACACTCACATGGATTTTCCCAAAGATGGGGTGAGCATGAGCTGAGTGGCAAAATCTTTTTTCAGAATCAGCCTCTTAAACATTCAGCCTGCACACTAATCTTATAGTGACACTATGGATTCACTTTAAAATTGGATCTTTACAACTGACTGACTAGTACATTTAATTTACCTACAGTGTTACCCAAAAGTCCTGAGGATTGTTTGAGACCAAGACCTCACATCCCAGACCGTCCAGGGTCATCCCAAAGCCTACAGTATCTACCATCTTCTCTTCCAGGGATTACAGACAAGATTAAAGATCAAATAGCTAGAAAAGGATTTATTTACAAGCATAAAGGAACCAGGAACACATAAGTATTTAGGCTTGAAGCCTATCCCTATGTGAAAACTATGGAGTTACACTCATTGACAGAAGCCAACACCGGAGGCACAACAACATACGATGGGGTCAGGATCAGGAACAACCAACAGGAACTAGGATCAGAACAAACATCTGTGAACTCCAGTGCCAGGTAAGTCCATCTTCTTGTCCGCAGTGGGTAAAGGATGGGAGAAGGAAGGCTCCTGGAAACTTAAAGTGGTGGCCAAAAATAATAAACTTTATTAGTCTCCCTCTTTGGGACGCAAAGGGTTAACAGTTGGGCTGCTTGCTGGACTAAACTCAGAAGTCAGCTTCACAGATAACAAGATAGCCCCAGGTGATTACTTCACAGTTCAACATACCATGAGTTACACAGAAATAAACGTTTAGAATAAACCCTCCTCTTGGACTCTTTTGATAATTCAGAGATAAAGTATAACAAGACAGAAACCAATACATAAACAATAAGCATAACAATAATCCCCAAACCTACACCAATTGTAATACCTTGGGTTAAAACTGAGGTAGAAGAATTATTCACATTCAATCATGAGGAGTAAACGTGGGGGGGTAATTCCTACTGCAGGGTGATCAGGCCTAGCAGTTAACTCGAGGAGACTCTCTCGTGCTCCATGCTGCTTGGAAGCTTTTATGGCCCAGGCCACGGCTTCCTGCCGAGGGCTGTGATTGGCCAGATTTCGCTGCAGCAGGAATTTGCCCTTATTTGGGCAAAGGAATTTTCACCAGCTCTCTAGGTTCCGGGTCAGAGCCTTCTACACCCCTGGGGGGGGGGGGCAGAGCAGCCATGATTGACTTGCCCTCCAGCACATGGGTGAGGGGGATGACCCACCCCTTTGGGAGCTGGCTGAGAGCGAATCAGGGTCCGAATAAAGCATGTTGATAGTCACAAGCCTAGCAGCCAGGAGTTCTTTACATGACCTGGGGGGCAGTATCTGGTATGTGACCTGGGAAGAGTATCTGATAAACAGTTTCTTTACGTGACCTGAGGAGAAACAGTTTCTATGTCTTTATATCACAAGGGAGGTGGCAGCCAGTTTATGGGGTGCTCATAACAGCACCTTAACACTTCTTTCTACAGTCTGATTTTGACAGGAACAATAAATGGGACATGCACATACAGGCTGCCACTGTGATGGACAGCACGACTGCTTGGTTACGCAGGATATTTATAATGTTTTTTTCCCACCATTTTGCACATCCCTCGCAACTGTGGTGCACACAGCACTTGGGTTCTGCACATAGCCTGCTATAATTCTGCACCTGACATGCTGAATTGCATTCACAGAATCATTGGAGCACATAATTTTGCTCAGAGGTCAACTTAAACTCTGATAACCAAACAACACATAACCAGTTTACATAGATCCTCAGTGAGGAGTCTCTGGTTACAAAGGCACCAAACAGCTGTTTAATCTGAAAGCAAGTGTAATCAGTGCATGTTTACTGCTATGTTCTGGTTACATTACTAGTATATATCTAACTTACCTCTTACAGTATCTTACTATTCATTATGGATTCATTTCTTCTTCCTCATCGGTAATTTTGTTAACAGTGCGGACAGTATTTAACTGCAGACTCCCTTGATCTTTAGCACTATTATGTCTCCTCAGATGTTGCTCACACCCTGGAAGCAGCTTGTTTCTCTGAGTTCTAACCAAAGTTATGTATAACGTCAATTGATGTCTCATGTAGCAGTAAAAAGTGATTGAGTAATGTGATTTCCTGATCTAATTTGTGCAAAATGTATTATTCACTCACTCTGCTCTGAAGAAATCATTTGCCATGGATCCTTCTCCCTGTGCTACTGAGCAATTGATAGTAGTGATCCTTGGCCCCACTATTGGCAGTATTTCTGTGATCCTTGGCCCCAGTATTTACAACTTTCCTTTGGAAAATGGGATAAAGAGAAAATCTGGTTCAATAGCTAGGGCACTTGCCTGCATCTTCAAAAACCTGGATTCAATTCCCTTCACCACCACAGACTTCCTATGAGACTTTGAGCAAGCCACTTACGCTTAGATCTACAAAGGGATGTAAGTAGCTAAAACCTAGATTTAGGTCCTAACGTCTCAGTTTGAGTGCCAATGTGGTCCATAAAAGCTTTGTTCAGCTGCTAACTGTAGGTGCCTAAACTCACTCAACACCTATACTTTGGCTTTAAAAGTTCCCTAGGAACTTAAGTTTCTGCTTCTGGGCATGCACACTAATGCCCTACTCTAGGCATCTAAACAACTCATCATCCTCATGAATCTCTTGAAGTTGAGAACGATTGTCTATCATGGATTGTCCATTTCAAGTTATCTGTGAGTTCACTGATGAGTGAATGAGGCCTACTCTAGAGCAGACATGTATTTCCAAGCAGGGTGGGTGAACCCAGGATGTTGATTTGAGCCGTGGGGTGCTCTTTCTCTCTCTCCCATTTTTTCATTACATGTGGTTGCAGCTGGTTCTCATCTCAAAGGGTTTAGTTCCCTGCCTCAAGCAATTCCTCCATTATTGCCGATCCTGAGCTATACATTCCCACAAATTGATGTCAATGTTGCATTTCTCATATTAGCCTTGAGGACATCACTAGCATTTCTTTTGGCAGTCTGGAACCAGAAATCCAAACAACATGACCTGCCCAGTGATGTTGAAGATAAATAATCATTGCCTCAATGCTCATGATATTGGCTTGTGAGAGGATGATGATGTTAGTGTGTCTAACAGCCCATTTAATCAGAAGTATCTTACACATAACCATTGACAATACTTCTCTGGTGCCATAAGACATTTTCTATATGTTGTCTACATTTTAACTACATACAATAGGAGGGAACTAAAAGTTTGATTTTAATTCTGACATTGCAATCTTCAAACATGTTATTTCTCAGACAACCAAAAGCTCGGCTGGCACATTTGAACCAGTAGTGAGTTACTATGTCAATGTCAGCTGTCTGTGAGAGGTGGCTTCTAAAATATAGGAAATGCACATTGTTCTTTAGAAAGTTATCATGGATCTGTAGTGCTGGTGCTGGGAGTTGTGCAACAGAAGCTTATTGATAAAAGACCTTTTTCTTCTGGACATTGAGTGTCAATCACATTTTTTGGTATGCTTCAGCAAATACATTGATGATCACCCCGAAGATCTGTTTCCAAATGAGCACACAGAGTGTTGTCAGCATACTGAAGCCTTTGGTTCTGGATCAGAAGCAGTCCAGGCTGAACAGTTTACCTCCCACTTAATAGAGCTGCTGCCAGGATCTTGTCAGTGATCAAAGAGAGCATCGCAGCAAGGAAGATGAAGATTGCCAGGGCAATGACACAAACCTACTTAATGTCTGTCTTAGCCTTAAGAGGAGCCACTGCAGATCGAGTACAAAGGAATGTCATTGTGAAGGAAATGAAGAATGGTAACAAATTTTAGTGGAGCTCCATACTTCAAAAGGATTTTCCACTATGCTTCTTTGTTAATGAAGTGAAAGGCTTCTGTCAGCTCAATGAACACCAGATATAATGATCTGGGATGTTCTCTACATTTTTCCTGCAACTGGAGAGTGATAAGGACCATGTCAGTAGTGCCTCTAGATGGTCTAAGCCAAAGTTCTCAATGGTCAGCAAATAAAGTATGATTCTCACCCAGTCTTTCTAGGTATCAAATTAGAAAGAATTCTTACCTATCATGACCATCTTATAAAGATAGCAACTAAGATCAAAATGTGCAACAACCTACTCTGAAAACTGGCCAAAATAACATGGGGATCCAGTGCCCAAATATTATGCACTTCAGCCTTGGCACTCTGGTATTTAGCGACAGAGTAGTTTGCTCTAGTATGGACTCACCCATCTTACACAAAGATGATCAGCGTACAACTAAATTTCACCATGTGTATTATTTCAGACACACTTAAATCTACTTCTTTACCATGGTTACCAGTTCTCTGAAATATTGTTCCACCCAGTTTTCACAGAAAGGAAGGCATAGCAAAGTTTGTGATGAAACATCTGCCATTAATTAAAGACTTTCCCCTTTTAATTCACTGCATAGTCGTCTGCCTTTATAAATTTTGGATAAATTTACCAGGTGAGGGATTTATTACAGAGAACATGTGGCGAGCTACATGATCCTCAGAGAAAGTGACAAATAATTATCTTTTCTTAGACCTCACTCAATGTCAGCCTAGTTTGATTTGCATTGAAGGCAATGGAGCCTTCTGCACTGGATTCATATTGGACATGGAACCTGTGCTGCAGCAGAATTTTGGTGGTATTTTAGAGACAGTTCATTATGTAGATGTGGGCAGCCACAAGCCACCATGACACTTACTGTTGAGGACTACAAAATGACTCTACTTCCTGGAGGTCTTCATGCCCTGAATATCATTGTCAAGTAGAGCCCTGCAAATCCACAGATATCTGCAGCCATTTTTGCAGATCATGGATTGGATGCAGATGGTCATGGAGGTCACATATTCCATGACTCCTTTGACTTCTGTGGCAGAGTTGAAGAAGTTGTCAGCCCCAGACCCATGATGAACAAGTGATCCGCTGACTTGGGGCTGCAGCTAAATAGCTGATTGGCACCCCCAACAACTGATTGATAATCCACCCGGGCTGTGTGGCTGTTTGGGGGCTCTGGACTGGCTGCCAATCAACTGTTCAGGAGGACCCCCCACAGATTGGCTCCTGATCAGTTTTTGGCCACAGCTTGTGGAGCAGCTGATCAGTGGCAGGGGAAGTGCTAGCTACTAAACAGCTAGCTGCTGCTGAGAGTGCGGATGCAGATGTGGATAAAGATAAAATACAGAATGCAGATCTTGGGTCAAATGTAAGTTTATTCTGGCAGATGGGGATTGTACATGAATCCACATTTTTGTATCCACACAGGGATCTGTTGATAAAAACATTGTGGCCTAGCTTGAAAAGATTGCATACACCAAATAAATAAATGGTATAAACAACACACTGAGATTCAGGAAGAATGCCTTTGTCCAAACAAAACAAGCAAGAAGTACTGTAGCACTTTTAAAGACTAACAAATTTATTTTTGCATGAGCTTTCCTGGGTGAAGTCCCACTTCATCAGAGGCTTGAAATTGGGAAACTTGCAGATTTGTCCAAAAAATTATCTCAGACCTAAATGCCAGTGACTCACAACCCAGGGAAAGGTGGGCGGGTGAATACCTATCTCGCTTGCAAGGCCCTATGCAGTAGGTGTGCTCTGAACCTGTGTATTGAATCAGGTCCCATTCAAAATCTAGCCACTGGATCACGAGGAGGTGGTGCTACCTACTTAGAACTGTTAGTCCAGTTCTAAGTCCAGATGCACCCACCTGGGATTTGGGAGACCCAGGATCCAGTCTTCCTCCTCCACTGACTATTTAATTGTGTATCCAAAGTGGAACAGCTTAGCGGAAGAGATTGTGGGAGACCCGCATGAGAATATCTTGTACCTGAAAGGCTAAAGCACTCTCCTCAGAGATGGGAGGCTCCTGTTTGAATATTTCCTCCCAATCAGGCAGAGAGAGGAATTTAACTGGGGTCTCCTTCAGCCTTGGCAAGTGCTATAACCACTGGCCTAAAAGTTTAAAGGAAGGCGGCAGCACCATCTTCTCATCTGGCATTTCTTGCAGCCAGTGTTTCTCAGCAATTGGTCTGTGGACTGGCACCACTCCCGGAGATCGTTCTGATACAGTTTTGGAAGGCAGCACGATGGTCCCTGGTATAAAAAAGGTTGATGCACACTCATCTAAGTCATGTGATTCCAGGAGAGGGTTCCCAGTGTGAATTGCTAACAGAGATAGGCACCTCTCACCCCAAGAGGGGTGGGGCTGAAGATTCACCCTTTTTCTTGGCATATCCCATAAGACTAGCTTAAGCAGCTTCCCACATGGTGTGTTTGTTTTTGTGGACCTCATTCATAGAATCATAGAAACTGGAAGGGACCATGAGAGGTCATTGAGTCCAGTCTCCTGCACTCATGGCAGGGCCAAGTACCCTCTTAAGCCATCCCTGACAGGTGTTTTTATAACCTGCTCTTAAAAACTTCCAATGATGGAGATTCCACAACCTCCCTAGGCAACTTATTCCATTGGTGCTGGTACTCATATCTTGATAATAAATTTGAAAAATGCCTCTCCCACCCCTCTTATTCCTGCACCACCCCTCTTCCTCCAGCAGTGCACTCCTTTCCCCTGCTGACCCAGCCCCGCCCCCTACCCCCCCCAGGGGGGCCACCAAAAAAGATGACAGTACTCTGTACCCCTGTGTACCGTCACAAAAAAACCCACTGCTGACAGGAATTCTTTCCTAATGTCTAACCTAAACCTCCCTTGCCATAATTTAAGATCATTGCTTCTTGTCCTATCATCGGCGGTTAAAGAGAACAATTTTTTTGCCTCCTCCTCGTAACACACTTTTAGATACTTGAAAACTGTTATCATGTCTCCTCTTAGTCTCCTGTTTTCCAGACTAAGGAAACCCAGGTCTTTCAATCTTTCATTTCCTAGGCACTTGTTTCTCCTCATGCTTGTATAGACACCTAACTCAAGTTGTGTGGATCACAGTGTTGTTCAGTGATTTTCCAGCTCCCTCTAGGTTAGGCCTTGCAACATTCTGTGTTGCAATACCTAAGTCCCTTTTGTGGATCCACACCTCTGTGCCTCAGTTCCTTATTTATAAAATGGGATAGTAGCACTTTCCTACAATGCAGGCATGTTGTGAGAACAGGTACATTAAAGATTGTGATGAGCTCCAATATTATGGTAATGGGATCATATAAGTACATAAGTTAGATAGATTTTAGTCATTTATATGGTGCTGTATATTTACTCAGTGTTTTTTACATTCAGTAAAATGTGCACCATACCTGTGCACAGTTTAAAATTAAATAAATAAATAAAAGACAAGTCAATGAAAATTTAGGAAAGGGGGAGAGGCGGAATGTAAAGTTTGTTGGTGGGGGAGCGGGGTGGTGAAGAAAGGAGGCCTTGAAACAATATCTTTTTAGGAGGGAGTTGAAGCTCCAGTCTTGCAACAATTTAAGTATATTAGTAGCCTCATTGACTTCATTACTTGTACTTAAAATTAGGCAGGAGTTGGTCTTCACTACGTATAATTATAACTCATATGTTGGCTCTGATTCAAGCCCATCCACACTCAATGCCCATTAACTTGATCCTGTGGTGCTTTTAACTCAGGCTGGCTGGCCTATGGGGCCACAACTTCAGCTGAAGGTTACAGTTTTGGTTAGCACAACTCATCAGTGACACTAACACAACACTGTGCAGCTTGAGTGTAAATTTGCAGAGTAGCTGCTCTCACTTGAATTAAACTAATTTAGGAGAGGTAACTTGAGTGCAAACAATGCAAGTTAACTCTGCAGAGTATACACACGCTAAGTCTTTGCAGGATCAGGGACAAAAAGGAGAACACTGAATTCAAGCAGACTTGAATTGACTGCTTCATTTGGAACCTACCACGTAAAAGAGCCCCAATTTTTTTGTTCTCTAAATATGCCTCTCTAGCTTTTATTCAGTTTGCTTGCCCTTCCTGTTCACTTATAGGCTTTGCACATATATTCTTTTCCTCCCTTCACTTTAGGAAACCTTATTCACATTATTCATTTGTGTAGTGTCCTTAACATAAAAGCTACTCAATTGTTTGGCCACATTCCCAACCAAGCAGTCCACAAACAATAAACTATAAATAAATTTCTGGATTGTATATCAGACCCATCTGACTTCAGGAGCTTTAAAGAATGGTGGTGATTTACCTTCACGCAATGCCAGTCATTCTGTTTGTTTCGGTATGTCTTTAATGCATTTCTATATTAATTCATGTGTTTGTTGACACTGTCCTAAACCACATGGTTATTTTTGGGCTTCTCAGTTCACTTCTTAAGGGATAAGTGGTCAAGTAATAAAAATTATCCCACAGATTTTATGTTGTCTGACAGTCTCCGCTGACAGAGTATCAGGACCTAGTTAAACTTAAACCTGAATTACCTTTCACCTCCCTAGGGAACATTCTCTCTAGTCCATTGATGTCATGGACTGAGCAATACAGCTGCACCTCACGTCAAAGCAGTTAACCCTGGACAAAGATAAATAAACCGAGAATAAATAGACAGCTTCAGGCTCCTAGCACAGTCGGTGTCTTACACCATCACACAAATATTTACACACTAATTTAAAAAGTTGTTAATGAGGCAAATGAAAAGGTAATGTGAAAAAATAATTGAGAATCGGATTGCTGAAAGAGCCTGAATTTCTTCTCTATGATATCTTATTTTAATTGCTTTAAAGTATATCCTGCCAGGTACATTTCTTCTGTTGATCTTTGTGGTTGCAACAAAAATGTTGTTTTTATTTCAACACATGAATTGAGCAATAAACACATGACAGTAAGGATACTTTGCTGGGGCTATCTATCAGCTCCGCTGTAAGACACATAACCAAAGGCCAAGTTTCAACATTCAAGACCCACCCCCATCACACTTCCCCACAGACGATCTGGCATCTTCTGGCAATAGATTGAGAAGTATGAGCTATTTATGGGGCGACAGAGGATGAAGGGCAGGAGGCTGCTGCACCACTTTTCCTTTAGCAACTGGTGAACCAGATAATGGAGGGGAAAACTCTAGAACCTTCGCTGTGACACTGTCTTCCCGCTGTTCTACCTCAGTTACCCAATCGTGTGCTCAATGTGCTTTTAAACTGTGTACCAGACCCAGAGGCAACTTTTGGGGTAGGCAAAGCAGGCACATGCCTAGGGCTCTGAACAGTAAGGGCCCCATCGCCTGCTTCGCCTACCCCAAAAGCCGTGTCTGCCTTGGTTGGCAGCAGGAGCAGCTGGCCCCAGAGCTGGGACCAGTGGCAGGGTCCCAGGGCTGACAGCGAGGCAGGCCAGGGCCAGTGGTGGGGGAGCTGCGGCTGGTGTAGTGGGGAGCCGGGGCTTTGAGGGGTGCTGGCAGCAGGGATCCAGGGCCACAGAGGAGGGCCCCTCGCAATGGCCCTATAAGGGGCTCCATAATGGGCCTTTCCCTAGGGCCCCCAATAGCCAAAGGCTGCCTCTGCCCAGACCATGTAAATCCAATTAATCTAAGAGATTTAAAGGGCTCCATTATGATAGTGCCTCCCAATCTTTAAATGTATCTATTACCACACCACCCCTGTGAGGCAGAGAAATGCTATTACAGATGGAGAAGTGAAGCACAGTGAGGCTAAGTGGCTTGCCCAAAGTCACAGTGGAAGTCTATGACTAGCAGAGACTTGAATTTGGGTCTTGTTCCCTAACCACTGGAACATCCTGCCTGCAACCCTGCTTCGGACCAAAGGAGTTTAGCTAACCTGTGGAAATTAGGGATTGAGTCTTTAGAGGTTCATGTCACTGATTCGCTGATCTTATTCAGTATATCTTAGTGATACTACTGAAAATCTTCCTGCAATGCAGGATAGAGTACAGCATGGCCCAGGATTTTTGTCTGTGACTGCTAATTTACATCTAGCAATGGATACATATCATATTTTACAGAAGTAAATCATCAACCGCAGACTGCTGGTTTTGTTAGTTCAACAGCAGCCTATTGAGTGTGAAGTTTTGTTGAGCTGCCTGCAGTCTGGTTGGTTAATTCTTGTCTAAGAGGCCCCAGAAGGTCCTAGTGGGTACTGAATTCTCCTCTGTGTGAGTGCTCATAATGTGGGACTCTTCACAGTGTCCTCTTTCATCCTGCCTCTTTTACATGCATATATATCCACCAACAGAGACAGGGAGATGTTGGGCCTCCATTTGCATCCATATGGGGGTTTCACTTAAATCTGAATCTCAATATTTTTAAAAATCATTTTTCTCCCACTGGCTGACAGAAGCAGGAATGTGGATGAGGCAAACTGCCATAAACTCAACTCAGGTAAGACAAAAGTGATACTAGCTGGATGCATTTGGATGAATGAGTGAAGCTTGTGCATGCATCCTTTACTGAAAGTGTAACAGCAGAAGTGGTTGAATTGTTTGAATTTTGACATTTCATTTGGATTCATTCTGAAATTTCAGGTGGTAAAATTAAGGGCAGTAAATTCAGACCTTTTCACAACCAGATCTACATGACAGGATTTGGACAGTATATTTAAGACTCTAAGCTATATTGCTCCTCCTGGTTTTGCAGATGGCAATTACAACATGCAGTGCCTTTTTCATTTATGGTTGGCCTGGATGCTGTAACAGTTTCTACCTAATGGAGTCCACAACATTGTGAACCATTTCTTTGTAACTGCTGGGACAGATTATGGCAACAAACTCTGCTTGGGGCTGCTGTGGGAAAGAACTTTAAAGCTCGAGGAAGATAAAAAATTATCAACTCAGTTCTCAAGCAGGGTGAGCTGCTATGAGCACAAAACATCTGTGCTCTTTGGTCTGCACTGCCTGCTTGTTTATATTTGAATACAGCGCAAGGTGTTGTTGACAATATATAAGCCCTTAAATGTTCTCAGAGTCTGTTCACTCAGAGAGCGCTTTCCTATGTCATGGTACAGACCCAGTTTCATGTTTTAGTTTTGACCTGCAGCACCCTTCATGGCTTAGGAACACCTGCCTAGGAAATGGCTTCTCTCCTCCTGTCCTGCTAAAACTGCAGTTGGCAGAGGTACGTGAGCTGCTTCTTTGGTTTAAACAGAAGAAAGCCATTGGAATGGCTTCCTTCATGAAGGACCTTAAAGTCTGGTGTGCACTTATAGTCCAGTTCTTTTGACTTTCAGGACAAACCCCAAACCCATCTCTTTTCCCAAATCTTTGAGAGAGTGAGGAATGCACAGAGTGTTTATATTATATAAGCTAATTTGTTTTTCATAGTGCAATTCTAGTAATCATAAAAGTGTCAAAAACAATTACTGTAGAGGTATATGTGTATGAATAGACACTGACATACATAAATATGTAAACATGGAGGTGTTTTTTTTTATTCCAGGAGGAAAGATGGTTAAGACACCAAAACAGGACTCAAGAGATATGAATTCAGTTCTGTTTCCAGTTCTGCCACAGACTCTGTGTCTGACCCTGAGACAGTCACTTAGGCACTTTGAAAAATGTTACCATATGTGACTTTTGAAAATGGGATTTAGGCTCCTAAGTCATATAGACACTTTTGAAAATGTTACTCTTCATTTCTCTTTGCTTCAGTTCTAATTTTTAAAATAGAGATAATGCTTCTTTTCCCCAACCCATTATCTGTCTTGTCTATTTAGCCACTGAGCCCTTTGAGGTAGGGATTGTTTTTCACCATGTGTGTCTGTTGGGACTGTTAGATGCTACTGTAATATTAATAATAAACAATAATAACAATAATAATAATTCCAAAGATTCATAGATGTCAAATGACCTGTTAGGTCATCTAGTCAGTTCATGACTGTGCCAACAGTATAATATTTATCTTTCTATCTATTTACAATATTTATCTTTCTGAATGCTTCTGTAGTCAAAGTCATTCTCTTCTACAGGATAAATATACGTGCAGTGCAGAGAATGACCTGAAATGCGGTGATTACGAGTGTCCAGTAAACTGGAAGACAAATCCTTATGCCAGGCAAAGCAACCCCATGGAGGGTATTTGTAAATCCAAAATAATTAAATTGATTTCCATTAAATTATTGCAGATTTACACTTCTGTAGATGAGAGCAGAATCTAGCCCACTAATGCTTGATTGATTGAAGTACCAGACAACAACAAAAGAAACATGCAGTCGCTCAGAACTCACATTTTACCAGAGTCAAACCAAATGCTAACGTAATCTGAAATATTTTGAGTTGTGCTCCACCTTTTAAATCAAGGATTTGTGAATGGATTTTCTGTTTGACAAAACATGTTCTGCTCTCTAGCAAATTAAGCTCCAATTAATAATGAATCTGACTATACTTTGAGGTATTAGTCAAATTCCAAAGGGGTAGCCGTGTTAGTCTATTGTAGAAAGACAACAGAGTCCTGTGGCACTTTTAAAGACTAACAGATTTATT
>ML685766.1:6973417-7051469 GCA_007922175.1 Pelusios castaneus
TGTAAATTGAACTATAAGTTTAATTTATTATGGGCTAAATTCTGCTCTGACTTATACTTTCTGAAATCAGTGAAGTTTCGAGGTGTAAATGAGAGAGTGCAGAAGTTAGCCTTATTGAAACTGTCTGGTACAAATTCAGTAACTGGAATGGCTAACAAATATTGCATCTTATCAATAAATGGTAAGTCTTTTCTAGGCTCTCACTATTTATAGCTCTAAATTCTAGAGATGGGCCTGAATCAATATCCTAGTGAAAGACCCTAGACCTTTTCAAAAGTTGGTACTCTGATCTCACCTTTGTGGCTAACCCCCATCTCTGTAATATCCCTCAGCTGCAACCACAAATCTGAACTGCACAAAACACTGGGGGTAGTTTGGATTTGCAGCTCACATTTATTTCACTAACTGGTGCTACGGGAAACCTTGGTTCTGAACACACCTCTGAAGGTTGGGTGGAGTTTGGATCCTATTATGAAATTGAACTAATAGCACTTATTTCCTTACTAGAGTTTCAGCTAGTGTTGAGGTATCTTGAAGATGTTGGGAGTTTGGACTTGATTTGGAAAAGCATGCATAAGTTCAGGTACTTTTCCCAACTCTCAGATCCTAGAACGTACAAAACTGGGTTTGACAAAATTCAGTAGCAGGCATCCTTTTAGGCTTGCTGGCCCTTCTGCTGATAGTCCAGACTAGAATTTACACACTTGTATAAAGCATACACAAATGGAAAAGACAGTTATGTTAAAAAATGTGCTTCTAAAATGGCTTGAGTGGTGGTGGGGGTTATTTTTCCCTAATTAATTCCCTCCTCTCTAACCTTATTTTTCACACAGCCACACATCCTGACAACAGGTGGGGCATTCCTCAAATTCAAGCTCTACCAAATTTTTATTACTACCATCATTCATGTCTCTGCTTTTCTTTCCCAGAATATAAATGCTGGTACTACAGGAGAAATATGAAAGCACAGATTAAATACAATGCTTGATGAAGATGTTCTAGAGCTCAACTGGCTTTTGAAAACTGATCATATTTTCAGGTAACAGGGAACTCATCAGCGATACAACACCAAATATTTTTTCATGTTAGAGCTACAGAATTTCTCTTAAAGTTTGGAAAGACTTATGAAATAGAAGAGCTGCACTACAGTCAACGCAGTCATTTGCCCGATACTATTTTTTTTTTCCCTTCTGGGATGAAGTCAGCACCTGCTTAATTAAATCTAAAGTAGTACATTTGGTACACTCCATCAGGCCTGATTCTGTGAATCAAGAGACTGCTGAATGCCTCTTGGCTATCTAAGGTTAGTACATTACAATACAGTGGAATTTAGTTATTACAATACAATACAGGATGCGGAGCTGTGCCTGGGAGGTGCTCAGCATTTCACAGCTTTGGATTGGATAACAGAGGAAAATATTTTACTTATAACTTCAGCAACAAAAGTAATCAGCTTAAAGCTCCAAAATAATCGGTCATGCGATTAATAAATCTGTTAGTCTTTAAAAGTGCCGCAAGACTCTGTTGTCTTTCTACAATAGACTAACACGGCTACCCCTTTGGAATTTGATTGTATGTTCAGTTAGCATTTTTATATTTCATACAGTTAATTATTATTTTCTTGCTAATAATTGATGCTTATATAGGGGATGAACTGTTTCTTTGGAGGAGTTGCCAGGTGGATTGTTTTTCTTTGATGCTCTAGTGTTGGCATTGGCCCGTGTCCAAAAAGTTAAATATGAAAAGTTGCACTGGTTCTCAGAAAGTCGGACACTTCTATGTGAATCACTCAAGATGCATTTACGGTGTTCAAAGAGTAAAAATTCTTTGCACGTCTGAACCATTTGTCCAGATTAGAGGAAAGGATTTCAGTCAAGATTTTCAAAAATAGGAGCCTAAAGGTAGGCTTCCAAGTCTTTATTTAGACACATAAATAAGCAGCTTACAGTAGGTGCCTAAGTATGGATGTAGAAGATTACCTTTAGAGTCCTATCTTTGAAAATCTTGGCATAAACATTTTGTTTGTACATATTTCCAGGTGCTGGAATGCTGTGATGGTTTTTCATGTGCCTGTTTTTCATAGCAGCAATAACAATATATGTATCAGTAAACTTTATGCAGGAGAGGCATTAACGGTGATATATTAAAGGATAGTTAGTATAGAAATAGGTGTCATGTTTTGTTTCCCAATTGAAATAATAGCCAATGTCATCTATAGAGAACATTTTTCTCACTCCAGCGTCCAGAATGAAAGGAAATCTTCTGTTTTAGCTCTCATTTATACTCAACCTTTGTATTTCTTTTAGTTCTGTTCTTCCTTTGTAGCACATTGGCACTGGATGCCTGAAAGTGCTCTACCATCCATGTTCGCTATAAACATGCAGAACACCTGTTTACTCTGATTCACCTAGTCCTCATGCAGACTCTCCCATTATTTTACCACGTACCTCAATCAAGCATTACATGCTGTTAATATCCTTTCAGAACCATGTAATAACATGTCTTACTCCCAATTCCCAACGTCATTCAAGCAGTCCAGTCACTAGCATAACACGTCAAGATTTTGTAATTTATAGAAATGCAATTAATTTATACTGCTTTATCCCATTGTTAGGCTGGTCCAATTCCAATGAAAACCAGAGTGGTGAATCAGGCTCCTTGTTTTTCAAAAATATATAAGGTCATATCCTGCGCTGTATTAGTCAGCATGGTTCCATTCACTTCAATGGAGCTATCCCAATTTACACCTGCTGAGGTTCCAGATCCTAGGTTCTACAAAGGGTCAGTTATATATAAAACAATATTTTACATCAGCTGCTCCAGATCTTCCTGAAATACAATACTCAGTAAAGGATATGGAAATTCTTAAATGGACACAGCTGCAAAGATTTTCCCAGAGCTTTTCAGGATTGTGGGTGGTCACTAAAATTTAGTTGGAAATTTCATATAGAGTCAAGGAAGAAATGCACTTGTTTGTCATTGCACTTTATTGCATTCTCTCTAAAAACCAGTCTACACCTACCCTCCAGCTATGAACCAGCCCCCAAAATTCTGCTCTGTACTGTACTTAGGTAAAGCATTTGCAGGTATTAGAGAAACATGGAAGTTTCTTGTTGCCTTTTGTTACCACTCTTCCTTCCTCCTTTTGCTTTGGTGTTTCCTGCAATCTGAAAATCTATGTGATGGCTTTCACTGATACACACTTGAGTTAAATTCCAAAGGGGTAGCAGTGTTAGTCTATTGTAGAAAGACAACAGAGTCCTGTGGCACTTTTAAAGACTAACAGATTTAAATAAATCTGTTAGTCTTTAAAAGTGCCACAGGACTCTGTTGTCTTTCTACATTTGAGTTAGACACTATTAACAGCTGAATCTTTTAAATCAGTTCTTGAAAACAGCAAACATTTTCTCTGCACTTTTTTTTGGCATCTCCGTGATTAAGAAGTCACACAGTTTGACAAAGCACTTTACTCCTACAAGTCTCAACAGAACCACAGGGATATTTCCCCCATCTCTCCATTCCAACACCTGTTGCAAAATGGCTGGGATGGTCGCAGTGTAACTTACTTCTGCCCCCTCCTCCTACTCATACATATACATCTATACATATTGTGATATAATGGTAAACAAACCAAACAGCCCCCAAAACACTTTGTAATATATATTTTCTCCAGCTTGGAAGTCTTGACACATCTTCAGGTGTCTAGAAGTTTGAGACTTTTTCCAGGTTTTCATATGCATGCATTAAACATACTTGTAATGCAGTAGCTTGTCTTAAACAATCCAGGTAATCAACAAAAACTAAGGTCAGAAGACAGAATATTTTATCTAGAATGAAATGCGCAACAAAGATTTTACCTTTATATAAATCCTGCAACTTCCTTACGTTACCTGTAAAAAATCCCATAAGTAAGTGCTGGATTATCCGGGGGTACCCTAATAGGGAACATGATTACTCTGGCTATCATTTTTGCTGTTGCATCTGTACATGTTTCAACATCTTTGGATAATCAAGAGTATTTCACCAGCAGAAAATATTTCAATCTGTGCAGGGCAGTAAAAGGAGTGACATGATTAATCAATTTCCACAAGGAAGGAAATGTCAGGTTCTTTTATTCTGGAGATGTTTGCAAATAAAAAAGTATTCCTAGTGTTAAGAATCTGAAAGAGAGCTCTTGGGTTTTACAAAACCCAGAATCCTGCTGTGAAACACTGTCTTTCCATTTGTTTCCTGTTGCTTTTGTCTCATCTAATTTACCTTGCTGTCAGCTATTTCTCAAAAGGTGAGGGTTAAGTGTTTTGTTAATCTACAAAGTTTTCCAGCTAAAACTTTTCAAAAGTGTAGTTTCCAAACATTACAGGCACCGCCTACCAAAGTCTCTCATCAGCATTGCAGGCTAAGTTGTTATCTTGTAACATTCCCCCTCTTCTGCCCTTAATGACCAGTTTGTTCCATTGTATTTCTTTTATCAAACATCTGGAAACCAGACTCGTTTCAAAGAGAGGTTTCAGTCCATATGACTTACCGAGCTCCCTATTAGGGAAAGAAGAAGAATGCAGTTAAATCAGTGAAAATACACCCTATTTAAAGTACTTTTCCGAACACATTTTTGCAGAAATTCTAAAGAACAACATGCACCCACTTTGCACCAGAGTAATTCACTCTGACAACAGATTCTTCCTCTGTTCACAGCTGTCCCAGTGGGAGGAGTTGAAACCTGAACCAAATCCTTAACTTGTAGCCAGGATTGGATCCTACTTGCAGAGAAAAAGAAAACCCTCCCAGCAAAACAGGCTGAGTTTGTAAAAGTGCTCCAGCTAATTCAGAAGTGATTGGATGAAAAGAAAACCTTGGCCCTCCCCTCCTGCACCTGACTAGTGGATATTTACAGCACTTTTCAAGGACCCTCTCTGCACTGCCACTATACAATTTTACTGCATGGACTGAGCTGAGTAGGCTATGTTATAGGGACCAATGTGCTAGCAGTGACTCTGTGTGCTGCACAAGATCCGGGGACCGTTATTCTAAACTGAAAGGAGATTCTGGAAAAAGAAGAAATTCTTCATTCAAAATGCCACGATCCTTCCTGGTCAAGAAACATTTCAATTCATCTAAGAAGCCAAATTACAGTAAACTGGACACTCATACAGGTAATAAGATTAAACCATATGCAACTGTGAATGAAAACTGAAGTTGTGTTTATTCTTTGACAGTGAAAGTTTAGTTTTCATACTTCAGGGCAAGCTTTCGTTCATTCCTAGCCGTTTTTTATTTGCTTAAAATGATCGTTTTTGGAGAAACATGGAAGTGCCAATCAGAAAGAAACACTGCCAACTTTAAAACTTTAGAAAGTTCACTGAATTGAATCCAATTATTTTATGTGGGTTTACATTTTTCCTTTTCTCTGAATGTTAATGGAATTTATACTTCTATACAAAGCAGTATGAAAGGTTCACAGCTGAATGTGTTAGACTGCATGGATTTAGAAGCAGCATGTTTCTTGGAATAGAAACCTCCAAACTATATCGTGCTTGTTTAAGTGTATGTATCTGTACATCAGTATATATGTATATAGTTTTTGCTCATTTAATCCTTTTTACATATAATTGGATCACATGCATGGTGTTTGACTTCTGCACTTGTTAACCCTATAGGCATTTATTTTACTGCTTTTAAAGCAACCTTCCACATTTCCTAATATTTTCTTTTTCCTTTTTCTCTAGTGATCATTTCCCCATACCTGTATGAGAGTTATCCAATGCCTATCATACCCCAGCCAGAGATCCTGAGCTCAGTAGCTTACAATCCCATTACTGTGTGGACTACAACTGGGCTGTTACCATCTCCATTACCCAATGACCTCTCTCCTCTTTCTGGATACCCCTCATCCTTAGGAAGAGTCAGCCCACCGCCCCCCTCTGACACCTCATCCAAGGATCACAGTGGCTCAGAAAGTCCCATTAGTGATGAAGAAGAGAGAATCCAGTCAAAGCTTTCAGATCCTCATGCAATTGAAGCTGAAAAGTTTCAGTGCAGTTTATGCAACAAAACCTATTCAACTTTCTCTGGACTGGCCAAGCATAAGCAACTGCACTGTGATGCCCAGTCCAGGAAATCATTCAGCTGCAAGTACTGTGACAAGGAGTATGTAAGCCTGGGAGCCCTTAAGATGCACATCAGGACCCACACACTACCTTGTGTCTGCAAGATCTGTGGCAAAGCTTTCTCTAGACCCTGGTTACTTCAAGGACACATTAGAACTCACACTGGTAAGAAAATCTATTAGAATATACAACATGTGAATGTTGTCGCCCCCAGACTGCAGCTTGTTATTAACTTCTGTTTTGTCTTAGGCAACTGCTAGTGTCCCTAAAATGTTACTGGTGTTTACATGGACTGTTATTACCTAAGTATTTTTAAAGCATCATTATTTCTGTGTGATAATAGTATCTTGCATTCATGGGACAGATCCTCCCCTGGTGTAAATCAACATAGCTCCAGTGAGGGCGGTGTCATTTTTGCCAGTTTACACCAGCTGAAGGTAGGGGCATAGGGACTTCAGCCTCAGACTCAGGGGTTGGAAAGTGTTGTGTATATATGCAAAGTTCAGTTTAACTCAAGGATCAGTTAGAAAAACCTAAACCCTAAAAGTTAGACAAGTGTCTGCTCTGTGAAGCAAGCAAGGAATAGAAATGTTGCTAACAGCAATAAGTCATTGCCAGAGTTTGTTTCCTAAGACAAAACATGATTTTGGTGTAACATTAGCCAGTGTTGTGTCTGAACAGTTGTTTGCTGCATTTCTAGTTGTAGCCCCTGTCCCAACTCATAATTTAGGCATAACAGAGGACAATGGAATAGAACAGAGGGAACATTTGGAAATGCTGGGAGGAGCCCAGCTTACAGGGGCTGGTTGCACCTGTTGAAGCAGAAAGAGTCAGCAGCTTGTCTTTCAAGACAACACCAAGCAATATCCTGAGACAAGTCTGAAAGATTTCAGTACAGTCAGCACTATTGTGAGAAGGAAGTGTAATATCTGCAGTCAGTACATACTTCAGTTAGTTAAAACAAATCATTTTTGTTTCCCAAGGGAAATGGGGCTGTGCTTGTCCCCAATGGTACTTATTGCTTCAAATGCTTAACTTTTTTTTTTTACGTTTTTTTAAACATTTTTTAGGAGAGAAGCCTTTTTCGTGCCCTCATTGTAACAGAGCATTTGCAGACAGATCGAACCTGAGGGCTCATCTGCAGACCCATTCAGATGTGAAGAAATACCAGTGCAAAAATTGCTCCAAAACTTTCTCCAGAATGTCTCTTCTGCACAAACATGAGGAATCTGGCTGCTGTGTAGCACACTGAGTCATGCAGTCAAAGTTTACCTGGACTCAATGCATTTCTCCACTCCTGTTCCAGATAAGAGGAAACCCAAAGGCATTTTCTCTTCTGCTTCCCAACCTCTTCCTCCTCCCCCCTCCCCCCAAGTGAAATAACTTACAATGTCAGTACAAATTAGCTTAAGTATTTCTGCTAAGTTACTCAAGTGCAAATTCTGAAATATGAGTGGGAAAGACCCATGTATGACATTTCAATTCATAAATAAGAAGCATTATCAGCCTTCTTCAGAGATGAAGCCGGATGTGCAAAGACTTTTCTTACTAAGTAAAGTTGCAAAGAGTTAACAGTACATTCCTGCCAAACCATTTCAACCAAAGAACCAGTATTTAAAGAGGAAATAAGAATAAAAATCCTACCCCAAGAGAATCTGCCAGATAACATTTATCTCAGGTGCCTTATAAAGTATTTCAAGTTTACTTTAGTAAATGTCTAATGTTACTAGTTGTTGTTTTTTTATTATTATTAAAAACTAAGGCCTCTACTGATGATCTGAAATGCTTTAAAACTGTATAGTTCAAAGAGGAAAAATCACATAAGAGAATGTATGAAAAATTGTTTGCCATATTTTAAAAGTATGTGCCTTTCAAAAAGACTGAAGCTTCAAACATTCCTGGTGCATGCTTGACCCAATTTTTAGTATGGAATAATTCTTCTAAACTTTAACCTTCTTTATTTTTTTTAAACGGGAATAAGTGCAAGAGAGGGGGTTCATGAAAGTTTGACAATGATTTTTTAAAAAAAAATAACTTTTTTGAAATGCACAAAGGAAATGCAATATGTTCAGCAGTACCCCTCCAAGTGCCTTTTCTATTATTGACTTTGTAAAGTATGTGGATATAATGTAAATATTTTTATTTTTATATGAGTGAATGTGTTGTGAATGAAAGTGAAGTGTTGCCTATAGCAGCCCTAAAGGTAACCTGAAGAAAGCATGAAGTGAAATTTGTTATGTTGTTTTATAAACAGTTTTTTACAATAAACATTTTTTAGTAAGAGCTCTGTTTGTTCTACGTGCAAAGACTTTACCTAAATTATTAAGAGTATGAAACATAACAAGGAAATAGCATTTTTTCAGTAAAACATGAAGATAAAAGCTTTTTTTCAAACTTGAATTGTTAGTTCATAATCATTTTGCATTAATAAGAAAAACAGTCATTTTGTTTTTTACAAAGCATATAAGGATTCTACTTTAAAAGCCTCATTAGACTCTTTTTAGCCTAATATCTCTTTTGCTAAGAGATTCAAAGAGAAACATTTTGTTTTATTTCATTTTAAGGATTAAGATGCTCTCATTACATCTGTGACCATTGAGGTTACAAATTTGGACCTAGCCATTGAAGTCAACAGGAGTATTTCATTTCATTTTATTGACGTTTACTGGACTACTTCATCATTTCATGGAGTTACATCATGCCCTTTAAGAATAGTAGCCCAGCCACAAGATACTGTATATTTTATAAAAAGGTTTCAGAAATATAAATGGCATCAAAAGTTGGGTTTTTTTAAATAATTGCATGAAATGTCCATAGATGGCAAAAGTGTCATCATAATGCTTAACATCTGGGACCATACCAGCTGAATGTTTGGCAGTTATGGTCATAGAGTGAAAGACGCCTTGAGCTACTAAATCAGAAAAATACTTATACATACTGATTCGCAGCTAGCCATAAACAGTAATGATTCCTTCTTATGTGGCTTAATTGAGATTTCCAGGCCTTGCCTTGAAAAGTGAGACAAAGCATGACATGAGCAAATGCTGTTCCATTACACTAAATGAGGTGAAATAACACTGAGCATTTTATAAAATACCCAGCTATGATTCAGATAAATACAAACTGGGATCTAATTTGCAAGTATGTAACACATACTCTATGGTGCTACCAGGAGCAAAAAGTAATAAAACCATAACATTCTCAGTAAAGCAAGCAGCTATGACTTGCTGTGCACACAAGGAACAGATTTCTCAAATAAGAAGTTGCCATTTCAGCATAATTATGTTTCTGACCATATCCACATCTTTAATGCCTACAATCAAGCACTTTAAGAGGGCATTGAAATATTACATTTGAATTTTCTTTGTTCCAATCTACACAGTAACAGATCTTTAATTCTGTTAACAGGAAATACTTTATTTGAATAATTCTAACTCGGATTAAGATTTTTCAGCCAACAGCTGTGAAATAACATTGCCTCTTTCTTTATGGCAAATAATTTTTGCCGGAAGTAGCTAGATAGGATAGGAAAGATAAGCAGCAAGATATGCACATTTCACAATTAAGGGCAATGAGAATCAGTGAGAATTTGTGAGCTAACATTTTGAAATAAACCTGTGAAGGCATCAAATACCCTTGAAAAGTATCACGTGATTACTCTATTGATCTACACATACACGTTATTCACTTTGAAGGTCTTAGGTCTCTGAAAGCAATTTGATCAGGCCAGCTTTTCCTTTGCAGAGTAAAGTTTATCTGCATGAAAGTAAAGCTCTAACAGTAAACAAGTAGTCTGTGTGGCTTTATTTCCTATTTTCACGGCAAACATTTTGGTTTTGCTCTTTTACTTCCATGCACCTGACTTCAGAAAGGAACTTTCCGTTGTTTCAATACACATTTCTACTTTCAATTCTTTAGGACCCCAGTAAAACTAAACAGGCTGAAGACGGACTCCTTCTCTATTGAATTCAATGGAAATATCATTGTCTTCAATGGGTACAGGATTGAAACTTAGCATCATTAAACCACAGCTTGCTAAACTGTACATGATGACTATTGGTCTGCTTTGGAAGGTGCAAGTTAAGATTATCTCCTAGCATGCATATAATAATTGAAAAAAGGAATTAAAGGAAGCAGCAGGGCTTTCCCATCTCTGTGTTCTAAGTATAGTTCCATTAACATATTGCTAGTGCTTTATCCAGTCTAGTTTAAATATTGTAAGACAGTGTCCCTACTTTCACAAATGAATATGCCACATGTCACTGTCAGGATGTTTCTCACAATATTTCACTTAAAATATTTATTCCTTTCTTAATTTAATTATGCCTAGTTTTGCCCTTTATACCCGACTGAATAATTCAATTCAATGAGCCAAATTCTACTTTGAGATGCGTTCACACAACTCCCACTGACTTACCAGGAGTTTTGCAGGAGAATTTGGCTCCATGCTTGGTAATTTTAACCATCAAAACTTTTTTACTATCACAGCTCCTGGTAAACATCTCTAGTCCTAGCTCTACATAATTTGTTTTCTTAATATTACTATGAAAGACAATTCTTCCAGCCCCCTAATAGTTGTTGTTTCTTTGAGGAGGTGGGGGGATGGGAAGGGGGGGTCACTATCTTTCCACTTTTGAGACACCCAGAGTTCAGTGTCATGGCTTTAGGAGTGAGAGTTGAGGCTGCAAATAAACCAGTTACTATCTGAAAGCACCCTCCGTGATAGAGGCCAGTACATGGCAAGCCTCTGAATACCTACACAGGTTTGCCAGGTGTTATGATATCCCTGTCTCAAAAATAAATAGTCCCTTATCAAACTTACCTGAAGGCTAAGGATCCTGATCAGTCTTATTTGGGACCTTAAAATAGGAAAGTGGCAGCTTGTGACTGATGGGATGTGATCATTATATGCTGCATACACCTTTGTTCTTGCCATTCACCTGCAACTAATTAAAAACCAGTGATTTTATGACAGTGATGTATTTATTTATTTATTGTTTTCAACCCAAACACTCTAGGGAGCAACATGTGTTTCACAGGAGATGATGATGATGATGATGATGGTGATGATGATGATGATGATGATGATGATGACGACAAACAACATAAACATGTTACAATTGTCCTGGCTCTCAGCCACTCCAGTGTTTAGAAATGCACCTTGTGCAGTCTTTGTAATACGCAGTAAGTTGTTTAAAGCAGTGATGAGGCATACCATCAGAATAAAACACCAGGAAGTCTTTGTGTTTAGATATTATTATTTCACTACTACTTAATATGTGTATGATGATAGTACTTGGCATCCTCGGCCAAGATCAAGGTCCAAATACACTGGGAACTATACAATCGCATAATAAAGAAACAGCAGCTACTCCAAACAGCTTACAACCCCAGTGGACAAAACAGATGATGGAGGGGTTGGAAATTGAATCCCAATGTTCTGAGCCTCAGTTCCAGGCTGTGATGGGGCTAACCTTCATCACCTGTAAAACAAGGGAAAGAATCCCAGTTAGTCAATGGGCTGCATCTGAGATTCCTGTGACTAATTATTTCCTGGTTAGAGTTGCAGAGGTAGACCTTATAAGTAGACCAATACTTCATGTTGAAATATACTTTTTCTGTTCTTAGAAGGCATAAAAATTTGTATTCCTTTGAAGTTATTTGTTTGTACTTATTTATTTTCCTATTATTCAAAATCTTAATACCATTTTAAAAATGGAACTTGTAGCTAAATCTATGGATTACAATCTTGTGTAGCAGAAACCTTGATGGTGGACCAGGAGAGAAACTTCAATTTATATGTATTTCTAAATGATAAAAAAAATAAGAATAGATCAAGTGAATGACTTGTTACCCATGCATCATTGACGGAATATGTGAAGAGTCTGGAAACTATAAAGGGGTGATATGAAGAGGAAGGACACAGTCTTGCACAACATTAAACAATAGAGCATGACTAGTACACATGGAAGGCGATTGTATTCTCAGTCCCTTCTTCCTAGTAAAGTTAATGCCCCCATCTGCCTCCTCAGCATTATTTAGGACATGTGCTCTTCCCTTGTTCCCCTCCCAGTGTTATCGGGAAGTGCAAAGGCTGCAATCTCCTCCAGGTGTACTTGGCTTGCTCTGCCAGGAATGGAGAGCCAAAGCCTGCCTCTTCTCTGCCCCCTTTGTGTCAATATGCAAAGTACAAACAACCTGAGATTTTTTTCTCCTCAAGTGCAAGGACTGGTCTTTTACTATTCTCTGTTCCCCACCTCCCTATGGCTATGTCCACACTTGTAAAGTTAAGTCGACTGTTAAGTCAACTTAACAAGGTTGACTTTAAGTCGACTTAAAGTTGACCTTGTTAAGTTGACTTAACTGAGTGGCTACACTTTAAGTCTACTTAAGTTGACCTTGTTTAGTTGACTTAACAGTAGACATAGCCATCCACACTGGCTTTAAGTCGACTTAATAAGGTCAATTTAGCGCTATTCCCTGTCCACACTGGCTTTAAGTCGACTTAAGAAATCGACTTAAGGCTTCAGTCGACCTTCAGAGGTGGTGTTATTAAGTTGACTCAAGCTGTTATTAAGTCAACTTAAGGAAGCGTCAACGTAAGCGTCCTTAAGTCGACCTAAGTTGCCAGTGTAGACGCACCCTAGAAGGTCAGTACAATCTGGCCAAAAGAGCTTTGATTTTGTTTGTTTTTTGTCTGGTGGTTGTCATCTCTTTTCTCATTGCCTTTCTATCTCATCAGTGCTTCAGGAATGTTACCCAGACTAATACTGTCTTGTGGCTTGCTCCTCCTCCTCTCAGGTTTTTGGAAACAAAAGTAAATACAAGTGGTTTTCTTCCAGCTTTCCCTTTTTTCTCTGTCCTCAAATATCAGGAAGACAAAAAGCATTGGAAAAATGCCACTTTGGCCTCCAACTTCATGCTGTTACATTTGTATGTTCTGTTATCTTTATAGTAGATCCACTCTTCCTTTTTCTTGTCTCCAGTCCCTCTACTCTATGGCCAACAAGAGTCTTCTCCATTTAGAGACTAGGGCTTCTCTACATGGTGGGGTACTGTGCTCTATTGAAGTGTGATTTCTAAAGTGCACTGTGTTGTAGACCCTACTGGTGCCCTGTAACATAACTGCTATTTGAAACAGTGTTATATTAAAGTGCAGGAGGGAACCTCTAGTGCCCATTTGCAGAGTCTACTCAGATCAATTAATGTGAAATATGTTAGGGAGCTTTAGAAAGCACACCCCATTGAATGCATTGCGCAACCATGTAAACCCACACTAAGTATGAAGTGCTGACTGAGGACCTTAATCTGTCTGAGAGTTGTCATAAAAAGGACATTCCTCTCTTTCTTGAAGGGAAAATGTATTCCATGCACCTGACTGTCATTTATGTTAAGGTCACTTTACATTATTCTGGTGCAAAGTCACTTAAAGACCCCTTTGCATGAATGCAGCAGTTAAAGGAGCATTATGCACAAATGCGAATGAGTCCCATTCACAACATGAATTTTTGAAAAGCTAATGGTTGTCTAGATGTCCAGTAGAGGCCATCTCTAGTTGGACTTTTATATAGCCAGTCAGTTCATTTTATCATTCTTTTATTGTGTGATGTTAGGATTCTAGAAGTACAAGATTGATCGGTAGTCAGAACGAAGGTGATTACCTACAGGCTCAGCTGTATTACAGACCTACTTAGAAACCTAATACATAATTATCCCTTCTAATTACTAATATGTCTTATTCACCTAACATCACACAATTCACAATAAATGAATGATAAAATAACCAATTGGCTACAGCTGCTTGGAGCCAAAGGTCTATTTAAAAAAGATGTACCAATCTGGAATTCCATTGGGGTAGGAAATAGAGGAGATGGCATTATCAATAAAATGCCACAGCATTCATGTACCCTCAGAATCAGATTTTTAGTAGGCCTCACCCGCAAAAATTCAATGCACAGACCTGTGTGTGTACAAACTGGTGTGTGCACATTCTCCTTGGGTAATCAGGCATGCAGTTAATCAATCTATGAACTCAAAGAAGCAAGCAAAATTCCTACAACCCTACTTGGAGGGTCCACTTTAGAACAGTATAAGTCCCTAACCTTTCTGCTGAGTATGCCAACTTTACTGCTAATTGTTTTTTGTGACTGCCACTTGCTATAATCAGGCTCTTGAATTTAAACTAAGACCAACAAAACATGTCACATATGGGACACTGAAGATCCATCAGTTGGCAATTTCTAGCCACTACCACTTCATGCTTTATTAAAAGCAGTGACCTAAAATGAAAGGATTCATATCTCATTACCAATTCTATGCACCACAGAGTTCATCAAATAAAATACTTTGACGTCTTTGTAAATTCCCTGGATGCACAATACAACTGGTGAATATCAGATCAGTAAGTGGTGGATGTGGAGAATCTCAGTGAAATGGCACTTACTAGTTATAATGCCAAAAATCATTCAAATATGTTGCCTTAAAAATGTGTGCCTTTTGGAGCAAAAACCAACTTTTCTCCTGTGTTTTGTACTGTGCTGAGCTGATTATCAACTGATAACAATAAAATCTTCTCTTTAAAAGCCATTTTTAAAAGCCATAACTGGGTTATCTGAAACTATTAACATTTTCTTTTTACATTTTGAAAGGTGATTAAAATATATTTTATAAGACAGCAACCAAATTCACATAGAAAGACTCATCAGTGAATCTTTGCTATCCATTATGCAAGTCCTAAGGCGCCTTAAAGATTAACAAATTTCTTTGGGCATAAGCTTTTGTGGGCTGCACCCCCCTTTGTCAGATGCAATCCATCCATGTCACTGTTATGAACCTGGGCCAGATTGACAGATTTATTGACTGAAATTACTAGCTATTGATTGGTCTCCGAGGGAAGTTTGGTGGTCTCTGAGAAATAACTTGCTGGTCTCAATCCAGTTCCTAGCTGGCCTGACTAGATCCTGTAAGACAAAGCCCACACTAGAGCTGATCAAAAATTTCCATTAAAACTTTTTTTGTTTTGTTTTTTTAATGAAAACTTTGTTTAGTAATTGGATTATGTGGTTTTCAGTTGTCTAAAAGAAAACATTTTCAGGTTAGCATATTATTTTGGACAAGTCCCATTCTCGCCTCCCCGACAAAGAAAATTCATTGTGTACATGAGGAGGAAAAATAGTTTTCTGATTAGCTTTACGCACACTCCACAAAACCACCACCAGAGATAGTGTTCTTTGGCCTCCATTGGGCAGTCACAGCAGGGAGGTGATAGAAACTGAACTATCCACTCACTTCTAAGGGCAGGTTTGAATAAGTCACAGATGAGGTATACTGGCAGGATAATGTGGGTTTCCATTGTACATGTAGATTCTGAGGTAGGGAGAGTCCTTCAGTCCTCTGGGTGCTTAAAATGTCAATTTCATATAAGTAACAAATGCTAGCTAAGTATTATCTTCTCATATTAGACTTCTATATGAGGAGAGACATTGAAGTAAGTACTGTTTAGATTAGAGCGAAGATGATTAAGAAGGTGGTTGATAGATATGTAGGTCAGACTAGATGATCGTACTGGTCCCTTCTGACCTTAGTCTATAATCTATGAGTATATAAAATTATGAACATATAGGCTATGTCTACACTTTCAAGTTAGTTTGAATTAAGGAAGCTTAATTCAAACTATCTTAAGCCTTGGCCACACTAGGCTTTCATTAGTTCAAATTAAGGGCTTCCTTAATTCAAACTAATAAATTCGATTGCTTAGGTCGAATTAACCGTTAATTCGAACTAGTTAGTTTGAATTAAGTCAATGTGGCCATATTAGTTCGAACTAACTGCTTAGTTCGAACTAATCGGCAGATTGACCTTCATGTAACTGACTAATTCGAACTAAGCAAGTGCCCTGCATGGCCATGACTAGTTTGAACTAGCATTCTAGTGGGGCCATGCTAGTTTGAATTAAATTAATTCGAACTAACTAAAGTTAGTTCAAAATAGTTAGTTCGAATTAACTAATTCAAACTAGCTTTTGTAAGTGTAGATGTAGCCATAGAGAAGGTTAATCAGGCCCACCTAACTCCCTGTGTCCTGATTAAAAAAAAAACAAAACTAGAGAGCATTCAATTAAATTGCAAAGCATCCAATTTAGAAATTGCAAAACAAAATACTTTTTAACCCTATCCATAATTAGCCCATAGCATTCCTCGTCTCAAGTTATTGTTCAGACTAAGAATTTTGGATTCTATAAAAACCATGTATAAACAACCAAGGTAATACATGAACAAGAAAAGCTAGTGTCCTGTAACAACCTTCACAGACATGTATGACAATACTAAAAATACTTAGGGATATAAGTCAGCTAAAAAAATATGCCTAGCACTGGTTGAAAATTTTTGAATGGTCAAAATCTTTGGCTAAAATATCATCCCAGTTTTCAATCAGCTCACTTAAAAATTACAAGTTTTGAAATTTTGCAGCCAACTAAAAGGGATAACTTTTCTGCCAAGTGTTTAGCCAAAAAAATGTTCCCATTTTCTGACTAGCTTTGCAAAGCTCCCAGTAGGAGCTATTGAGTTCCAAACTGTTTTGAAAATCCTGCTAATAACTCTTATGCTTCACAACAAAGACTAGCCTTTGACACTGTTAGGGTGAAAGTTTCTCCATGCACAGTTCGTTCTGTAATTGTCCAATAGAGGTGTTTTTGCACCTTGCTCTAATAAATACATCTTGCACTGAGAATTGTGAGAAACAGGATAGTGAACTAGGTGAAAAACTGCTTTGATCTGGTATGGCAATTTTTATGTTCCTGCGTCACAGTGCAATGTTATCAGACATTCTTGTATTCATTTTGGTTTATAATGTTAAGAAATAGAGCCAGAACTTTATAAGCACAGGAATCTAGTCTCCTCTAACATTGCCCTGTTTGGAGCCATATCGATCCATTACACATTTTTGTGTTGGATTAATTGCACAAACTGGATGAAAGGCATTTTCATTTGTAACTTGTTAAAATGCAACAAGCTCTGGTATTGTTTTCCATTGCTACAGTGTGCCTGACAGGTTCCTGTGCTAATGAACTGAGAGTGTAATTGTGAATTTCTAAATGATTGCAGTTATTTCTGCAGCTACAGAATGTTTGCTTACTTCCTTACAAGCATTCTGCTAATTGTTTTCCTTTTTATTAGTATTTATTTTACCAAGATATCATTTCTCTCAAGCTTTCTAAAAATTATAGTATTTATATTAAACTCCAAATCTCTGTTGTTCAGGGAAGCTCTTGTCTATGTGTCATGGACAAATGCTTCTCTTGTTTATGTATTTCTATTTTACAAGACATGTAAAACAAGGACTGAAAGATTCACGACAGTTCTCAGTACCTTACCCTTTGCTCACTTTCCAGATCTTCTTGTAACAGCATTAACAAAACTTCAATCAGGGAGAAAAAGATGGAAGATGTTGAAAGATGGATTTTTTATATATAGTTTCACTCTATTTGCACTCTGATAAATTATGGACTTGTGAGTTGAAATGTCAAAAGCCTATGCAGAAATAATGTGTTTGCAAATGTGTGCCTACTTTGTAGAGTCACAGAATTTAAGTCCAGAAGGGACCACCAGATCATCTAGTCTGACCTGCTGTGTGTGAGAGGCCACGAACACCACCCAGCCACCTCCATACCAATCTCAACACATACACACACAAGCGATTATGGAACACCAATGCCTGAGGTCCCTACAATGGCAAGAAATGGATTTCGTGAGCTATATGGGCCGAATTACCACAACTATGGGTGAAAATTGTGTTATATGCCTACACAGGTAATTGGCTGGGTATACAATTGTCAATGTGTGTATCAAACACCCAGTTTATGTGCACAGTCAGTAACTGGGAGCACAAATTAAGCACACAAGCTTGACTTTGGGTTTCTGAAGCTTTTAATACTAGTCCCTTTCTTGTCATGCTAGTGTATTTCTTCTGTCTATTAGTAATAACAGACATTTGTTATTAAACCTTGGGGGCCAAATTATGCCTCCCTTACTCTCACTCTGTAGTGCTTGATCACACTCGTAGTCCCTCTGACCTCAGCTCATGAAGTAAGGGACATTAAGCGTGAGGAAAGGTGGAAGAATCTGGTCCTGTTCATCATGTCTTGACTTGTAAAGTAGGTATGAAGTTTTTGCATACACAGATGATCATTATTAAATTGTGTCTATACAATAACCATGTTGTCAGCTTTTAAAAACATTTTGAGGTTTCTTTTGAAGGGGGACCTTAAAAAAGGCAAACTATTCAATTTTATCAACTATGCACTGGCAGATAGACAACAATAACCTAACAGGAAGAGTCTGTCTCTAATCATTACGATCTATGTCAAAGGACAGAATTGTGTTTTCACTTGAAGTATAACTGCAGTGGATTTCAAGTGGAGTTAGTCTTGATTGCAAAGCATTGTGTTAGTTCCATGGAATTTTTTATTTTAGGATGGATTTTTCAAAATGCTTTTTTTTTCCTTTCTTTAGGATTAAATTGTGAGTTGGATTCCATGCTGATGCAGGGGAATGAGGAGGAGTAAGAAATCCCCTGACATCTCTGTAGTGTGTACTTAGGCCTTGAGTACAGATGTGCAATCCAGGGGAGCAGGGAAGGATAGGGAAGCGTTATCTCTGCACCACACCACATTCACTAGCTCTACTGAGCCAGTTGGGAAGTTGTCCTGAACTTCTTCTTGATACAGGTCAGCAGCAAATTATTCCATCCCATCTTGACTCAACTTGTGCGAGTCAGTGGGAGGCAATTAGACCTAAGAGACCCAGTCTACACTAGAACAGGTTTGCCGATATAGCTATGCTGGAAAACCTTCTAGAGTTATAACAGCAAAAGAGTGCATTTGCTGGGACAGCTTACCACAGTTCCCCAAGTGAAATAAGCTATGTTGGCCAAAGCATTTTTATAGCTCTGTCTACACTGGCAAGTTAGTTCGAATTAAGGAAGCTTAATTCGAACTAACTTAAGCCATGGCTACACTAGGCTTTCATTAGTTCGAATTAAGGGCTTCCTTAATTCGAACTAATAAATTCAAATATGCTATTCGAACTAAGGGTTAATTCGAACTAGTTAGTTTGAATTAACCAATGTGGCCACGTTAGTTCGAACTAATTGCTTATTTCGAACTAACTGGCCCATTGAATTCAATGCAATTTATTAATTCGAACTAAGCAAGTGCCACGAATGATACTTGCTTAGTTTGAACCAAATTTTGCTAGTTCGAATTAAGTTAATTCGAACTAACTAAAATTAGTTGGAATTAGTTCGAATTAACTAATTTGAACTAACTTTAGTAAGTGTAGACATAGCCTATGTGTCTACCTTAGGGCTTTGGCCAATATAGAAATGTTGATTATATTAAAAAAAATCATTGAATCAATATTACTATGCTGGCAAAAGTTTCTACTGTGATATAGCCAGAGGCACATGGCTTCCTGAGGTGGGGCGGCATACACATCATCTCTTTCTCAGCTCTGTGCCTGGAGATCCAGTCCAGTCCTTAATATTTACCTAACACTATTAGGAGATGACCTGTGGCAGGTGAATGAACAGTTAGTGGTGGAAGCCTCCCAGGAAGAGTCACTCTTATTGAGAAATTAACACAAACATAATAAATTTCATGTTTGCTTTTTTGTCTTATTTTTTTCTTCCCGCCTGTTTTTAGAGAGAATGAATAATGCCCATGTGCTGACATACTTCAGTAATAATTCAGAACCATTGCTTTGACCTTTACTGGTTGGATCAGGATCAATTTGCTGTATATTCTTCTGTATGGAATTCATCTAATAAGCCCATCTCAGTAACTCTGGGTGATTGTTGTTTAATTGAAGAAAGTAAAACAATCGTTAGTTGCATCTTTAGATGAGTAACACATACAGGGGAAACAGAGAATTGAAATTAAATGTACTTTTTAAATTAATCTTTCTGTTCTAATTTTGTACAGCTTCATGGAAATAGCCACAAGGGCCAGTACCAAGAGCTGAATGTTGCAACTTTTATAAAATTTCAGGTGTCTCAACTTTCCCCAGTTGCTTCTACCACAGACAAAACCTTCCAGGTGATGTAATTAATTAATTGATGTAAATAGCAAAATTCCTGTTCTTAAGTTCCAGGTTGTAAAAAAGAGGGCTGCACCGTCAGTTAGCCAGCAAATGATGCTGCACTGGTCTGTTTAGGAAAAAACAAACAATGGGTAATAAATGATTTTATGATGGGGCTGGATTTAAAACAAACAAACAAAAAATCCATATTGGAGTAAAATGTTCCCTCTTCAGAAAAATGTCTTTTGGTCTGGCCTATTCTAGTTCCTGTTCAATTTCTCATCTTCAGTTTAAAAGAAGCACTTTTGAAACTTTTGTATATACTGAAACTTATTTTGCACTTGTGCAACAGACAGGCTCAGAAGAAAATGCTCAGTTCTCTTCAGTGCTACAGATCTGTGGGCACATAACCACCTCTCATGAGCGGCAATCATCAGGAATTCCAGAATCTCAATTTTCATTTTAACATACAAAAGCAAGTCTTTAATCCCAATGGTTGCAAAAAAATCAACTCTACGTGTAAATGCTGCAGTGCTGTCTGCCCTCAGTTGTAGACAGCCTAAAGCCACAGCTGTGAGAGATACAGACTTCTACTGTCTCTCCTTTTGGTTCTGGCCTTAGTCAAGAAGCAGCCAAACCCAAGGAGATAGCAAATATCAACAGACTGTCTGTTGGGGAACTGTGTCTGAGGAGCCCAGAAGAGCAGCCCAGAAACCCCACTGGAAGGCAGCTAAGCTAAAGAAATGCACTGGAGTCCAGAATACCATACATGATTGTATTTTGAACATCTGCACTATCCGCTACAAGTGGCATTTTATTTGGGCATCTCATGACAGCAAAGCATAGCCGGGGAGTAGAGATTGAAAAAATATTCCTGTTTCCATCCCCTCCCAATTTGTCCCCTACTTTTGAGATGCAAAATCCATGCAAAGGTTGTTGAAGAGCAGTGCTTAGTGGGTAGGACACAAAACCGTGCAACCAGTGCATGGTGAATGACGAAGGTACCTGGAGGGAATGTGCTGTGTAAAATATCTTACTGCTTATTTACATAGGAACCATACATGCCTGCAGGCTGCAGTTGATAGTAACATAGGGAAAGGAGATCAAGGGATGTAGCCACGCTCTCAAACTAGTGGAAGAAACCTTTTATTGGATGATGGAACATGAATGGACAAGTTAGTCTGTTCCTTCTTGAGAGCACTTAGCTGGAATTTTGCCCTGCTTCTACAGGGGTTCTCCAGGGAGAAAGAGGCTTTTTTTTTTCTTGCAATGAATTCAGGCAACATAAAGGAGGATTACGTTTTTGAGAGCAATCCCCCTGTCAGGGATATTTCTTTGCTTGTGAATTTCTGTACACACATAGGACAGCAAAACACAAATCAAATCTTTTATCTACCTCTCAGTTTCAGGAGCAGAGCATCATATCTATGGAATGATCATGGGCCCCTCCACACACTGGCCATAGTCAGTATTCATCCAGTCTCAGATCTGGAGCTTGCTTTTCACTTGATTTTTCAGTGTGGCTTGCTCCAATTGGTAGACACTGACTGAGTCTGTTAGCTCCCATCACTTGAATGAATGCAGAATAGAATCCTAAATTAGACTGACATCTGAAGCATACTTATGGCAGAGCCAGGTGACAGTGATTGATCTGAAAGATTGTTCTATGATGGAGTATCCCAATGTTCACAAAAATGTTATGTAAGATACCTAGGCCAAAGATCATATGATATTTTGGTTGAGATGGTGAATTAAAAACAGAAGTAGACTGAAACATTTTCTAGCATTTTGCATGCCTGTCAATGAAGTGAAAAGAACATAACTACCAGTTGTGTATGTGTGACATGAATTTTAGGCTATATCGTTCTATAAATTAGTTGTTGCATACCAAAACATACACATGAGAACCACAAAACCAGTGGGCCATGTAAGGCCAGCCATTCAAATGTTCAGCACCCCAACGGGAATCAGATTTACAGAAGAGCTCAGGTATCAGAGAGGTACCTAAATAAGACCCAGGGTTAAAAAAGTTCTCAGAGCCCACCAAATCCGATTTTGCTACTTATGGCCAGATTTCCAAAACAGTTAAATTCTGGAGACACATTGGTTGCACTGCATTTTAAAATCTGGCCCCAGCAGTGAGTGCTGATGGCTGAGCTTTTCTGTAAAAGCTGGACAACGTTTTCACTTCACTGAGATGCAAGCTGGATTTACTGGCAGAACACCATCATACACTATTATGTGATTTCCCCTCAGATATGCCATTCCTCAACTGTTAACAAACCATCGTCCCTTTTGGCTCTTCATAGAGGTCTCAATTTTAAAGGATAGTGTGTTTCTGACTTTCTTCATACTGAAAGAGGAATCCTTGGTCATGTCTGATTACTGATGGTAGAGGTATCAATGCAGTTTTGCCTAAGACATGTAGAAGCTGGGTTAATTTCATGTGCTATCAACCTGGTTTCATATGGCTTTAGAGCAAATATCTTCCAGAAGTGTTCAAAATTAACTTAATGTTCTGATTTGTTTTCCTTTGAAGCATTTACAGTAGTAGATCTATATCTACCCATACCTGTAGGTACATGAAGATCCATATGCAAGGACACGTGTTTACATCCATTTGCTTACAGTCTCCACACCTGAGGTTGTTTCTGCATATTAATAACTACACCTAAGGGCTGACTTATGTTTTCTGCCTGACAGATTTTGCCCTAGTAATTTAGGCAGTAAATAACTCACAAAAGCAAAAAAGTGCAATCTACTTTCAAGGGTTCCCTCTCTTATTCAACAGAGCCTATGTTATTTTATTTTGGCAAACTATGAAAACTCTACAGTGATAGCGGTAAGATATCCTTTCCTAATAAAATCTTGTATGCTCACCTTTTGCTCTTACCATTTCCCAGCAGGATGGTTTGCTCAATGTGGGTGTTCTCACTGTGGATTGCTGGTATGTTTTTAAAATGCCAGGAAAATCATCAATTTAATTAGGCTAGGAAAGCAGCATTCCAAATGCCAAGCCTTGTTGAGAATGGATGTAGAGTTTAATATTGACATAAAGGGCCCAATTCATTAAAAATAGATCCCTGCATCTTGTTTGTGCAGGATTCATGAACTATTAAAAAAAAAAAACAACAACAACAAAAATTAAGGAGAGCAGTTCACTATGCTGGTTTGGGATGCAATATATATTCCCAATGCATTTCTCCCTTTTCTCCCCTTCCCTGCACCCCAGTACACACTTCCCCAAGCAAACAGACATACAAGGCAGTTATTGCAGTGGTAGTGGTGGTTATGATTGGTTGAGGGGGTGTGACATAGATAGCATAGCTTCCCAGGTGAGTGTTCTGGATCTCTATGGCTTTGCTAGCTCAGAGGCAACAGAATTTCTCTGATTTTTCACTCACTGTTCCTTAACAAGTCATCGCCCTTGTTTCACACACCCCAGGGGTTAACAACAGCACACTACAGTCAGAATGGAAAAATCCCAGGCTGAAGATGGTGGGGTATCTATGTGCCAAGTGCAGATTTATTTTTCAATTTAATGTTAATGGGATGGTGTCTCAGCTAATGTAAATTGACATCATTCCATTAAAATCGATGGTGCTGCACCGATATACACCATCTGAAAATGGCTCTGTATTATTTCATTATTAAAACAAAATAAGATTCCAGCAACCCTAGACAATGGAGCCCTTTCTCTAACATACATACATTTTAAATAGAGAGAAAGACCACCTTGCTTAGTGGGTCAGAAGCACAGGAGCCCTTGAAAGTACAGAATTTCCAAAGATGAGGATATCTACAAATACATATGGAAATATTAAGCTAACCCTATACACCTAATTATTCACCTCTTGAAAGTACCTCCCCCTGCTCCTGACATGAGTAAGGTGTCAATTGCTTAAAGACATATAAGACATATTATAATTAGAAAAGACGTAAAGTTCTGCCATTAAATGGACACACACAGAGATACTTTTCTGGATTATTTGTCTTTGATCCAGCAAAGCACTCAAGCATGTGCATAACTTTAGAGGATAGTTCCAACGAAGTCACTATTCCACACAAATTGAAACTACTCTAGCACACAAGTTCTTTGGTGGTTTTCTTCTCCTGATTGAACTGTGTAGCAAAGAGAGAGAGAGATTAATCAGGTTCAGTGGGAACCAGTGAACATGGAAACCAAAGAGTTACATAATCTGAAATGTTTTAATAACTTGATTTTTATCTTGTGCCTCATTCTTCCTATTTTGATCATGAAGAAATGCTACCTTTTATTTATTTTAATACAAACATTTATTAGGAAAAACAACGGGTGTCCTGTGGCACCTTATAGACTAACAGATTTCTTCGGGCATAAGCTTTTGTGGGTTATAACCCACTTCATCAGATGCATCTGACGAAGTGGGTTATAGCCCACGAAAGTTTATGCCTGAAGAAATCTGTTAGTCTATAAGGTGCCACAGGACTCCCGTTGTTTTTGCTGTACACAGACTAACACTGCTACCCCTCTGGAAATGTATTAGGAACCTACCCAATCACCTGGATTCCATTATTCATCATTCATACCTGCCCATTATTAAACCGAATTCCCTAAAAATAAAGAACATCATGTTGTTCCAGAAAACTACCCCCCCATTCCCCCTCCCACACACACAAGGACCCACACCTTCTTACTGCTAGAAGGAGAGTGCAGAGGAACATCAGAATGAGACGGTGTAGGTATCTGAACGTGCTGCTCTACGGAATGGGTGATGTCTATGTGTGAAAAGTCCCCTCTGTGCATGGGGCATGATCTAAGCCAGAACTTTTCCCCCTGTGTGTAAGCACTTCACCATTGTTGTGCAGGAACTGGTGTAAAAATATATAAATTGGAGCAATTGTTCAGCTCAATTAGTTGTACATTTATCTAATCAGCAAAGGAGGACTACTATGCTAACCTCCTCGCCAAGCTCTCTCTGATATTCTACCCTCTAAAAGTCCCAAATGACTTGCAGGCTCTGTGTTTAGTGAGAAGGATCATAGATTTAAGCTCTGTTGTGAGATGAGTTACTCACTCAGATTTTTAAGCCAGCTAAACCTAAAGGCTAAACCTAAAACCTCTCCTGGACTTTAAGCATTAATTCCAGATAACATTACTTTGGGTTTGGGTAACTAAGAACCATCAAATGGAAAGCAAGGTGCTGTAGCTGACATGCCAGCCTCCTTAGAACGAATGGGATTATAATATTTAATATATGAAGGGAGATGTGTCCCTCTTTCAGTTAAGAACTCTGTGCCCTTTTCATTAGAAACACAAAAATGAAGAGTGTCAATCCACAAAGGCCAAGAACCACCAAAGCACTTGAGATAAGTTTATCTTTAAGCAGGTGTTGAAGTCAATGAGGCATAAAATGTGCTTAACTTTAAGCTCAGATGTAAGTACTTTACTGTATTGGGGCCAAAGTGTGTTGCAGTTTAGCATCCAGAAAACAACATTTCAGTATTTGAAATGGCAAATAGAAGTATTTGTACTGTTTATTGACAAAAGATGTTTGTTAGGGAAAGAATTAATAATTGTAAGTAGTAAAATGATAATAAATGGTTCCAGATTTATTCAGTGCCTTTTGTTTCAATGGATCCCAATGAGTTTTGCAAATTTACAAGTCCTGAATTAACTCTCATGCAAGGAGGTCAGTTTGTCCACTTCTGAACTTCCACACCAAAATGCAGAGCATGACCAGTCATTTTGTCTCCAGGGACAATACCTGGTTCTTAGCAACACTATTAATAATAATTATTTACCTACATCCTGGTTCTGAGATTCTAGAAACATCTTCCAGAAACTGCAAACTGGGATAATATTGGAGAATTATTCAAGGAAAAGTCTTAGCTCCCCCAGCTCTTCCTTCAGGAACTGAATAGTTCTTGCAGCCTAATATTTCTGATCCTTATTATTTCTAGTAGCTTGGCTTTCATACCTGTCTCTGCCCAATCACTGCTAAAACAAATGGTTTTTTCTGCTTTTTTCCCCCTTAGAATTACAGATCACTGACAAAGTGGCTTAAAACATTTCCACTTGAGAAAAATGTGAAGACATTTTTAAAGGTTTAGCTGTTTCAAAACACTAGTAGGTTGCTGGCATGAAGACTATTCCCAGACTGATCTTCCCTTTGGAACTAACGTTTAAGTTTGCAATATTTGTTCATTTCATGCCTCCACTGTGTAGCGTAGGTCTCTGACTTATTGTCTCTCTTTATACATCAGAAGCTGCCATTTTTTCCACTCTCTGCAATTAAGTTGTCTTGATGCTAGAGACATGCTTATTCTATCACATGTATGCCTTGTATATAGATAAAGAAAGGAGATCTCCAAGGGAGAAAAAGGCTGGCGTCTCTGAGGTTGAAATGGTTTCAATATGGCCTGAATTCTTTGCCTGAAGTGCTGCAATCCACAAGGGGGTCTTAACCTCTGAAACCTGCTGACTCAAGAGTAATTGGCCAGCATGATGCCACTGTGACCATCAAGTGGAACAAATAAAATTATCCACCATTTCAGTGCTGCGATTGTCCTCTCCCACTGCGTGATTCCACGAGTCCCCTGGAGGACTGACCCGCTTATAATAAACAAGTTGTTTTCTGGGCTCCTTCTCTGCTGCCTGTAGGGTAGTTGCCAGAAAAAAAACAGAATCAAACTTGTGTTAACTATATTTAGTGCTTTTTTTTTTAATTGCATCAGATAGTTCAGATGACCAGATGCAGTTGATCTTTTAAAACTAAATCACTGAGAAGCAAACAAATTAAATAGAAAACTAGATGTATATAGAGAAACTAAAGTTTATGCAGTGTTGGAAATTTATACATTCAAAAAATTCAAGAGGGTTTTATAGATCCCATCAGGATGACTTAACTCCTTTTCCAGAGCAAGGCAGCTTAAAAGCAGGGGATTCTGTTTCTATATATACAATTTTGTAATTTATTTGCATAAAAGTAAGTTGTTTATTCATCAGGACTCAGTTCTACATCACCATATAAAGATTGTGGCCAAATACTGCTGTCTTTGCTATGACAGTGTAAATCCAGAATAGCTCCAGTGACTTTATTCAAATACACATTGGTCTAACAAGGAATTAAATTTGGCACTGCCTCTTTTTTTTCTTAAACTGGTTTAATAATGTGTTTGGAAGAATATTTCTGGCATGCATGAGCTTCTGTCTTCACAGGCAGATCAATATCCTCTCAGATATCTGGATTCAGGTGCAGGAGATACTGTAGGCTGGTAAATTCATCCAGAGTAGAAAGAACTACTTGTCAATATTTCCAGTAACTGCCCAAGCTAATAATGTCTCTGCTGATACACCCAGCAACTGATGTGGTGCAGGTACAGCCATAGAACCATAAGAACTTAAGAATGGCCATACTAAGTCAGATCCATATAGCTCAGTATCCTGTCTTTTGCCAGCAATTTACATTATCTATCCACTAGTCATAGAATCATAAAAGATTGGGATTGGAAGGAACCTCAGTAGGTCCTCTAGTCCAACTTGCTGCTCAGAGCAGGACAACCTCCAACTAAATCATCCCAGCCAGGGCTTTGTCAAGTCATACCTTAAAAACTCACAAGGCTGGAGATTCCACCACCTTTCTAGGTAACCCATTCCAGTGCTTCACCACCCTCCTAGTGAAAAAGATTTTCCTAATATCCAATCTTGACCTCCCCTACTGAAACTTGAGACCACTGCTCCTAGTTCTGCCATCTGCCACCAATTTGAGAAACAGCCTAGCTCTATCCTCCCTGGAACCCCCTTTCACTTAGTCAAAGGTTGCTATCAAATCCCCCCTCACTCCTCTCTTCTGAAGATTAAATAAACCTTGTTCCCTCGATCTCTTGCCCTCTAATCATTTTTGTTGCCCTCCTAGGGACTCTCCAATTTGCCCACATCCTTTCTGTAGTTGGGACAAAACTGGACCCTATACTCTAAATGTGGCCCCACCAGTGCTGAACAAAAATGAATAATCACTTTCCTTGCTCTACTGGCAAAGCTCCTACTAACGCAGCCCAATAGGTCTTTAACCTTCTTGGCAAAAGGGGCACATTGTTGACTCATATCAAGCTTCTTGTCCACTGTAATCCCCAGATCCTTTTCTGCAGAACTGCTGCCTAGCTAGTCAGTCTCCAGTCTGTAGCACTGCAAATGATTTTTCTGTTCTGAGTTCAGGATTCTGTAGTTATCCTTGTTGAACCACATCAGATTTTTTTTCACCCTCCGATTTGTCTAAGTCATTTTGTCTGCTAGTCCTACCCTCTAGGATAAGACTCCCACAGTTTAGTGTCATTTGCAAACTTGGTGAGGGTGCAATCCACTCCATCCTTCATCTTATTAATAAAGATGTTGAACAGAACCGGCTCCTGCACCGACATCCCGTATAGGGACTGATTTAAGGGATAGATTACATACCAGTTAGTAGTTCTGCAATGTCATATCTGAGTTCCTTCAGAACACTTTGGTGAATACTACTTGGTTCTGGTGACTTATTACTGTTAAATTTATCACTTTGTTCCAAAGCTTCCTCTACTGATATCTACAACTTGGATGGTTCCTCAAATGTGTCACCTAAAAAGAATGGTTCAGGGGTGGAAATCTCCCTCACATACTATGCAGTAAGGATAGATGCAAAGTATTTATTGAATATCTCCACAATAGCCTTGTCTTCCTTGAGTGCTCCAGGAACATTTCAATCATCCAGTGACCCCACTGATTGTTTGTCAGACTTCCTGATTCAGACGTACTTAAAACAAATAGCCTTTTGCTACTTGATCTTCAAATTTCTGTTTTGGCCTACGTAATTAAACTTTTACCACTTGACTTTCCAGAGTTTATGTTTCTTTCTATTTTCCTCATTAGGACTTGACTTCAATTACCAGAAGGTAACTTTTCGTCTCTAAATGACTCTTTTACTCTGTTGGCTAGCCATGGTGGCATTTTTTTTAATTTGGGATAGATATATAGTTTGAGCCTCTATTATGGTGTTTTCAAAGTTTTCCTACAGCTTGCAAGCATTTCACTATTGTGATTCTTTCTTTTTATTTCTACTTAACTAGTATCCTCATTTTTGTGTAGTTCTGTCTTTTGAAGTTACAGTTAAACCCGCCAACGTCCGAGGTGGCTTTCTTTACTACTTTCCTCCCTCCAAGGATATTAAATTTAATTACATTTTGGTCACAATTACTGAGCAGTTCAGCTATTTTCACTTCTTGGATCAGATCCAGTGTGCCTTTTAGGATTTAGTAAAGAATTGCCTGTCTCCTTGTAGATTTCAGGACAAGCTGCTCCAAGAAGCAGTCGTTCATGGTGTCCAGATATTTTCTCTCTTTATCCCCAGTCAATATGGTGATAGTTGAAATCTCCCATTATTATCAGGAGATTATTTGTGTTTTTATAACCTCTGTAATCTTCCTGAGCATTTCAAAATTACCATCACCATCCTGGTCAGGTGATCAGTGGTATATTACTACTGCTACACTCTTTATTATTCAAGCATGGAATCTCTATCCACAAAGTTTCTACATACTGTTTGATTAATTTGAGACTTCTGTTGTGTTTGTTGACTCTATGTTTTCTTTCTCATATAGTGCCACTCCCACACATGTGTGACCTACTCAGTGATACCTATATATTTTGTACCCTTTTATTACTGTGTCCCATATACTGTCATCATTCCACCAAATGTCTGTGGTGCCTATTATATCAATATGCTCATTTAGTACCAGGCATTTAAATTCGCTCATCTTAGTATTTAGATTTCCTGCATTTTAAGTACTTATAAAATGTGTCACTATTTAGTTGTCTGCCTTCAGGTGACGAAACTGAATGGGTCTCTTTTTTCGTTTGACTGTTTCCTCTTTAGATTCTAGCTGTACTGTACCAATTTCTCTCCTTTCTTCTTTGATGAGATACAGTGTATCCCCTTTAATAGTTCCTTAAAAACACCTTTACATATATAGTTTTGTGTTGAAGCCTTCTTTTGGTTTCTTTTGTTGTTTAAGACCTGGATTCAGCAAAGCATTTGTCACTCTGTCCATCTGCATCTGTCTCTCTGTCATCTTTCAGAGATACATCGTATCATTTATGCAACTCTCACTGATAAAAATGAAAATGAACATATTAACAGAGATATACCAAACTACTTAGCCACAAATTAGACCACTATTTTAGGGCACCTACTAACTAAGAATACACAACACAATTCACTGCTTGCTGTAAACCATTACCATTTAGACCCCCAATTCAGCTTGGCATTTACACACATGCCTATTTTGAGCACTATTATACACATGCTTAAACACTTTGCTAAATCAAGGTCATAAAAGAAAAAAGAAAGCAACAATTTCATTTTTTTAAAGGTGCATGTACCTATTAAATCTAAGGACACAGTGTTTGTGCCACCTTAACTATATCAGGTTAGATACCAATATCATCACAGCAGAACATAATCCTAGCACGGACACAATTGGACTAGTATAATGGTGCTTGCACTGTAAAGTTACAGGAATAATCTATACCTGTGAAAAGCACCTGCATCTACCCTAAGGGCAGTGACAGTTTAATTATTTTGATATAAAAATCACACCAAATTGAAGTGGTTACATTGGTGCAAAAACAGTGTGTAGACAAACCTATGTTACTTATCATGTTGGTATCTAAACACCAGGCAGACACTTAGAATGTGAAATATGATCTATCTCTGGAAGATGACAGAGAGAAAGACACTGATGGACAGACTGACAGACAGATAATGAAGATAATGGTGATTATTGTTTGCTTTTAAAGAGAAAGAGATGTCTAAACCAAAGTCAAAAGCAATCCATTCTGTAAAAATGTGCGCTGTAAAATTCACCATATACCAGCCTTCCCCTTGTGTCAGGCTACCGGTAGATTCACACAACCTACACACATGCGCTATAGTATTCCTTTATGGCCTACTGTACTCTTTTGTATGCCAGGCACCAGTGAGATCAAGAAAAGAGGAAGTAGCATTTGTGATCATACCTCTGTGAAAATAAGCTCACCATAAACAATTAAGGCCACATTGTGCCTTTATACAGCTAGTGATAGATGTTACTATGACGGCAGATTGCCTCAGCAAGAACTCCTAGAGCAATGGGGGATTGAGACCACTATGTCACCCTTTAATACATGCACCCTATGATCCCCATTGCCTCTGCAAGGGGCTAGCTCTGCTGGACTGTGCAGAAGTGGTTGGTGGCCATGGAAGTGCTAATTTGGAGGAATCCTGGCATTCAGGGACTGTGATTGCGCTAGACCAGTGGTTCTCAACCACACGGCTAAGTGTGTTACCAGGATCTGGACTGCACGAGCAGCTGGAGCGTGGCATAAGAATCCCACGACTGCAGCTTCCCAGCGGGGGGGGTGGGCTGGGTCCAGCCAGCAGCAGCAGTGGGGGAGGGGAGGGTGGTGGCGGTGATGGCCTTTGCAGCGGCGTCGGCAGCGGGAGGTACTATGTCGCACATGGTTGCACATGCCACCAACCGTGTTGCAACACAGAAAGCTTGAGAAGCTCTGCTCTAGATTCTTGGGAAAGATGACAGCTCAGGAAACAATGCAGTCCTTGTAATTTTGTGTGTGAAATAGAAAGCTGTCTCTGTTTTCACTAGCTATAGTTCAATGATGCTTAATTAGATAGTATGAACCCACTCAGTGAATGACTTTCAATGTGAAATTAGTTAATTTGCTCTTTGTTACATTACCTTTTCCTTCTGGCTGCTACAGATCCTCTTCTCAAATGGTTTTTAGTAGCGGCCATAAAAGAAATTTCACTCTTCTCTTAAACTGCCTATCTTCATTATTACTTGAATACCTTCTGCCCCTTTAAAGCACACCCATTCCCCTGGTAGTTTATCACAGAGTACCCAGAACATACTTATGGAACCTGATTTTCCACTGGCTTGCATCTTACGCTATCAGTTATGCCTGTGGAAAGAGAGTGCAAAGTGAATGTAGAATGATGCCATTATGTGGCTAGACGGCATAGTGAGGCCCTCTAGAAGAATGATAGATATAGCAACAGCAGAATGTACTGGATCACTGGGCCAGATTGTCAGGACCAAACTTCAGTGTAGCTCAGCTAATTTATGCTGGTTGCCCATGGTCCCCAAGGATTTGTTCCTGCAGCGAGGGATCATTGGAGCATAAGGACATCCTAGTCATGGCCCTGTCCCTCCAGACACTCGCTGCAGCGAGGCAGGATGAGTGGACATTCAGAGAGTTTCCTAATCCTCATAGTAGCCTGCTATAAGTGGTCGGCACTGCCCCGAGCCAAGCAGAAATCAGATACAGGAGAAATCTGCGCCTATGGCCCCTGAACACTTATGGAAATATGGAAAGCCTTCAGTTTTATTAAAAGGAAGAAAAATTTGGAACCCAGGATCAGAGACTTGAACTGCAATTTCTGGCAACAACTATATTTCTACTTCTCTGTGAAATATCAACAAATAATCTGACAATCTGGCCATGACACTATAACGAATGGCATTCTAATCACTTAGTTTCTCAGAGAAATCAAGTTTTAAAAGAGCATTATAAATACTGGGCCCTCGCATCTCCACTGCCTTCAGTCTTGCATAGATGTTTCTACTTGTTCAAGGCACTTTACACCCTCTTTTCACGTGTGAGTGAGTATTCATGGCACAAGGCAAGGGGAGAATGGGACCCTGCATTTCACGATGAGGTCACATGTAACCTGAATATAAACTACTGTAATCTTATTAAAGAAAGAAATCCTGGCCATCGCACTCTTTGTTTCTTCCAGTTATCCCTAATATAAAGTCTTTACTTCTATTTATGCTAGAGTAGGATTTTCATTTTTGTAAAAAACAAATTGTGTATGCATTGACTCATCCATGTTTTAAAAGGTTATAATAATCTAATAGCAACTGACCACAGAAATTCTCTAGATGTAACTTAGTAAACTACACAGACATAAACCCACAAAAGGCTTGGGTAACTTCTGTTGATAAACATGTCCTTGATGTAATTAGTGGCATAGACTGGAGGAGGTGTAGACTTGTGGTTAAAGCAGGAGAGTAGAAACTGGGAGCTCTGGATTCTGTTTGTGGCTCTGTTATAGCAAATCTCTGTGACATTGAGCAAGTTGCTTAAACTTTTCGAATCTCAGTTTCCCCCATTATAAAATGATGATAGCACTTACCCTCTCCCAGGGATGCTATTAGCCTTAAGTCATGAATATTTGCAAAGGGCTCTGTGACCCCATGATGGAAGACACTAAGGGTGCATCTACACTTACAAGTTAGGTCGACTTAAGGAGGTTTAAGTCAAACTAAACTACTCCCCATCCACACTGGGCTTTTATTAAGTCAACTTAAGCAGTTCCTTAAGTCGACTTAAGGAAAGCTTAAGTTGACTTAATAACACCTAGTTTTTGGTCAACTTAAGTGTTAAGTTGACCGTATTAAGTTGACATAAGCCAGTGTAGATGGGGAGTAGCCCTAAGTCGACCTAAATGCCCTAGGTCATCCTAGGGCAAGGGGGAGCCCTTCTTCCTGGTAGAAGGGAGCCACAGCTCCACCAGGGACAAGGGGCTTCCCCCGAGGGACAAGGAAGCGCACGGCTGGCTTGGCTGGCTCTCCTCAGGCCAAGCCACTTGCTGCTTCCTTCTTGGCAGGTAGCTGCGGCTATCTTTTGGAAGGAAGCCGCAGCTCCCCTAGGCTGGGGAGTGGCTCTCCGTTGACATAGCCAGTCAACTTAGAAAGTCTGGTGTAGATTCTCTAAGTCGACTTAATAAGCAATTACAGTAAACTTCATTGGAGTTGAGCATCCAACACCCAAAACAAACCATTCAGCATAAGATGTATATGTGACAGTCTGCTCCTCAAATCCAGTCTGGTGTGCCACTATGACCACTCAAACCTCGTTCCTGAACCCCAATTCACCCCGCCCCGCTGGGTGACCACTCACTCCTGAGTCAGTCCACACCAGCCATCAGTGTGTAATTGGTCCCAGGCAGTGGGTGTAAATCCACTAGCCACACAAGCATTGGACCCCACGCAAGCACACCCAGCCCCAGACACTACACTGGGAGCCACTACCTTACATAGATTGGGGCCCACTCCCAGTCACCTTAGTTTCAAATCCGTCCACTTAACAAAGAAGTAGATTGTGCCCAGCCTTCCACATCCACACCCACTAAAGATCACACAGCTTTAGATAAGACAAATACTAGTTTATTGATCAGAGCACAATTTCAAGTGAGAACATGGCCAGTCAAGGCAGAATCATACTATAAATGAGTCAGGAGTGACCACTATCAAATAAAAGGTATAAACAACATACTAATCTAATACCTCTACCTAAACTGACCTCATAGTCCAAGATTATGTGCAAGGTGTTTGGTTGTTTGATGTTTTACAGCCATTCTCTGCCTATTCCAAGGCAGGGCCCAGATCTTGCTTGAAGATAGTTGCAAGATGGTGTCTTCCAGGCGAAAGCCTGCAGCTTCTCTCCCTATCACAGTCTCTGTGTCTTTGTTTTTACAAACTGCTGACAGCCCCTCCCCCTCTGTCCTGTTGTGTGATTCTCTTTACTTCTACCTGAACCAGAGAGGGCATTAGCATTCACTTTGACTTGTAAATTTCCAGCCACTGTACTAGAGATAGTCCTGAGCGTCTGAACCCTGTAACATGCTTCACATCTGTACATACATGTTGCTGTAGGAAACATGGCACCATGGTAATCATGTGGAATATGATGTGAGCATTCACAAAGGAACCTGTTATAGCGTACTTGGCATCAAATCACACAATTACCTTGCAAAACTGAACAGAAGAGTTACACAGATCATGCCCCAGGGGTGCACGGATGTGCATCCCGTCACAGAATAGAAATTATATAAGCACCAAAAATATCATGTAGCCCCTCAAACACTAACAAGAAGGGACTGCCATCCACACTGTGGTAGGTGGAGTCAGGAAGGTCATGCACACCATCCTGAAAGCAGAAGGGTAGGACAGGAAAAGGAAGTATAAAGGATGGGCCCTCTAGCTCAGTTGTGGGAGGAGCAGCTGGAGAAGAAAGATGTCTCTCTCCCGCTGTTGCTGCCCATGCCAACCTCTGCAGTGCCGGTGACCCAGAGAGACTACCAGAGCTGCCTGGGACTTGGAGCAGTCACTGGATTTTCCTGTTGCCTGAGATCTGGAGGAGCTGCCTGAACTGCTAGCCACATTGGGATGCCACGGAGCTGTTGGTGTTACTCTTTGTTATTTACCCTGGGGAGAGGGACAACAATCCTGAGACCCAGGCACTCCAGAAAGGGGAGGTAGGAAGTAGCCCAGGGGAACCAGATGATAGCCCAGTTGTGTGGTGGCCTGAAAACAGGTTGATGCATTTTGTCTGAAGCTGCACTGAGCCAGTGGCGGAACACTGCCACTGTGGGGGCCCTGGACTGGGCCCCAGGAGAGTACTATGGGGCTGGGTCCCTGTACCACCTCCCCTGCTGACCCCACCTTTGGGGTGGCAGCTATTTCATCATAGGCTAAGAGGCCTGATGATGCTCCCCCTGCTTGTGGGCCCCTAAGATTGTATTGGGTACTCACCCCTGCCTGTGAGCTCTAAGCTGCTTAGTTCTGCCCTGCCTGAGGGCCAGGGTACCCTGCTTTGAGCCTGCCTACGCAGGTGTGACAGCGAGGGGGCATGGCCTCCATCACAGATTGACAAGGAAGGACACCATGCACCCCAAGATGTGGGAAACATATATTTTTCCTCTTGTAGTTGTGCAATTTCTCTTGTTAGGCCCTTGTTTCTCAAGTATTGTATTTTATTTTATTTCATTTTATTTTTTCTCCTGTTGATTTAACAGTGAATTGTAAATGTCTTTACATGAAAGCAGTTCTGGATCAAGAGGCTGTCCAGGCATTTAACGTCTGATATCACATTGTTTTGGTAACAATTCTTATAGCAAGCACTTAAATGGAATGGTATTGAAGAACTGTTTTGATTACTGGCTCTCTGATAATAGAAGTGCTATCATCACAGACATTATCATTATAGAAGCAATATTAATATGGGAATACTTTTATGAGAACATTTTAATCATACTTTAATGTTGATTCTTTGTGCATGGATGGTGCACCGTTAAAATATTTAGCAAATATTAACACCCCTTCCCCCGCCAAAAAAAAAACCCAAACAAAAAACATGCAGAACAAATCAGCTATCCTTGGTGCAGTCTGAATGAGCTACTTCTTACCATGTGCAAGAGCTTTAGCAAACCCAAGAAAAAACTCTTTAGCTGGCGGCTATTTCTTGTGTTGTTTAGAATTCCATCTCAATAGGATGCATTTTTCAAAGGGGTGTGTGAGAGAGCACACCAATGCTGTGACCAAGCATGAATTAAATATTGTTCTTTAGAGCTGTAAAAAATATGAGAATTTCTATCCAGATCTAACACATCATCTGCTGTGGACTATTATTGAATAGCACCCAGACTTGTTTTAGTCCAGGCCTTTCAGTGAACGAATAAACAGACAGGTGCCAACTCCAAAGAGCTTACAATTTCCTAAAGGAACAGCATGTTTACTGCCTACATTAAGACGGTTGGACAAATGGTCTAACCTAATCTAGGTAGTTTGACATTCGTCCTCAAGCAAAGCTGAACAGCATCTCATGACACTCACATGATTGAATGATATCATAGTCATATGCTAGAAAGTCATTAGGCCAGAACCAAAAAGCAAAACAGAGGGTATTATATTGAATGCAAAATGTACCCATTTAATGGAATTAAAGAAACAAAAACAGTTTGGACACCAGGGAACATCTGGCCAATATTTACATCTTCTGTTTAATTTGGATGCTTCAGTTTAGTTTTCAAGATGGCAGTATATAGAAACAAATTAAGCCCATCACTCTATTGCAGTTTAGAAAACCAAATTTTGTTTATAGTTCCTTATATTAATACCTCATCCACTTGGCCAACATGCCTCATGAAAAATATAACTCAAATACACAGCTTGTCTTTAGCAACAAAGCTGTAATTCAGCATAATTCTTTGTTGATGGGAGGAGAAAGGAAATCATGTAAACTTAAAGTATTGAGAGAATGAGATAAAATTGGACCATATGCAATTTAACATTAAATTATTCCATATTATAAAGCTTACATTGAACCTATTTTAAAAGTTAATGCAAAGCATTATGGGCTCAATCCTGCTTCTGTTGAAATCAATGGGAGTTTTGCCTGTGAGGTCAATTAAAGCTATGCTCAAAGCCACTGTCACTATTAAAATGAAGTGAACTGGAAGCCAGGTTTGTAAGCACTGTATCTGAGAACTTACAGGTTTTTCTTCTGTGATCATTTTGCTGAAAAGTTCATGTCAGAGAGCACTAAAAATATGAAACAATTCAGCAACCCAAATGTAGAACTTCATAAAATAGTGTCCATGAAAGCAAAGTTGGCCAGGTGACAACACAATGAGCTAAGGTCCAGGACATTTAAGTTTATAAACAGAGGCATAGTTTTCAAAATACTATAGACAGTTCAAATCATGAAGCTAAAAGTCATAGCTAAGAACTGAGAGGGCTAGACAGACAAGATAAATAGATCCCCCTAAATAAAGTTTCCCTACACTCAAAAACACACAGCACTGTATACATATAGGTCAGTCCACTGTCCTAAAAGATGCCATGTGCTCTTAGTGTTGGTGGTGGTGGTCATAACCCTTAAAACATTGACGTTTTAGGCCTTGTCTACACTGACAGTGGCAAATTCACCGCCATCAGTTTGTTCTTCCGAGTTCAACTGAGAAGTCCCTCAATACATGCTCAAACTCCCGAGTTTGATGCAGTAATTCCAGACCCGCTAAGTCAAATGGACGGCATTGCCATTCAACTTAGTGTAGTGTGGACAGGGAGGTAAGTGGGAGTTACTAAGTCGAAGGGAGATACGCAAAGTATTTTACGGACCTTGCGTATCTCCACTTGACTGCTGCTGAAAAGTGCAGCCGTATACTAGGCCTTAGTTCTGATAAATTTTAGTTCTGATAAGCACCCTCTCTCTCCTCCCCCAACCCCCAAAAGCACCTGCATCCAAACCTCTTTGAGCTGTAAAATTGGACAAGAAAATGTAACAGTAGTTTGGCACCTGAACTAGGCTCTTCTAGATGTGTAGGGACAGAGCTATGTAAAGGCTATGTAACTCTTCTAAATCTTTTAGTTAACGAGACAAGGGTGCTTCTTCCCAAATTGTTAGCCCCAGTTTGCAAACTCTAGTATTTTAGCTAGTTAGGGTAAAGTGTGGCTAATATCCAAAGGTTCTGAACTGATCCTAAGCTAAGATTCTTTGGAGGATCACTCCTCCCTGGTTTCTATGGCATTCCAAGTCCATACCTTTTGTTTATTTGTTTCTTTTGGTTCTTTTTACATATAAAATCTTCAATTAATAAATTACTTTGTGCAGTTTATTTGCAGTGCTTAAAAGAATAAGCATGGAAAAAGGAGTTTGGAACTTATGTTTGAGTCCTAATCTATGGTGACTCCCTTTGGAGAATATTTTCAAAAGTGCATATCAGTGGAGGATTTCGTCGGTAACCTAAACATGGGGTCTGACTTTTGAAGACATTGAGCACCTACAATTACAAGTAAAGTGGATTTGAATAATGGGTGTTGGGCACCTCTGAAAATCAGGTTCTAGGGTTATGTCTACACTAGAAAAGTTAAGTTGCCTTTATTAAGTCAACTTAAAGTCAACCTTATTAAGTTGACTTAAAAGTCGACTTAACTTTTCTAGTGTAGACATAGCCCCTTTTCGACCTTATTAAGTCAACTTAACACTTTAAGTCGATTTAATACGGTCAATTTAGGTGCTAATCCCCATCCACACTGGCTTAAGTCGACCTAATATGGTCAATTTAAGCATTAAATTGACCTAAAACGAGGTGTTATTATGTCGATTTAACTTTCCCTTAAGTCGACTTAAGGAAATGCTTAAGTTGACTTAAGGAAAGCCCAGTGGACACGGAGTACTTTGGGTCGATTTAAGCTTCCTTAAGTCAACCTAACTTGTAAGTGTAGACGCTCAGGTTAGCATCCAACAACTGAGGCACTCAGACTCTGCTCACCGACTGAACTAGTGCTACTCACTCAAGCTCCTTCCTGAGAAGTAAGATGCCGAAAAGAGGGCAGGGATGTCCAGTGGCGAAAATGTGTCCTGCCCTGCCTCTGCTGCAGCCCAGAAAGAGGGGCCACTGCATTGGGGAAGACAATCTCCTCCATGTTACTGGACAGAAAAAAATCTGATCTCTTCTTATGTATAAAGAGCAGCAGAGAAGGAGATTGTGGCTTTTTGAAGCACTATCTGTTTTCATAATTCTTCTGAGAGGGTGCAACTCCATCCACTACCATGGTATTGAAGTAAGCTTGCAGAATTTGATTTTTTTTTAAATTTTGTTGGAAAATATCAAATGTTTATTTTTAAGCATTTTTATCTATTTAAAGTCAGACTATAATTACTGAATCACAGTAGATCCTGAGATTCTAAATGCTAAAGCTTCTTAACCATTAACATACAAACTGTCAACATCACATCTCAAAATATACAAAGTAAATATCCTTAAATTAAACTCTAATAAGTTCTCAAACAGCATTCCTCTTACTTTGCCTATCTATATATTTGATTATTATCAGTGGAAATATCTTTTTATTGGATTGCATGTATGGTGAAATCAAAGTTCACTAATATTTACTGATAACAATTGTATCCTCTTAAGCCTACTTAAAAGCTACAGTTTATCCCTTGGATTTATTTAAATTGTGACTCCCCTAACAACCTGATTATGCAACCCTCACTCCTGTTGGGAACAGCATTTATATAAAGAGCTCCACAGAAGTGAATGAGATTGTACAACCAGGCCCAAAGTATGGCAGATTTGTATGGGATGGATGGAAATTAGAGTAATTCTGTATGGCAAACACTAGCTGAAAGCAATTCTGCTGTTCTCCATCTCTGTATATAATACTGCTTTTAGTGATGATTGTGGAGGCTGGAAATACTCACTTTTACTAAGAGAAGTATGTCCAAATGGTGCAAAAACAGGTAAAAATGCTTCCTGACATTAAAATCTATCATCTCTTGCACACTGATTTAAATTTAGTATGAAGCCCCTACACTAGACTGACAGACAAAGCCAGAATGTGGCCTTACACTTGTAAGGAATTGTGACACATTCACACAAAAAAGTAAGCTTTTAAAGAGAGAAAACTGTGATCTGGTCTCTGGAACTAACAAGGTGAGCCAGATTCTCTAATACTTCAAGCAGTTCTGCAAGAAATGATGGCTGAGACTGTATCTGTATAAAGTCTCCACTTCTCATTTTTCACATCAGTGCATAGTAGAAGTGAAAAAGTTGTTTAGGACTATTAGACTATATACTCTACTATTAGACTATATACTACCTCTTCCAAATTTCCTCATGTTACCCCTTAATAATTGTCCTATCAGAATTAGATGGGATCTTGCAGACATGCTACAAAATCATCTGAAAGTGATGCTGCAATTTAAAAGAACTGTTTTAGGAGATAGTGTGTGTTCCTCTGACAAAAATAATCCTCACCATTCCAAAAATATATTTGCATGCTATTTTTAAATAGGCATGTTTTGAAATTATTTTGTATGAGAATGAGTAAATTTTTGTCATCTCTTCAGATCATAATTATTTAATAATATAACAGTGATAGTTTTCTCTCCCAATTTTCCTAATTGGTACATTGCGGGTCATATGAAAGATAGGAGGTACTGACTCATTTTAATAGAAAAAAATGCATTTACTTATCATACAGAACAGATTTTTTTTCATTAATTTAGAGACCCTGGAGTTCTGACAGAGTTAGAAGTATGAAAAAAGGCAGCCTGACATGAATTATCCTGTAAAAATCCCTGTTGTAAATAATCCATATTCATTTACATAGAGTATTCCATTCTTAGATTTTATGAAATTCAGGAAAGTGGTATAGATACTGTACAGACATCCTGTCCAAGAATTTTGCATCAAGTGCTTACTTGATGTGCGGAAAATCATTAATGGCAGTCCGGCTGAATTATTTGCTTTGGAAACAGACTGGCACATAACAACTCTGAGGCCAAGCACCCTGAGACAGTGGGACTCTTTATTTACCTGTTGCTCTCTCTAACAAAGAGGCAAGGTGCTGCACGTTGTGTGTTAAAATGACTAATGAGGCCTCTGTCTAGGCTTGAGCTCTCATACCTGTTTTCAGTTCTTGACATACTTTTGCCCCCACCCCCACCTCTCCACCTAACCAACCCTCTATGGGAGCGTTCTGACAGAGATTCTCTGCATACAGGATTCCAATTGGATAAGCAGGAGGAAACAAAGCCCCCTCAGAAAGGAGAGCAGCCTCAGGCCAGTCTAATTACAAGTCCCTGCACTGCTTGAAGTTACTCAGCTGACATGCCTGAACTGTGCAAAGACCTTTAAGTGAACTATTATACAAAGCTCAATGTATCACATGGTTGTGAAGCAGCTGCTAAGTCTCACTGTAAATGAGGCACAGAGATGATAAAGTCACATAACCTCATATACAACATGCTTAAGGATCCCCTCTCTCCCGTTACAAATCTTAGTGCCTTAGGCTCTGATGAAGCCTGGGAGGTTAAGGGAAAGGGGATGTGGGAAAAGAGTTTTAAATGGCAATGTTCTAGTCTATGTTAAGGATGTGTTTACTGCTGCTAGCTTTGGCAAGTAATTCATAATATGGATTTTAGTTCTTCCATCTCTAACAAGATATATTGGAACTGGGAAAGTTACATAAAAGGGCAACTAAAATGAAGAGGGATACACAAAAGTTTCCATATGAGGAGAGAGAGATTAATAAGACTGGGATTTTTCAGTTTAGAAAAGAGAGGACTAAGAGGGGAACAAGATAGAGGTCTTTAAAATCATGACTGGTGTGGAGAAAGAAAATCAGGAAGTGTTATTTACTCCTTCTCATAACACAAAAACTAGGGGTCACCAATGAAATTAAGAGGCAACAGGTTTAAAAAAACAAAAGGAAATATTTCTTCATACCGCACGCAGTCAACCTGTTGAACTCCTTGCCAGAGGATGTTGTGAAGGCCAAAACTATAATGGGGTTCAAACAAGAACAAGATAAGTTCATGGAAGATAAGTCCATCCATGGCTATTAGTGAAGATAGGCAGAGATTGCTGGTTGCCTGAGACTGGGAATGGGCAACAGGATGGATCACTTGATGATTACCTGAACGTTCTATTCATTCCCTCTGAAGCACCTGGCATTAGCAACTGGTGGAAGATACTAGATTAAATGGGCCATTGTCTGACCCAGTATGTTCGTCCAATAATCTCTCTCAAAGTGGATTTTTAAATGTCACATCACTGTTTTATAAAGCATAACTGAGAAAGAAAAAGAGAAAGAGGTTTTTTGTGTGAAAGCTAGTGGACACCAAATATGACAATTGTTATTAACATTTTGGCTCTCCTCTCCCCACTTCAGTTTCTAAAAACAAAAGCCAGAAAAGTATATTCTGAATTGTAATGGGCTGAGTGCAAACTGGATATATATGTGATTGCAGTGAGATGACAGGGTAAAAAACGAGACATGATTAGGAAACCACCTCTAGCTGAACATAAACTAATGTTGGCCATTAAATTAAATATATTGCTTTCAGCACTTTCTGAAATAACAGAATATTCTCTCTAAGGCAAATTAAGGTACTCTCCACATAGGGTGTCTCATGGCCCTGTCATATACAGTGGCCTCAGTCCCCCTTGGCAGCAGTTCCAGAGTGACATCAAATGGAACAGTTCACAGTTCACCTGAAGCTATTTCAAGGTTTCTGCAAACTTGGGTTGGTGTTAGTTTCATTTAATTGCATCTGTGTGAGCAAAAAATACATTATGTATATTAAACGAAAGCTCAGATACTCATATCATCACATGACTCCAGGAGCTAGGGCCCTAGACACAGGCATATATGCTTATGCCTTAATCTGGCCCTGACTATGGCTATACCGGCATCAATAGAGTTTCATGTATTGCTTAATGAAGAACAGTAATCTTCCATTTTTAAAGAAATCCAAATGAAAAATGGCTCAGTGAAAATTAGGGAAAAATAATTACTTCAAATTATGTTAAGGGACTTAATTATATAACAGTGTTATAAGCAAAGTGCATTAGATGAAAAGCACCATCTTCCAAGGATTGATCCAAAGCCCATCAAAGACAGAACACAGACACCTATAATGAGATATTAGTATTGACACATGGTAGGAAATATTATAATTCTAGAAGGTCACTAGAATCAGATTATAAAGGAGACAGCAAGAACCTGGAACCTAGAGCCCACAAGGCCTAACTCAGATTGTTCTATACCATGCCAATCACTATTTTGTTTTTGAGTGATTTAAGTGTAAAAGATAGATCAGTAAATTCAATATCCACTGCCAAAATTCAATATTCAGCTATGGGGTGTGTGTAACTATGTGAAAGAATTCACATTCTCTCTCTCCCATCATGGTAGATATAAAACCCAAATACTTCACTATTAAAGTTAGTGTTACAGTTTGGCGTCATTTACACAGAGCCTCAAACCACATTTAATTTCAGTGAGATTATTGAAGTCCTTAAAATTAAGCATGACCTTAAGTGGTTTGGCAGATCAGGTCAGCATGTTTAGCACCTTGCAGAATTGAGTGGCCTGATACTATTTCCAGTGAAGTCAAGGCAAAACTCAAACTTCAAAGGGAACATGTTGATACCATAAGGAACTCTATTTCAACTTGGCTAACACAGGGTTCCAGTTACAATGGTTTCTAACACTGTTTGTCCAGAGAGCGGGGACAGGTCCAAGCTATGTTAGAAAAACTAATTTAAAAAAATACCTTCTATCCTAAATGAAATTTGGTTTAGAACCAGTGTAAATGGAGCCAAAGTGACTTTTCTCCCTTATCAGAAACATTTATTCAGTTCCTCAAAAATATCACACAATGTGAAGGTAGCCAATATTAGTACACCCTGTCTGGGTCACACAGATTCATCACCAAGTAAAACTAAATGTATCTTCTTCTGGAGAAGGTCACTGGTCTCCTCAATCACTTCACTCTTTTGTTGTGTTTATTTTCAGCACACAGCTTAATCTTAAAGATGCCATTTAACAAAGAATATGTCCTGTTAATAGCAACATATGGAAGCAGCTGTTTGTGGTTGGATAGTGTTCTATTCATGAAATGAGTTACATCTTCCTTTAAACAAGACAGCTTTTTATTTTGCTGTTAAACCTGAAGTTGAGTCAGTACAAACTGATAATAAACATGTCTAGAGAGATGTCTCCAACTCAAAGCAAGAGTTACTGTCCATGAACTCTGCTCCTATTCGGTTTTTATTTCATAGGACAGAACAGCTGTGTGTTCCAAAAAGTAGTTTTAATGCACAAAACATGAGTTAGATTTAGACACCCTTTATTTTTTATTTTTGGAAAAGTTTTGGTGACTTAAAACATCTTTAAAAAAATGAAAAAGTGTGATATGTTACATACCGCTTCGGAGCATTACAGCAAAAATTGAACATAACTCATTGCACAGCTTGTCAAAACTACAGTACCTAATGGTCTAAATCCTACTGGGGAAGAAGAGGTTGTAAAAATTATGCTAAGAAGTGTAACTTACTCATTTTTAATCATAAAAAGAAACTGGTTTTCTGTTATGCAAACAGAATGAACCACAGATCACGGATGAATACTGCTCTCTGGGCCTTTCAGCTCCATAGCCCAGCTCTATCTGCAGGATTGACTCCAGAGTAGCAGCCAACATTGCAAGGAAAGGTGGCTCTTGTTCATGGGAGGGGGGAAAAATCAACAAAACCCATGAGGCTAGGAAGGAAAAGAGAGTCCATATCATACTGAAGGGGTCGGGAGATCAAATATGGAGAATATGGGTAGAAAGGATTCAGTTAGATATAATGCTCCTTACCTCGACCTTCTGCAGCTTGTGCCTCTGTTATCAGAGCAGTAAATTTGAAAAAAATGAAGCTGTAATGTGACCTGCTAACACCACCCCTGCAAGTGGCTCAGCACTGAGGTCAAAATCTACAATTTGAATTTTGCTCCATGTTGCCAGAGAGCAGTTTTTCCAGTTATTCTTATCTGTTACACCATAGCAACATAGCTCCTCCCTTGCCTGCAGCCCCAGAAAGTTTTCACTTCATTCCTCTCTCTGCATGCAGCACTGTGCCTATCTGTTGTGCCTGTGGCAGAGAAACAGCAAGGAAAGCTTTTCCTGCTTTTTTTTCCTTCAGAGAAGAGGGGAGGGGGAAAGAGCAGAGGACAACTTCCTCCCCACAAGCTCCTGCACCTATTACATACAGAAAAATGCATTTCAGGAAGTAGTGTGAGAAGTTGGGATGTGAGACCCCAACCAAGCAATTTGCTGTGATCACTCACCTTCACCTTTTGTAATTTGACAATGTAAAATGGAATTACAATCCCAAGCCCTTGGTCTCTTTAGTGATCACCAGTAGCAGGAACATTGACTTTATGTCTTGTTAAAAAGCCAGCATCTCCATCAACACAATGGCCCTTCCACCATGTTAAGACAGAGGAAACACTTCCATCTAAGGAGTCACGAATATTAACTTGAGCAACACCTGTTGCTGGAAGTTGTTCTAATCAAATACCTAGCCATCTTAGTTTGAGAGATCTAACAGGCTCACAGCATAAAGGGATCTGCTCAAAGGGTGAGTTTTATTCCACAATATGCTAGGTGTTCTCCACATTTATCTAATGTTACAAAATGATTACAACTACCTCTTGGCTGTATACAAAACACATTTCTCCTCCTTCCATCTCCATTATTATTTACTGGGTAGCTTTCCTAAAGTAGTAGATTTAATTTGGCCTTATGTGGAAAGATTTTCAGAAGAAACTGCCTCATCACAAAGAGACGAAGGACGATTGTGTGGTTAAGGCAACAAACTGGGACTCAGTAAATCTGTGTTCAATATCCCAGCAGTTCTCAACCACTGTGTTGGGACACAAAGGTGTTTCACGAAGAGCCAGGAGGTGTCTCACGGAAAATTGGCAGTTGAGGTTGGAGCCACTTGGGGCTCCTGCCAACTGCTGCTCTCTGCTGCCCGCAGCAGCCTGCTCCTGCTGCATAACACAGGAGGCAGCCTAACAATATTAAAGCTAGGGACATCACGTGGAGGAGAAGAAGGTGATCGGGAACAGTCATCACGGGTTCACCAAGGGCAAGTCATGCCTGACCAACCTGTATGTCTTCTATGATGAGATGACCAGCTTTGAGGATGTAGGGAAAGTGGTGGACACAATATATCTTTACTTTAGCAAAGCTTTTGATATGGTGTCCGGCAAAATTCTTGCCAGGAAGCTAAAGCAGTAAGAGTTTAATGAATGAACTTCTTTCCTCTGTAGCACAGGGCATGGTTCACCTACCGGTGAATTCTCTGTATCTTAAGTCCTTAAATCATGATTTAAGTAGGTAAATAACTCAGTCATAGGTTGGTGGCCTATTGCAGGAGTGGGTGGGTGAGGTCTTGAGGCCTGCATTTTGCAGGAGGTCAGACTAGATGATCGTACTGGTCCCTTCTGACCTTAAAGTCTATGAGGTGGATAGAAAGCCAACTAGATCATCGGGCTCAGTGCACACTTGCAGTTAAATAGAGGTATTTGCTCCACAATTCATTGGGAGAGGACAAAAGTGTGGGAGCAAATTGTGTCAGCAAAAAGGGGTTTGCAGTGGAAAATATATTGTTTAATTGATCAGTCCCTCAGCTTCCTCAGTTGACAATGGGGATTATAATCCTTCTTTACATTACCCAGACTATGTCCCCACTGCAGAGTTAGCTAAAGTTATCTACACTCGAGTTAACTCTTCTTGAGTTAACCTTGCTTGAGTGAGAGTTGACACACTGTAGAATAAGACTTGACCTACACTGTGTATTGTATTAACAGCACTGATTGGTTGTTTTGGCTGACAAATTGTGCTAATTGCAGCTATAGCCACTTATCCCTGACGGATCAGCCAACTTGAATTAAAAAGCATCGTCATGCTTGAGTTAAGGTTTTTGTGTATGGATGGGATATGAGTTAGGGACAACAGAGCAGTTATAACTCACATTAACTCTTAAGTGACAATAAATCTTCAGACACATCCATCTGTACCATCAGCACATAGCTTGTCTTCCCTGTTAAAACAGGGCTGTTTTCTACCTTACAGTAACAAATGCATATGAGTTTTCCCAATGTAAGAACAAAGTGAAGACACCGCATATGACATGAGGTAAATTCGCTGAGGTCAATGCCACATGGCTGTAATCAGTGATTTTACCTCATAGTAAAACTAAACTGCCTATTCTTCCTTATCCATTTACTTCAGAATAGTTCATTCACATTAGTTACCTGAGGAAGTAACCGCAGGTTTATTAGCAATGAAAGCAAGCCGAAGAGAGGCACTCCTTTTCCACTGTCCATTGCGTGGGACATGCCGGATCAGCAGGCCCTCTCCTCTCCAAAATATCTGTGAAGGGCCAGTCATAATTTTAACCTAAATTAGTTAAAGGAACATCTTGGTCTCATTGAAAGTTACCACTGATTTCAAATAGGTCAGGATTTTACCATTATCATCTGTAATGTGCATTGAAATCATTTGTTGAAAAGTGATATTTAAGAGCAAAGTATAAATAATATCATGCATGGTATCATGTGGACAGAAACAGTGAAGTTACAGGCTAGAGTTTTACTGTGTAAAGTGAAGCTATAATTCAATGGTTTCTGCCATCTCTAAAATGTACTTATATGGTTCCACATTATCACAGTATCTGAGTGCCTCACACTCTTTAATATATTTATCCTCAGAACACCCAGGTGAGGTAGAGAAGTGCTATCATCCGCATTTTACAGACCAGGAATTGAGGCACAGGGAACCTAAAGAGATTAGCCCAACATCACACCGAAAGTCTGTGGAGGAAGCAACAGACTGATTGAATCTTGGTCTCTCAAATCATAGTAGAGTTTCCTAACTTCTAGACCATCCTTCCTCTCTGGTGTGATACAATACACCAGCCTTGGTTCATCCACTTAATCTTGTAATTGGTAGTGGCTCTTCAATATTTCACAGTTTCCTATAGTCAGAGCTGGTGTAACACTGACAGAACCTAGTCATTGTCGGACAGAATGAACCTGGGACCTCTGAAACGTAATGTATAAGCCTCTAATGAGCTAAAAGCCTCATGCCTAATAGCTAAGGGTGTAGCAGACTCTGGGTGGTCTAAGTCCCACTAGAATAGTAGGGAGAATGACATACCAAGCAGACATGGGTTACATTGGTTCTGCTTTATTATTATAAAATTTTATATTTTATATTATAATATTGATACCGTGATGGTGGCAGAGGCCTCAGTCAGGATCTGGACCTCATGGTGCAATACACTGTTGAGCTCTTGTTGAATATTTGTTCCTTTTGTCTAGCTTGTCATCATAGCCTCTACATGAACCTAAACTTGCCTTAATTTGGCTCTTTTCTCCCGCAAATACTCTTTGGGTAAACCGTTATACTGGTGAAATGTCAAGTTCTATTTGTCTTGGCAAACAGAAACCCTTTGAAAAGGGAAAAAAAATGTTTCTGCCACCCTCCTAAACACTGAGGGGAGATAATTGGAAGGTTGAATGAGACAATAGAAAGGATATTGTTTCCATTTCCCTATTTGTTCTCAACATACAGGAGATTTTAATTCAGCAGAAATCAGAATCCTTAACCCTGCTGACATTCCAGAAACATCTGCATTAGCTGAACCCATTTTTTAAAAAGTGGCTATGGCTGCTTGCTGTGGCTTTTAGTTGCTTTGGCCATTCATTATGGAGCAGGCAAAAATGTGTTAATCCTATTTTAGAAACCCATTTTCAAGACGAGGTTGCTCATAGTATATTACAGTTTCCTCTGGAGTATGGGAAGGATTGTCTTATGGTTGAGAAAATGGAATGGGCCTTTAGGAGATCTGTGTTCATTTGCTGCTTCTGACTTGACATGAGGCAAAACACTTAATCTCCCTGTGCTTCTGTTCTCCATCTGTAAACTGAGTAAATCAGATTCCTTGTATCTAGTTAGGCACCAATCCTACAAATGCTCAACTTTACTTATTAAAGAAGGAAGGCAAATGAGGTAATATGTGTTAAGGGACCAACTTCTGTTGCTGTAAGAGAAACGCTTTTGTGCTTATACAAAGCTCTGTGTCAGAGGCTCTCCCCTCTGCCTCTCCCTTGCCAGAGCCTGTCACTGTTCTGTGTAGATGTACACCACAGCATGCATTTCATCGCCAGTGGTAGCTACATATACCCTATACACTGCTGCCAGTGTTGACAAGACCAGCATTATTTAGGGTCTGAATTTAAGAGCCAAATATATTTAGACTGAAAGATTTGTACAAGTAACCGAGTTCAGTATAAACTTTAAAGTTTATACTGTGACCAAATTGTGGCTTGCGAACCACATGTGGTTCTTTTACAGGTGAAGTGTAGCTCCTGGAGTCCCTCAACTCCATCCCCTTTCTCTGCCTACCAGACGGTGAATGGGAGCTCGGGGCTTCTGCATCTCACAAGCCTTGGCACCCTCCCTGTGGGGATGAAGCTCCAAGCCCTGGTGCTCTCCTCTTGCAAGGCAGAAACCCCAAGCTCTGGCACCCCCCAAGGTAAAGCTCCAAGATCGCCTTTCCCACAGGGCAGAAGCCTTTAGCCCCACCATCTCACTGTTGGGCAAAATCTCTGAGCTTTCCTGCCTATAATCTGACAGGCAAATAATGAGGGTGGAGGGATCTGCAAAATACTTCAAGAGAATGTAAGCCATGGTGAACCTGATAGTGTGAGAGCGAAACTAAGAGACGCTCGCACATGCGCCTTATATCAGGAAATTGCGTCATTCTATATTCAGATATTGTGCTGGACAGAGCTTGTGTGCTGGGAATCTCCCTGCATTCTGCAGAGTTCTCTGATCACTAGTTGCATTTGAAGAGTTTTAGATTTAAGAGTTAACCCTCTGTTAATTCGGTGGATGACAATGACTAACCCCAAAACATCAAGATTTCATTGAAGAACAGTATCTTTTAAACAAACCTAACAACATCTCTTTCTACTATATTGTGAGGTGATTATCTACCAGCAATGTCTTAAAATAGATTTGTGGAACTGCATCCTATCAGTGCTTTCCTTGAAGAAAAGGAAAAGTCCTATCCACAGCTGGAAGATAAGCGCTGGATGCAAGATATAATGTTTTTCACGGATACTGTAATGCGTCTGCAAACTCTCAACTTGGGAAGGATAAGATTATTTCTGATCTTACTCAGACAGTGTTCCGCTTCCAGAAAAAGTTAAAGCTTCTGCAAAGAGATATAGTGTCAAGAGATTTCAACTACTTTCCCTATCTCAAGAATAGGGTAAACACATTCTCTGAAATAGAAGAAGAAGATCACAAATTTGAGGAATGCAGAAGTACAAGGACTGCTTGATGACTTTTGGGCCTGGTTTGAAGACTTTCAGAAGTTGTAGTCCTGCTTCGCCTTTCTTGTAAACCCATTCATGGTTGATATGACCAACAATTGCTGTCTGATTCCCAAAACCATGTAGCATCTCCATCCTAAGACATTTTTAAGGCCTGACTTGACAAAGTCCAGGTTTTGATGATTTAGTTGAGGTTTGGTCCTGCTTTGAGCAGAGGTTGGACTAGAAGACCTCCTGTGGGCCCTTCCAACCCTAATATTCTCAGATTCTATGGAAACATCTACTGGAGAAATTGAACTATTGGAACTCCAAGAGGACCTGTCTCTAAAGACGATGGATAAATTGTAGTCTATAATTGAGTTCTAGAAGCTAGTACTAAGAATAAAGTATCCACAACTCAAGAAGACTAACTAGTGTGTGGCTCATTTCAATTTTTGGCACATACTGCTCTGAATTGCTTTAATCTGTAATGAAGTTTGTAAAATTGAAATATCATGCAGTCCTTACAAATCAACATATGGCTGAGCACCTATGTAATGATTTGACTACACATTGGTCAGTTTTTCGAAGACTTAGGACCAGGATAGAGCCACACCAACGTCTAGCTCTAGTAGTAATTAGTTGGGATACAGTAAATAGGACATTAATACTTTTTAAAAATACATGTGTAAAGGCTGTGTGTGTCTTGTGGCTCTGGAACTTATGAAGATTATCATATATGGCTTGGAGAATCAGTAAGTTTGCTTATACAAGGCCTATTATCTCCAGAAGAGATCTCTTAGACCTGGTCGACACTGCTGGGAGCCATCAACAGGAGATACACAAGCTACGTAGTGTAATCCAACCCCTTGCTAAAAGCAGGACCATCCCCACTAAATCATCCCAGCCAGGGTTTTGTCTAACCGGATTTTAAATATCTCCAAAGATGGAGATTCCACCACCTCCCTAGGTAATCCATTCCAATGCTTCACCACCCTCCTAGTCAGAAAGTTTTTCCTAATATACAAACTCGACCTCCCCAGCTGTAATTTGAAACCATTGCTCCTTGTTCTGTCCTCTGTTACCACTGAGAACAGCCTAGCTACCTCGTCTTTGGGGCACCCCTTCAAGTAGTTGAAGGTTGCTATCAAATCCCCCCTTAGTCTTCTCTTCTGTAGACTAAATAAGCCTAGTTCCTTCAGTCTCTCCTTGTAAGTCATGTGCCCCAGTCCCCTAATTATTTTCCTTGCCCTCTGCTGGACTCTTTCTAATTTTTCCACATCCTTTCTGTAGTGGGGAGCCCAAAACTGGACACAGTATTCCAGATGCAGCCTCACCAGTGCTGAATAGAGAGGAATTATCACATCCCTCGATCTGCTAGCAAAATCCTACTGATGCAGCCCAATATGCCATTAGCCGTTTTGGCAACAAAGGCACACTGTTGGCTCATATCCAGCTTCTTGTCCACCATGACCCCTAGGTCATCCACCATAACCCCCAGAACTGGACACAATGCTCCAGTTGAGGCCTAATCAGAACGGAGTAGATGGAAGAATTACTTCTCATGTCTTACTTACAGTACTCCTGTTAATACATCCCAGAATGGTGTTTGCTTTTTTTTTTTTTGCAACAGTGTTACACTGTTGACTTATATTTAGCTTGTGGTCCACTATGACACCCAGATCCCTTTCCGCAATACTCCTTCCTACGCAGTCATTGCCTATTTTGTATGTGTGCAATGGATTGTTCTTTCCTAAGTGGAGCACTTTGCACTTGTCTTTATTGAATTTCATTCTATTTACCTCAGACCATATCACCAGTTTGATCAAATCATTTTGAATTGTGATCCTATCCTCCAAAGTACTTGCAACCCTTCCCAGCTTGGTGATATCGACAAACTTTATAGTTTTTATACCATCATCTAAATCATTGATGAAAATATTGAACAGAACTGGACCCAGAACCAATCCCTGCGGTACCCCGCTTGTTATACCCTTCCAGCATGACTGCGAACCGTTAATAACTATTCTCTGGGATTGGTTATCCAACCAGTTTTGCACCCATCTTACAGTAGCTGCATCCAGGTTGTACTTCCCTAACTTGTTAATAAGAAGTTGATGTCAGATCATATCAAAAGCCTTACTAAAGTCTAGATATACCACATCTACCGCTTTCCCTCTATCCACAAGGCTTGTTATCCTGTCATAGAAAGCTATCAGGTTGGTGTGACATGATTTGTTTTTGACAAATCCATGCTGACCATCACTTAACACCTTATTTTCTTCTAGATGTATGCTAATTGATTCCTTAATTATTTGCTCCATTATTTTTCCGGGTTACACAGAGGTTAAACTGACTGGTCTCTAATTCCCTGTGTTGTCCTTATTTCCCTTTTTACAGATGGGCACTATATTTTCTCTTTTCCAGTCCTCTAGGACCTCTCCAGTCTTCAACTATTTTTAAAGATAATAGCCAATGGCTCAGATATCTCCTGAATCAGCTCAGGGCTTTTACTTTTTATTGTTTCCAAAGTCACTTTTCCTTATAGTATTTAATATAAATGGAAAAACACCACAATCTCTATTCTTTATTTAGCTGTTGAACATAAAATGCGTTGGATGATATTTAGAACTTGTTTGTATAGTTATCTTGTAATTTCAGTAAGGCACAGCAGGATACACATTATAGTGTAATAATTTACACTTATTGCATCCACTGCTGCTCAGTCCTTGGCTTGATGCCTAACAACCTACTAAACTCCAATTACCGTATAATACTTTGCCGGCTGTTGTGTTCTGTTGCTTAATTTTATTATTTTAATATCACTAAACCACAACTGATTTGGTAAATCCTCCAAGCTACTATATTTCCATAACCTGGTTTGGAAAATATTTACTCAATATTCTTACTCACACTACCTTACTCCTGCAACCCCAAGCTAAAGTCTGGGACTAAAGAGTTTGGTGTTACAATGTATGTCTACACTGACGGCAGCACTGTTGGTGCTGCCACATAGATTCTGCGAGATCGATAGAGCGCGGTGGAGACCTGCTCAATTGATCCCAAAGTTGATGGCATTAATCCACCCTCACAAAAAAATTAATGCTGCACCAGTGGGAGGGTATTTCCCATCAGCACAGTGTAGCCACGTAGAAGTTGGGAAGTCATTGGTAGATGTGCAAGCTATTCTACATATCTTACGTATCTCCGTCAACTGCCTCTGAATTTCACTGGCAGTGTAGACTAAGTGTGCAATGAGTGTGAGCACTGGGAGCCCTTTCTCTATGCTCAAAAAGGTCTGTGCTGAATTTTAGCAATAGAGACTTCTGCAGGTGATGCTTGAGAGCTTCTGCGGGGAGAGAAACCTACACTCTATAGCTTCCTGCAGTTTTCTAGAGAAGAGAATTTTTAGAACACACTGATTGAAAAGATGCACTTTCCCACAGATAACACTAATAATTTCAAATGAATAAAACTTATCCAGACAGTATGGTCCCTGAGGAAAATTAGTTTTGTCAGCCTACCAACACAAACATTGCTTTTTGTCTTCATGCTGATTTTTAAGTCTCCTTCTGTGGTCTCACAGATAGCATTTCTTATTTAAAGGCACACTGGGCCCAGTTCTCTTCTCACTTACACTGGTATATATCAGAGGGAACTACACAGGTAATTAAAAAGATTGATTCACCAGTTACTTAGTGGTGGTTGCATTTTACACCCACTTTCCACTCCCTTTGCATAGGTGTAAATGATTGCTTAAGGGGCAAGACAGTGAGGCCTATGGGCTTACACCACCAGTGGGTAAAGCTGCTATGAGAGGCGTCTGAGCTCCAGAGTCAATGAAAATCATGGTCTCTCAGTCACAACACAATAGTTATTATAGTTAGAGATACGTCTGAACATAAACTCCAGGGCAGAAATCATGTTCCCACTGACGTCAAAGAGAATTTTGTCAATTGACTTCAATGAGGCCAAGATTTCACTCCATATACACGCTCCTCTTAATTTGGCTCCTATTTTGGATCCAGATCTGAAGATCTCAGTTTCTCAGTGATGAGTATCTCCCACACTTCTGCAGCCCATTCCTCAAAGCGAACTGACATAAGAACCCTACATTAGGTTACACCAGCATTGAGCAAATACCGACTCTGGGCTATGGAGTTGCTGACAAAGTATATAATCAAGAATGCCCATGACTTGCTGAAACTAGTCCCTATAATCAGCTAAATGTTTAGAAATTATGATATCAAAAAGTCTTCAAGTTCTTGCAGATTTAGGCTAAATCCTCAATGTGCCAAAGGCTCAATAATGGGTACTAGCTATCTGGCAAGTTCCCAAGTCATCTGCTGGGGAAGAACAGAATGACTCAAGTGAATCCATTGGAATATACTTGACAGCAACACTGTTCAGTGGTTCTCAATCTGTGGCCCCCAGGGGCTTTCAAAGTGGCCCACAGCTCCCCTCCTGCTGGCTGCCAAAGGAAGTCACTGAATAGATCAACTCCCATGGCTGTAGCAGGGAACAGGGTAAAGCGCTTTGCCTAAGTCCATAGGCACTGGGGTCCCTGCTGTAGTCAGAGGGAGGGGAGCACTGAACTTCCATCCCCTGGCTGCAGAAGGGAGCCACTGCCAAGGGACGCAGGTGGAGCACCCAGGACTATAGGATGTGTGCAGTTTCCCTGCTGCAGCCTGGGGGATGGGAGATCATCAAGGAGGGAGCCTCCTTGCTGAATTCCTTCTGTTTGGCTTCAGTGGGGAGGGGTCTGCTGTCAGAAACTCGTGGCCCTTTAGGGTTGTAAAAATGATATCTGTGGCCTCAAACCTAAAAGTTTGAGAACCACTTCTCTAGTTCATGCTACTGACAAGGAGGAGACAAGAGGCTTGACTATGCTCTCAGGCCCTCAGATCATGCTTCCTTGGGGCCATGATGTATTGGAAAAAAGCACATTAGGTGGAAACCCCCACTACAACTTTCAAGTGAGCAGTGGGAGAGAATCTTGACTTCCTAGGGCTCACATGTTTCTCTTACTGGTTCCCCTGCTTCTCTTCCCCCACTCTCAGCAACAGCCTGATGTAACACATGTTGTTTAGCCCTAAGGTATCAGTAACACAGACATATGCTCATCAGTTCCTTTCAGATATGTCTCTTATCAGTAATGGTAGTCATGCACTCTGCTGCGTAAGATTCAGTTAGAACAAATGTCCATTATTTCATTTTGTATCTCGTGGTTCACATCATTTGCAATTTTGACATACTCTGGAGCTTGGCAGAAGACAGAATCAAGTTATTCTATTAAATTAGTCAGTGCTAGAACGACCTCTTTCTATAGAGGAGTCTTACTTTTAGTTGACCCTCTTACTAATAAGATTAGAAGTGGCCCAAAACAGCCAGTCCCCAGCCATGCAATTTTCCTAACCTCTCTTGGATTCTTTGTACTTCTGTCCTCATTAGTGTTCACAAATTTTTTTTTTTAGTTTACTATCATTTGCTAATTTAATGAATATGCATTTCCTTATCCTCATTTGCCTCATTAATAATGCTACAGACTAAAACCACACCTTAAAACTGATCAGTAAAACCACTAGAAACTTTGCCAGTTCCCAGTCCATGTGATAGTTTTCTTGTTCATGCTAATATGAATTCATTTTGTGAGTAACATCCCATGACACACTGTATCAGATGCTTTCACTTAAATCCAGCTATATTGTCTGCAGTCCTTCTGTTTCCTTAGGAACAGATTGCCCCCTTCATGTGAAACACTTAACAAAAAAGTCAGACTATGAGATTTCTGCTACAGCAACCTTGTCAGCTGGTTTGGGGTTGGGTTTTTTTCTTGTTTTGTTTTTTGTTTTGGTTTGATTTGGGGTTTTTTTTGGATGGTTTATGGAAGGAGCAAAGGGTCCTGGCCACCCAATCCTATGGATTCCTAAGACCTGTAGAAAAAATTCTCAGAAGTGAAGGCTTCTATAATGGGAAGGCCAGAATGCCCTCATAGTAGCATGGATTACTGAGCAGCCCACAAAAATCTCTCACGCTTACATCCATTAATTTCAGTGGGAGTTGCTGTTCTGAGGAGAAGTAATGAATTCATTCCTTGGGGTGGAAGGATGTGTTGAAGGGAGGGAGTGGTAAATTAGCCATGAGACATTAATTTTTAACCTGATCACATATTGTTTGAGATCATCCTAATAACTTCTGCCTCCTTTAGGAAATGCAATCACTATTGCTCATTAATATTGTCCTGTAAAGCATTTAAAATGTTAAGAGAAAAAATATATCTAATTCTACATCATGTTGCTCTCTGCTACTAATATTGCCAAATCCCTGTTATTGCAATGCAAGAATTCAGTTTGTAAATTATTTTTTCCCCTAATATTTGGCATGGACTCCTTCAGCATAGAAACACATGCTTCATGCTTCTAATGCTGCTGGGGGGAGATGTAAAAATTCAATTTTATTTTATATTTTAGTGACTAGAACATTCCAGTCATGTGGCCAGGAGTAATTAAGGAGCTAAAAAAATACATAAAATTGGCAGTTTCTACAGACCTAAATGTACAATTCTGCAGAAAAAATATGTAGCGCTTGCCAGACAAATAATGCATTAATGCAATTGTTATACATTAATTCATTAACATTTTGTTACTAATATAACTGAATGTTCTAACATGTATTTATCACATATTCTTTCTGGATTTTTTAAAAAAGGGGATGGATAATTTTATAAACAATATTCCTCTATGTTCAGCAATGTACAATCACATTGTGCGATATTTTCACCTTCTGAATGATCTAGCATGGCATATGCATTTCAACAACATTTGTGGGAATATTCTTGTGATATCTGAGCATGTGTCTTGGTCTTCATTGGGCCTTTTTTAACACATAATTTAAAGAATCATACTGTATAGAGGCTGTCTGACTTGAGAGGCTGTGGCATATGAAGTGACTGAGCAATGAGATTGTCTGTGTATATTCAAATTTCCAGTTGTTTCAGTTGTTGAACTGCTAGTAATGAACAGCATATCAGGAAGGCTTAATGAAAAAGTAAGATCAAAATTGTTGCAGGAAGGAAGGGAATATGCTTGACACACAAAGTGGGAACTGTTCCAAATACATGGCAAAATTGTGATCCCATTATTAAAGTCATTTGAATCCATGAACCTGCTCCCATGGGTAAAGCAACCATAATTTGGCCTTTAAGGGGGAGCATGAAGGAATATGAAAAACCAAAAGGGAGAGAAGGAACAAAAGGAGCAATATCATTTACAAAAGTGCAAGGAGAGAAGTCTGATATAAATACTCACTGACCACAGAATCATAAGTGAGTTGTGTTGGGATGAAGCATGAAGAGGAATATAAGGGCCATGATCTTGTAGAGGGAGCCAATAAAGAGGATCAAGAAAGGCAGTGTGATTGGAATAGCGGGAGAGGAAGCTGATCTTAGCCAAATTTTGTACAAATTAGATTGATGGTGAGATAAGGGACGACACAAAGAAGTCCCAGTGCCAAAGAAGTCCCAAAGATGAGAAATAACCAAGACATGGACAAGTTTTAGTAACAAGGATGGAGAGGAAAGGTTGTATTTTTGACAAGCTATAGAAGAAGAAATCACATGACTTGCAAAAGTCTGGGGAGAGGAGAGAAGGGAGAAAGAAGAAAATTGAGATAAACATGACGGCCAAGTTGTCAGGTGGAGTAACAGAACAATTGATGAAGTTATCTGCAGTGATGAAGAAAAGGAAGAGAGAGGAGGAATGTAATAACCTCAGTTACAAACATACTGAGCCTGAGATGGTGATGAGATACCCAAGTGAATAGCTTGGGAAAAAAAGGCAGAGATGATTTAAGAGTCAGCAAGGTCGATGAAGTAGTTCATTGGATCCACTGAGCCTCCTCCATTCTCTCATCTGGAGAATAAGTGAAATATAAACCTTTTTGTGTAACTAGATTTCGTGTGCATTTAGGCAATACAAAAGGGTGAGATTTCCAGGTCCTTGGTCTTTGTTGTACTTCAGAGTAGCGGTAATATAATGTAAGCCTGGTCTTTGATACTCCTATGTCCTGGCACATGGGCATAGCATAGGGGTCTGTTTGTAAAGGAGACAATAAGATACAGGGTAGACAACAATCTCCTGTGATTACACAGACATGCTTTCCTAATAATTTGGTATCAAATAAAAAGAAACTTGCAACTTGTGGGAGTTGTGCCTTCTTCATCTACAAAGCTAGCATCCCCTGAACTTTAATCCTCACATTGTAAAATTCTGCCTAGTTAGACTCATTATGGCTTATACATTCCTAAGAGGCATCCAGCATTGACCATTTCTGGAAACAGGATACTACACTGTAGACGGACTTTTGGTGTGTTCTGGCACAACAATCCCAATCATTTAAATACCGACCAAATAGCACCAGAAGGAGCTAAACCAACTATTGCATCAGCAACAACTCTTTGTTCTCAATAAAGGGCAGAGCTCCTTTTGACAAGAAAGCTGACCCCTGCATGTATTGCAGCAAGGTGCATGATGCAGCTGTAAAAGAAAAATATTGATGTAGCAGGTGGCACTATGACAGGTAGTGCACAATACAAGCCACTCAAGGTTTGTTAGGAAATCAGGGAATTTTGAAAAGGGGAAATCTTCTCCACCCTGCATATATTGCCTGAGGTGTCTGTTCAGGCAAGGACCTGCATGGGAGGCTATTTAGAGTGTAAAACTTTTTCTAGACAGAGTCGGCTGCAGCAAGAACCGGGTTCGATATCTAGGGGTACCTGTCAATGATAGAACACCAGACCAGCTCAATCCCATACTGAGTTATATGGGAAATCACATGCTATCCCTTCAGTGCCTTCAAAAGGCAATACTTCCCCTCTCACAAACACAGAGTCTGACTGTAGAAAGTAAATCTTTTAATAGAAGGAAAGTAGTAACAGCACTGGTTTGGGAAAACAGGGCAAATGGAATTCATGGACTCAATGAGCAGAAGCTACCCCATCTCAGAGTACGTGGGGCTTGTCCTTCACCTCCTCCTTCTCACTTTTCCTGCCCTACTGACTGTCATAGTTGCACTGTATACCTCTAAGTTGTAGAGCTCAATCAGCCCCATATGCTGGCTTCCTCCAAATGTGGGCTTGACCAACCCTCTCTGCTGGATGTCAGCCTCTCAAGTTCCTTTAACAAATTCAGCTCTAGTGAGCGAGTTCAGCTCTCAATTCATGGGGAAACCCTCCTCATTAATTATACATTTTAAGAGAGGGAGAAGAGAGCTAATCCATGCCTGAAGGCAGTCCTTGGTCAGCGTTAGTGCAGCCTCAGTAGGAAGAGCCCATCACCTTCCTGCTGCTCTTAGAACGCTTTAGCACCCGATTGCCTCCTTTGATCAGTTCTATTCAGATGAGAGCGAATCTTTCATCAGAACAGGCCAAGTCCAGTTCTGCTGCCATTTGTTCATACAATAGGGGGACAACATTTCATTTCCCCTGCAATTAACACTAAAATGATTTACAAACAAGGAGTCTGGTGGCACTTTTAAAGACTAACAAATTTTTAAAAGTGCCACCAGACTCCTTGTTTGTTTTGCTGGACTTGACTAACATGGTTACCCCTTTATAACTAAAATGATTTGTAACCCAACACCAGCCAGACTGACTGTTTCCCATCATGCTCAGCACTGGGTATGCTTATGCAGATTCAATGCAATCATTCTGACCACCTAGTTGCACTCATGCAACTACAGAGCCTATGCAAATAAAGTGGTCCCCCTTTTGGCTGAGCAGGAGAGGACCGCTCAGACCCTGCTTACAAGAATATCCTATCTGTGCAGGGAGGGCTGACCACTAATCAAATGGAGAAGTTTGATTTTATCTGAGGAAAGGGAAGTGTCTAGTTAATTCCTTTCCTATATGCTTTACCAATCACCTGCCTGTTGTAATATTAGATTCTTATGACACACTTTGTTTTTTGTGGGTAGAGAGACAGCCAAGTATCTCATACAGCTTTACCCATCATACTATTTAAAATTTCCTCATTCATGCAATTTCTTTGGCCCTGCCCATTAGATGCCCACTTAAAGCATAGTTAGAGGAAGGACAACACCATATTCTTTATTACTTCTTTCTAATCCTCCTCCTCTGCCAGAGACAGCATCATGCTGCCATTACTCTGCATTAGTTCATAGCTTTACTTCTACTTCTAAAGCAGCAGGTACAGGAGATAAGGTATTTTTTTATGGGATAGTAGAGACAAACTATAAATCACTGCGGAAGTTGAAACTCACATTTGATGTTGCAACTCAGCACAGTACTTGTACTTCTTTCAACAGTTTATTCATTTAAATGTTAGTCATTCATGCCACTGTGTTTAAATTATATGAATTAAAAATCATTTGGCATGTTTCCATTTTGTGAAACCCTTGTGGCAGGGCATCATTTAAAATCCTATGTTCGAACCAATGCCATGATATGCAGGCATGCCTGAGAGTTGAATTCAGGCTTTTTCATGTTGTGGCTTATAGTTTAATTAGTTTGAAGAGTACTATACAAGAAAGGAAATGCCAAGTAGACTATATCATGGAAGTAGGGGAATATTCCAAATCATCAGAACCTTCAGAGGTGAACCAGTAATTAGTGTGGGGGATGTTGAGTGGAGGAAAGATTCAGGGATTATAACAATTCAGTGATGAAAAGTTTGGTAAACAGCTTCTACTGTATGGAAAACTGCCTTTGACACTATTGTTATACAAGCACCCTTAGGGCAAAATCTTATTCTAGGTATATTTTCTATTCAAATGGTTGTCAAACTGATAGACATTCTTCTAAATCCAAATCTCAAAAATCTATCACTGGAGGTTCAAAATTCTGCAATGACCATGATGATCCTAGATTTCCTGAAGCTTTAATATATCCACACACAAAGGGATTGTCAGTCACTTGTATTTCTAGATTACTCAGCTTTTGGACATACCCATCAAAACTGTAGCAAGTCCTCAAACTTGCTCTGCACTGTGCTGATGGTCTGTTGGCTCCAACGTGAATCCTGGAATTAACATGACATTTGCTGCTATTACATTGTTCACTCTACTTGTAAGCTGTTATTTACTTAGACAAATTGTCTCATTGTTTCCCTGTACTCTTCCCTCTATCTGAATGCATCTGTTTTTATTTTTTTACTTGGACTCTAAACTCTTTGGGGCAGGAGCTATTTTTCTGTTCTGTGTTTCTATAATGTCCTTGACAATGTGGTCATGTTCCATGACTGTGTGTCCTATGCACTAAGATAATATACATAATAAATAATTAATAATAAATCACAGGTAGAATTTGTTAAGACACCGCGGGGCGGGGGAGAGGGGGGCGGGGAGAGGCGGTGTGGAAACATGGGATGATATCACTTCTTCAAAAATGATTCTGATGTATTTCATCAAACTAAACAAACTTGGAAAATTTTGATCAGCTCTATTCAACAGGAAGAGTTCTCAATGGAAAAGTTATACAGAGACTGTGCAGAAGTACATGCAACCAAGGCAGCATGAAGACACACAACAAGCTCCTCACATCTAGAAAGCTGAGGACACAGACTTATTTATATCCTTCCCATTCTATCGTGCTACCTAAATACTTGCACAAATAAATCATGCCTACCCTTCCAGCAAGCACTTTGTTCCACGCTGTGAGAGAAAAATGTTCTGTTATTTCCATCATTTATGCTACATGACATCAGACAAAATAAAATCCACTATAATATTATACAAGTTATGAGCCATAGACTGCCCTTGATCTGGATGAGGAACTCACATTGATCTTAGTGAGAAATGTGAGCACTAGAAATTAAACTACATGACTGAATAGACCTAGTCCATCTCTAATTTCTATTATTAAATTATATGATCAAAAGCAGCATAAGATTCTAGTTTTACCACATTCAAAGCATGAACCATTTTCAAGGACCAATGCACTTTAAGAAAAGAGAGGCAAAATCCCTTTAGAAATTCCCTGTCAATGGCTACATTTACCTTAACTTTTCCCATGTTATTGCTCATACCTTCAGTAAATCAAAAATTGCAGCTTGCTATAAATTCTTTATAATACCAGGCAAAGAATTACATCTGGGCTTTTAAGAAAAATACTATTTTTGGAGAAGGGGAATGTAGTTGGATTTATCTATCTCTTTGGAAATAATTCCAACTAAGCTAAAACCAGACCGATATTCTTACTGAATTAAATGTTACTTGCTAAAATTCAGATACAGTAAAAGAGTCAGATTAAATTAAAAACTCTTTTGTGGGAGGGAGGAGGTGCATTTTTTTAAAAACCTAGATTCAGGTCTCAACCCTAGAATGAGAACTGCCCCTCACAAAAATGCTTTCCTGCCACCTCCTCTGATACTCTCATTGGCTATGTCTACACTTACTAAAATTAGTTCGAATTAGTTAGTTCGAACTAACTAATTCGAACTAATTTTAGTTAGTTTGAATTAAGTTAATTCGAACTAACTAAAATTAGTTCGAACTAAGCAAGTGCCATTCATGGCACTTGCTTAGTTCGAATTAGCAATTTCCATTGATTTCAATGGGCTGGTTAGTTCGAACTAAGAAATTAGTTTGAACTAACATGGCCACATTGGTTAATTCGAACTAACTAGTTCGAATTAACCCTTACTTCTAATACCCTATTCGAAGCTATTAGTTTGACTTAAAAAAACCCTTAATTCGAACTAATTAAAGCCTAGTGTAGCCATGGCTTTCGTTAGTTCGAATTAAGCTTCCTTAATTCAAACTAACTTGCCACTATAGACATAGCCATTGATTTTGAAGTAACATGAAGGATCAAGGCATGAGATTTTACAATCCAAGCTTTTAGTTTGTAAATTTATTAAGCAGAATTGTTAGAAACCTTGGGTTTCTAATAGCTCATGTTTAATTACCACATTACCTTATTACAAGCTATCCTTCAGAGAAAAGAGTTGCAGGGATAAGGAAGGACACGGGTCACAGTAAAGAATAGCTAGCCTGTTTCTGACATTGCCATTTTTTTCTGAGATGCTATTGTAAAGTTTTTATCTCCCTAGGAGTGCAACAAATACTTGTTATTTCTTGTCTTGTTAAGAAGTGTATTCAAATTGAAGGATTTCTCTTAGTGCGTGGGGGAGTGTAGAATTACATACAGAAAAATCCCACACACGTAGAGATGGGAATAAATTCCTGAAAGGATGTACATTTTTTCCATGCCTACAATTTTTTGTCTGTGTTTGCACGTGTACATTATTTCTTGTACTCCTCCTCATCTCATACTTTTTGACCTAGACTTACAAAGTCTGTCTGCCATGGTAAAGGGAACCGAAGTAATGCATCACTCTTATTAACAAAAAGGACAATCACCTGTGGAAATTCCCCATGAATACTGCTTCAAACACTCAAAAATCCACCTGTTCCATGAATTATTCCATCAATAATGTCCAGTCACTGTTGTCTAGATTTTACTATTTCCCTCTGTACTGTGCTGTACTGTACTGTACCCAGCTGTGCGTTGAGGCCCCAATTCAGCAAAGCACTTAAGCAGGTGCATAAACTGATTCATGTACGTCTTAAAGTTAAATGTGCGTAAGTAAAAACAACAAAAATCCTATGGCTCTTTAAAGACTAACACATTTCTTCAGGCATAAGCTTTCGTGGGCTGCAGCCCACTTCGTCAGATGCATCATTTGACAAAGTGGGTTGCAGCCCATGAAAGCTTATGCCTGAAGAAATGTGTTAGTCTTTATGGTGCCACAGGACTTTCATTGTTTTTGCTATATACAGACTAACACGGCTACCCCTCTGGAACTTATCATGTGCTTAAGTGTTTTGCTGAACTGAGCCCTTAATTTGGAAATTCATTGGGATGAGAGCACAGTTCTTTGATACACTTTAGCAGTAAGCACCATGGTATTTACATATTTATATCAATAATAATTGATAATAATGAATAACAAAAATTGATGGCAGAAGATATCTTCTCACTTTTCTATTAATCAGCCGCCATCGATTGGTCCTTATTTTGGTTATTATTATTCAGGGTGATGGCTATTTTATTATTCAGATTGGTATGTGTGCCATCAATTATTTAACTGTTGTATGAAATATTAGAGACAATAAACAATACACCTTGTCTCTCTAATATTCTGAGACCAACACAGCTACAAATAGCATTGCAAATGTATGAAATATTGTCTGTTTAATTTTTTGTGAAGGGCCCAGAACTTGGGATAATCACCAAATAGACTGATATATGTATAAGATTAAATGGGCAAAAATTACATTTTAACTATCTTTGAATATAAAGAAACAACTGGTTTTGCTAGTGGCATGATTTTATTTATCTTCCAACCATGTTGACTTCTGATGTCTGATTAAGCATCAACACCCACCTGAAATGTACTGATATCTAGATTGTCCCTGAAGATGTAAGTAGGCACAAAGCAAATTGTTTTTCATGCACATTTCATATGGCACATTCTTGGCTCCATAACGACAGCAGAGAAGAACTCCTACACCGAGGAGGGAGCACATACTGTAGCATTATATAGCACACTTCAATGAGTGAACAAGTTCTAACAAAAGTACTGCAGAATGAGAGCTGCTATAAACAGCTTCCAATTTTACCTGTCTGGAACAATACTGTTCAGATCTTTATTTTTATCCTTCTTTTCTCTTGGAAAGAGGGGTTAACACAGTCAAAGAGCATAGTCTCCCAAACCTGTACACCTCACACAAACCACAAGAAAATAGCCATTTGTCTCTCCCTTTCTTTTCCAGAACTTTCTCTAATATTTGGTTACCATTACAGAGAAGTTGCTGTCTTGTCTTTGTGTGACACTGGAGACTTGTAGTCAGTGCTGTCTAGATGTAGCCTGACAGATTTGGCCTGCATTATCCCAACTATACAAGCTACAAGGGCTCATGTACAGTTTTCCTATCAGATACTTTAGCTACTCCAAGATATTATATCCTAACATACACAGGCTTTTACTTCACACTGGAGATTCTTTAAAGCTTCTGAACCCCTCAAACTAAAATCCACATGTTCACTGGATTCAATTTCTCTGCCAGAATGTGAATAAAATCTTGCCACTGTTTAATAAATATTAACTAAATCCCCAGCTAAAGGTATCTTAACCCAAACAAATATTTAAGCCAAAAACTACCACCATATAATAAATATTCCCACCAAAATTGCATAAGGTCCAAATTTACACACGTACTACTTCTGACCCTAATGCTTCTTGCTTTGATTCATCCTTCAAAAGTCAAAAGAACTTCTCATGTCAGTGAGCACAATGCTCAATAGTCTCAGGGGTAAGGGCTGTCTTTTTGTTCTGTGTTTGCAAAGCCGTTAGCACAGTGGGGTCTTGAAGCTTCTGGGCGGCCCTGTTCTACAAATGATTAATAATGAAGGCTATCTGTGGCATAGGATTATATAAAAAATGACTCCAAAAATGAAAGTAAAGCTAATATGGGACCCAGGACTACAGACGATGAATCTTGTTATGAAATCCCTTAAAGGAAAGCTCTTTAAGTATTGTTTCATTATGGTAACAATGGGGATGAGAACTAGCATGTGTGTCACAGAACTTAATAGTTTACTGCTTGAGCTTTCAGGACTTTTTGCTTTTCATTCAACTAACATTAGCTACTTTTCCTCATTTCAGTTTGAATTTGGCATTCCCATACATTTTGGAATCTGAAGTCCTCGATCTACAGAAGATGTATATTTAGACCAGTTTCCTTATGGAAATTTCTAACAAAGCTCCTCGTGGCTGCCAGCTGTGATTGTGTTGCTATGGCAATAACACCTGTCCGATAAGCCCTAGGCTGAGACCCCCAATTTATGGCAGTGGACAGTTAAACCAGCTGTACGATAATGAATTGTAACCTTCAATCACCTGCTTATACCTGTGCTGATGCTTAAAGCTGATAAATGACCCCTTCAAGACTACCTCTCCCCAGCAGTTGTCATGGGCCAGTGTGTTCCTGCTGTCTGTATCCAGTCTTGAACTCTCAGTAGTGGTTGATGGGTTATTCTCAGCAGAGGGCCCATGGGAATTCATTGCCTCTTGTGGTCAGCCAAAATCAGAGTTTAGCCATTTTTGAGACACTGTAAAAGATGCTGTTGTTCAGTCTGGCATTTTAGGATCTGTCTACATTGAGGACATTGCCTTACCCATTTTAAAGCTAGTTATACCCATAGCATGGACCCGGCATAGAACATCTGGACCCATTTTAGTAAAGTAGAGAAATTAAGCTGATTTAAAATTTTAGCCTAGAAATTCTGTAGAGCACTACTAACCCATCTCACTGAGGATTCACCTATGATGGGAGAATATTCCATTGGCCTCACCCACCAGTTTTAGGCCAGAGTGGAAACCAGCTGAACAGGCAGGAGGTCATCTTAAAAATGAAAACCCAGAGACACTGTAGACTAGACATGAAAATTGGTGCACTGAGTGGTATGAACATGAGAAACAGGTCAAGGAGGAAATTGTTTTCTATGTGGTTTTTATAAGCTTGAGAACACAGCATATACTATTGGAATTTGTCTGTTTCTTTGTGTGGTTTTCTTTAGTTTAAGGAACCGATCCTTGGAAAATTAATTTTAAAAGATTAAATGCCAGCCATTTATATAAGATCAGAGTGATCTGTGTCCTGTGCTCTCGGCTTTACCTATATCTACCACTATAAAGGCTCTAGACAAGCAAGGATCTCATGCAGAACAAATAGGTACAATGTTTTGCCTGCCTTCGTCCTACATGAAAGAGATCAAACACAGGCTGAGGAACCAGTTTGGATGCTTTCCTTGTTCCTGAGACAAGTTCACATGTGTTTTATGCTCCATCGCTTTGACTTCTTTGTGCTTGAGCTGTTTGTCTTGCATCCCTCAGCATTGAGCTTGCCTAGAAACCTACACCGTGTCTATGGGTGATACTTTTATGTAACATATGGTATGTTTTGTGTTCTGATTTCTTCCAGATGTTCATTATAATCTAGCTTTTTATTTGGGAACCAAAAAGACCCATTCATGTCTTCCTTTTCTCCATGATTCAGGCAGTCTACTTTGGGCTGTCAGTGACAACAGAATTGAAAGGAAAGGAATGAGTGTGGTGCCACCACCATAAGAGTCTTCACAGAGTCATAAAATAAGAGAATATTAGGGTTGGAAAGGACCTAAGGATGTCATCTAGTCCAACCTGAACAGGACCAATCCTAACTTTAGTGCTACTCAGAGTCACGTACCTCTATCGTAACTTTGTTTGACACCGACATTTATTCAGAAGAGAAATGGAAAAACTAACCTGTGACCTAGCAGATTCTGTGTTAATAGCCCAGGACTTCCACCTGAAGTGAGATGAGACCAGCATTTGGACTTTCCTCTTACCAGGCTCTGCCAGCCTTCTATAATCTCAGACCAGCACAGGCAATTACCGTCTCAAACAATTCTTTGCCGGTCACTCCTGTCCCTTACTCACTTCTGAAACATATGGCTAGGATGGATCTCTGAGTGGGGATAGAGGTGAGGCATGGAGGACAGGGACATGTGGAGTCCTGTCTCCTCTCTTCTCCCCCCCCCCCCCCCCGAAAGGTTTCTGCCAGGGTTTGCTGGCCCCACTCAGTCACATGGTGCAGCCAGGTCCCCGCCCTGTGTGCAGGGCTAGAACAACACAGGGGCTATATGGGCTGAAGCCCCAAGCCCTGGCCTGCAGGGGAGCCTCAGGCTCCAGCCCCTATGAACCCTGTGAGTCCAGGAGGCCCCCACCCCATTCAATCCCCACAATGCCAGTGGGACTTGGGGGATGCTGGGAAGGCCCCTGCTGGCACTGGGGCTGTGGCCCTGGAGCCAGAGACTGGGCTCCATGGCACTCTTGCCCTGCTCCTGGGCCAGCTAGTCTGCCCCAGGGATGGGGCAGGTCAGTGCATGTTTCCTCTGCTCCAATGGTGGGGCTGGCTGGTGTGATCTTTGGCACGGCTTTCAGGGCCCATGGCGTTGGAGGGCAGCAACAGAGGCCTCACTGTGCACCAGCTGACCCCACTCCTCCAAGAATACATTTGCCAAGGGCCACCAACCGTCTAAGGCTGGGCCTGAACTTCAGAGAGGGGTCAAAAATTCCTAAATATCCCCCTTCTTGGTAGTCCCACCAGAAAAGGTGAGAATTAAATGGGCATGGAACTCAAACCCCATCTTATCCATAGAGATGTGGTGCTAAGAGGCCAGGATTAAGGGCAATTGTTCAGAAGCTTGTACAGCTGCTATTCATGTGCCTTCTGTTCTGTGACTAAAAGACTTGAATTTTGAGGTTTGTCCATCCAAGTCAGAAATAATAAATTAAGTTCCAAAGAAACACTCACAGTTTTTGTTTTTACAAGTGACAAGCAAATTTGAAAAAAGAAATTTCCATTTTTTCATTTTGTTTTGCTTAGATGAGTCAGTATTTGCATTGCTGATGAGAAGTGCTTTTTTGTATTAAAAAAAAAAAAAAAAAAGTGGTGCCGGTACTCAAGTCAGGAACCTGGAGCCACCAGTGGCCGCAGCAGGAGCTGGGGCCTCATCACTGTGAAAAAAAAGGAGTCAGTACTCATTACCCCTGAATACCATCACCAAAAAGGGGTGCCGGTACTCCGTATCCCTGATTATCACCACAAAAAAAGCCCTGCATATGAGGCTAACTAAAAATGAAAACAATGAAAGTCCTGAGGCACCTTAAAGACAAGCAAATTTCTTTGGGCATAAGCTTTTGTGGGCTGCACCCCACTTCATCACATGCATCTGACGAAGTGGGTTGCAGCCCACAAAAGTTTATGCCCAAAGAAATTTGCTTGTCTTTAAGGTGCCACGGGACTTTTGTTGTTTTTGTTATATACAGACTAACACGGCTATCTCTCTGGAACTTAACTAAAAATGGTTACACAGGCTAGCTGAAATTCTATTGAATGATAAGGAAAAAAGTAGATAAACCTGTTATGCAGCCCAGGAGCCATGTAATATGTGCTGAATAGCATTTGCAGTTACTTGATATGACTTTCCAACCTTGGCAAGTCAAAGTTCATAAGAGGAAAACATTTATATCTGAAGTCCAGAATGAAAGAAAATTCAGACTTGTATACCTCAGTTTTTCTGATCCAATAGTTACCCTGTAGATCTGCTTTCTCAATTAAAATTATTGTCAAGAGAGAAGTGTGCTTTGTCTTTTGCTCCATCTCAGCTGGTGTAAGTCAGCATATTACCAATGAAGTCTGTTATATGCAAAGGGCCAAATGGATGGTATTTTTGTTGCTTTGAGCTTTTTCTGAGGCAAAAGGAGGACGGTCAAGTTTACTTATAGAGTATGCACAGTGTTGTACATGCTACTGTGCTTAGTTAAAGCAGTACAACTGAGAGGCATACGGCTACACTGAAGATTTGTGCTCAGAATAAATGGGTGAAATCCTGACCACATTGTGTTCAATACAGCCAGGATTTCACTCTCTGTTCTACAACTCACAAGTGTTTTAATGAGTGAAATGTAAAGACATCCATACTGCACATGAGCCAAATGAGCTCCAAGGGACTGATTTTCTTCTCAGCCTCCATTTTTCCATTGCAATTGTTTTTCATGCTCCACTAATCTTAAGAGTGCCTTAAATATTTATTTTCATATTGAGATTTCTTTATATGAAGAGGGTGCCACGTGATCAATATTTTATCCACAAGATAATATCCAAGTCTTCAGTGCAGGACTTTGAAAGGAAAAATTCCACAGGCTGCTAGAAAACTTCCCTATATATTTATAGATTTGGGGCCTCTCTGTCTACTTATAGACTCATAAGCTATGTCTACACTAGAAAAAGTTAGGTCAACTTTGTTAAGTCGACTTAGTAAGGTCGACTTTAAGTCGACTTAAAGTCAACCTTATTAAGTCAACTTAACAAAGTGGTTACCCTCAACGGGAATTTAGTAAGTCGACCTAACTGCCCTTAAGTTGACTTAATAAAGTTGACTTAAGGATTAATCCATGTCCACACTGTGCTTACCTCAACGTAAGGAGCCGACTTAAGGATTAGGTTGAACTAACCAGCATTTTTTAGTAAGTCAACCTAAGCTTTCATTAAGTTGACTTAAGGAATTTCTTAAGTTGACTTAATGAAAGTCCAGTGTGGATGGGGAGTAATTTAGTTCGACTTAAGGCTACTTAAGTCGACCTAAATTGGCAGTGTAGACATACCCATAGACTCTAAGGTCAGAAGGAACCAATATTATCATCTAGTGTGAGCTCCTGCACAATGCAGGTCACAGAACCTCACCCACCTCCTTCTGTAATAAACCTTTAACCTATGACTAAGTCATTCAAGTCCAGAAATCATGATTTAAAAACTTTAAAGTACACAGAATCGAGCAATTGAATCACGCCCCATGCTGCAGAGGAAAGCCAAAAAAACCCTGAGCCTTTGCCAATCTGTCCTAAGGGAAAATTCCTTCCTGACCCCAGTATGGCAATCAGTTAAACTCTGAGCATGTGGGCAAGACTCATCAGTCAGACACCCAAGAAAGAATTCTCTATAATAACTCAGAACCCATCAATCCATCCCATCAGCATATCTACCACCAGGAGCCAAAGATCAACCAAATGCCAAACTAGGCCAACCCATCATACCATCCCCTACATAAATTTATCAAGATCTATTTTGAAGGCTGTGGTTTTTGCTCCTACAGCTCCCCTTGGAAGGCTACTCCAGAACTTTACTCCTCTGGATAGAAACCTGTGTCTAATTTCAAGTCTGAACTTCCTGATGGCCTGTTTATATCCATTTGTTCTGGTGTCCATATTGGTGCTGAACTTAAGTAATTCTTCTCCTTCCCTGGTATTTATCCTTCTGAAGTATTTATACAGAGCAATAATATCACCCCTCAACCTTCTTTTGGTTAGGCTAAATAACTCAAGTTCTCATAAGGCAAGTTTTCCATTCCTTGGATCATCCTTGTAGCCCTTCCCTGCACGTGTTCCAATTTGAATTCATCTTTCTTAGACATGGGGGACCAGAATTTCACACAGTATTCCAGATAAGATCTCACCAATGCCTTGCATAACAGTACTAACAGCTCCCTATCTCTATTGGAAATGCAACCAAGGACTGCATTAACTTTTTTCATGGCCGCTTCACATTGCTGGCTCACAGTCATCCTGTGATTAACCAGTACCCAAAGGTCCTTCTCCTCCTCTGTCTCTTCCAACTGATGCAACCCCAGCTCATAAGAAAAGTTCTTGTTATTAGTCCCTAAATGTATGACCTTGCACTTTCCATTGTTTCATTTCATTCTATTTCTATTACTCCAGTTTAACAAGATCATCCAAATCTTCTGTATGATATCCTGATCCTTCTCTGTATTGGCAATACCTCCCAACTTGGTGTCATTTGCAAACTTTATTACCATACTCCCACCTTTTGTGCCAAGGTCAGTAATAAAAAGGTTAAATAAGATTAGTCCCAAGACTGGTCCCTGAGGAACTAGCCTGACAGTTCATCTTTCAGTCTGACCCTTTGTAGTCTCCCCTTTAATCAGTTTCTTATCCACCTTTTAATTTTCATATTAATCCCCATCTTTTCCAATTTAAGTAATAATTCCTCATGTGGAATCGTATCAAATACCTTACTGAAATCTAGGTAAATTAGATCCACTGGATTCCCTTTGTCTAAAAAATCTGTTATCTTCTCAAAAAAAAAGAGATCAGGTTGGTCAGACACAATCTACTTTTTGTAAAGCCACGTTGTATCTTATCTCAATTATTGTTAACCTCGATGTCTTTAACTACTTTCTCTTTCAATCTTTTTCCAAGACCTTCATTACTACTGACGTCAAACTAACAGGCCTGTAGTTGCCCAGCTCACTTTTTTCCCTTTCTTAAAAATGGGAACTACATTGGCAATTGTCCAGTCGAATGCTACAGCCCCTGAGTTTAGAGATTGTTTAAAAATTCTTTCTAATGGGCTCACAATTTCATGTTCTAGTTCCTTTAATATTCTTGGATGGAGATTATCCAGTCCCCCAGATTTAGTCCCATTAAGCTGTTCAAGTTTGGCTTCTACTTTGGATGTAATAATTTCTATCTCCCTATCCTCACTCCCATTAGCCACGCTGCAGCCTGTCTCCAAGCTCATCATTAGCCTCAATAAAAATAGAGGCAAAGTACTTGTTTAGATATTCAGCCATGCCCCACAGTCCCACTTCTTCTTTCTTTGTTTTCTGCCTATTTATATGGCTATAGAATGTTTTACTATCGGTTTTAATTCCCTTTGCAAGGTCCAACTCTACTTGACTTTTGGCATTTTCCCTTTATTCCTATATGTTCTGACCTCCAAGAAGTAGTTTTCCTTACTGATCCCCCTCCTCCCCTCATTTTCCACTCCTTATAGGCCTTCTGCTTTCTCTTAATCACCTGTCTAAGATGCTTAATCATCCACCTACAACTCTTGTCTGTGATTTTTTTCCCCTTCCTTGGGATGCAGGCTTCAGATTGTTTCTGCAGCTTTGACTTGAAGTGATTCCAAGCCTCCTCCACCTTCAGATCCATGAGTTCTTCAGTCCAGACCTCTTCCTGAACTAATTCCCTTAATTTTTTTCAAGTTTGCCCTTTAGAGGTCAAAGACCCTAGCCCTAGATCTGTTTTTGTTTATCCTTCCATTTAGCTTGAATTGAATTAGATCATGGTTACTCAAACCAAGATTGTCCCCCACAATCAGTTTTTCTATGATGTTCTCACTATTCACCAATACCAAATCTAAAATGGCATCCCCTCTCATTCATTCACTAAAATGGCATCCCCCTCTCATTGGTTAATTCCTCATTTCACTTTTCTCCATTAACATATTTTTCACTTTTCCCATTCAGACAGACCACTTTCTATGTCCTATCACACATGCAAAATATTACTGCTTCCAGAAAAGTGAATGCATGGAAACGGATACATTACCATATCAGGTATGCAAAATGATGTTCCAGGAAGTAGCTGAAAATTTGATCCATGGCAAAATAGTAATTTCTTTCAGCAAATGCTGTAGAAATAGCAACATTGTAACTTTTATGTCTGTTGAAAAAATAACTTTTTTTAAAATACTATTTTCAAGGCAATACAAATTATGCATTGCTCTGCCAGCTACAGGATAGATAAATGCATCTATAAATGGCTTTACTGGGTAATGTGTATATCCAGGACAGATAATCAGCAGAAAAGAGTGCAGAAAGCAAGGCATAATTCTAGCATCAAAAACTGAACACTGACCCAAAACCCCAGCTGACAAACTCTTGATTTTCCTTGCATACTTCTAATATTTCTCTTCTCTTTCCCTTAACTGTAACTCAAATAAATCAGTAGTGATTCCACTGAAGGCAAAGGACTGACACTAGTCTAAAGCCAGTGTAAGTAAGAGGAAAATCAAACTCAATCTTCAAAACTAGGTCAAAGAACCCATTTGTAAATACAGAAACCTGTAATTGCTGGTAGGGCCTATGAATACAGGCATACAGTCACAGCCAGCCTGTGATACCAGGCAGCAGTGTGGAGCCACTCTGGGAAAGGAACACACAGTAATCGTCTGGACCCCAAGAGAGGAAACAAACATTCATATCTCTGGAAACTCAAAACAAATCTTTTTCATTAGATTACTCTTAGATTCATTTACTTACTCACTAGAATTAGGTTTCCATTAACTTATTTTCCTTGCAGGTTGAGAAAGAACATAGAAATCCAACATTTTGGCACCTTGGGTGAAGCAGTGGAAAGCTTTCAGCCTAGAGGGACTGAAATTGTAGATTTCTGTTTTCTTCTATCATGTACAAAAAAAATAAAACAATGGGAGATTAGTTCAAGTGATTAAATAAATGAATTTAAGAAGAATAATCTAATTTGTGTCTTGGACTGCCTACAGTTAGGAATATTTATTAACTGGGCTGTCTGCTATTTGGAGGGAAATAGGTTGGGACTCCCTGATTCAATAGGATGGGACTCTCCAATTCAAACAAAGTTATCTGAAAAAGCAAACAAAAGGTTATTTAGTAGAAAATTTTCCATGCTATTGATGACTCAAAAGATATAGGCCAGATCTTGCAACCATGAAAACCACAGCAGATCAAAGCACACTAGGGAACGTTTAGTGAGTGGTAGTAAGGTCCACACAGCAACTTAGTGCATGGCATGCTACTGTGGTGTAGATTTACACCCCAGCTTGCTATTCACTTATCTCTCAGAACACTAATTCTCCAGTCCCCTTACTCATAGAAGTAGTCCCAATGCAGTCAATCATTACAGTAATCATTCTGTATTCCACAGGGGAAAAAATCCATGTGACCATGACCCCAATTCAGAAAAGGATTTAAGCATGTAATTCTATTGATGTCAATAGTATGTTCATGTGTCACATATTTAAAGTTAAGTTCAGGCTTAGGTCTTCAGAACCCAAATGCAGAAGAGAACCAAATGTTTTGAAGGACTTCACTCACGATGTCTTTAGGAGTAGTTGAACTAGCAGGGTAAACCCATAATTTCTCAAAGGTTCAAGAAAAATTATTATACCTTTGGAAATGTGTTACCTTAGCAGTTGCCATAAAGCCATTCACTCATGCCTTAAATATACAGGCTCTCCATTAGAATATAGGTAAACACAATGGGTGTGTCTACACTTACAAATTAAGTTGACTTAAACTTGCTTAAGTGGACTTAATTTAATCTGCATTTACACTACATTTTCCTTAAGTCGACTTAAGCAGCAGCTTAAGTCGACTTAAGGAAAATTAAAGTCGACTTTATAAAACCTACTTTAAAGTTGACTTTACTGGTGAAATCGACTTTATTAAGTCGACTTAGCCAGTGTAGACGCAGATTAGCCCTAAATCGACGTTAAGTCGACTTAAAGGGCTCCAGGGCTCCCCCACTGCCCTCCCTGCCAGGGTGGCTGGCATAAGCAGAGCCTGGCATGCCCTCTCACAGGGCAGGACACAGCCCTGCCCACCCTGCTGCTATGCCCTGCCAGTGTCCCTGTCCTGCTCAGCGCCCATTGTACCCAGGTACAATGGGGCAAATGCTGAGCCCCCTGGCACTTGGCAAGGGGTGCCCCCCCTGCCACCATGGACCAGTCCCAGGTCCACCTAGCCCCTAGAAGTCGACTTAGGCATCCAGTGTGGACACTCTAAGTCGATTTGGCAGGGTCCCCTTTAAGTTGACTTAATTTTTGAGTGTAGACATGCTAAGTCGACTTAACAAAGACTTAGCAAAGTCGACTTATTTGGCCAAGTGTAGACATAGCCAATGGTCCTTCAGTTAGAGCATAGCAAAGATCAATCAGAATTTGCTAAACTTAGTCACCCAAGGAAATGTGACCTAAAGAAGAGATCTGTGTAGTCTCAAAAGCTTGTCTCTTTCACCAACAGAAGTTGGTTCAGTAAAAGACATTACCACACCCACCTTGTCACACAAGAAAATGCTCAAGCAACCATTCAGGAAAGCTGAACTGAATCCTGAAGCTAGAATGGTGTTAGCCTCCAACACAGATTCTTAAGCTAATTGCTTAGAGTCAGTTTTTTAAGTAGACAAACTTTGCGCAGAAACAATATATACAACATTGTGTATGTATGTCTGCTGCAATTGTATGATCCAACATGTGGCTGCATCAGGACTGGCCCAAGGGTTTTTTTAAAAAGAAAAAAAAAAATATCTTCCATCTAATTTGGCACCCTTTAAAGCCTGGCACCCTAGGCGACTGCCTAGTTCACCTATATATGGTTGGGCCAGCCCTGGGCTGCACACACCAACAGATAACTGACCAATTTACACATAAAGCCTTGATAGTTATGAGTATGTCTGTAGATGGTTAAATATACATTTTTGTACATAGGCTTTGCAGTGCCTCTTTAAAAAGCGTAACCTAAATAATTATTGAGTTTATATATTTTGGTCTATTTCTAATGCTAACTTCTATATTGTACCTTTAAGCATGCCCTGAACAAAGGATGATGCATAATCTGTCTCATCCCAAAACTAACCCTGGAGACACTGTGACTCAGAGATACACCTGTGAGCCAAAATTCCTCCCATGCTTTTTCTGTGCTCCAAGTCATCCACCCCTGCACAGTTGTTTGCTACTAGCCTATACCATAAGCAAAGTATGACACCGCACACACTGGTTCAGTGACAGGACGGGGTGGTGTTGCATGAACCATTTTCATGTACTATTTTCACATGAGAGAACTCCATGTTTGTAAAATTAAAGTAGCTCTTTATTATGAAAATTATTTACAAAGATACTGCCAATACAGGTAGTCTGCATGCACATTAACTTCCTAGTGCTTACACCAAATTTTTCTCTCCTGCAACCTTTGCTTCTCCCTCTGAGTTCCATGAAGATTGCTCCACTTTTTCTTTTAGCAATTTTTGTTGTTGCAGCTCTTGTGTCAGTGTTTTCTGATTTGCAGAGGTCAGCATTTACTAATACGCTGTCCACCCTACAGACATGGCTTTTTCTGAATTGTTTTTTAAGTAAGCTCATCTTCCAACCAGTCTCCCACCTCTCTTTTGTGTTACCGCTAGTGTTGGGGGACTTGCTTCTACATTGTTGTTGCCTTAATTCTGTTGGTTCTCTGTATTGCTTACATACCTCATTTCTGCTGACATTTCTATATCAGGTCAGCTGAAGGCTGAGGCTTGTTCTATGTCCCCCTGGTCCTAGCTTTGTCCCCATAGGTGTGGGTGTTCTGGCTGTCTGCCCCTTTTACTCAGTTGTCTTTGCTTTCATCTTTACTTCTTTCCTGAGTCTGTAGCAATATCAGCTGTGTCCTATTACAGCTGGAACTGTTGCTTTTTATAATTGCTTTGTGTGGCTATTTGATTGTTAGTCCAACACCTACTTACCAGGGTGTAGAAGTCTCAGGTCCTTGGCTTCTTTATTATAGTGGGCTATGCGTTCTATTAACTGTTTTTGTCTATTGTCCATTGTTTCTATGCTGGGCTACTGGTGACTACCTCTCATGGAAAAGAGAGTCTTCTCAAACCCACCAATCTCTGTGCTGGGTTACTGTCTAGTCCCTAGAAGGGTGTATTATAAAGGCCCAACACTGTCCATTTAGGGATTCCTTCTGTCAGTTTTCCTTTTGCCCTCAGTTTCTTGGCTGTCTTTTCTACTAACTCTGTCTTCCTGTTCCTTTGGCTATGTCTACACTTGCACTTTTAAGTCGACTTAGTGTGTCTACACTTAAAATTAAAGTCGACTTAAAGGGGAACTTACAAAGTCGACCTAGAGCTTCCACACTGGATGCTCTAGGTCGACTTTGTGGGGCTAGGGGGACCT
>ML685766.1:7051569-7105285 GCA_007922175.1 Pelusios castaneus
GGGGGGGGGGGCAACCCTTGTGTGTGCAATGGGGCAAAGGAGGACAGGGACCCTGGCAGGGCAGAGCCCTGTGTGTGATGCTGTCTGGATTTAGGGAAGCATTTATGATATTATTTTCTATGGATATCTCATAAATGCTATAATCCATAGGAACTATGTCATGTTTGGTATCAATAGAAAGGTAGTAATTTGCTGGGAATGATTATATAGTTTATGTCTAAGAATTCTATTTCGATTAGAAGTTAGGAATTTGGTGTTCTATCTATACTTTAACTTATGTTATTTTATTGAAATACCTGAGAGAGGCGGGCGTGTAATACCATTGTGTCCTTAATGTTTAGGAATTTTCCAGGTAGAATGGTCCCAGGGAGTAACCTGATGAGCCATTAAGGACATAATGCTTGTATTCCTTATGTACTTAATGGCTTTAATTAATTTTAATTTAATTTTAAGTGTAGACACACTACGTCAACTTAAAAGTGCAAGTGTAGACATAGCCAACAGGTGCAAAATTTCACTCTTCTGAATAAACAGAAGCATGTGTTTAAATGTTAGCAAAGTCAGGTCATTAGACATTAGGCCTGAGATTGTCAAATGAATTAGGTGTCCAGGAATTGGGACCTCAATTCCCTTGGTTTCTGTCAAAGTCCCAGCCTACCTCCAATATGAATTTGCTTTAAAAAGTCGAATTAAGCCTTAAGTCTAATGAAAAGGTGGTTTAATAAAGTCGACTTAATTTTCATTAAGTTGTCTTTATTTTCCTTAAGTCGACTTAAGCAAGCTGCTTAAGTCGACTTAAGGAAACTATAGTGTAGACGCAGCCTTTGTGAGTAACCAGGGAAAGCAACTTGGCTATATCTACACTTGTAAAGTTAAGTCGTCTCTGTTAAGTCAACTTAAGAGAGTGGCTACACTTTAAGCTGATTTAAGTCGACCTTGTGAAGTCGACTTAACAGTAGACATAGCCGTCCACACTGGCTTTAAGTCAACTTAAGAAGTCGACTTACGGCTTAAGTCAACCTTCAGAGGTGGTGTTATTAAGTCGACTTAAGATGTTATTAAGTCAACTTAAGGAAGTGCTTAAGTCGACTTAATAAAAGCCCAGTGTGGACGCAGCTTTGTCGCTTAAGTCAACCTTAATTGCCAGTGTAGACACACCTCTTGTGCCCAAATTCGCCTTTGTTGTTGAATTGTTTGAGTGCACTGCAATGCACTGTGGGTCATGTCTAAGCATAGCACATCAGATACTCCATATTTTGCGAAATGCATCCATGGCTTGCACAACTCTGCTGCTTAGCAGTGGGTATGTACCTGTGTGTCAACTGCTATAAGCTCCAAGTGATAATGGGTCTCATTTCATGCGTTTTTTATCAATGTTATTTGCAGTTGTTCACTGGCTTCAAAATGGTTTTACTCTATATCACCAGCTCTTGGTCACACGTCTCCAGTCTAGTGCTGCCACTTATCAGTGTTACTGTAGTTACTTTGCAGCCAGACCTGCAGTCCATCCGGATTCAAACTTGTCATTGATCTAGTAGCATAAATACAAATATGGCAGTGGAGTGGCTGGCAGAACTCTTCTGCAGGGCATGTACATTGAGAGATTGTGGATCTGCACAAGTGACTCTTCCTTTCCATTGGAAGTCCTAACATCCTCAGTCACTATATGCATTGCCATTTTTAATTCTTGGGGTAGCTGCAGAATTGAAACTTAAGATGGTTTCATTTCCCATACTGTTGCACCATTGCCCATAGACTGGGCATTTCTCTTTCTGTTTTACGTGTTGCTCTCCACAGTATATACTATAGTACAGGATTATGATGCCTTTCTTCTCAGTAGGTCTCTTTCTATCCTGCCTTCTGGGTTCCTTTAGCTTAAGTCTTATACTTGTTCTGTATTAGTAGCTATCTTTGGCTTGAACCTTCCCCTGGACAGTTCTGAGGCCCTTGCTATTTGGAGCATCTCTGTATGGTTAAATAAGTTTTTCCTCAACAATCTTGCCTGCCACCTGGAATTACATATCCAACAATGATCTTATCTTTAATAAGGAAACCTTTCATAGCTTCAAAGTCACAGGTGGATGCCTGATCTGTAAAGTGTTTATTCCTTTTTCTGATTCATGGTTTTGATTTAAAAAGAAGCAGTATCTCTCTCCAATCTCATTTTACCAGGGATGACAGTATTCATCAAACATCTTTATCAACTGTTTCAATGTTCTGGGCAATAACCCTGGCAGACAGTGCTCCAGCCCTGCTCCCATCCCACCTTCCGTTGTGGTAAAGAACCGCTACGCAGCACTGCAGATGGGAGATGAGGTGGAAGAGGAGAAGCCATGCACCACCGAGGTTGGGAGGATCACAACCATCACACCCAGGAGGAAGCGTCAGGTTGTGGTGGTTGGGGACTCTCTTCTGAGGGGGACGGAGGCACCCATCTGTCACCCAGACAAGGCCTCTCAGGAGGTATGCTGCCTGCCAGGGGCCCGTATCTGAGACATTACAGAGGGATTGTCGAGAATCATCCATCCCTCTGACTACTACCCCATGTTACTCATCCATGTGGGAACCAATGATACTGCGAGAGGTGACCCTCTGCAGATCAAAGGTGACTACAGGGCTCTGGGAGCACGGGTGAAGGAGTTCAGTGCACAGGTGGTGTTCTCCTCGATCCTTCTGGTCAAGGGTAGGGGCCCGAGCAGAGACAGATGCATCCTGGAGGTGAATGCCTGGCTCCGGAGATGGTGTTACCAGGAGGGCTTTGACTTCCTCGACCATGGGGTGCTGTTTCAGGAAGAAGGACTGCTCAGCAGAGATGGACTCCACCTATCCAGGAAGGGGAAGAGCATATTTGGAAGCAGACTGGCTAACCTGGTGAGGAGGGCTTTAAACTAGGTTTGAAGGGGGAAGGTGACCAAAGCCCACAGGTAAGTGAAACTGAGGGATACCTGGGGGAAGGGATGGAACGTGGGCGGTGCTGGGGCTGTAACAGCTGGAATAAAAGAGAGGGTAGTTGGGACTGGGCGGGGGATCAAATAATTGTTTTTTATTTCCTAATGAAGTCATAATACCTCAGGCGAGTGGGGAAGGAGGACACCGGGAGAAATTGCAAGGAGGAAGATGCTACAGGAGGGAGAATCGACAGGGCAAAGTAGGGCAATGGGCCCGGTATCTTAGGTGCCTGTACACAAATGTGAGGAGCCTGGGAAACAAGCAGGAAGAATTGGTAGTACTGGCACAGACAAGGAACTATGATATAATTGGAATAACAGAAACATGGTGGGATAACTTGCATGACTGGAGCACTGCCATGTACGGATATAAATTGTTCAGGAAGGACAGGCAGGGAAAAAGGGGGGGGAGGAGTAGCGCTATATGTAAAAGAGCTGTATGACTGCTCGGAGATCCACTATGCAAGTGGAAACAAGATGATTGAAAGTCTATGGGTTAAGTTTAGGGGAGAATGCAACAAGGGGGATGTTGTGGTGGGTGTCTGCTACAGACCGCCAGACCAGAAAGAGGAGGTGGATGAGGCGTTCTATGGACAACTAACAGAAGTTTCCAGATCATCGCAGGCCCTGGTTCTTATGGGGGACTTCAATTATCCTGACATCTGCTGGGAAGATAATACAGCAGTGCACAGGCAATCCAGGAAGTTTTTGGAGAATATTGAGGACAACTTCCTAGTACAAATGCTGGAGGAACCAACTAGGGGCCTTGCACCTCTAGACTTATTGCTCACAGAGAAGAATTGATTGGGGAAGTAGAAGTAAATGGCAACCTGGGCAGCAGCGACCATGAGATGGTAGAGTTCAGGATCCTGATCAATGGAAGGAAGGAAAGAAGCAGAACACACACCCTGGACTTCAGAAAAGCTGATTTTGGCTCCCTTAGGGAGCTGATGGGCAGGATCCCTTGGGAGGCTGATCTGAAGGGGAAAGGTGTCCAAGACAGCTGGGTGTATTTTAAAGAAACCCTGTTAAAGGCACAGGAAGATAACATTCCGATGTGCAGAAAGAACAGCAAATGTGGATGGCGACCAGCGTGGCTTAGCAAGGAACTCTGCGGGGAGCTGAAACATAAAAGGGAAACTTACAAGAAGTGGAAGCTTGGACAGATGACAAGGGAGGTGTATAAAGATATTGCTCGGGACTGCAGGGATAAAATCAGAAAGGCCAAAGGACAATTGGAGTTGCAGCTAGCAAGAGATGTGAAGGATAACAGAAAGGGGTTCTATAAGTATATCAGCAACAAGAAAAGGATCAGAGGTGGTGTAGGTCCCTTACTGAATGGGGCAGGCATCCTCGTGGTGGATGATGCGGAAAAGGCTGAAGTACTCAATGCTTTTTTTACTTCAGTCTTCACAGGGAGGGCCAGCTCCCAGGCTACTACACAGGGTAATGTGGAATGGAGAGGAAAGCGGCCCTCTGTGATGGAAAGTCAGATTAGGGAACACTTAAAGAAATTGGATGTGCACAAGTCCATGGGGCCGGATGAACTGCATCCAAGGGTACTGAGGGAGTTGGTGGAAGTGATTGCAGAACCACTGGCCATTATCTTTGAGAACTTGTGGCGAACGGGGGAGGTCCCAGAGGATTGGAAAAAGGCAAATATAGTACCTCTCTTCAAGAAAGGAAAAAAGGAGGATCCAGTGAACTACAGACCAGTCAGCCTCACCTCAATCCCTGGGAAAATCATGGAGCAGGTCCTCAAAGAATCCATCCTGAAACACTTGGAGGAAAATAGAGTGATCAGGAACAGTCAACATGGATTCACCAAGGGCAAATCGTGCCTGACCAACCTGATTTCCTTCTATGATGAGATGACTGGATTTGTGGATGTGGGAAGAGCTGTTGACGTGGTATACCTTGACTTTAGCAAGGCTTTTGATACGGTTTCCCACAGCATTCTCATCAGCAAGTTAAGGAAGTATGGGTTGGACGAGTGGACCGTAAGGTGGATTGAAAACTGGCTAGATCAACGGGCTCAGTGGATAGGAATCAATGGCTCGATGTCTGGTTGGCAACTGGTAACGAGGGGAGTGCCCCAGGGGTCGGTCTTGGGGCCGGTTCTATTCAACATCTTCATTAATGATCTTGATGATGGAATAGACTGCGTGCTTAGTAAGTTCGCGGATGACACCAAGTTGGAGGGAATGGTAGATACTCTGGAGGGCAGGGACAGGATCCAGGGAAACTTGGACAAATTGGAACACTGGGCCGAAAGAAACCTCATGAGGTTCAACAAAGACAAGTGCAAAGTCCTGCACTTAGGACGAAAAAATCCCATGCACTGCTACAGACTGGGGACCGATTGGCTAAGTAGCAGGACTGTAGAAAAGGACCTGGGGGTTATGGTGGACGGGAAGATGAATATGAGCCAACAGTGTGCCCTTGTTGCCAAAAAGGCCAATGGTATATTAGGCTGCATCAGTAGGAGTATTGCCAGCAGATTGAGGGATGTGATAATTCCCCTCTATTCGACACTGGTCAGGCCACATCTGGAGTACTGTGTCCAGTTTTGGGCTCCCCACTACTGAAAGGATGTGGACAAATTAGAAAGAGTCCAGCGGAGGGCAACAAAAATGATTAGGGGGCTGGGGCACATGACTTATGAGGAGAGACTGAAGGAACTAGGCCTATTTAGTCTACAGAAGAGAAGACTGAGGGGAGATTTGATAGCAATCTTCAACTACTTGAAGGGGTGCTCCAAAGAAGAGGGAGGTAGGCTGTTCTCGATGGTAACAGAGGACAGAACAAGGAGCAATGGTTTCAAATTACAGCTGGGGAGGTCAAGGTTGGATATTAGGAAAAACTTTCTCACTAGGAGTGTGGTGAAGCATTGGAATGGGTTACCTAGGGAGGTGGTAGAATCTCCATCTTTGGAGATTTCTAAGGCTCGGTTAGACAAAACCCTGGCTGGGGTGATTTAGTGGGTGTGGTCCTGCTTTTTAGCAGGGGGTTGGATTAGGTGACCTCGTGAGGTCCCTTCCATCCCTATGATTCTATGAATAATATCACACTCACTTCTGGTCCTTTTTTACATCTTTATCCCCAAATATCAACTCAACTCTATATAATGACTCAATTCTTCCTTCCATTATTTCCAACCTTATTAAAAGCTTTTAGTCTGGAAATCAGCATCCCCAGTGGTGTGACTCCAACCATGCTGCCTGCTTATTCTGCTTCTATATCCAGCTTTGGTTGCCTTTTCTTTGCTATGGGTTTCACTAGACTGACCACTGCCACCATCTTTCCTGTACAGCGTCCTGGGTAACAGCAAAGGACTCCATGTTTCTAAAATGAAACTGGCTCTTTTCTGAAGAGAACTATTTACAGAGACGGTGCAACTCATACTCAAGCCTTGTGCAAACAGTTTAACTTCCTGCTGCCTTCTCTAAACTCTTCATTCTGTGTTCCTCCAGCAAGTGCCATGTAGGTTGCTATAGGGGAAAAAGACAAGGCTCCACCCAGCCCCTCAGTCACCTTCTCTAGCATGGGAGAAAGCAGAACACCCAAAGCCTTAATTATTCCTGTGAACGCAAGGTCCAGGTAACCTGCATTGGAAAAGAGGAATTCTCACTCCCATGTACTACAAGTCACAGTCTAATCTTAAATCTTCAGGTATCAGTTCCCAAGCTGTATTAGTGTTCTTTGTTTGCTGAATAAAGACATCTGCATCCTCTGGATTCCGGAAAACAAATTCTGGCAGCCTTAGTTTACTCTTGGCATTGGTAGGTAGAGTGCGATAAATGTAAGTTCCAGGTCCTGCAACTGTGATTTGGCTCCAGCAATGTTATGACTCTCCTTTGTGAGAGATGAAGAATATTCTGGCTAACTCCCAATTTCAAGTTAGCAAACACTAAAGATTCAACTCCTCCTGCTGCCTTTAAAAGCTGGCTCCTCACTTCTAGGGATTAACAAACTATGTGGCCATTCCTAGGAATTGTAGAGTCAGCAGATTTTTTAGTCAGCAGTCTCCTAGTAGAAGTCAGTATAATTGGACCCTATTTTATTTTCCAAACCATCAGCTTTCATTGAGCAAAAAAAGTATTCAGCTCTCCACGCACCAGTCACAGGCAAATCCACAATTCTCAGCTTTTTGGATCTGTTTTATTGTTGAACATATCTATTCCACTCTACACCGCATTACTTGATTTTCGCTGAGCAACATGCTGTCCTCAGATGATGTTATTGCATTCCATCAGAACACCATGTCTTCTTTGTGTGTTTCACAGGCTGCTCTATGCAGATAAACAGCAACATGCGCTGGGTATGTATAGTAAAAAGAAATACAATAACACCTGAAATGAATTGAGACAGAACTTTTTAGGTCAGAAAAATGAAGGTCACAATCCTAAACTTCAACAATACACTTTTGAAAACAGTAGGTTCAACACAAGGGGTTAACTACTTAAAAAGAAAAAAGTATGTGTGCACCTACTGGTCTGCTTTCTGCTTGATGAACCCCTTCTTCTTCTCTGTTAATCTCTGTGCTGCCTGAATGGCCTCTTCCTTCAGAGGAGGAGGAAACTGGTAAAACAAACAACTAATTGAGTTCTCAGTGGCAGGTGACATTCAGGGCCTCCTTGTCACCTTGGCCAGTCCTTTGTTAACCCAAAATTCAAACGAGAACTCACCAGTGTAACCCCATAATTCAGGCCAGAAAGAGGCCTTGTAATTCAGGCTATTCCCTCTGACCTCACCATGAGGTTCTCTCCCTGTCTTCTCCCTCTTGATATTTGTAAAGTTTACGACCTTCCAGGCAGAAGTATATGGTGATACAGTTGAGGATAAGAATTTAGTTATACTCTCCCTTGATCATTCTTATTACCTCTACAAGGACCACTTGAAAAATGAAATTCCTTGATAATGGGGGTCTGACCACAAGTAGCCTATCTAGAAATTGGCAGGCTTCTCCTTGAGGTCTCCACTTGTCTGTGACAATCTTCATCCCTCACATCCATTTGACAAGAACACCCTTGTCTCTGAATCCCCTGCTCGAGGCTAGATTGCCTATTTTTCTACTGCCTTTCCAGCTATTCTCTGTCACTGTGTGTAAGTAAGGAGTGAACCTAGTTTTAAGGACCCCAGAGTTTGTCCTTTTGTGCAATCTCAACGTGCAAATGTTGAAGCCCTACCTCTTCTGCCAAAAGTGTAGAAGTATTAAAATAAATGGCTAAGTCTACATTAGAAAAGTGAAGTTGACTTTTGTTAAGTTGACTTTAATAAGGTTGACTTTAAGTCGACTTAAAATCGACCTTATTAAAGTTGACTTAACAAGTGGCAACACTTTAAGTCAACTTAGTCCACTTTGTTAAGTCTACCTAACTGCCCTTAGGTCGAATTAACAAACTGGATTTATGCATCCACACTGGGCTTAGGTCGACCTAAGGAAGGGTTAGGTCAACCGAAGCGGGCTTAAGTCGATCTAATGAGTGGTAGTTATTAAGCTTAAGCTTTCATTAAATCAGCTTAATGAAAGCTTAGTGTGGACGTGGCTTAATTTAAGTCGACTTAAGCCTCCTTAAGTCGACTTAAATTGCCAGTGTAGACATAGCCAATATGCCGGTTTATTTTTTCTTATTTGTGTATCAGCATAATTAATTATGTCAGTGCAAGAGGAACAGCCCTGGTACTAATGTCTGTGAATAATCTGTAAGCACATTAAGCCAAATGTGGAGACTAAACTACTTGGCAGTGTGGTTAGGGGGTGCAGTATTAATTTTATCCATTGCCACAAATTTAACCTTGACATTCTTCAGTGCACAATTTGTGTTTTAGGATCCAAATCCAATAATTGAGTGCAACAACATCACAAAGCCCTATGTACCATTGCTACCTGAACCAATGGGCCTTGCACCAAATGTGCAGTAGAAAATATATGACAAGCCTGGCAGCTGTTAAACTCATTGAAATATAATACCATTCCCAAAATAGTAGTATTTTACTTTTGGAGCTTTATAAATTGTTAAAGAAATAAAATCCACCTTTGGGAAATAATGTTTCTTTATGTAGCATTGTATCCCATTTCCCCCCCTTAAGATTAAAATAAATAGTGCTGATGCTGTAAATCATCGCCATTGGCTTTGAAAAGCCTTTAGAGAATTTCTTTCAGTGCCATTTCAGTAGACAAAATTTAAAGTATAGAGAGACGCAATCACTTCTTGTTTCCCCCTTTTTTATCATAGCCAGAAGACGAACCTGTTCTAATGCAGTACTGACCCTCAGTTTATGGGCATATTTCCCTAGTCATTTTACAGAACCATATGTTCCAAGGAGATTTTGAGGTAGTTACAATTGGAGTGTAGTACATCTGAGAATTCTGGGCATCTATCTCTAGACAGCAGATCATCATTGTTACACAGTAGTGGGATATCATCCCCTGTTAGTTAGCTTGAACCGGACACAAGTCTAATTGCCTTGTTTCTGTTCTCTGACTGCATGAGTGTAATTCTGATTCAAGTTTCCTTTGTGAAAAGACATGTTGACTAGTTCAGTATTTATTCTCCATAAATTCTCTATATTTTTGTTTAAAATTTTTTGTTTCAACAAACATTCCTGCCATTGAATTCATGTGCTAGAAATCTATTTTGTATTTGAATAAATATATATGGAATATGTTTAAGATATTCACCCAGCATAGCACTACTCTTCTTTAATATTAAAACTCTCTTGTGCCCCCTTTGCCTCCCTCCCTCCCCCCACCTCCTTTTGCTTTAGCTATTTACATCAAGACTTTTGAGATTTTTTTAAGTAAGTCTTGATCATGGATGAATTTTAACCATTATTTGACCAGTGAACACAGTTTTTCATAGTGAAAAAGACTGAAATTCTATCACAGGAAAAAATCAAAAAGATTCTTGTTGGAGAAAACAAAAATACAAAATAATTAAGGGGAAACTTCAAAATGCTTCAGTGTTCATAAAGCCAGCAAAAAGAGCTCTTTTGTATTTTTACCAGTGCTGCATTTTTTCACTTTTGTTTGTCTAAATTAGAGAGATCTAAAATTAAATTACTTTGTGAATAACTTCTGACCTTAGACCTATGGATTTAGCATATCTTGAAAATTCCAACCTAAATGGGCATGACTAGACTGCTCTCTCTACCTTGATCTTTTCTCTCCAGGTCAGCCTTTAGTGGAGCAGGCAGGAGGTCCCTGGGCTATCCATATGGGTTCATAGAATCTTAGAAAATTAGGGTTGGGAGGGACCTCATGAGGTCATCTAGTCCAACCCCCTGCTAAAAGCAGGACCACTCCCACTAAATCACCCCAGCCATGGTTTTGTCTAACCGGGCCTTAAATGTTTCCAAAGATGGAGATTCCACCACCATCCTCAGTAACCCATTCCAATGCTTCACCACCCTCCTAGTGAGAAAGTTTTTCCTAATATCCAACCTAGACTTCCCCACTGCAACTTGAAATCATTGCTCCTTGTTCTGTCCTTTGTTACTACTGAGAACAGCCTAGCTCCCTCCTCTTTGAAGCACCCCTTCAAGTAGTTGAAGGTTGCTATCAAATCCCCCCTCAATCTTCTCTTCTGCAGACTAAGTAAGCCTGGTTCCTTCAGTCTCTCCTCGTAAGTCATGTGCCCCAGCCCCCTAATCATTTTTGCTGCCCTCCGCTGGATTTTTTCTAATTTGTCAACATCCTTTCTGTAGTGAGGAGCCCAAAACTGGACCCAGTATTCCAGATGTGGCCTTACCAGTGCCGAATAGAGGGGAATAATCATATCCCTCGATCTGCTGGCAACGCTCCTACTGATGCAGCCCAATATGCCATTGGCCTTTTTGGCAACAAGAGCACACTCTTGACTCATATCCAGCTTCCCATCCACCATAACTCCCAGGTCCTTCTCTACAGTGCTGCTACTTAGTTAATTGGTCCCCAGCCTTTAGAAGTATATGGTATTTTTCCATCCTAAGTGCAGGACTTTGCACTTGTCCTTGTTGAACCTCATGAGATTTCTTTTGGCCCAATGCTCCAATTTGTCTAGGTCTCCCTGAATCCTGTCCCTGCCCTCCAGTGTGTCTTCCATTCCTCCCAGCTTGGTGTCATCCATGAACTTACTGAGCATGCAATCTATCCCATCATCCAGATCATTAATGAAGGGGTTGAACAGAACCAGCCCCAGCACCGACCCCTGGGGCACTCCACTCATTACAGCATACAGCCATGGCTGGAGAAACCCTTTGTTCATCTGAGCCCTCCTGCTGCTTTTGTAACTCCAAATGGGCTCCATCCACAGAGGACTACATTCTTCAATCCAGCACCTTTTGCAAGTGATAACTTCACACGCACCAAACAAGAACCTGACTTTCTTTGAAATGAAAGCATCCTTGCTCAGGCTTTGTGCACCTTCCTCTAAGAACCTTTATAGAGCCAGTTTAGGCCCTGGTTTACTCTGCACCTGCATCCATATTGAATCAGCATCTGCTGCCATCATATAATACAGGTACAGACCTCATCCAAATAAGACTGATCATATCACATCATCTGGCCTGGCATTTGTCTATCACACTGGGGCAGGGAATGTGATACCAAGCAGACAAAAAGCAGCATACAGCCATGGCTAGAGAAACCCTTTGTTCATCTGAGCCCTCCTGCTGCTTTTGTTACTCCAAATGGATTGCTGAGTCTTATTGTATCTCTTTGGCCTTTTCAAGCCAAATGGCCTGATCAGATCACAAGCCAGCAGGTGCTGCTCAGCTCAACATTTGCACCTTCCCAGTCCAAACACACCTCTCTTTACTAGCTCTTAAAATCAATCAAGGAGACTTATCAGTTTCTTTTAAGCTTTGATGTTTGTCTGGGTTTTGTTTATCTGTGGGTCTGTTCCTGGGAGTATGTTCTTGACATCTTGGAGTAGGTGGCAATTAGCAACAAGGAGGAATGGCTCAGATAAGGGACAGACTGTAAAAGAGGGAATAAATGGGTAGGCAGCTGCTCCATGTCCAATTTAGTTCTAAGTCATTAGGATCTGGTAGAGACCAGAAAGGGAATCCTACAAAGGAGTAAGAACAGCTATCACCCGCAGAGCCTGTTAAGAAATGTGTGCATTCAGCACAGCCACTCTGAAAGTGTCATTCTACAATAAGTCATAGACCCATGCTCATTACAGGCTCAATCCTACAAAGTCTGAGTGCCTCCTGCAAGGTCACAGATGTCCGAACTTCAGTGGGAGATGACAGTGTGTGTGTTTGTCTCTCTGATAGGCCCATTGAGAGCAAGGACTGATACTTATTGTATGATCCCTAATGCAAAAGGAATTCAATCCCCTTCGTAATAACAAAGAAAAAAAATAATAGTGGTCTGTATGTTTGGATGTGTATATACTGTGCATCTATTTATAGTGCTGCACATACGTCCATATAATGTATACTAGAGATGGAACTTAGCCAAAATCCTTGATCAAAGCAACCCTGATCTTGACATACATTCAGAATATGAAACCAGATCTGGGCCTGGATTTTTCAGATGACTCCTACCTTTGTAATTGCCTCAGCAAAATTCTGTATAATGATATATGGCTCTGGTTGTATAATCTGGGTGGAAAAGCAAGAAGTGAGGACATGGAACCTACTCCCCACATTACACAGAAGAATCAGGCACATTGCACTCCCTGTGCTCAGGGAAGTACTAGGACTGCTCCCTCCACAAGTGCAGAGTACCCCAAAGAGAGACCTGCAGTGCCCTCTCTGTGCATGGGCCTAGATTAGACCAAGAGTGGAGTTCAGGGGGTAGCATACAGGAGTCTTATGAATTTTGTGGGGCATTCTGACTCTGAAATAAATTGCCTCTGGGTGCTTCCCCTGGGGTAGTACATGTCAGCACCACCCCCACACAGAAAGACTGTGCACAACTGAGCCCACTATTGTGAAACAGTGCTTTCTCACTCTTAGTTGGGAAGGGCCTTCTGTTTTCATGCTAGGTTATGCACACAAATTTTCTTCCTTCCCTATATACTGTGCAACGGACCTCATTTATACCATATGTGTTAAATGTGTAAGCGCACCATGCATAATGATCAAATTGCTTGTCTCCCATGGATATTATAAAGGGCTTTTTTCTGCCATTGCTTATGATTATTTATGTTGGCACCAAACAGCAGATTTTTAGCTATACAGTGTGGGGAGATTTTATTTAATAAAAGTCAGTCTCATTTGAAACAAATGCCTTGCACATGCCTAATATGTGTGCACAGTTTCCTTACTCAATAGTGATAATTGCACTTGCAAATAATCATTTAGATGATTGTTTATTTTCACATGTAATGATGGGACCTGAACTACAAAGAAGTCTCCTGTGTACTGTAAATACTTGTCAACAGATATTGCATTACAACTGTTTTCTTTTAACGGGTCTGTCCTTTTAGTTAGTGTTAAGTGAGTTGCACTGTGCCAACAAACTGATGCTACGACCCCGTCTCTATATGCAGAATTTCTATATAACTAGGGTGCGTTTATTATGACTTAAAAGCCACTACTTTTGCTACATCAGGGCTTCTGGGTCCCCTCAAAAAGCAACAGGTGTTTGTGAACTGTCTATAATATGTAGTATATGAAGGTAAAACCCAGTTTTATTTGGCTCTATACAAATTCTGAACACTGCCCACTTTCTGCCTGCAATGTTTCATGTAAATAGAAGCTTAGGGGCCAACCAAGGACAATCTTTTCATTAACTTGAATGAGAGTTGGATTGGGCCCTTTATTATTGATAATATTTCACTGTGAAGAAGCCCAGAAGCTGTATAACAACTGAGCTACCTCTTGAGGCATTCCCTTTAGTGTGTCGGGGTTGGGCTCAATGGTTGCACTGCTATTATCCTGTTCTATGGCTATGCTGCGGAGAGGAATTCAGCCAGCTCACCAATGAAGTACTTTAACATAAGCAGAACATTCTTTAAAAATACCAACACACCAAAATGAAACCAGGAAAGGCTCCAAACTCAACTATTGGCCAGTAGTTGGATGTTTACTTGGGAATATTTTTTTTTCAAATACTAAACCAATAACCTTCCCTCTTCTGATATACGAAAATCGGCTACTGACATGGCCCTGTGAGATATGAACTGGATTTGGTGAAGTGAATGAGTGTGTGATATGTAACTGATTCAGCACTTCACCTCAAACCATTTTAAAGTGAAACAAAATAAAATGGGTGCATTTATTTTGAATAATTCATTTATTAAAATTCTATATTCTTTGTCTAGCAATTTTTGTACAGGACTAATATTGCATATGTGCAAATGTACCTGTCTGCCTTTGCCTTGTTTCTCTGAATTTTGAAGGAACCTGTCTTCCTACTGAACTGTGTATAGTTTCAGCTCTTGTCAGTATTGAAAATATGTAGCCCCCTCCACCCTCTTTATGGAGCTTTTATGCACAGAAGTGATTATAGTTGAGGAGGATGTAGTGATTCATTCTTAGTTGGAACATGACTCAAGAAGGAAATTGCATGAGTTGAGATGACAGCTCACTGTAACCTGTTGTGACCATGCCTGCCTATCACATCATGCACTGCCTTTTCCTTCAATTCAGACACAAATATGCCAGGCACACTTCAGCCATTAACCACCACAAGTAGAGACAACTGCCTATTTCTTTGTTCTTATGGGCAACTCCCAAACTCTTAATGCCACGTGGATCCAACTCATTGCCACCAGAGACACCTAATGTAAATATAAGTGAATGAGATAGGGTACAAGTAACAGTAATTAAAAAAACCATAGAAATATGTCTGAAATTAATTATATACTCTTGTGCATTCATAACTCCCACTTCCTATTAATGACTGGATCAATAGAAATGTTACTTCAAATTGTTGAGTTTGGCAGAAAAATGTAGGTGTCAGAAAGTATGTGCCTGCTCTAACCCTAATCCTATAATAACGCGAGTCTTGTAGATAAAGCTCAGGAATGGGAGTCAGCAGATATCAGTACTATTCTCAACTCTGCTACAGACCTCCTATGTGACTCTGGGTAAGTCATTTACCTCTGTGCCTCAGTTTCCTGACATGGGGATAACAACACTTACTTCACAGGAGGTTTGTGATTATAGGGCGAAAAGGCATATAAGAATTCAGTGATGAAAAGTGCTATTATTAGGCAGAAAGGTGTTAAGGGAGCCCTCACTTGAGTCAAGAATTTACACCGTCTCTAACAGGGAGTCATGGGGTGATTTACTGGCTCCTCTCCTTTTTTTTGACAAGCTCAACCCTCTTCCCAGAAAGAAAATGCAGAGGTTTGTAACTCCTGGGTTGCTTTTTGGAAAGTAGGATAGGTGAAAGATGCAAGTTCACACTGAAGCTGCAATGCTGTTTGAAAAGCAGACATAAGGGATAGCAGAAACACACTATATGCAGTGCTAGCCCTTGCAGTCTGAGATAACCAGCCTGGTGATCTCAACCTAAATCTTAATTAGAACCTGGATTATGCTCCCATGTCCACATTTAGATCTGCATTAAAGTGGCCTGATTTTCCAAAGTGCTGAGCACCCACAAATCTCATTGAAGGAATGAGATATACAAGTGTTTAGGAGCTTTGGAAAGCCTTAATTTAAGTGCATAAACATTGATTTAGGAATTTGAGATTAGGCACCCAGGCTTGAAAACCTTGGTCCTAGGTATATCCATCTGACAATTTTCCATCTGTGGCTCAAGAGATCCTAAAAGGTTTTCCTTGATTCAAGTTTTCCATGTGCAAGCTGCATCAAAAATCTTGCCTTGAAAACTGCACTTGTAAGTTTGGGGCCACATTCTGCTTCCCCTGAAATAAAAGGAAGTGTCCAGTAGGCTTTTTGCAGTGTCTGCAAGAAGACTAAACCATTTTATGTAAAATTTTGACTCTAAGAAAGTGAGCATCAAATTCACCAAAAGGTGCAAAGTAATTATGAGCCTTAGAAATAGAGCAAAATTTCAAATATGCTGTTCATTTTCCTTTCATCTGTATATCACTACCTACTCATAACAATAGCTGCAAATATTGAATTGTACTGGCACACCCATGTTAGACTACAATATTGCTCCACAACCAGTTGACAGATGATAAATTTCTCAGTACCCTTCTCTCCCTGCCTTCCCCAGGAGAAAATTCACTATGAACAAATTCAGTATCAGTGTAAATGATTTTGACCTCTATTGACATTAGGAAATTAATACCTGCTTATTTTAGATTTTGTAATAAGGTTAATGGGACGGTCAGAATTCTAGTTAGGGGTATGTTCCAGCTTCCTCAGATACTCAAAACTTTCTGAAAACATATTTTGAGGATAAAACTTTCCATATTTGGTCTCAAATCAATGACAAAGCTATTTTGGAAAGTCTGAAGGAAATCACTTAATCTCTTTGTATCTCAGATTCCCATCTGTAAATTGGGGATAATAATACTTCCTTTCTCCCATCCCCTCTTTGTTCTCATCTATTTAAATAATAAACTCTTTGAAGTAGGGACTGTGTTTGCATGTTGGCTAGCAAGTGGGACTCAGATGTGGTTTCCATGAGCTACTGTAACAGCAGGAATAACAAGGGCTCTTCAAGCAGATAACAGAAAAAATGCATCATTCACTGAGTTTTGCCACCTCCGACCACAGAGTTTACAACTACACTGTCCAAAACTCTTCTGTCTGTGGGTTGTTTATTTGCCTGTTTCTTTATTCTCTACTCTACAAGCTTGCATATTTGGCATCGCTAATCCATTAAAAAGAGCCCCAAGCCTGGAGGAGCAGCATGCCCTTCTTCCTCCTCCTTCTCCCCTCCTTCTCTCCCCACCCAACTGCCACCATGCCTGCGCTTCCCTTTCCACTGAAGTGGGCACCCTGAGCCACTCCATCCCCAGCAGGGGGCAGGATGGGGCTGGCCGCTCCAACAGCCACTCTGTCCCCAGCAGCGGAGCAAGGAGGGGTGGAGTGGGGCAGGGCTGGCAGTTTGGGGGTAGGCTGGCATTGTGGGGCATCATGCCGAGCAGCAGCACAGGCCAGTACAGTGGTGTAAGTGGGACTCAGTCCGGGCCAACAGCTGGGAGGGACCAGCCCAATCCAGGGGCCAGGCAGACTGTCACTGTAGCATGGCACAAGGTAGCTAGCACCTTGGCAGTGCTCAGAGTTGGATTGATTTTGATGGGGCCCCTCTTAGCCCCGGGACTGGGTTGGACTGGCACTGTAGCGTGGTGCAGGCCAGTGGTGCTCTGGGCCATCAGGCCCCCCCCTAGCCTGGGGTCCTGGGCTGCAGCCCCTAAAGCCCCTCCTTTCATCTGCCTGCAGGACCTTTAGGGCCTGCAGCCCAGGACCCCAGGCTAAGGGGGTCCCCTCGGCCCAGAGCACCACCAGCCTGCACCATGCTACAGTGCCAGTCCAACCCACCCCCTGGCTGGGCCTGTCCCTCTCAATGCCTGGTCCAGACTGTGTCCACTTTGCACTGCTGGGCTGGCCTGTGCTGCCTTCCAGACACTGGCCCACAGCCAGACTGAGTCCACCTTGAACTGCACTGCTGAAGTGTGTCACCTCACAACACTAGCTTGCCCCCAAGCGCTAACACTGCCTATCCCCTACTGCCTGCCCCTGGCTGGGAATGGAGGGGCTGCCAGAGTGGCCAGTCCCCCCATTCTAATCTACCCCCACTGAGGATGGAGCCTGCTGAACCCAGATCTTTTTCTTTAATAGCGACACCCGTGCTCTGACCCTTTAAGTTTTTTCAATGTTCTGGTAAGAGCTGTGAGGATATGACTCTTGGATCTTGACTCACTCTTGGGTCTTGACTCACAATCTGAAGTCTGAGTGGTTAATCACCTGATGATGGTGAAGGATGAAGCTGAACTGAGCTAAGCAAAGCAACATGTTATAAATGTCATGTGCAAAGTGAACTAGAGAGTTGTAAACAGAGGCAGTTAATAGGGAGTTTCTGAGGGAGTTTTTAAGAAAGTGTGAGTCATTTTCCTTCTAGGATCAGCTCTACATGTGATTTCATGATGGGCAGCAAGGGAACTGTGGTGTTGAATCAAAACATATATGCCATGTTTTTTCTCCTGCTTAAAGCTGGAAGACTCTTCCTATTCATGAAGTGCAAGTTGGTAGCTATGCTGAAGGAATTGCTTCGTGGAGGGGCAGGTAGATGTTGCTAAGAGTTAGAGAAGGTGAGGAGTTATTAGACAGCCAGGTTCAGCTGTCCATCATAGAGTCAGAGAGACAGGGATAGAGAGGGGGCCTGGCAGTTCATAAACACCAGAGGCACAAAATGAAATGAGCATTCTTCCCAGCTGGATACAGATGAGGATGGGCAGGCTGTGGCCACTAGAGAGAAGAGAACAGAAAGAATTCCACACAGCCAGATATTTCCAGTTGATACCAGATCCTCAACATGGAAACTATAGAAGATGCCCTTCAAGATCCAACTAGTCCAGGGAAATGGAAAGATGTAGAGAATAGCCCTGTGGACAATGGCTCAGTCCAACCTATACAAAAGCATGCTTGTCCACAAGGAGTTCTCCAACTGTCCAAGAAGACAGACAATCCATGTTGGGGACTGAATATTCAGAAAAACTCAAGGAACATTGTGCAAGGCACAGGCAGACAACAGAACAGTGTACTGTCTTCCTGGAGCTAATATATGAGACATTTAAGTCTTGATAGGTTTCTGGAGTCAATGATCAGGAATCCATTGTTGATCATTTCTATTGGTGCTAAGCTACTGCATCAGGGGTATTTCACAGATAATAGATGATTTCAAGGAAATCAGAAGAATTCTGAAGAAGAAAAATCCCCCACCAAGCTTTTCTGAGATCTTTCCTGTCCTCTGAGTGAAGATGGAAGGCAGAAGATTCTGGAAGTAAACTGCTTGCTAGGTAAGTGTAGAGGGTTTTGGTTTTGTGAAACATTGGTCCACCTTCTGTGGGGAGAGGGGTCTATATAGTTTGGATTGCCTGTATTTCAGTGGGAACCAATCTCTTTGGGGACAGGCTGACTAGAGTAGTCAGGAGAGTGTTAAACTAATAACAAAGTGTGAAGTTAAAAAGAGGGAAGATATGATTGCTAATTGAGCACAAAATCAATTTGGAGAATAAAATTAATCAAGGAACTAAAGGACATAAGGAGAAGAAATTCTTTAATTCTCTATACACTAATGCTAGGATGCTGGATAACAAACAAGAGGAATTGGAATTGCTCATTCATGAGCATAAATTCAATGTTGTTGGTATTACTGAAATTTGGCAGGATGATTCATACTATTGGGATGTTAAAATGAATGGTTATTTTCTATTTAGGAAGGTACAAGTGAGAAAAAAGGGGAGGGGGAATGGCACTCTATGTAAAAAATGGAATTACCTGTTTCAGAGTCACTGATAACTTGCAAGATAGAATACTGATCCATAAGCATTCAAGATCACTAACAGATAAAACCCAAGCTATCATATTAGTTGGGGTCTACAGCAAATCACCAAATTACCAGATGACCAGCTCCTTATACACTTGTCTATAATGCAATTATCAGAGGGGTTGATCCTTTGATGTGTAAGAAGGGAAATCTTGAGTAGGAGAAAAGAGGTTATTTTGCCTCTGTTTGACATTGGGGTGACTGCTGTTAGAATTCTGTGTCCAATTCTGGTGTCCACAATTAAAGAAGGATGCTGATAAAATGAGAAGAGTTCAAAGAAGAATCGTGAGACTGATTACAGGATTCTGACTTCCAGAAACTGGGCCTGGACCACAGGGGATGGGTCACTCGATAATTTCCCTGTTCTATTAATTCCTCCTGAAACATCTGGCACTGGCCACTGTAGGAAAACAGGATAGAGGTCTAGCAGGACCATTGGTTTGACCTGGTGTGGCCACTCTTTTGTTGTTAGAAAATATGCCTTATAATGATTGAGATATCTGGGTCTATCTATTTAACTTAACAAAGAGAAAGTCAAGGGATGACTTGATGGCAGTCTGTTAGTACCTAGATGGAGAACAAAATATTTAATAATGGGCTCTTCAAACTAGCAGAGAAGGGTATAATGTGACCCAAAACTAAAGCTATACAAATTCAGACTGGAAATAAGGTGTACATTTTTAAGCAAGAGAAATTAACCATTGGAAGAATTTTGTAGTGGTGAATTTTTCATCACTGACAATTTTTAAGTCAAGATTAAAGGGTTTTTTTCTAAAAGGTATGTGCTAGGAATTATTTGGGGGAAGTTGTATGGCCTATGTTATATAGGTCAGACTGGATGGTGACAAACAGCCCCTTCTGTCCTTGGAAGCTACACATTTTTTAAATTGGCAACCAGACATTAAAGTTAAAGTTACACTTTACTTGAGTCTTTTATCCAGTGGCTGAACTTTTTGCTGTGTGTGCATCTCATTGACTTCTACTAGGTGTTTTGCATGAGTAAAGAGAGAGAATTTGTCCAGCAGTGGTCAAACATTTCCATCGAAGCTGCTTTCCAATGGAAAATTAGATTTTCAATTAAATAAAATCTTTCACAAAACTCTACTTTCCTCAGAAAAATTTTTCAGCCAGAATATACCATGGCTAAGGATACCTACGATACACTGAAGTGATTTAGTAAGAGGGAAAATCTATAGTCTAGTCAGGAAGCCTGATCCATAGATGAGAATGGGAGCATAAAGTTCCCAAATAACAACTCCTGTGAAGCACCACCACAGCATTTCTAAATCAAAATTTTTGGTTTTCACACAAAAATTTGCAGCTGAATATTGTCAGTTTTCGATTTTTTTCCAAAATGTCAAAATTTTCTGTGGCGAATAAAAATAATCCAGCTAACTGCAGGTTGGGTCCTGAATTAGACCAAAAGGCCAATATTTGCAAATCTGGCTGACTTAAATCAACAGGAGTTGCAGGTTCTCATCTGTAAAAAATCTGACAACTTTTATTTAGGTAATTGCATTTAGATATTTAAGCTATGTCTACACTCACAAAGTTGGGCCAACTTTCTTAAGTCGACTTTCTAAAGTCGACTTTAAGTTGACCTTATTAAGTCGACGTAGAGAGTCTACACAAGACTCTTAAATCGACTTAAAGGTGCTCCTATTAAGTCGATTTAGAGAGTCTACACTAGACTCTCTAAGTCGACTTGATAGGTGGAGTGAGAGCCAGCCCTGCAGAAGAAGCGGGGTGGCTCGTCCCGGGAGTGCCAGCCCTGCAAGGCTTCTGAGAAAGGAGCTGGGAATGCCGCCTGCCACTTCTCAGTCTTGGCAGAGCCCTGGCTGAGGAGCCCTTCTCCACGGGACCGCGGCTCCCCTGGCAGGGAACCACGGGTCTGGGGAGAAGGGAGCAGGGGATCCCCAGGGGACAGGGGAGCCACAGTAGCTCCCTTCTGCCAGGGAGTCATGAGGGGCTCCCTTGTCCCCCCTGCCCTAAGTCAACCAAGTCGACTTAGGGCATCTACACTGGCTAAGTCGACTTAATAAAGTCGACTTAGACACTAGTTCGAATTATAACGAGGTGTTATTAATTCGAACTAGTTTTTCCTTAATTCGACTTAAGGAGCAGTTTAAGTCGAATTAAGGAAAGCCCAGTGTAGACGTGGATTAAATGAAGTTGATTTAAGCCTGCTTAAGTCGACTTAATTTATAAGTGTAGATGCACCCTTAGTATCTCCAAATACTCTGAGTACTTTTCTCATATGTGAAAAAGAGTTCTGTGAAAGCTCATTAGTTTATCTCTGACCCCAAACAGAATTTGGTCCAATAAAATATATTACCTCACTCACCAGTGCTCCAAATTAGCAAGCTAGTAAAACAGTAGTGCCAATTAATTGATTTGTATTAGACACACTCCTCCTTGTGCGGTGCATTAATATTGACTCAATGTTCTTACACCACTCCCATCACTATGATATCTACAAACCTTTGCAAAACTGATAGGCTTCATAAGAATGTTTTGTTTCTCTCCACTAGATTATTTGACAGTAATTGTGGATCTTTCTTACAGCAGCTCACCAAAGTGAAATTTCATGAGGTACTGGATCATTTCTTTTCTTAACTGTATTTTCTGTTCAAATGCCAATGATGGCTGAGTGTAAAGTTTTTTTTCACTGACCTGCCGAAATGGGTGGAACTGCAGACACTCCATTAAAACAGTTAATTGGGGGGAAATGTAGATGGGAATAACACTTGTAAGTTGGTTATAGTGCATGCTGGCAGGCATACTGAACCTCAGTTTGGATACGGAACAAAACAGCACTTTGAGCCACTTACTCAAAATCACTCCTAAATGCAAGTAACACAAATCTATCAGTGAGAAATAGCCCACAATGTGATGCATTTTCACTTTTTTTTTCTCTAAAGAGACAGGAAATCCTATGAATGGCATCTCTCAAATAAAGCCTCATTATTATGGTTGATTGATGGATTATGGTTAAGCAAGAAAAGCTATATTAAATAGTCCTCTACAGTAATCTTCCCTACTTCTTGCCAAACCAGCCCTTAGAGCTATTAAAGTTACACTGTGTCTGATTTTGCACAGCTTCCAAAATGTTAAGTGTTCCAGCATCTCCATCATTCATTGGTGCCGCATTGACTCTGACTTCATTTAGCAAAGCAAATCCCTTTTCCTTAGCATGCCTGGAAAATGGAAAATTGCTATGACAGTGTTATGACTTAACTCACAGCCTGGGTTGATACTTCTTTTTAATGTGGCTGATCAGCTCAGTTGTGAACAAATGCAGTCGTATTAAGAGAGATCAGATCTTGGTTTTTCTCCTAATTTTCTCCAGTTTCTTTTTCTAATCAACCTTGTGTGCCCATGCAGTATGTCACCACTCATCAAAAGGTTTCTTATATCAAAAGCCCTGCTTTCTACAACAGCTACAAATGCCTCATTCTGCTATGACAATCAGAATAACAAGCTAGTTTCCAAAAAGTTCGTTCTAAATTGATTTTCATGCTTGACTTGTTCTGTTTATTTATTTATTTTTTAAATCCGTGTAAACCTCCATGTCCCTTTTAAGACAAACAAAGAAAAAATGTGACCCAATACAGGTCAAAGCAACAAAGGTTTTTTGGGGGGAAATGGCCTTCAGTTTAGAACTAAAGCAAGTTTTACAATGCTTATTATTTAGTACTATATTAGTGCAAAGAGATTAAGCCCCCAAATGCTTGTGAGCATACAGTTCACTGTACATTGAGTAAAGCAGAAGTCATCCAGCTATAGCAGTCATGTGGATGACATTTCCAATTCCATGTGGATGTCTAGTGGGGCCAGATTTGTGATACTCCCAAGACTCAGGGCCTAATTGATAAAAGTAAGTAAGGAAATAGCTAGACTATAGAAGATTGAGAAAAAGGCTGAGCTTCTAGAGATGGCTATTAGTCCCAGTTGTCACTACCTTCTTAACAAATCTTATGGCTTTGATCTGTGGTATGCATATTGAGACTATTCTGTAGTCGGGGACCCAGGAAGAATTCTGATTGACTTCCTCTTGAGACACTAAATGACAGCAGTGACACTACCCTAAAATAGTGCTTCTGCTCCACAATCAGATTGTGTCTGGTTTCCAAGCAGGTATATAAGATCCACCCTCCCCTTGCCAGCCCCTCCCTCCCCCCATACTCCCAAGGTCTACCCCCTCTCTGTGTTTGTTTCCCCATCTATAAAATGAGGGCAGTACACAATCCTCACAAAGGTGTTTTTCACTCTCTGGATGAAAATGGGTATATAAGACCTATGTACTATGTTAACAGACAATAACTAAATCAAATACATGTTTTGCACCTATAATATGTACTAGAGAGATATTCCTGTAACAGTATCCTGTAATTGTGACGTAATCTTCTGTCACATAAAATTATTAGCATTGCGGTTCTACTTACCACAGCAAATAGGAAGCCAAAAAGAAATAGCTTATTTAACCACAAGTTTCCTATCTTCGATTAAGAGTGAGATTTAGCCTTCTTTATGGAGACAAAAATCAAGCTTGCACTAGCAAGAATGTACTGGACTCATAGCTTGTCATCATGCTGTTAATAAGGCTACAAGTGCTTTTTGGCTGGATGTCCAAGGCCATTTTAATGTGTAAAAGGATACAAGTAGCCCGTTCCATGCAGAATTCTCTACCACCTATATTTCATTACTGAAAAAATTACTTGTTTTATTCCGTTAGCTGGTTTGATTTCCCTCTTTCCAGTTACAGTATTGCAATTCAATAGTTTAGGGGGTTTTTTAAACTTCAACATGCTATATCTGTTAAGAGTAATGGAAAGGACTAGCAAATATAATGCAGTTCTAAACAGCATTGCTTTTGCATTTAGAGATTTTATTATGAGGAATTCAGAAATGTTTAGATTCAGAAACAATGGAAAAAGTTGAACATTGAGAGGAGGGAGAATGAATAGTACCCAGAGTCTTTAGAATGACACAAATACATGATTTTTTATTACGGGGGTCCAAAACGTGGCACGAGCTGGAAGATAAAGACCTCTGACCCCGTAACCTATTTATATCTCCTCTCAGACTTCTTTTTGTGAAACTAAACAAGCCAAGCAATTCCAGTCTCCTCTCATAACTTTAAGATAGGCCCTTCATTCCCCTGATCATCCTACTAGCTCTGCTCTGCACCAGTTCCAGTTTAAATTAATCTTTCTTGCACATGGGTGATCAGACCAGTACACAGCATTCCAAATGAGGTCTTACCAATTTCTTGTACAATGGCATTAATACTTCTCTGTCTTTCTGGAAATGCCTTGCCTGATACATCCTAGGACTGCATTTGCCTTTTTCACAGCCACATCACATCAGTAACTTAAAGTTATCTTGCGATCAGCCCCCACACCAGGTCTCTCTCCAGCTGATAAGCCCCCATAAAAAAATCGCTATTAGATCTTAAGTGCATGATCTTGCATTTTGTCCTATTGATTTCATGCCATTTCTGTCACTCTAGTCTTCAAGGTCATCCAGATGTTTCATTATACCATTCCAGTCCTCCTTTGTAGTGAAATTGCCTCCCAATTTTGCAGCCCCAGCAAATTTCATTAGCACATGCCTACTTTTTGTGGCATGGCCATTAATAAAAAATATTGACTTAGCCTTTGAGGAACTCTGCTAGTAATCTCTCTCCAGCCAGACAATTGACCTTTCAGCACAACCCATTGCCTTCTTCCCTTCAGCCAATTCCTTATCCACCTTGCAATGCTTGTATTCATATCTACTTCATTAATTAAAGTAGTTATTTCCCAACATTGTTTTGGTTACATTTGGGTCATGTTTCCCAGCTTTTCTTTCCAATCACAAGGACTATGTCTACACCTGAAAAGTTAAGTCAACTTAACAAAGGTCCCATGCACAGAATAGGAGGGTTAGAGATGAACCAGTGCTCGAGGCTGGGAAACCACTGCAATGGCTGGGAAATGTTTAAATGACATATAAATATATGACATATATATAAAATAAAAAACCCAGGATCCAACCCATCCAAGGAAAGGAGAGAAACCATTCTGATTAGCAAACACCAGAGAGGAGTTTGAACCATGCCTGTGGAGAGTAGTTACAAAAGGAAGGCACTAGAAGCAAACTTCTCGGACAAGGAAAGGGGAGCATCTCCTTTACCTTCATAACAAATAGAACTGGCCAAATATGTTCTGCTTAAAACACTTTTTCAATAGAAAATGACTTTTTGCGAGAATGGAAACTTTAATTAAACCATTTCTCATTCAGTAGAAAGTTTTCAGATTTTTATCCTAAAAATCCCTCAAATACTCCTGAAAACTCAAGTATTTTTTTTATAAAAGCCCAGAATATTTCAAAGAAATATTTTGATGCAAATAGAAAAAAATTGTTTTCATCAACATTTTTCCTAGAGGAAAAATATCATGTATTGGCCAACTTCAATAACAACTTCCCATCCAGGGCTCCATTACCACAGGCTCTGTAGGATCCGATTGTTGGGACTAGCTGCTGGATTTATGTAGGATGAAACAGCACAGACAGCAACATCTCACTGTGCTGAGTCAGTGTTTTGCTCTGTGCTCTGCCTCAGCCTTACCACTCTTTGTTGAGAGCCAGCTCACAGCTCTACCTTATTGCACTATATTGTTTTGTTCCAAAGGGAGACTTTATTGTGTATGCGTTTTGTTTTGTTGTTTTAAAGAATTGTTTGTGCACACAAATAGAGGATGATCCAGTTACCTAAGTGCAGTAAATAAACTCATTAGCCTTGTAACATACTTGGATATGCTCTCTCGCCCCCTTTGATAATCCCAGGCAGGTGCTGCTCTGAAAAGACATATCTCCACCATGAATTAGGCAGCATGTTGACAATGCTGTAGGAAGGTGGGGGAGGTGTTAACAGGCAAGCCAGCAGCACATCTGCATCCAGTACTGATAGATGAGCCCAAACTCAACATAGGAGGGATGGGTTGTTGCAAGAGGAGCAATTGCTGAAATTATAGGTGGATGGACAGTGTATTCTGAGGAGGATGAGAAAAGACAAAGCAGGGGCAAAGGAGGGAGGGGACAAATGTCCTGCTAGCAGATTTAACTGAAATCAGGAAATAAACACTGTTTCATTAAAATCAACTGTCACATCCCTTGTAAAAAGGAATGTCTTATCTCAGTAGTGGAGCCAAAGACGAATGGTCATGGTCCCTAGAACTGGTCCTTCCAGGTACATGTTTGGTGTATATAGGCATAGAAAATGTGAAGACACACATCTCTAAGACTGACCTGATCCTATGACTTACACTCCCCTGCATTTATTTTCCTCCCATTCTATAAGTTCCACATCTTCAAACATCTGACGAAGTGGGATTTTCTCCCACGAAAGCTCATGTGATAAATGTATTAGTCTTTAAAAGTGCTACCAGACTCCTTGTTTGTTTTACTGAACTAGAATAACATGGCTACCCCTTTGGAACATCTCTAAGGCTGTCAACCCAGCACTCTATACGAGACAAAATTTGCCTTTTTTTTTTTAAACAAAGGAAAAGTAATTTTTTTTTTTTAAACAAAGGGAGACTATGTCTTTCTGGAAGAATCAAACCCCAATCAATATATTATCCAGCTTGCAAAAGAAACATTGTCCAGTATTATTTTTACATGCCAGTTTTCTCTTTTTGGTATTCTGTTATGTGTCTATTATAATGCTTGGGCTAAAACACCATTACACTACATACATATTGTGTGACAGAAATGTGGGGAATGTGTGCAACAAAACGCAGCAGGCGTAGAAATCCCATATCACAGAACCCAATAACTGAAATGGCCAACATTTCCAAGAGCTGCTTAGCTCACCTACTCAGAGAATTTGCAATGTGGGTGTTCAAAGAGATGGTAGAGTCATTAAAGCGGGAGCGGCTTTTGAGCAAGATCCAGTGGACATGTTACATACTCATAAATAGATAAGATGTAAAGGTTTCTTGCAGTGCACATGTAAATGAAGCCTGCTGGAGCAAGCCTTAGGTATGCCATGAACGTGTCTGAATGCCTGGAGTTCAGAGGAATTAGCTACATATCTGACCAACAGGAATGAAAAAAACTTGCATCAGGACAGCAGATCAGTTACCGGTAGTGGGCATTTAAAACCGCATGTCAGTGTGGAGGAATTTTACATTATTTTAAATATACATTTTAATTTCCTGTTGGTTTTGTACCCATTGGCAGTTTGAAATGGGAGTTTTTTCTCTCATTTAATTTTCCTTCATTGTCCACACGCTGCGTCATAGCGTTGCTCATAAGGGATTAGCTACTGACGCTGATTTCTTTATGTATTGGGTTTTTTCACTATATACACCATGTTTACTTGGTTATAAACGCACCTGTAACTATTGCTGTGAAATAAAAATATATGATTATTATAGATGTCTATTCTCATTTTCTGTTTAACCCTCCCTGTTGGCCTCCTCAGGTACTGCTCTTGTTTTCTCATGCCCTAACTATCCCCTAACATCCTGGGCAAGCACTGCATGGTGTCCCCTGCATCTAATAGGGTGCCATTCTGCACCTGTCTCTAAGTGCCATTGGCATAATCTGCTTTCACTCACCTTCTCTCAACATCAGTGTTGGTCCTACCATGATCCACTGCTGAAGCACGGAACTGGCCTCCCTCAGTGTGGTGGTTCCATCTTTACTGTTAGGGATAGAGCTGGTGAGCATTTCGTGTCTGACAGTTTACTCAGTTAATGGGCCTATTTTTGCACTTGGGAATGTTCCATGGAGAAGGCACAGTTGTTAGATATCTGTTTGCTATAGTCAATTATTAATTGTTTATTACATCTGATTTCAGTTCATGGATTGCTGTTAAAGTAGTCACCCTGATTAATGCTTTGAGCATTTGTGACTCTGATGGTCTTCACCCATGGGAAGTGTTGTCCAGTTGCCAGGTTTTAGCACTTCAGCGTGTAGAGGAGGCATTAGCTGCGGAGTCCGGGCCCTCCCACTGCACTACGCTCCAATCCAGGGCCCTGTGAAAGCAACGAAAGGGTCTGATACCCCAGAAGTGCCTTAAGGCTGACCTTCCTGAGCCACTTCTTACCAGGCAGTCTTCCATTGTCTACAGTTCTGAATCTGTTTGGGAAAGTATGACAGGGCTCATCTCACCATATGGCAACTCTTTGTGGCTGGGCATGGCATGACAACTCTCTCCCTCTTGAACCAGTGGCTGCCTCCTCTCACACCTTCATCATCCAGCCAGGTTAATTCCAAGTCTCTTCTCTTCAGGGTAGCCCATAAACAAAATAAGGGCAATTAACACAAATAAACTGAACCCATATGAGAGGAAAGGGGAATGCTTCCCTCTTACGATATACCTCAGGGAGGGACCTATGGGCTGCTGTTGCAGGGAGAGATACTGCCCTCCCTAAACGCTTCTCTCAGGAGCTGCAAGTTACAGGTCTGCCTCGTTCCCATGTCTGACCCCAAATGAGCTGTTCTGCTCCCTTTTAACTCCTCCTCCAGCCTGTGCATCTCTTGCTGGTGTGGCAGGGCAGGGCTGGCTGACCCCAAAGCAGCTCCTTAACCCCTTATTGCCAATGTGTGGGGTTTGTGTACACCATCACGGCTACCTGTTATTTAGTTTTCATACTTCTAGGTCACTTATGTCACATGGTATTGGATTTGCTCCCTAAGCCCACAGTGTCCTTGCAAAATGCCTGTGCAAACCCCAAGCACGAATACTCGTGCAACGATGCAATTCAGTGAGTATTCATGCACTTTCTCCTTGTGCAAATATTTTTGTGAATAAACCTTTACTTGTCTCTGTGTTCACGAAGAATTATATAAAAGCAGCGTTAGAGTCACAGCGCAGACTGTATTGAAACAAATGCTGATGAATATTCTTAAAATGTTGAGCCAGCTCCAGATGACAACAAGTAATGCAGAAAGTGAAAACATGAGCAACTATGCCAGTAGTTGTGTAAAAGGGAGCAAGAGCAACTTCTTACACTCCTAACTGCACCCTCTAAAGGTTACTCTCAAGCAACAACTATTTTCCATGTACCATCCACTTGGGAATTAGCATTTTTCCTATAGCTTAAAGGAAATGGTCTTGGATTTAAATGTTTTGAGAAACACATACGTCTTGCAATTCCATTAATTCCATTGAAAATTTGATATGAGAATTGCAAAAATATTCCCAATTTTGATGGTATTTATTTAAATTAAAAGGGTTAGTACTGTGTTCTCATAGTAATATTGAATACTCACATCTATTCTTTTCAAGTAGTACCTCAAAGAGTTCATTCACCTGCATGGTTTCCAGTGAGCACATTAGTTATTCTGTATAAAATGTATAAGATAATATAATGGAACAAACTGTAAAAGGCCTTTCCTTATGACTTGGTAGGGGAAGAGGTAATCTAATGTCAAAATTAATGTAAATTTGTGAATTAACAGATATCTCAGTTCAACTAAGAAACCTGTCCAATGATGCTTTAGTGGAAATAGTAGTAGGGCAGCATGCAAATAATATACATATCTTGCAGATTATGTCATCTATTTGGAAATGGTTTCATACAGCAAAATAAACTTCAGAAAATACAGTGGAGACTTTTTATAAATTAGCTCTAATGTCTAAAATCCCATGGGCTTTGAAATGTTCAAAAAAAATACAAAATGTTGCTGAGCAACATGGATCAACCTTAACAATTTTTCCTTGTATAAAGCTTTCCAGATAAAGGACTACTGTGGAGTTTGTGTAAATTCTCAACCTATGGGTAGGGCCTATGGGATGGGCCTATGGGTAGGGCCTATGGGTATCCTTTAAGGACGGGTTTACTCATAATGTTGACTGAACCCAGTTATAAAGGAATCTCCAGGGCTCTTCTACTACCCTTCACTCTCTCATAATAATGGATAATAAGACAGAAAATACCATATTGCCTCTTTATATACCCATGATACATCCCCATTCTGAATATTGCATGCAGCTCTGGTTGCTCCCATCTCAAAAAAGATATATTGGAATTGGGAAAGGTACAGAAATTGGCAACTAAAATGATTAGATGTATGGAAAAGGCTTCCATGTGAGGGGAGATTAATAAAACTGGTACTTTTCAGCTTGGAAAAGAGACGATTAAGGGGGAGAGATGGTAAAGGTCTATAAAATCATGACTGGTGTCAAGACAGTAAATAAGGAAGTGTAATTTACTCTGTCTCATAACACAAGAGCTAGGGATCACCAAATGAAATTAATAGGCATCAGGTTTAAAATGAACAACCTTTGAAACTCCTTCCCAGAGGATGTCGTGAAGGCCAATTATAACTATAACTATTCAAAAGGGAACTAGATAAATTCATGGAAGATAGGTCCATCAATAACAATGATTCAGGATAGTCAAGGATTTCTATTTGCCAGAAGCTGGGAATGACCAATGGGATGGATCACTTGTTGATTACCTGTTCCGTTCATTCCCTCTGACGCACCTGGTATCGGCTGCTGTTGGAAGACAGGATACAGGGGTAGATGGACCATTGGTCTAACCCATTATGGCCATTCTTATGTTCTGGTATTCTGTGCTTCCTCCCCACCCCACTTCTCTATGACCACCTTCATAAACTTTACCACTAACATTACAAAGCTAAAAATGTCCATCATCCAATTTTAATATAAAGTAGATTCAGGACTAAATCAAAACTCAAATCTTTCTCCTGGTTTTTTCTCTTTCTGCTTTTTACAAACCATGATTTGGGCTTTTAAAAAGGATCTGGCATTATTTAGCTTAGGGATATTGTATGCATTGAATAACCATGGAGTTTCAACTTGTGTACCTCCAAACTAGGGGGTCAGTTCAGCCAGTGCTAAGAACTCTCCACACCCATTAGAGTCTGCAGTCAAAATAGCTTACCTGGTTCAGATACATTAAGAATTTACTCAGATCTTTGCCCCAAACTCAAACTAAACCAGAACCAAACCTTTTGTTAAGGTCCGAAAAACCATATATGAACTTTTCTTATTGTGTTCTTGTGCCTTCAGTTTCATTTCCTTTATGCTTTGTTTCAACTAGAAGTAGAAGGAATGAAAGACATCAAGAAAGGCTAATCTTTCAAAGGAAGAACAATCTTGTGCCAGAGCACAGTAATTCTGAATTCTGTTCCCAGATCTGTCCCTGACTCACACGTGTGGCCGTGAGCAGCTCTCTGAGGGGGCTGATCCAACACCCCAAAATGTCACTGGGAGTCTTCCCATGAATTTTAATAGAAATTGGATCAGGTCCTTAAAATCTCAACAGTCCCTTTGGTGCCCCCACCCATGAAGCTGGGATAATAATATTTCCATCTCTCAATGTTCATAGAGCTATTTGAGATCCACAGATGGAAGACATTATGTTAATGCAAATTACTATTATTGTCATTCTCATGGTATTTCCAAATGTCCTTACGCACTGAAACTAATAAGTTCTGAAAATCTTCTGAGAGACCTTCTTCTCTAGTGATTTCAAACCTCATTTCTGGCCCAGAGATGTTTGGAATAAATTCATTCAGGTAGCATTGGGACTTTTGGGTGTTTATTGAAGCTGGGTCTCTGGATCTTTTGAGATTCCCCATTCACCGGCTATGTCTACACTTGTTAATTTAAGTCGACTTAGCATATCCCCACTCAAAAATTAAGTCAACTTAGAAGGGACCCTTCCAAATCAACCTAGAGCGTCCACACTGGACGCTTAGGTTGACTTGTGGGGGCTAGGTGGACCTGGGACAGGTCCATGGTGGCAGGGGGGCACCTCTTGCCAAGTGCCAGGGGGCTCAGCCTTTGCCCCATTGTACCATGGTACAATGGGGGCTGAGAGAGACAGGCACCCCGACAGGACATAGGAGCAGGGTGGGCAGGCCTCTGTCCTGCCCTGTGTTGGGGCATGGCAGGCTGTGACTGTGCCAGCCACCCGGGCAGGGAGGGCAGTGGGGAAGCCCCCTACGTCAACTTAAAGTCAACTTAGGACTACTCTGCATCCACACTGGCTAAGTCAACTTTCTAAAGTCGACTTAGCCAGAAAAGTCGACTTAAAACTAGGTTTAGTAAAGTCGACTTTAATTTTCCTTAAGTCGACTTAAGGAAAATGTAGTGTGGATGCAGATTAAATTAAGGAAGCTTAAATCAACTTAATTTGTAAGTGTAGATGCACCCACCAATATTCTGATCACAGGAACACAGAAAGCATAAAAGAGACTCCCTAAATTTTAACAAAGGCTCTTTGTTCATTAGTGCAGCAACTGATACTGGAAGCCAAAATATTCAATTTTTTCCCCAAGATCTGAAGAATATCTCTCACCATCAGGGAAATGAGGTATTGGAACAGCCTCCCAGTAAGAGTTGGTGGTGGGGCAAACATTTAATTAGTAAAAGAGAGCTTGACAAATATATGAAGTAGGATCGTATGATGCAGTTGCTTGTGATGGGGAGGAGCATGGGAGCAGTGCTTAGCAGCCCTGACAGTCCTTTCTCGTTCACATCTTGTGTTCCTAAATCTCATGTTTCGGGGCTTCACTGGTCATCTGAAGGGGCCAGGAAGGGATTCCCACACACACCTCCGCCAATGTACTTTGGTTTTCATTTGTCTCCTTGTTCTGAAACATAAGAGATGGCCAGAGCTGAAGACAAGACACTAGGTGGGGGTCCCATGCTCAGAGGTGGTACTGAAAATTCTCTTTCTCAGGTTCTTGGCTACTTGGTTCTTGCCCACATGATCAGGATTTAATTGATCGCCATATGTAGGCCTGTGAAAGAATTTTCTCCTAGATCAGATTGCCAGTGATCTTGTGGTTTTTCTCCTTCCTGTGCAATTGGTCAGTGTGGGTCACTTGCCAGGATTACATGGGTATATCTAATTTCCCTGATATTAAAGGAGCCTGTGGTCCTTACTATTCTCTGCCTGTATAATATAATAAATAAATATAATATAATATAAATGTCTACTCTCCTGTGGGTTGTAATACCTTGGTCAAATTTTGGTTGTTGGATTAATGTGTGGGTGCTGGTGGCCTGCAACATATAGGGGGGTCTGATTAGATGATCCAGTGACCCTTGTGGCCTTAAATTCCATGACTCTAACCTTGATGTCAGTGAGATCTAAAGTAGCTGTGTGCCTCTGAGCAGCAGGCCAATTATTAAGACTAGATAGATTCTGCATGCCCATTCAGTAGAGTAAAACTCCCTGATCTCCTTACAGCTTGTGGGGGCTATATAGCCTTTAGATTCACTCATAGAGAAGTAAGCCAGGCTATATACCCAGTCAGGGGCTTATCCTCGCCTGCTACTCACTGACCACAGTAACTGAGCCAATGTGGGGGCGATAGTAATTTACTGCCATCTTAGGCCATCCATAAATTACTCCCCATCCAGGAGCAAGGAGGAAGCATTACAAATCACAGGAGCATCTTTCAGTCGCAATAATGAAGCTACTTCTCCTGGGTAGTTCACACGTGTCTCCTGGGTGGTATACATTTTTGTTCACCACACCTTGCACAGGGTGATACCTAAATTGACTATCTAGATCTATCTGCTCATCTTTTTGTACCCAGCTTAGCATCCACATTTTGAAGTATGGGCATTAAGTAAAATCTACAGCACTGTGTTGAAGGGTGCTTGCAAGATAACAGAAGATGCACTCACCAGGGCACTAATGCTAAGCTGAGCAACACAAAGCACTGTATTCATGGGCTATGACCGTCACAAATATGGTATTCCTGTACTTGCTTCTCTGCACTTTCTCCTATTCTCTCTCTATCACTTCCACACACTTTACAGGTAGAGACCTGGGTTAAGCAGATAGGTTAAATGTTCTGGTGCATGCAGTTACTGTACACATCTCTACATTCATCAAAGACAGGAAATCACCAGCCTCCATATATACATAGACACACACGTGCACATCCACAGCCAAAGCCTTTGGCAAGCCATCTGATTACAATCACTGTTTTAAGGAGTGATATCTTATCTCCAGATCAGCATTCTTTTGAAGAAGATGATGTTGGGCTGGTTAGCAACAAAACAAATATTAAACCAGAACATGTGTGTCAGGGTGCCACCGTGCCTGACCTGTTCTGCTTCTTCTGCACACAGAGAATCACCAAGACTCTGGGATTCAGTAACCACTGGGGCAGGTTTATTTGCAAGCTGTGCTTCCACCACCTTTTGCCATACACAGTTTGCCTTTTAGCATCTGCACCCAGGAAAGAGGCAATATTGCTCTACTTCCACTTCCTGGCTCCCTCACTCAGCCCCCTTCCTCTCAGCCCTTTATGCAGCCCAGGCTAATTGGTCAGGCAGCTGTCTCCCTTTCTCTAATCAGGTTTAGGCTTTCTCTAGCCAGCTCTAATTTACCTCACTAAATGGGAGCTGGCATGACAGGGAGCTGATTTAGTAGTTGTTGCTCAGCCCCCTGTCACAGTGTGTCTATGTTTCCTAAGGGAGAGGTGCATAAAGTAGGTGGCCCCTGAAGATGAAACTGAAAAACAATAAGGACTAAGCCTGACTCTGCACTAGCAAAGGGAATGAAGATGCTTACTCCCTTATACAGCATACCCACCTCACCAGATTGTGCATGAGAGAGCAGTCAGCCAACTCAGCTGAGCCAGTGGGGAGGAAGACGTTAGGTATGAGAGGAAAAAGGCTGGCAAGGTTTACTTCCCCCATGGAGCAAAGTAGACACAGTGATTGAATTGAACAAGAATTCATATATAGATTTGACTCCATTGCCTCAGGGTTAAACAGGGACTACGGATTTTTTTCTCATTACAACAGGTGATTTGACCTCATCTTCCTCTATATGTTGATCCCCAATGTTTGAATCTTAACATCTATTTTGATTTGCTGTTACAGCCTGACCTGATCCTATGACTTGCATTTCCCTGCATTTATTGTCCTCCCATCCTGCAATTTCCCATCTTCAAAGCACCTGACGAAGTAGGATTTTCTCCCACGAAAGCTCATGCGATGAATAAATTTGTTAGTCTTTAAAAGTGCCACAGGACTCCTTGTTTGTTTTAGTGATTGAATTGTGACTGCTCCTAGAGCAATGCAGCTGTGCACTACCTCTTCCCCAGGCTCAGGGCGATCGCCCTGGGTCCCGTGGTTACGTGAGCCCCACACTGTCCCGCTCCCGGGGGGCAGTGTGGGGCCCTCATGCTGCAGCACCGCCTCCCACAGCCACCCCACTGCCTTCAGCAGTGAGCCAAAGGCAGTGGGGGGGGGGAGGTGGGCCGGGAGGGCTATGCTCGGCCCCTGGGCCGGCCCTCCCCACCCCCAGGGTGGAGCAGGCAGGCCCAGGGGTGGAGCACGTGGGGTCTGGCCTTAGGGCCGGCCTGCCCCAAACGGCCAGCTCCACTCCACAGGCGGCCTCGACTTCCCGGCATGGGTCCAGTGCTGCCGGCTCCCTCCCACCCGCAGGCGGCCTCCAGGGTTGGGGTCGTGGCCGGGACCGGAGCCAACTCCGGCTCCACCCCCAGGCCTCCACAGGCGGCCTCGGCATCCCGGCCCTGGCCTGGCTCCCGCCCACAGGCGGCCTTAGCCTCTGGGGCTGGAGCCGGCTCCCTGGCCCTCCCCCCGCAACAGGTGGCATCCAGAACCGGGGCCTGGGCCAGAGCCAGATCCCCATGCCAGCAGCCTCAGCCTCCTGGCCCGGGGGCAGAGCGGGCCGGTTGGCCCACCATGCTCCCCTCCACAATGGGGACGGGGCCCTGCTTCGGCCAATTGGCCCTGGGCCCCGCTCGCCTCATGGGACTGCCCTGCCCGGGCTGATAGCAAAGTACCATAGCAGCCATCAACAAAACTGGAGTGCAGTGAAAGACACAATTACCTGTCTTGAAAGTGTACAACTGTTAAAAACTGTGCATACGTTCATGTACATAATAGCCAGGAAGTGTGCTCCTCAAGTCCTTTGACTAATGTCAAAACAGGAAAGCTATCTGTAGAAAGTCCTGGCTTTAGCAATGGATGCCACTGTGACTCAGTCAGTACCACTGGAGGAACAGAGGAGAATGGAAGATGTGAAATGCAGCTTGGAATATCATTCTCTCTCATTCTGTCTATCCAGGGTGATAAAACAGTGCAGCATTTCTCCATAAACCAGGTCTCAATACTTCATTAAAATTAATGGCAGAGGAGCTTTGAACCTAAGAGGAAAACTGTAAAAATGAACTGAGAAATGTGTTTCCTTTAAGAAAGAAGTGTCAAATGAATTTCAGAGACAGAGGTGTAAATGCTCCTCTCTTTTTTGGAGGCAGCAGGAGCGGTCTTTCAGTGCATATTTCTCCAGAGCACTGATCAGTTATCCACAGTGAGACAGAGTGTGAGATGGCTGACCTTGTCCGTCAGTGCCTAGGGACTGTGGGTTTGGGCTAGGAACAGGAATTCCCTGTACAGACACTAAGTCTGCTGAGGGAGACAGGAGAGCATGCTCCACAGAAGAGCACTTTCTTCATTGCCACCAAGGAAAACTTACACAACAGACACATACACAACCAAGGAAAAATGAATATTTTTAAAATGTGTTTTTTCCCTAGAATACACAGTGCTCTTATTTCCTTAGGGGTGAAGTAAAAATTGCCCAAAAATTGTATTGCCAAATGCATCTAAAAGTTAGCTAAGATTTTAATCTCTACATGCGCTCGTTACAAAGAGCAGGTTATTGGCACAAGGTCTGAATATATCAACAATTCATAATGAATTATTTAAAAAATGAAATGTCCACTGAATATGTCTGGCAGGATTTGGGGTTTTTTTAAGGTTTCTTTTTGTTTGTTTTTTCCAAAATGTCCATTTTCAATCTAGCCATGCTTAGAACAGGCAGTGAGTTACATACTTTCTCCTTTTGTACAGAGTGGGTGCGCATGTGTTTGAGAGGAGACAAAATATAAGGTAGATATGGACCCATATTCTCTCCTGCACTGCAGCTGCTTTCGGCTGTACCACTGACAAGAAGGAGCCCTACAAGACAGCTTAACCAGACCCAGGAGGATCATTCCAATTTAGGGAGGCAGGATAGTCTGGTGGTTAGGGCATTAGTTGTTGGACTCAGGTGACCTGCTTTAATTCCTTGCTTTCCCACAGGCTTCATGTGTGACCTTAGGTAACTCTCTAAGTCTCAGTTCCCCAAGGGAATAATAGTATTCCTACTTCACAGGGGTGTGGTGAGGCAAAATACTTTAATGGCTGTAAGGCGCTGAGATGCTAGGATAATAGGGGCCACTTAAGGACTGTAAGTAGATAGCGAATGGGGACTGCCACTGGTCTAGAGCCAAAATGATAGCTTCTATGTCATCCTTGTTCTTTGCTGTACCAGTTTGGGCCATTGGCAGTTCCCTAACTCAGTGTTTTCCAACTTAAAGCAGGGACCTGAACTAACAAACCGCTCAGATTTGTAGGACAGCAAAAGTGAGTTTTACACCTCCTAAGATGTGGCATGTGCTTCTTGGCCACAGCAGAAGATCCAGCCAGTAGTGCACATGAACATACATTATGCAGGGGTCACCATTTAAAAAAATCACAGTGTAACAGTTACTACATACAGGAACATTAAACGTAACTGCAGGATTTCCGTACACTCCAAAATGATGATACTACCATGTGATAAGTGTCGGCAAATGTTCTTAACTGCAACTGTGCTAAATGGATTCTGTAGGCTAATGGAAATACCGTAAGTACATATATACTGTACATAGGTGACTTGGTTTTTACTTGTCCTTACTAATTCAGACTTTGATTTTGATGAGAGCTTTGCTTGAATATGAACTAAGTAAGGGCTTCTGGCCTTTATAATATGATTGAGGATCTAAATCACCTGACTAATATTTGCATTATATGCAGGTCAATAATTTTTTTATTCCATTACTTAAGCCAAGACCCCATGACTCTATGATCTAAAAATTTATGCTTCTTCAGGACATTGGCCTGGATGCAATGTCAACAGGGCACATAGATCTTGCTCTTGATCCTTGAGTGCCCTTCCCCTTGTGTACCAACAATAAATCAGAACAGCAGCATTTTACATCCACTCTGTGTAAGTGAATGAAGTCTGATGCACTTGAATTATTTAGTCTTATTCCATACTTAATAGCAAATTATGCCAGCCCCAGCACAAGTGCACAAAGGGGGAAAGAGTCCAGCGAGTCCATTCCTCCCAATTCCCTGAGCTCCTAAGCAGTTGTCAACAATAGTATGTCTCAAGTAAGCCAAATTGTCCTTTATCCCTTTCTGTTACCCATTTGAAGAATCTTGTAGAGTTCTCAAAGCTTGGCTTTCCCTCACCAGGAAAACTGATGAACATTCAGTTACACTCAGTGACTTCCCTAATCAAGGGTACACAGTAAGTAGTAGACCATGGCAGGCCCAGAAGTCACATTGACAGACCTTTGACGTTCTCCAAAGGTAACAGAGTCTGTGGAGGGCTGCAGAGAAAGAAAGGAACAGGAGAAGCTTTTTGATCAGCTGGAAAAATCTCCTGAAGTTTCCAATGAAAAGGAAACCAAGGAGAACCTACTGGACATCACACAGATGGAGGAGCAGGCCAGTGGAAACAGTGTATACATGGGGTCAGGAAGACCAAGTTAAAGGTTTGAGGATTGTGGGTTCTTAGGGTCAAAAAAAGTTTGGATAAACAAATATTAATTTTGGTCCAAGGAAAAGGCTGAGGTTCAAGCTGGTCCCTATTTTATTGGACCAATTCATTTCTCTATGTTTATAAGTTCAGTAACTTGAATGAAATGAATTATAACATACTGTACATGCCTTAAGCTTTAATAAAATCTACCAGATTTACTTAGCCATATGGCATATGCTGTATTATGGGTGCATGCATAAAATTGTACTGCACAGTAGATTACTATAACCCTAAATATAATAGTTATTTTATATAACTATAAATCAATATTACATGACTATCAAAACATTTTGCTTTATTCACATAGTCAACGATTAGCGCTACCAAAACATTTTTACTGAATTTAGCCAAATTTCCTAGAACCTAACAGAACCCTCATGCCCTTCATTGAGTTGGCATGAATATAATTTATATTTGTTTGAGTCTGTGGAACTATTTAATATATGTATTAATTCTTGACTGGTCATGCAAAAACTCAGAAAGTATGTGGAAACTGCATGAGCAAACCAGGTCACCAGAGAAAACAAACTATCTGTTTGCCCTTGCAAATGCAGTTTACACATGCACATAATGTAATGCAGCCTGCACACACACACACAATTTGATTTGAAAAATGTCACTTTCAATTTTACAGACCAGGCTGAGGTCCATTCCAGTGCCTGGTAAGCACAATATATTTTTACACTGTATGTGTCTATACATTTCATTTTGTTCCTAACATACTTAAGGCAGGTTTCTGCTATATAATACTTCCCTGAACTTCACTGTTGTGGCTGGCATCATCCCTTTGCTTTTGTAGCTATCCTAGGAACCAAATATGATAGTTGTGGCAGATATTCTCCCAGTATTTTTCCCTTGGACTTCTTGGCACACTAACAGAAAGTATAGTTGGTGACTCTGGAGGAATCTCTAATTTGGCCACACAGGTGACCTGCTGCCTGCTGGATGAGTCTAGGACATATAACAGGGACATCATTTCCTGTCACACTATCCTGTATTAGGAAATTCTGATGTCTAACTCCTTAAATCAAGTCAAATTGCTCATGGAAACACTTCACAGAACCTTGCTAAAACTCAGGTATTATCTCTTCTGGCAGGAGACTAAAGTTAAGAAGTTCTCTATAGTGATGGAGTTTGCCGTATGTCCAGATACCATAGGTGTTACATTCATAAGGTGGCAAACCTCTGTGCATTTTCATAGCTGCCCATATCGCTGTCTGTATTCCTCTTACAAACTGAAGTCTGCTTCATAAACTAGGAGTTGAATTCTGTGCCTCTGCCAAGAAATAAGAACAGAGAGAGAGAGAGAGAGAGAGAGAGAGAGAGAGAGAGAGAGATGTTTGGACCAAGATGCTCAGATTACAGCATGTACATGTCTGCTGGAATCATATAGTCTCTGGCATGCAGAATCATAACACTGCCTTTCACTCAAAAAAAGCACATTCATATTATACAAGGGGTCTTTTCCACACTCCTGAAGACTAAAAGGAAAAAAACAAATTCTTCATAGTCATTGAATTCACTGAAGCCAGAGAAAAAATGATACCAGCAGGACAGTGCCGCCCAGGCAATGCCTGATCCAGGAATACTAGCTATGCAACTACACTTATGTTGGCCACAAATAAATAAATTAAATCAATAAAGTTAAGACAAAGAAGGAAAGGCTCCTGGAAGAATTCGATCCCGACCTATGTGAGTGACTTCAGCTGTCTCTGCTCACCAACCACAATTGCCTACATTGGCATTTGCTTGCAGTAATCTTTAAGCAATGTCCTTATGAGATGTCTTTCTGTTTTGTTTTTTAAATATGTAGCATGAAAAGGATTGATGGCTCTCCAGTTATATATGCAGGGGAATTTGTAGCCTGCAAGTAGCTGAGTTTAAAATGCTGCTCCCAGCTTTTATACACCTGAATTCAGTAAACAACAAGGATAATAAATACCTAAACACTATGTCTTGGTGAATCCATTCAGTTAACTCAACTTCATGAGAAGGCACAGTGTTTTCTCATTCCTCTGCCTGTTTCATGAAAATTTTCACCATGTTTTGAAAATCTTAGTTAGGGTTGGGCAAACCAGTTGTTTAATACTAGTGTCATCATCATGAAGTAGACGTAGTTCCTAGTGATGTAAGAATCACAAATGAGTCACAAGTTGCCTAAACAAGCACCCAAAGGTTAGATGTTTACAGTCAAACTACCTGAACCAGCGCTGGAAGTCTGGTAAGAACAGGCTGTCTCTTTACATGTAGGATACTATGTGATTTTATTCAAACTAAGAACATTTGAATTCTTGCAGAATTTCTGCAAATTGAGTCCCAAGAAGATTCTATCAATGCAGAGATCCACACAATGGAAAAATACTTATAGGGGAATTTAACCAATCATTTTTTAACCTCAGAAAAGGTCCATTTCATATGTGTTGTGAATGTTCACCCAATTATTATTTTTTCTTATTAGGATTATCCATGCCTAGTCATTGCCCTAAGGATGGGAGAAGACATTCAGCCTTGTTAGGAAACAGCTAGCCAAGGAGACGCCTACCTTCCAGGATCCCTAAGCACATTAGAAGATTCAAGCAATGAGTCAGTGGAACTTAACATTAAGCATGTGTGCAATTGTTTTGCTGAATCAGGGCCATGAAGAACAAATCAGTTTCATCTCAGTAAGGGATAATTTTATTTTTTTTTAAATCAAATCAAGATGTGTTAAAAGTTGCACTGTATTTATGTTTCAGATGCTCACAGCACTCTTCACTGCCCAGGAACAGTTACCAATTTCTGCTTATCCAAAGGCTGGTCCTGTTCTGTTACTGCAAGTGTGTGTGAACAATCTTATTTTGCAATAAAAGTGCCCTATTTCAATTCTGCCTAAGTCAGTTACAAAATTAAAACAGATTTTATTTTGATGCAAGTTTTTGTGTAGGACATCCTTAAGAGAAGCAGTTATAATTAAGAAGCTAAATGATATTCACGTAACACCTCAGTAAATGATATGCAAGATCTGTTTAACATGTTCAGTAAGGTCCAGTTCACTGACAAGAGTATTTGGTTTGTTATAACTATAATTTGCTTCAAAATCATTTTGTGGAAAAAAATGTGGATGGAATTTAAAAGACTGTGTTTCCATGGGAAATAATAGACCTCCTTGGTTAACAGAGTAACACTTGGATTATTCTATTAGTACTTGCTGCTGGACTCCTCAGTTTGAACGAAGGAATGGAGATGCTGTACAGTTTACGAAGTTTAAGCAGAATGAGTGTACACAGAAGTATTGAGTCTCCAAAGGAAAAGGGGACAGAAATTTTATTTAGGGAAAATATAGCCAAAAGATGCCTCCTGTGAGTAAGAGAAAGTTTGCCTTCAGAAGTTCAAATAAAATCCACTGCTTTTGCTTTTAAAAGGCAGTAGTCACAGAAAAGCCAACTGGAATGGATGTATCCTTTATGGTAAAGTTTTGGCTTAGATTTCCCTTTAGAGTCTTCTCCTTAACTAACAATTTTCAGGAACTGTTAAGAGCACATAGTCAAAAAAAATTGCTTGGAAATGCATTTATGTTCAGTCTGAAATATTCAGATTTATGATGACTAAAATTGGCATACTTTTTTGCTACAATGCCTAAAATATCCCACCCTCCCCGAAAGAAGAAAATGGTGTTGCTGTGATTTTTTTTTCCTGGCATGTAGATGTTTTTTTATTTCTGTTATTCTCAGTGTTGAGTTTGTCAGTTCTCCAGAGTACTGCTGTGAAGTGTATTATTCCAACTTCTCAAAAAATGAAAGCACATGAAACAAACTCTTTCCATCTTTATTTAAGCAAATAAATCTTATCTGGTTACAATTATACATATATTGGGAAGGTTAAAATATAAGTTCTCTGGCCATCCATAACTGGAACAAGGTGGGGAATTCTTTTTTAAATCAATGCAGCTCTGAAAATTGAAAATTCCACAGAGAGAAGAACACATTGGTTTTGGTTTTGATTTATGAGTGACATTCCAATGCAAGGACATGCTCTTATTTTGGGGGGAGGTATTTCAGCAGAGGTCCCATGCAATCTCTGGATTGCAAATTTCTCAGGCAGAATTCCAAATTTTACAGACCCTTATTCCTATAACTAGTCCTTACTCATGTGACTCACATGACTAGACTTACATGGGACTCTCCACATGAGTAGGGCCTGCAACATCAGGCCCTTTAAAGAACCAGCGAACAAGGTCTTTAGTCATCACAGATTCAATATTGACAGTCTCCTCAATGATTCCATTACACATCTGGTACCTTACAACTATCAACATTTGCATATCATAGGCGCCCATAGATCTACATACTCATACTGAGGCTTGTTTTCTTCCCTTCTCCTTCAGCTATAGAGGCTTCAGTCCCAAAATACCCACTAAATCTGTCAGACCTTCACTCCTCTGTACCAAAAGCCAGTGTCTAAAGTTCATCAGTTGCAGCAGCTAATTAGATTTCTGATATTCAGTTGTTCTGCGGCCATCCACAGAGCGATCATTTTGTAGAACAATGCTATTCAGTGATTTAATCGTTGTGAGTCAAATGATCAGTAGCAGTCATTTTCCTAAGTATGTCTTTTAAAAACAACATCAGTCACACTTCGTTTCATAGATGCATAAGCTTTCATGGGCTACAACCCACTTCGGTAGATGCTTGAAGTGGAAACTACAGTTAGGAGGTATATATACACTTGCAAGGATGAGAAACATTACAATGAGGAGAGCAAATGCTAACAGAGTCAATTCAGTTAGAGTAGATGAGGTCCATTTACAACAGTGCTCCAATTCCACAGACAGAGACGAACACCTACAGGATCGCTTTCAAACATTCTTAAAACTACAATACCCACCTCGGCAGGGCCGTCCTTTGGGGGGAGCGAACGGGGCGATCGCCCTGGGCCCTGTGGTTACGTGGGCCCCGCGGTTACGTGGGCCCCGTGCTGATCCGCTCCCAGTGGAGTACTGCGGGGCCCACACCACGGCCCGCCCATGGCCGTGCTTTCCTCTGCTCCCCACTGCCTTTGGCAGCAAGCCGAAGGCAGCAGGGTGGGCCAGGAGTGCTTCTCTTGGCCCCTGGGCTGGCCCTGCTCCCCCGCCCCCAGGGCGCAGCAGGCAGGCCCAGGGGCAGAGCTGGTGCGTGGGGCCCGGCCTCTGGCCTGGCCTGGCCTGCTGCAGCCTGCCCAACAACCCTCCCCACAACCTCATGCGACCGGGCAGGGTCCTTGGCCGTGGACAGGGCTAGCCCTCATTGGCAGCGTGGCCTCGGTTCCCCAGCTGGGGCGCCAGCCATGGCAGTCTGGGGTCCCGGCTGGTGCTGGGGCGGCGGCAGCCTCGGCCAGGGCCAGCTCCTTGCTGGCAGGTGGCCTCGGCTTCCCAGCCCGGGGCTGGCTCCCCGGAGGTGGCGGGGGCCCTGCCTAAGCCAATTGGCCCTTGGCCTTGCTCCCCCCAAGGGATGGCGCTGCACCTCAGGAAATGAAGAAAGAGATCAACAGAGCCAGACAGGTACCCAGAAGTCACCTACAACAGGACAGACCCAACAAAGAAAACAACAGAACACCACTGGCTATCACCTATAGCCCCCAGCTAAAATCTCTCCAATACATCATTAAGGATCTACAACCTATCCTAGAAGATGATCGTCACTCTCTCAAGCCTTGGGAGGCAGGCCTATCCTTGCTTACAGACAGCCCCCCAACCTGAAGCAAATACTCACCAGCAACTGTACACCATACAACAAGAACACTAACCCAGGAACCTAACCCTGCAACAAACCCTGTTGCCAACCCTGCCTGCACATTGACTCCAGTGACCCCATCATTTGTCCTAACCACATCAGCCACACCACCAGGAGCTCATTCACCTGCACATCCACTAATGAGATATATGCCATCATGTGCCACCAATGCCCCTCTGTCAGGTACATTGGCCAAACCAGACTGGCCCTATGCAAAAGAATAAACGGACACAACTGTGATATAAAAAATTGTAACATCCATAAACCAGTAGGAGAGCAATCTCCCTGGACACTCTGTAGTAGACTTAAAAGTTGCCATACTTCAACAAAAGAACTTCAGAAACAAACTTCAGCGTGAAACTGCAGAGCTGGAACTCATCTGCAAACTTGACACAAACAGACTGCGTCTGAATAGGGACTTGGAATGGTTATCTCATTACAAAAAGTAATTGTTCCTCTTCACACATTCTCACTTTCTAATCTACTGTTGTGAATGGGCCTCATCTACGCTAACTGAATTGACTATGTTAGTGTAACCCATATGCCTAAAAAGGCTATCTTTTTGAGAGACCTACTGAGGGTGGGTTACTGTTGCTGGGCAGATTAGCTACCCATAACTAGAAACTTCTGGAAGCAGGGAGTGGTAGCATTTTGAGCATGCTCCACAGGGTGCCCTGCTGGTGCGATGTGGTGTGGTCAGAGTCAGAGGACATGGGACCAGCAATCTGTGCAGACAGCAGGCTAGAGCTGCCTTGAGAAGAGAGCATGTGCTCAGTTTTCAGGAGAAATACTGACCCAGGAGTGAACAAGATGTTTTCTCCCTCTAATGGAATCATCTGCAACAGATTTTGCAGACATGCATATGGGACTGAGGGCTGGTTGCAAAGGAGAAGGAAAAGCCTGCATGGAATGCTGCAGAAGATTCCTGCCAAGAAAGAAGAAGAGGACAGCTATTTCTTGCCACTCAAGCCTCTACACTGGAACAAAGACTGTTGCTGAGAGTTGGGTGAACTCCACCTGGACTTTGGGACTCTTGGGTATCTTTCATGCGGGGGTTTCTGTAGGGATTGTTCTTGGTTAATTGTATTTTGTTTTCTTAGGATAAGGTTCATTTAGTTAGTAGTTAATAAAATTCATTGTTATATTTGGTTTTAGTAGTATTTTAATGTGGGGGGGCAACTCTGAGCAATCTTTGCTGTGAGTCCCATACAGACTGGATCCTGAGTCTCCAGCTGCTTTCTCCATAGGGATTGGGGTTTATTTCTATGAGGCACTGGAGAAGGGCAATTGAATTAATTTTAGCCCAAGCAAAGGTTACATTAGCACTTGTCCTCCCCATTGTAATGTTTCTCACCTTTGCAAGTGTATATATACTTCTCCATCTGACGAAGTGGGTTGCAGCCTACAAAAGCTTATGCCCAAAGAAATTTGTTAGTTTTTAAGGTGCCACAGGACTTTAATTGTTTTTGCTATATACACACTAACACATACCCCTCTGAATCTTACATGTGCAATAAGATCCTAATGAGAGCCTCTGTGATTTGCCAAAGTAAAACTGTGATCTCAGCCAGGAACTGATTTCAGCAGGGGTGAAGGAGGATTAAGAAAAAAGTATTTTGATTTCTCATGAGATCCACACTAAACAAGTTGTAATTATGTGGGCCCTGTAGAATCAACATTTTATTAAAGGAAAGAATTCCTTTGCTGAAGGTGTAACTAAGCTTCATGCCATACACACACGTGATTCTCATTCCTTGCACACTGGAATAAGGGATGGTTAGTTGGTCATGGAACGTTAAACAGCAATCACAGCTGTTCTTTGAGTTAATCATTGGAGAGAATTAAGAAGAATGATGATGCATAGTTAGAAAAATGTTTAAAAAAAAAAAAAGCATCCACAGATTCAAACAAATCTCTAACATGTCAAATGACGAAGAGGCAATTCAGAGATTCTCAAAGTTCCACTGAGCCATTTCTTTGTATTGCTCTATATGACATTACTGAATGCAGAACATAATGCCATGTCATTCTGCAATAGGATACATAATTTAAGGTAGGAACATAATCCCAGTTAGTACAATTAATACCCCTCCCCCCCCACAACACTTTGAACATCTATCCCAATCTGATAGATACATAAACAAAAGAATCAACTTGATCTGCTTACCACCAGTTGAGGCAATAAGATTGCAATGTAAATAGTGAGATAGAGAAACGGTACAAACAATAACCTGTTCTGTTCACAGAAATGCAATGGCTAGCATTCACCTGAATTACCTGAAGTTCAACAGCAAGAAATAAACTTTTGTCAGGTACGATCTAAGATCACAGTTCCACCTATCATATGCTATACTTCTGCTAGCCCATGCTGAAGACTTACAGAAGTGATGGGATGAACTTAGTTAACTTCTTGAGTGCTGAGACACAGTGGGCCCCATTCAATTGAATGAAAGACTAGGATGTACATGAACAAGTTTTTATAGATGATATGTTAATGGATATGCTTCATACTTCCTTAGGGCACTAAACTGGTAAAATGGCAAATCCAAAATCAAACTGCTAACATTAGTAACACAATAAACCTCGTGGGTTTTTGTTTTGTTTTTTGGAACACGTGTTTCGTAATAAGGAAATAAAAATAACTAGAACAATTAAAAAGAAATTAGGTGGGAAGATGCAAAAATAAGTAAAATAGAAAGCCAGGTTCATTGCACTGTACCATACCACTTGACAGTTGTTCCCTGCTTTGTTTCATATGGGGGAGAAAAAAGACCATAAGCAAAAAGGAAAGAGAAGAAAAAGCTGTAGGAAATGAGGGAAAGATAACACATGCCAAACAAAGAAATATCATGTATGGTCACCATATTCCAGTCTGTAACTGACCCATATATGTCCATGCTGACAATGTTGTACTTCTATTACAATGACCTAAAATGAGTCATGATGATGACAGTTTGCAAAAGGTTGTATGCTTACAATACTCTCATGTAGGAATAGGAACATAACTGGCTCAACAATATATACTACATATAAAAATAGTAGTTCTGTTCTGTAGGATGTTCAGTTCTAAATCACTAAGGACATTTGTTAAGATACTCAAGCAAGTGTGTAACTTTCAGCAAGGGAATACTCCCATTGTTCAACCAATTTAAATAGGGGTTTAATTGTTTTTCTGAACTCTGAGGCCAAAAGGCCAGTTCTGTCTTCAGTTACATCCATGTAGGCTAAAACAAACAAGGAGTCCTGTGACACTTTTAAAGACTAACAGATTTATTTATCACATCAACTTTTGTGGGAGAAAATCCCATGTCATCAGACGTAAGTTCCCTATCTTCAAGCGTCTACCAAAGTAGGATTTTTTTCCCGTGAAAGCTCATGTAATAAATAAATTTGTTAGTTTTTAAGGGTGCATTTACACTTGTGAATTAAATCAACTTCAGCCTGCTTAAGTCGATTTACTTTAATCAGTGTCTACATTACAATTTCCTTAAATCGACTTAAGCTGCTGCTTAAGTTGACTTAAGGAAATTTTAAGTCGACTTTATTAAACCTACTTTAAAGTTGACTTTACTGGCTAAGTCAACTTTATAAAGTCGACTTAGCCAGTGTAGATGCAGATTAGCCCTAAGTCGACTTTAAGTCGATGTAAAGGGCTCCAGGGCTCCCCCACTGACCTCCCTGCCAGGGTGGCTGGCACAGCCAGAGCCTGGCATGCCCCCCCCCCCCACAGGGCAGAACACAGCCCTGCCCACCCCGCTCCTATACCCTGCCCCTGTCCCTGTCCTGCTCATCCCCCATTGTACCAGGGTATCATGGGGCAAATGCTGAGCCCCCTGGCACTTTGGAAGGGGTGCCACCCCTGCCACCATGGACCAGTCCCAGGTCCACCTAGCCCCTAGAAGTCAACTTAGGCATCCAATATGTACACTCTAAGTCGATTTGGCAAGGTCCACTTTAAGTCGACTTAATTTTATAGTGTAGACATGCTAAGTTGACTTATTTTGACAAGTGAAGACAAAGCCTAAAAGTACCACCAGACTCCTTGTTTGTTTTGCTGAACTAGACTAACATGGCTATCCCTTTAGAACTTGTCATCCCTATAGGCTGACTATCTTCCTTCTACCCAGGCTCCTGGATTCTGTAGCTATCCACAAATATTTGGCTCAGTCAGCTGATGCATGCTTCTTTGTTATCATGCAAAATTATGTGTCTCAAAAGTAAAAGTCAGCAAAGCGGTTGGATTTATTTATATATGGTTTGGGTTCAAGTTAGTCTATTATACAGAGTTAATCATGCAGAACAAAGAATCCACTCAATAACTATTCACTCAAGGCGCCGTCTTTCAGCCTATGTTGGACAGTTTTTCTGTTATGGGTGACAATGCTGAGCTACCCACAAAGTTATTGTTTTCCTTTAAAAAGTTATTTCCTATTTTCCTTTTAGGCCAAATCCTGAAGCCTTTATGCAGGCAATACTCCCACTGAAATGAATGCATTTCACCCGTGTTAAAGACAGAATAAAAGATTAGTAGAAGTTCAGCTTTTGACTTGATGTTTCTCTGTGAAGAGACTGAGGCCCTCTCTTTGCCCCCTCCTTCAGAGCATTAACACACTTTTAATTAGCATTCAAACTCACTCCCTCCTCTACTAGGATCTGAATTTACTGTCAATTTTGCAATAAACCTCAACTAAACTGTTTCTATTCAGCTTCTTTATTTTAGCATTTCCTTCCCCTCGTCCCCCACATTGAGTTCCCTCTGGCACAATTATGCAATCCAGTGAGCCCCACCATCCCTTATATCCTGCTTGGAGCTAACTGGAGGTACCTGCTAGCATGATTCAGGAATAGCTGCCATAAAGCTTAATGAGGCTTCCATCAGGAGTATTATTTCAGGCACACTTAAATCTACTCCTCTACTATGGCTATCCGTTTTCTGCAATATTGCTTTGCTCATAAGAGAAGAGGAAAGCATAGCAAAGCTTGTGACAAAACTGCATGATATGCCACATCTAGTGTTTAATTAAATACTTGTCTGATCCACACACAGTCATCTGTCCTACAGTGCCCATTGTGGATAAGTTTATCAGGCGAGGGAATTACAGTAGAGGAGGAGTGGTGAGCTTCCATGGTCTGCAGAGAAAGTGACAAATAGCTATCTTGTCTCAGACACTACTCAGCATCAACCCAGCTTTGATTTATCATGAAGGCAATGGAGCCTTTTGACTGGTTTTGTATCGAACCTGGAATTTGTGCTGCAGTGGAATTTCAGTGGCATTTTAGAGACAGTCCTCTATGTCAATGTGGGAATCCACAAACAATGACACGTATTGTTGAGAACTGCAAAGTGGCTCAAATTCCTGAAGGTCTTCATGCCTTGAATGTTATTGATAAGAATGTTGTGGCTTGGCTTGATTGGATATGCCAAAAAACATAATACTGCAGGCTTTTAGCATATGGAACTTGGGTGGCTCAACAGAAAACCTCATTATTTCTATGCAGGGATTCATTCTCTTTGTTACATTTGCCATGTACTGCAAATAATTTTAAATAACTCTCTCTTGTCTCTGCTGTAATGTTGTGCAAAAATAAAAAAGCTGTATGTAGCATTTGTACATACTTTGTCTTTCCATGGATTCATTATATAGCTCTCAAAGCTTCTCAGGGTAGGAAACATGTCTACTTCTGTATTTCTCCAGTGCTTAGCCCAACTAGGCTCCAATCCTCACTGGGGCCTCAGGACACTATTATAATACCAAAACTCTTGTCCAATCCCCAATCATCTTATATCTTGACTACATTCTCTTCCTGCATGGCCTTGCCAGCAATCACCTAGCTATAGAGTCAGTCTCCCTCTGCTGTTGGAGCTGTTCCACATTGTATAAATCATTAAATATTGAAGTCTTTAAACCATTATTAGAAGACTGCAATAACACAGTCATAGGTTAGGGGTCTATTACATGAGTGTGTGGGTGAGGTTTTGTGCCCTACATTATGCATGAGGTCAAACTAGATGATCATATTAGTGCCTTCTGACCTTAAAATCTATGGGTATGTCTACACTAGTTATTTAGGTCAACTTAAGGACCCTTAAGTTGACCTAAACTACTCCATGTCCACATTGGGCTTTCATTAAGTTGACTTAAGAAATTCCTTAAGTTGACTTAATGAAAACTTAAGTCGACTTAATAACTACCCCGCCTTATGTCGACTCAAGCCTTAAGAAGTTGACTTAAGGACGGTGTGGACGGGGAGTAGCTCTTTATCAAGTCATCTTAATGCCAGTGTGGATGCCTATGTCCAATGTTAAGTCAACTTAATAGGGTCGACTTAAAAGGAGTCACTTTGTTAAGTCGACTTAAAGTCGACCTTATTAAGTCGACTTAACAAAGTCGACTTAACTTTTTCTAGTGTAGACATATCCTAAGAGTCTCTGAGTAAATATTCATTGGGACAGCGAGATAGAGACCAAGACTTACAGGTGGGTGGTTTGGCTTGGACTATGAGAGACTGAAGTGCAAGTCCCTTCTCCAAATCAAACAGAACAAAGATTTGAATGTGGGTCTCCCATCTCGCCGTTTGGATCCTAAACACTAGATTACTGGCTATTCTGGATACTTTCTCTCCAAACTTGAGAAACATGCCTGAAGAAAATTTTGTTCAAAATATAATGGTTCCATTAAACATTTTGATTTCAGCAAAGTGGCATTTTTGGGCAGAAAATAATTTTGTTAAAAAAAAATTCAACCAGTTCCATCCCACCCTATCCACCCATCCATGCATTCATCCTAGTATCTCATTGCAAGGTTGACCCCTATCCCATCACTCTGCCAATGGTCCCAGCCTCAGTCACCTGATTCTCCACTTTTCTGACAGGCATTTATATATCTTCTGCCATATTGTACCTTACAAGTGGAAAAAACTTCCATTCAAAATCCATAAAGCTTCATCCATGAAGTGTCATCCCTAAATTCATGTAATAACTAAAGCATACAGTAAACTATAACCTGATAAAGTCTAAGAGGGGTGTGAGTTGTGTTAACTGCTCCTAATCGACTAAGAATTGCTCACATCCTATCATTGTTGTCACCCTGACTTCCTGTGCCCTCAGCCAACCCATTCACCTGTTATGTCTTTTCTTTCAGATTATAAACTGTTTGGGCAGGGACTGAGATTTTAATATCTGTTTGCATACCACCTTGCACAACAGGGACTTTAGATACAAGACTAGAAATGTTAAATAATAGGTAATAAAATATCAAGATATTCAGGGAGTAAGTAATAAAAGTCCAGAGCCCCCATGTACTAGCTAATATACAATAGGAACAATTATCAAGTGCAATAAGGTATTGTCAATATCAATGTTTAATATGCTATATTAAGGTTTGAAAATTTGGAGATTAATGCGCATGTTGATTTTCTCTTAGCTTTCTAATATGGTATCATTTAAGTCAGAGTTAAATCTCTGTTATCCAGGGAGATTCCTCAACAAGTAACTTTATTTTATTTGGCATCAAACTTAATGGTCTTATCCTCTGCTGTTGGAGATCTCCCATCTATATAATTTTTCCTTTGCACTTCAGCACAGTTGATTGGTTCTCCATTTGCAGCTTGTAAAATAAGAACACATTACATCACACGGTGCAAGTGCTCCTAAGCAAACTTCCAGCAAGATATCCATGTACAATGTTTGCAGAAAATTGTTGACACTTCCCATAAATGTACTAGCTGCTAGTGTGGGCTTGCATACCTATCCACCTAATATTGAGGTTTGACGGTAATGTTTATTCAGCATGTCAGGGAAGGTGATACTTAAAGGTACTGGCACGAGCAAGGCATGCAGAGCCTGGAAGCTTTTCCGTCAATAACAATAGCTGCCCTTTTTACATACAGTTTTTTTGATAATTTATAGATTTACTTTATCATGAATACTTCCAGGAGAGTAACTCTTCTGTCTGCAGTCCAAGTAACTTTTATAGGAAGTGGCCATTGCCATTTCAAATCTGGTTACAATTCTCTAATTAAGATACCTATGTTTCATGTTAACATGTATCCAGCCAATTCAATGGGCTCTCTAATGCCTCATTATGTATGCATCTCTTTAAACAAAGTGATTAAGTTGAAATAAGACAATGATCCATGGGTTCTAAGGTCAGAAGGGACCAATGTGATCATCTAGTCTGACCTCCTGCACAATGCAGGCCATAGAACCTCATCCACCCACTCCTCTAATAAACCTCTAATCTATAACTGAGTTATTAAAATCCTCAAATCATGGAATAAAGACTTTAAGTTCAGAGAATCCACCAGCAAGTGAGCCATACCCCATGCTGCAGAGGAAGGCAAAAAAAAAAACAAAAAAACCCAGACCCCTGGTAGGGATCTTCATTCTGAGATGCACTAAAGTGCAGCTGAACATGAATTGGACTGATATATCTCATTTATTTTTTCATTATAGCAAAAAACTTTTACTTTCAGGTTTTCTATGACTGCCATAAATTATGGATAATTTTGCCAGAGCAAGAGCTAGTTCTGGTACCAACTTTATGTGCCAAATAACTATTCCTTTTGGGATGTTCTGTATAAGGAGATATAACAATAAGAGATCTGTTAATACATTTCCTCATCCTATTTGTCATGTATTCAAGGCAAAGATACATGGTTGTTTAGTGATTAAGGAAAACCTTACAAATCTAACAATGCCTACAGTGATTTACTCACCTAGGCTGCGTCTACACTTGTAAATTAAGTCGACTTAAGCTTGCTTAAGTCGACTTAATTTACCCTCTGTCTACACTACAGTTTCCTTAAGTCGACTTAAGCAGCTTGCTTAAGTCGACTTAAGGAAAATAAAGTCGATTTACTGAAAATTAAGTCGACTTTATTAAACCTCAAAATAGGTTGACTCAGGGCTTAAGTCGACTCCCTAGAGAAGACTTAAGCCAGTGTAGA
>ML685766.1:7105385-7122624 GCA_007922175.1 Pelusios castaneus
CCCCTATGCCCTGCCAGGGTCCCTGACCCCCTTTGCCCCATTGTACCCAAGTACAATGGGGCAAAGGCTGAGCCCCCTGGCACTGGGCAAGGGGTGCCCCCTGCCCCCGTGGACCTACCCTAGGTCCTCCTAGCCCCTAGAAGTCGACCTAGGCATCCAGTGTGGATGCTCTAGGACGACTTTCTGAGTTCCCCCCAAAGTTGACTTTAATTTTAAGTGTATACTCACTAAGTCAACTTAACTACGTCGACTTAAAGTCGACTTAAAATTACAAGTGGAGACACAGCCCTAAATTATGATTTATCCTGTCAATGAGCTGCACCACTGTAACATCACTCGCTGCAGCAGCTTTTCTTTACTATTTTTGCTTTTTTTGTTGTGGGTTGCCATCTATAACTCTTTGTGACGAACCCACTCATATTGTGAATGCCCACTCAGGTGATCCCTGAAGTGAAAAGTTGAAGCTACAAGAAATTCCTGAATGAATCTCGCACATATTAGAGTGCCTCTGTATTTCTATGAAAATGTAATGCTTTTTTATAATGAGCACAACTTGTGGCAATTATAAAAGCTGGTTTCTTTCTAATATAATTATTCTCCCCATTTGCACCCTGCTAAGCCAAATAGACTTACCCTCATTTTAATGCTTACCCTCTACTTCACACCCATGTTCTCTTCTACTCCATTGACATTCCAGTGAAGTTGATGGAATGTCAAGATGTACCTTGTACCCTTGGAGGTATGTTCTGCTGGAGATATCTGGAGCAACAGGCAGCCCTTAACGTTGTGACCTAATGGATGTATTCACTATGCTGAAAAGCATTTGGGTGCATGTTCTGCTTTCTCTTCCTGATATGCCAGACTGCACTTTGAGGTAAATTCTGCTCGATACTCCAGGTAGTACAAGGCAGCAGCCAACTTTACTCAGGCTTAGTGTTCATGAATGATGTCCCCATTTGGAGTGTAAGCTCTTTGAGGTAGGAACTGTCTTTGTTCCATGTTTGTGCCATGTCCAGCACAACGGGGGCCTGATCAATGATCACAGTACAGATATTAAATAAAAATAATCATTTCTCTCTCTCTCTCTCACTCACACACACACACTCCAAAGCATACTTTATATATTTGCTACAAGAATGATTCATGATTTGTATATTAGACAAGGCCTTTTAAAAAGCATGTAGTCTGGTGGCAGACAAATCACACCAAATAGCACAATACTTTCCATTATATATAAATCACCACCTTTAAAATTGTTATCATCAGATTATATGGGTGCATGACTCACAGCCACCTCCCTGTCTACAAAGAATCACTCTTTAAGCAGGCTGCCACGCGCCTACTGCACCTGATTGTCTCATCGGCACATTCCAGGTAAGAAAGGCCGGCAAGCTGAGGCAGAGCCTGGGACACTGATACACTTGTTCTATCCCCACAGGTGTAGCAGCCGTCTGTTTTGAAAGCTTTTGGGTGTAGGCATTAGAGCTGCATTCTTTCTTTAATTTGTACTCACTTCTTTTTAAGACAGATGGAACAGCAAGTAGCCAACACAAGAGCCTACACAATCTTGTGTTTGAAAAACATATAGTAGAGCTTACACCGTTACAGCAAACCCAGTCCGCTCATTTCAAAGGGGAAAGCAAGAGAGGGAAAATAATTATTTGTCTTTCCCAATTTGATAGTCTTCTGTTAGGTACAATAATGCTTGAAGAAGATATTGTCTGTGTGGTGTGTTTCAACATGCAGTTTTATAAGAATATATTTTCATGTATAATTATTGGAACTTATTATTTACATGGTAATATAGGTGTGGATGGTGCTTTACAGTCATATAAATAGAGAAGGAACTGTATTCTCTTCTTACTGGTCCCTTCTGGCCTTAAAATCTATGACCTAAGATCCCACTAGTCATATATACTATAGGTCAAAAAATGTCACTCAGTTTCTAGAATGACTACAAAATTCCAGTCTTCGGAAGTCTATGGTCTCCTCAATTACTGTTTTTGTAAGGTGTTCAACTGCAGTACTGGAAATTAACATCATCTTTTTATTTATAGAACTTCTATACCACAGGCAATGGACCTCAGTATTGAGATGGAGGCTTCACATTTTGCAGGTGAGGCTGTTGGTCATCCTACATGCCCATTCAATCCTTGGTCTCTCTGCTGTGACAGCCATAAAGGTTTCTGATGGTGTTTCTTGTGATATGTCTACTAGGAACTGGCTATAGGTCACCAACCCATTTTTCACAGACCAGACTACACTGTCAGAATTATATTTGAGAAATAATCTATCCAGTCAGAAGATTTAATGCATAAAATGTTGATAAGCAAACTGAATTATACACTGATAATTCACTTAAACAAAATTTCTTAGTCAATAAAGGGTATTATAATTGTGAAGTGTAATGTGCAAAACTTATGTTCACAATTCCAGTTAAAAATTAGTGAAAGATATGTGTCTAAGACTCCACATGCTGAGTTGAAAATTTACCTGCAGATTTATTTCATAAAGTATTCATAATGGGGCAATATTCCTGGAGTTTCATCTATTTTAAATCCAATTTTAAATTCAATTTTAAATAAAAACAGATTTCCCAATTTAAGAAAGTAGCTCAGAAACTACTTTTTTTTTTTTTTTTTTTTTGCAGTCTCATAGTGTTGTTATCTTACACTCATTTTGATAGGTTACCTTTAGCTTTTCTGTCTGCACATGCAAGGAAACAAATCCAGCCCCACTTCCAATGCAAGTTTAGACAACATGGTTAAATTAACAGCTTGAACATTAGAAAAGAGATTAGGATAATTAATGCCAAGATGATAGAACTAGGAGTGTTTTGTACTGTAGGTAGGGCCACTATTTGGGAGGCCAAAAGAGAACTTTTACCACCAGCTCACAAACACGTTCTAACAGCGGAGCCTGAAAAATAAATTCCTAGTTCCCTGAAATACTGGAGTCAAGCTTTTTTTTAAATGGATGCCAAAAGCTAGACATCTAAATTTATATTTATATGAGGTCTGATTTTTGAAAACGTTGAGTACTTAGCAGCTTCAGTAGAAGCTGTTGGGTCCTGATAAAACTTCTGAAAATCAGCCCATTTGAGGAACTCAGTAAGTTTCATCTAGATTTATCCAAAGAGGAGCATCCTTTGAGGCACATGTCATGCCAGTCACTTTTGGTGGAAATATGGTAAAAACATATGGGAGACATAAAATATTTATTGAGGACAACTATATTTTTTAAATTTCCAGACCCAAACTTCCAGAAACAGACTCTAAAATTCAGTATTTAGTTTCCTGAATAAATTGCCTGAGTTCTCAAAGTACTAAGCACCCAGTGGTTCACACTAAAGTTGCTCCATACTCAGCACTTTGAAAATCAGGCCACTTATTTAAGGGCCTACATTGGGATAGAGATGCCAAACTTTATAGGGCAATGTAAGGACGCCTGCTCTGCTACTACCTCTGTTCTTCTTGTTCCTTGGATAAACAAAGTGTTACATATTCCAGGATTTTCAACTCAGCATCTTCAATGAGCCCTAACATTAACTCAGGCTTTTCTAAACAAACAAACAAAAAGCAAAAAAGTTGTTTCTTAGCTCCAGCGTCTCAAAGCCTTTCTCAAAAATAATAGGATGAAATATTATTTATTATTTATTTTTCTAGAAGTATTATTTAATTTTGGACTTTCAGGTATCATTACCCAAAATTGACAATAAGCAACTCCAAGCTATACTGGGAATGGATGGCTCCAGTTCCACAAACCCAATTTAAGGGGCAGATTTTCAAATGCACAAAGGTCAGGTAAATGCCCAGATCCCATTTCTGCCTTTGAAAAATATCTTTCCATAAGTATATTATTGTTCTCTATATTAACTTAAATAGGACTGTAGGCAAGCATGTCTCCATCCCTTTTTATGCATTCCTAGAGCCAAATTCAGCCCTGCCTCACTTCAGTGATATTGTGCCCACCTATCCTATGTTTGATTTTGGTCCACTGTGTTTTGCTAGGATTTCCCTTTGTATATAATTGCTCTGGTTAGATCATTTTAAAAAGTATATTTAAAAAAAAATTAAAAACCTTTCTATGTATAACCAGAATAAATGTTTAAGATGATTTAGAAATTAAGTATTGATTTATACCTGATCTATCCATTGATTACAGATAATTATTACTGTTTCTACTGCGCATGGAAAGATCTTTAAATAGCACTACTGGGAAATTCATTTGCTTCTTAAAATCAGTCAAACCGAAATATTCCCCATAGGTGATCTTCCCCTCTTTTAACATTAGCACCTTCTTATTTGTTGTTGCACTCTGTTTGAATCAAAACAACCTGTTTGGTTTGCTGAAAAAGATGGAACTAATCTTGTGATTTACCCTTCTCTGTATTTATTCACTTGACATGCTACAGCTTCCATTTCACCCATCTGATGAAATGGGATTACACTCATGAAAGCTCATGCAATAAATACATTTCTTAGTCTTGAAAAGTGCCATAGGACTCCTTGTTTGTATTGCTGAACTAGACTAACATGGCTACCCCTCTGGAATTGTTCCCTATACTGGATTATATCTGCTTCTACCAATTATGTTTGTTCAGCTTGGGCTCCCTTTCTATGGGCGTGAAGTGGGGAGTGCTGAGCACTCTCCCTGGTCTTGAAGGTCACAATTTAGTAAGAGATTTAAACATGTGACTAGACTCCTTGACCTCATTGGTAGTATTCACATGCCACTGATGTCAACAGGACTTCTCATACTTAAAGGTAAACACATGCGTAGGTATCTTACTGAATGGAGGCTAAGTCAATGATAGCTGGGGACACTCAACACTACACAACAGCCCCTCCCCCCCCACCCTACGCCAGCTCTGGTGAAACTAGAAGAGTTTTAATATTTTCTCATTATTTTTGCAAGTACCATATAATAATTTATTAAAGTTGAGTTCCAAAGCTGTTTAACCTTCCACAAGTGTGCAGAACTGGCATGTTAACACTTGTAAATGTTACTCCATAGCGCCCAATGGAACCAGAGTTCCGATCTCATGCAAAGGTCTAGTGGTTCTCAATCTATTTACCATTGAGGGCTGCATATGCAGCTCTCTGTGTGTTATGTGGGCCACATTCACACAATATGGATGCTACCTGTATGGCCCTGCACATTGACTGCAGCTGTGAACTGACTTGGCCACAAGCAGCCCACAGTTTGAGAACCTTTGTTCCTTGAGATACTGAGCATTTCCTGCAGCATGCTTTGAGCTCATATTGGGAGAATGAGTGGATGTTGAGGGTACTGAAGACCTTACATGACCTTACATGAAATGATCAGCATTTCAATGGACCCAGCTGTATGCTAAAGCACAGTTTGGATCCAGTGTTTTCAGACACAGTCTGTTGCTGACGTACATAAGATTCCTTTTTCTGAAGCAAGAAAACTAGACTTGAAGCAATTGAAAGATATAAACAGGAAATTTAAATAATGAGGTCAATTTTATTTTCATGACATGCTTAAAATTAAATAAATCCATATTTGGATACCTACATAAAAGTGGCCTGATTTTCAGAGGCAGCTTGCATTCACTTCATCAGGACTTACAGGGGTCAGCACATTTGCAAATCAGCCCACTTTTAGGTGGTACCAGAACACAAATGTTCAGAAGAAGCTAATAATCGTGGCTTCCTCAGTTTTTAGATGCCCAGCTTGAGAGACCATAAAGGGTGCATCTACACTTACAAATGAAGTCAACTTAAGGAGGCTTAAATCGACTTAATTTACTCCACGTCTACACTGGGCTTTCCTTAATTTGACTTAAGCTGCTCCTTAAGTCGAATTAAGGAAAAGTTAGTTTGAATTAATGACACCTCGTTTTAATTTGAACTAGCGCTTAAGTCGACTTTATTAAGTTGGCTTAAGCCAGTGGAGACATGGAGTACTGCCTAGGTGGACCTTTTTAAGTCAACTTAGAACATTAAGTCAACTTAATAAGGTCGAAAAGGGGCCACATCTACATTTAAAAAGTTAAATCCACTTCTGTTAAGTCGACTTAATAAGGTCCACTCTGAAAATCAGGTCCCATGAAAGGTGGACTACAGCTGGACTCACAAAAATTGGGGCTCCCAAAATAAAAATTCATGTTTGAAAATATTAGCTTTAAATTACCATACTTTACTAAATTAGCTTACACTTAAGTTTGAACACTTTGGCCTGGGGAATAATTAAAGCAGAGGAAAATAAACATTTTACAAGCTGCTGAGTGAAACATGGAACAGGAGCAATCAAACATATTCAGAATCTTTCTGCTCAGGAGAAGATGCTAGAAATCGCTTCATTAGATCCCAAGGCAACATTAGCTTCATTTGATTTCTAAACAGTTCTGTCCTCAGTAATTTGTAACTTTCTGTGTACCCTTATGCCTCATGCTTGAATCTATCAAAAAAAAATTCCTCTCCTAAAATATACATATTTTTGTTTATTTTTACTTACCTCATGCCTGTTTAGCTCTACACTGCTGCTATTATGTGGTCTTGGTGTGGCTCAGGCAGTTTTTCCTCATCTAAGGGGCTTGTCAAATTGAAAGATATTTTAATAAATGGGAAGAATGGCACTCAAGACACTTTTCCTGCACTTTCAGGGCTATATCTCACTGTAACATAACAGCTTGTCTTTTGACTGTTAAAAGTTTTAAGAGATAAATTTCCCAAGCCAACAGAACTTATTATAGAGCTTTGTGAAATGAAAAGTTAGAAATAAAGATAAATAAAGCACAAATCACTATTGAAAAGTACAGGTTTGGTTTGGTTTGCTTTGCTTTTTGAGGATTCTGCTCTTCCTATTACCTACCACAAGTTTCTGTTTAGCTACAGAAACATTTTTTATGATCCCTCTAAAACCAAAATGAATTTCAGAGAACCTTCAAACTCCAGAACTTTCATCAGTCACTAATTATGACATGATGATCCCTGTGTGTGCATGCACATGGGGGGTGGGGGATTGTCTTGGATCTCCTTATTGCATTTGTCAAGCTGACCACCTCGCAGTGATGTCCTCTCAATTAGAATAAATCAATACCTTACCAATTAGTGGCTTTTCACTTCTGTAGCAAGATCTTCCCTATCATCTTGCATCTTTACACTTGCATACTTAGGAACAGGTTACTGCTCAACAGTCACAATAGGGAAAGTGTTTTACATATCAGTATTGTGAACAGAAACAAGCAGGATCCTGCCAAGTGGCGTTCGGGGGCAAGAGGACTTTTTCTTCCTTTTTGTACTAAAAGCATTATAGAATATCAAATGGCAGATATTAGAGTGACAGCTTTTGTTTTCATAGTCCATTGAAAAGTTAAAGTAAAGAAGATATAATCATTCGGGTAAAGCAGGATATGAAGCAGGCTGGGGCTTGCACTAAAAATGCATAAAGTTATTTCACTAAAAGACAGAGACACTTGCCCATGGCAGGTGCAAAACTCAGGCAGCGCTCTGATTGCCTCAAGAAAAGGACAAAACCTGCAGAAAATGTTGAAACATGTTCTAAGCCTCCTCAACAGCCACTTTTTTTTTTTTTTGAATACTTTTAGTTCTGTCTTCATTGTCGGCCAGCGAAGATTGTGGTTTGCAGGTCTCAAAATGGGGGACAAAAAAAGAGTGGTTTCTTGGAGTCACTGAATCAGGAGATTTTTGAGGACATAGATGATGCTACAGCAGAATTTTTAAAAATGTGTCAGCAAGATCCTCTGGTGTAAGCAAAAGAAGGACAACATTTGGAATGACTCACATGTCTGTCTGACTCTGTGCATTGACTGAACAAAACATGTCAACCTTCTGCCAGCATCTTGTTCCTGCTGAAAACCCCTTACAGTGCTCATTTTCCTTGTTTCCAAGCACTGGCATGTGTTCTTGTCCTGGTATTTCAAGAGTTTGTGACTGGTACGCTAAGCTTTCCAACCTTACTTCAGGGCTAGACTGTGGCATGTAGCCACAGCATTGCAGTCTGGTAGTGCAGAGCCACATCACATCAGGAAGAACTCTATTTTAGACAGCCAAGACATTCAAAAATTGGTGACTTCTTAGGGTCTCAAACCAATATTTGGGCTCCTTAATGACTTTCAAAGGTACTTGAATATCTTGGCCTGAGTGCCACCTTGAGAGTCGTGACACACTTGATTCTACAGGACACACCAGCCCACTCCCTCCAGGTCAAATCCAGCCATCTTCCCAGCTCTCCACGACACACTTACCGCTGTGTGGTGACACACTAATGTGTTCCAACACAGTGGTTGAGAAACGCTGCCTTGGAGGAGTGCAGCACACCACAAGCTCCATTGTTTAGAATATACTGAGCCATGGTTCCCACTAATCCTCAACGCACCCTGCCCCTTATCAGATAGTTTGTCTCAGGGGAAAGCAAGTTGTTGGCAGTCATCTGCATTCACTCAAGCACAGGGGCTGCAATTTGGAACAGTCCTTAACACAAGCAATATTGGGAGGAGAGCTCCATACTTCCCCACCCTACAGCACTGTCACACAAGACAAATGGGGCATGATTTTGCCATTCATGCTGAACAGAGCCATGGGAAGTCTGTTTCTGCAGCAGCCAATGACCTGAATTAACCATATTGGGGTAAATTCCTACCTCCCAGTGAGGGGTCCCTTACTCCAAAAGGAGTTCCATTTATTGACTGAAAGACTCCCTTTGACTTGAATGGTTTTACAGCAGAGTTTCACTTAATTATTTGGTTATTTTTTAAGGGCTGTTCCAAATCAACTCCATTTCATCCTCCCGTCCTCTCTGCAACCCCACTGCACACAGGTCAACTCCTGTTTCAGAGGAAAAATGTGAAGTCCCATTCTCTGAGAGAAGACCATTTTTTCAGATAGTCTCTTCAAGGGGGTTAGGAAAGGCTAACCCTAACAAGGCTGTGGAAAAGCAAAGGGAAGAAAGGCCATCTTGCCAGCCAACAGGGTTTAAGATCAGTCAGCCAAATAAACTGTATTTGGCTGTTGCCATGTACTTTAACAGCAGCAACATTCTTCCCTAGAAGTGACTGTATTTCAGTTCTCAGTGAAGTGATTCCAGCATGCGCACACACACACATGCATGCACACACATAGTCTGGGTAGAAATGTAGGGTCTTTCAGTATGAAAGGTGCTGTATAATTTTTGGCTGGTATCATTCAAATGCAGCCATTACTCACACATGCTCAACAAAGATATTAACAGATACCGTAAATAGGTCATCGTTCAGTCAGCTGCAAATAAGACAGGGCCACAAAGATTCTCTGAAAGCACCGGAAAAGCACTAGCTCTGCTGAATCAATAGGTAACAAACCTTATACAGCAGCTGGACACAGAATAGACAGACAATGAACACCCTAAGTAACTACTTTAACATTAGACTAATTGACAGATGCTGATTTATTCAACCAAAGCTACCAATATGCAACAATGGGACAGTCTCTGTCCTGTTAGCCGCCCATATTAAAATGGTTAAAGAACTCCCATTGAAAGTGAGAGGCAATGGAGTGCATCAGGTATCCAGTTTGAAAGGAAATCATTCATTTGCCTGGAAACTGGATGTACCCAAAAATAAGTCCAGCTTCTCACCATCACTATAAAACATAAAAGTAGCCAAATTTGTATTGTGCATTATTGCTGAAGCTCAGCAGTAGCTTAAAGATTCAAAAGCAGGCACTGACCTGCATACATTTTTCCAGTCCCAGCCCTGGCTGATATGAGTAACAGTCAGGAAAACAGAGAGTTGTTTAAAAAAAAAAGTTCAAATGACACAAAAATTACCTGACTCATTATTATTATCAGAAAGTTACTGAATATTTAGAATTCTACAACCAGATAAACCTCTTTCAAAAGGGCAAAGGAGAGGTTATACATCCAGGCTTCTTATCGATAGTCTTACCTGGAACAAAAGTCCCTTAGGGCATTAGTTTTTTTTGTTTCCTACCTACCGGCACACCTGTCTCTCTCTCTCTCTTTCTAACACACACACACAGCCCAAACAAACTTTGACTGCAGCACTCATTTGAAGAATAGCTGCTTCTATCACATTTGTCTAGAGCTGGCTCTCACTTTCATTGTCAAACGTCAGTTGGAAGTGATCATAACAACTAAGATGATGACTACCTATTTTAAACTGAAATTCACAATGCCTGCCTTAGTGTGAGGTGACTGGAGAGGTTTGGTACCATGGGGGCTGACAGAAATGGTTGGTGGGGGAAGGTTTCTGTTCTTCTAACATGCTACTCCCCCACTTCCAGTCACACTACCTTACTAGGGGCAGGCCTACATTGCCTGCCATTTTTGATGGCAGTTGAACGGAGATATGCAAGTTACTTAAAATAACTGATGTATCTCCCTTCAGCTCTGTTATGTCCGGCACGCCCACTGTTCTGAGTCCCTTCAACTCAGTGCTACTCCAATTGCCAGGGTGGTCTTCAGTGATCAACTTCCCAATTGACTCAGCGGGTCTTCCATGAAGCTCTTATATGCATTATGGAAGAATATCAGAGTTCCACTCCCCAGTGCTAGCATAACTCCTGTCAACACTCGCTGAATTTTCCCGGCAGTGTCGACCGGGCCTAAGATTTCAACACCATTGCTTAGCTCTGGAGTGGCCCTAAACCCAATCTTGAAATACATGCCTAAATCTACTCTCAGTCTGAAGCATGTCTTCTTGATTTATTTATCTCTGAATTTTATACTGCAGGGCTGAAATGACACCAAATGGAGTTTAAAAAAAGCAGATTATAGTTGTTTTGTAATGATTTTGGCAGCACATTAGCGGCAATTACGAGGAAATTGCATTTAACCACACATTTTATGGTTTTAATTTTCTTTTCAGTGAATGCAATTGTTTTGAGATTGTTAATTCTCAACTTTAGTTAAAATATTTAAAGCAAAGGAGACAAAAAAGTTGCATTAAGGAGATCATTTTGTTGTGAATAATAAGAGCAGGTTGTTTTAAAACTAAGGAAGTCTTTATTAAAGAGTCAAGCTGACTGATTTAATAACAAGCTGCATCCCTACATGGCACCTGTACATTCTGATGTGTTGTCATAACCCTCAAAGCTATGTAAACAAGCAAGTCCTATCGTGTTTCTGGTTGACTCCAGTAATCACAGAGACAGACAACGTGATCTCCTGAAGAGTGAGCACTATAAAAAAACAAACAAACAAACAATAATACATTTTTTTAAAACGTGGAAAAATTAAGCAAGCAAGATGGCGTTTTGGAAGAATTCTGATAGAGGCAAAGGCACATTTCCAAATGCAAAGGCATTTCCAGCATAGGCACATACACATTTGGACATCTAACTCCATATTTAAGTGGCCTGATTTTCAAAGGTCTTGAGCCCTTGTTGCTCCAACTCAAGTAATTGGGAACTGGAGGTGCTCAGGACCTCTGAAAACAAAGCCATTACTTACGTATCTAAATTTTTGCATATTGGTTTGAAAAACTGAGCTATGATATCTTAACGTGCCGTATTAAAAAGCCAGAAAGGCTTCTCAGATTCATCTAACCCCAGGTGAACATAGCACTGGAGATACATGCCCAGCTGATGGTACTAAACACCAGATTCTTAACTGGGGCAAAATGGCGTAAGTCTATTGAAACAGATGAAACTATGTGAATTTACTTTAGCTGAGGATCTGGCCCAGAGTTCTCTACCTGCAGAAAACACAATGTATGGGCAGCAACAAGGAAACATCTCCAAACTATTCCGACATATAACCTAATCAGCAAGACTACGTTAGTAATGACAAGTAGTTCAATCTTAACCATATTTTGATTCTAATTACATTTCCCCAACCATATAACCATGTGCTACTATTGGACTCCAGGGGTGCAATTTTCAAATCCGCTATTTAATGCCCTAACTGCTCCTACAATGGGAAAAGTGTTAGGTGAGAGCTGGATGCTTTTGAAAATCCTACCCTAGATGTCCATTCATGCCCACTTTACCATTTAGGAAGTGATAAATATTATTCATTGGACTCTACTTAAAACAATAGACAATAATATTTGGGGAGGTGGTTGTGAGGAGAATAATACTGAGGACTTTATAAAGGCATTACTAAAAGCAAAATAAGGATTCTTGCTTCGTGATACTTTCAGACTCCACTCCTCTAAATTTGCAGATCAGAGGAGCTGGTAACTCCTCACTAAGCTGTTCAGCTAGCAAGTTGAAACATCAATACTAGGCTGAAGTAAGGAGTCAAGCTTTGAGAGACACTCTGGGTGCATCTACACTTACAAGTTAGGTCGACTTAAGGAGGCTTAAGTCAACCTAAACTACTCCGCGACCACACTGGGCTTTTCTTAAGTCAACTTAAGGAAAAGTTAAGTCGACTTAATAACACCTCATTTTAGGTCAACTTAACGCTTAAGTCAACCTTATTAAGTCGACTTAAGCCAGTGTGGATGGTGATTAGCGCCTAAGTCAACTTAAAGTATTAAGTTGACTTAATAATGTCGAAAAGGGGCTATGTCTACACTAGAAAAGTTAAGTCGACTTTTCTTGAGTCGACTTAATAAAGTCAGCTTACCTTTTGTAGTGTAGACATAGCCTCTGTGTTTTACATACATGATTCCTGCAAAATTTGATAATCCAAAAGCACCCATAAAATGTAAACCCCCTACAACAAACAAATAAGAAAGCCTTGACAACCTCAAGTGCTTATTCATCTACTTCGTTACCTTTTCATTGACCAGACCATCTGAAACAAATGCAAGTGGAGATTTTATATAAGGTTCTGATATTGGTCTCAAATCTTCAAGGATTTGCCAGAAAGCAGTACCTCAAGTTACCCCTGGCAAATCTGAGCCCTCTTGGGAACTATATGGCAGATAAGCTCAAAGCAAAATATTCATCATTCAGCCTTGATAACTAACATCTGGCTGTGGTATGCTTTCCTTTGTAGCCTTCTGCTCACAGATTGGCCACACAAATGTTGTTGTTATTGGTGAATAGTAGGAAAGACAAGTGCGCAAAAGGTTGTCTTCATCACACTACATTTAGACCTTTAAAAAAATTGCCTTCTCTTGTTCAGATTCCTCTGACACCAAAATGCCTAATGCTGACTATGCAGATTTCTATAGGGAGATTTAGCTCTTTTCAACTTTTCACTTGACTTTTGCAAGACACAGGGATAGTTTGCCAAACCTATGAGCAAATTATAAGGGTGGGCTTCAGCCAGGACTTTAGGCTGGTTTCAGACTGCCTGCCCTTCCACATATTCTCTTTTCCTTTTAACAGTGCTCTCAGTTGCAATGTGAGTATCTCACTGAATAAATGAACATACCTGAGAGATGTTCTGCAGCTCTCCAGGTATATGTTAATGTGAGTGCCCCCCAGTGGTTCTGTACTGTTATTATGGGTTGAGGAAAAAAAGAGGCACTTGTTACAGTGCAGTACCTGTTCCTGCAGAAGGCATCAGATTTCATGTCAAGTTATTCTTACTGTAGTATGCAAGCAAAGCAATTAAAATAAACTGTTGGAATCACCCTTGGTAAAATAAATCTGGAAATCCTACTGGTTGCTCTTCACAGTGACTGAAGCTGGAGAATTTAACAATGTCAGTAAGGGCTGGGTTGAGCGAATTCATCGTTATGTTTATTGTCAGTATTGTCTAGCCACATCTTTGAGGTTTATGAGCTTAACGTATAAATGACAGCACCGGAATTAGAGTGGCTTGCTCCTATTTGGTGCAGGGTCAGCTAAGGTTGTTACTTCAGCTTTGCACTGTAAGCCCCATTTTTCAGGAATATATTGCTCAGCCATAAAATTCACTCTGGCCTAGAACCTAGCAATCAGCACCTCAACCTGGGATCTATACATCTGACAAAATCTGTTGGGTTCCATTTCATTTTTAAAAGAGTGGCATTGCACAAGGGTGACACTGTTATATTAGGGAGGTGAATGTGCCCTGAGTATTCAATTGCCCAGTTGAAGGCAGAAATCCAAAAGACTATCTCGTTCAGGGGTAGCTGGGGAGTAAGGGGGTAGAGATGAATCACTACATTCTTGAATATCTTGGCATTGGCCCCTCCCTGATCTGTACCATCCTCTCTGGAAATCATGCTATCCAGTTCCAAGACCCCTGGCAAAGCAGATTTGTGATTGTCCAGTGCACCTGCCACCCGCCTCTCCAGGCAAATTCTCCATCACTACAGGTTATATCCTCTCTCATGCTGGGGGAAATTGTGCTACTCTAGTGCTGAACCAACAAGCCTTGTAAATTTTCTTTTCCCTTGCGGTGTGGAGACCCATTTGTTACACTGTTTCTATTGTCCCCAGCACAATTGCAAATACTTCCCTTGGCAGATGTCAAAATGTTTCAGTAATCAGATTTAATCCACACTGAATATTCTCTGTCCGTCAATCAATCCAGAACTCAACATAACAGCTCAGCAGAGGAAGACCTGACAAATATTGGCGATTTGCACTAGAGTTTTCTGGTAAACTCTGACGAAGTGGGTTATAGCCCACGAAAGCTTATGCCGAAGAAAATCTGTTAGTCTATAAAGTGCCACAGGACTCTCGTTGTTTTTTACTCTACACAGACTAACACGGCTACCCCTCTGGAAACTGGTAAACTCTGTCACTTATTAGAGATTTTTAACAGAGGTAGAGGGTAAACTATCTTTATAACGTTTCAACACAGATGTTGAACTCCAAGATTAGAAAAAAAAGTAAATGGACAGTCCAGGTCCCCCTGGTTTCCAATTGGTTTTTCAGCAGTCATCTGTCAAGCAGCACTTTCTATGTCACCAACCAGAAGTCTTGTCCTACAGTCCTTTCTTAGACAAAAATACTACTCAAGTACAGGTTATGCCCATATATGGCAGCTGATTGGCAAGATAGTGCGTTTCTGTTTAGTTGACAATTCTTTGTTTTTATTATATTGAAGGCAGGCAATAATATTTTTGCACAGTGATTGAAGTTTGCCAACTAAATCCAGATGTAGGCACTTAGCTACCTGGATTGATTTTCAGAGATTTTGAGCACCCACTACTCAGTGACTGCACATTTGAAAAATCACACCATTTATTTGGTGACTAGTTTTGGATTTCGGTGCCTAATTTTAAGCCCCCATGTCTGAAAATGTCACTTTTAAGTATTAACTCATCCTTGTAATTAGACACAGAGATGGGATGAGTCTGTCTTTGTTTTACATGACTCAAGTAACAGTATGTCCACAATTGCTCTTTGGAGATTATTCTGCAGTCCAAGAGAGCTCACTGCTGGGACATTTTTCCTGAAAATCTGTTGGTCTCAAAAGCTTCCTCTGCTTTTCAACTCAAAATATATTTACCTTATTTCTTCTATTGTTTTCTGGGATTTTCATTGTTCAGTTGAAGTCCCATATCAATAAGTCTGGATAATAGATTACTGTGTTTAGCCACAAAATAGTTACAGCATAGGCAAGAAGTGTGTAAGTATCCTTCCACAGCTCTGCCTGGGTAGACCAGCTATGACCAGGAGGGACTACCTGAGGTTCCACAGGGGTTCCATCTCTCTGCCTATTCCAAGGGTTCCATCTCTCTGCCTATTCCATCTGCTGCCTCTCCTTTGGATCTGCTGAAGAGGGAGCAGCTAATTATTGACCATTTTGATAGATTTGTTGAGATAGGAACATTTCAGTAGGAACCGAGTTAAAACTTTTCACTTATAACACTGAAAAGGTTTCATAGGATGATGATGAATTTTAATTATTACCAAACTGGGATGGATTTGAATGACTGGCCTAGAAAAATATTCCACCACCAATCCATCCAGTCCCCATAAATACAGTTTCCTTTAGCAAAATTACATCTGATAAGTGCTCAATCCCATTTATACTTTAATCCCCACTGGTATTTTAGAGAAAAAAAAATCAAAAGCAGCCACACATTGAGGAGTTAAAATGAGCTATTGAGCTCAGTTGTATCCTCCAGCTACTGATTTCAGAAGAATTTTTAGCCCACCGATAGCGTTCCAATATACCTTACTTTATGTATGTACTTCTTTACACTTAGACCTTCCATATGGCAGGTGTCTTCTACCAGCCTCTCTCAGGTACTTGTATACTCCCATAGTTGTATATTTTAATATTCACAGTTTTAGAAGTATTTATCACCCTATGTGGTAAGAGAGCATGGGGACCTGAGGCACAGCAAGACTAAATAACAGGCCCAAGGTCAAGTCTCTTACAGAGAAGGGAACTATAGCTAGGTCTCCGGAGTCCCATGTTAGCACTCTCACCTCTGGGCTATCTTTGTTCCTCAGATAATAAAAAAAATCAGGTGCATTATTAATGTGGAAAATGGGTTGAGACACCCATGTAAACAGAATAACAAGCTCAGATGCTGAACTATTTAATGAAAAGTGCAAGGTAGGGAAAAATTAACCCTCAAAAGAGATTTGACACAATTCATGTGTCAGGCAAAGACATACAGCAGCAGTGAACTGCAGAGTCAGGTAGAAAGGATTTTTGGTGCAATCTGAGGCATGGATGAGAACACAAACCATGTTGTAGTTTGTGTATAACAGCATGCAGAATAGATAGGACATGCCTCCACATGTTCCAAAAGCTGTCACCCAGCCCATCACCATGTATGTGTTGCTCAATATTTTGGCACCAAGAGTCACCTTCATATGGGAGAGCAAAGGAATTGTTTGAATTCATGGGTAAATTGTTCATACCAATGCCCGCAAACCCATTCTTCCATTTTTTAATTTTAATAATGCCATCATACCCACTGGCACAATTATGCCTGTATGCACATCCCTGATCTTCACTGAGGCTGCGTCTACACTGGTAAATTAAGTCGACTTAAGCCAAGCTTAAGTCGACTTAATTGGCCCTGCGTCTACATTACACTTTGCTTAAGTCGACTTAAGCAGCTTGCTTAAGTCGACTTAAGGAAAATAAAATCGACTTGATGAAAATTAAGTCGACTTTATGAAACCACCTTTCTAATCGACCTAAGGCTTAATTCGACTTTCTAAAGTTGAATTAAGCCAGTGTAGCCCTAGGGTAGCACTAAGTCGACTTAGGGCTACTCCAGGACTACACCAATGCCCTCCCTGCCGGGGGGGCACAAGGGGAGCCTGGCATGCCCCCCAAAGGGCAGGGCATGTGGGCACAGTGTGACACTGTCTGGATTTAGGGAAGCATTTATGATATCATTTTCTATGGATATCTCATAAATGCTATAATCCATAGGAACTATGTCATGTTT
>ML685766.1:7127624-7239183 GCA_007922175.1 Pelusios castaneus
ATAAATAAATCTGTTAGTCTTTAAAAGTGCCACAGGACTCTGTTGTCTTTCTACAATAGACTAATACGGCTACCCCTTTGGAATTTGAAGTAGGATTAATATATGTAGCATCCTACAAACATTCCATAAATTTAAAACACTAAACACATTCCAATAACTCTCAGACCCACTTTAACAATACTAACACTCAGGTGAGCCAGACTGGTTTTCAGCTATGCCTTCATCAGTGTTCAGCGAGGCCTAGGGGCCATGGTATGAGCTAGCATCTGGTCTGCCAACATCACAGGGTCTACCATAGAAAATTTCAGTTACAAGCACAAAATAATTTTTTTGAGATCTCAGTGTGCTGGTGGGGAAATAAAATTACATAGGAAAGACACCCAGCTGAGTTGCTCTGCAGTGAAGACTTGAACCAGCCCTACCTTCTTTCATCCCTCTAATTCATTGTTCCAAGTTTAAGTGATGTTTGGGGATGGGTCCCTCCTAAAGCAATCAACATTCTGTAGTGTTAGAGACTAGCAAGGAGTAATTCTCTGCCACCAGATCTTATCCCAGCTGATGCTGATGCTCTTAGTTCCATAAATTCACTTACAAATGTCAAATCCATTGTTTTGATCAGACTGACTAGCCAAAACAAATCTCAGTATATCTGGACTATTTACTTACTATATATAAGTCAAATTAAAAATCCCTATCGACAGTGTGCAGAGGTGACAACGCATCAAAAACTTCCCACACGTCTCAGACAGGAATGTAGCAAATGGTGGGAAAGAAGAGGAATTATCTCACAGAAGAACTCCTGTGAATGTGAAGTACCAGTTCCTATCAGGTTCTCCTATTGAATCTTATTGGGTCATTTCAGACTGGAAATAAGATGTAAATGTAAAAGATATGCTCGAGGAATTATATGGGGAAAGTTTTATAACCTGTCGTATACAAGAGGTCAGATTAGAAAAGCACAGTGGTTCCTTCTGGCATGCAAATTTAGGAGGAAATTATTCTTTGATGTGGGGAATTAGGAAATTAAGGAACATTTCTGCAAATGTAGAAAACATAAGAGATAAAAATAACAGAAATGCTTGATTTGTTTAACAGTTTTGGTGAATCTCTTTGCAAAAAAACACAGTGGTCAAATCCATCCAAAGCATATAGTTAGATGGCTTGGTTGATGGCTTGAAATGGAGGCAGTAGGAAAAAAGCTACAAAGTCAAATCAGATATAATTGTTCTTTCTAAAATAGTTGCTGAAAAAAGTCTTCCACACTACAGTCAAAAAAGGATATTTAGAGTTGCATATACAGAGGTATGCAATATTATTTTAATTTTTAAAATGGCCCATTTGACCCTGGACAGAGACTACACTACAAAAAATAGTATAGGAACTCAATAGACTAGATGAGATTAATGTCTTGTCTATTCTAGTTCTAGACAAGAACTAGAATAAACTAGACTATGCAGATGGTTCAGATTTCAGGTGTGTGTATGTAATGTGTACACTACAAAAATAGACTAGACAAATCAACATCTATTCTAGTTCTAGACGAGAACCAGAATAGACTAGACAAGTGTGGATGGCTCATATCTCAGATGTGTTGGTCTTAATCAAATTCTCAATGCAAAAACTTCAAAGGTGTATGCCCAAATGAAAGAAAAACCCTTCCTTTGGCAAGTAGCATAGCAGTAAGACAGCCACATATATACAAATCCTGGTGAAGTTCTGTTCTGAGTAATCCTGTATATCCAGTATAACCAGAGAGAACATAAATGCTGCACCATGCAGAGTCATCAGTGGAACTGCGCAAAAAAAAAAGAAACAAAAAAAACCCCCCTAAACAAAAGTAAGTATGCCTTCAGCCTCCCCAGTTGTGATACATTAATGCATAGCAAATAAGTATAAAATGTCAGAGAGCAGAACCATATATAAGGGATTTAATGTATTATAGAAAAAGGGGGAAATTCATTTTATTATTTTCTTCCATGTGTCTAAACATTATGGGGCATATCGTCCGCTAATTTATACCAGCTGAGGTTCTGGCCCCAAATATGGCATTTCTGACCAGTATTTAGTCTAGGTGTGCTTCCTCTCTTATTGTCAATAACCAACCACAGCCCATTGGCCAATGGCCACTGAAAGGTGATAAGTCAACAGGCATTACGTTATACTTGTCCTGGTTTAGGTTAACACTTGCAGGGCACACTGTGCAGTAACATTATTATAGGAGTTATTAAAATCTATTTCTGTAGAATACAATGCAATGGAAGGAAATAGGCCTGTCAGGAGACATTTCCTATTCCAGATGACAGGTAGTTGGAAAATAGCCATCTGGAGTTTAAAAAATTGCCAGTCAACTGTTTCGGGTTTGTCCTTTCCTGGATTAACACACTAGTTCTGACTAGTATGATGACATTGTCATTGGGTAACAATGAAGTAGTGACTTTTTGGTGGAAGGAATTAAAGGAAGTTGGCCATGAAAAAACCTGTAAGTTATTCCAGGGCTACTAGCCAAAAGGCAAAACACTTGGACACTATTTGTCCACTTGGAAACACTGTGTTACAGAAGCATTGAGGAAGAGTGTGCATGAAACTGCAGAGTGCAGATCCGGAAGATTGAGATTCAGGACTCTTATTTCATTAACTAAAAGATCAGGGTTCCTGCTAATTAAGTTGTAGCCACATATCTAGCACTGTAATATGGGATAATTATCATATATATACCATATGATTTCAGGAAAATATTGGATATTGGATACCTTTAAGTCACCTACATTCTAGCTAAGAAACCATATTTAAAAAACAAAAACAAAAAACAAACCACTATAGAGATCTGAGATCTATTATTCTGAAAGCTGCTGAGTTTTTATAAATCTTTTTTTAAACACGTGCTAAATGTCCTTTTGTAGCTACTTCTCAATCTGCCAAAATGAAGCTACAATAGGACTACATTCTGATTGAATTCATATTCCAGATGCATACTTACATAATATCTTCCATCCCAAAATACTTGACAAACTGTACACACTACAGCACTAAAATGCAGCCAGTTCAAGAAAGGAGGAGGACACCTGACTGACAGACCACACAGTGTACAACTGTGAGAAAACGGCACACGGTAGGCAAGATTATGGGGTCAACTCTTCTCTATCATATGCAGTAGCATACTTTGAAGACCATATAGATGTTTCCCCACAACATTTAGCCCTCTGTTAAGGTTACTTTTTTTGCATGTATCTCTGAGCTTTTGTCATCTTTGAACCTATTTTAAAGCTCTCCGCACCAGGTTGGCAAGTCAGTGTGTGAAGCTGATCTTCTCTTTCTTCATTGGATGGACCCTATCTCTTCCCAGAAGACCTCCTTCTTGAAACAACATGCATTCATCTCCAGGATGTGCTTATCCCTGACTAAGGGATAACACTCAACTGGATTGGTGGACAAGAACAGCACCTGGGCTTCACTCTCACTCCCAGAGGCACTCCTCATCTGCTCAGGATCATATTTGGCAGTACTGTTAGTGCCATGTGGCTGAGCAGCATGTGGTAGAAGTCAGAAAGGCATATGAACCTTGGCAACCTTTCTGTGACAACTCAAATGCAGGTGCCAGGCACCACACATCTTGGGACATCATGTCAGTTCAGCAGATAGATGCCATCATCCTGCTCAGTAGGGAGACCCTGAACACCATCACCCAAGGCCCCTCCTCTTGTAGTGGTAGCCAGGAATGTCCCAGGCTTGGGGCCATGTGGCTTCTCCTCCTCAGCCATTGGGATCTGCTTCTTTCCTCCTGTTTCCAGTACAACATACTGGTTCTTTGCCTTGATGGTCTGGGGACATAGATAGCGGATGCAATAGCAATAGCCTGAGATGCCCAGAAGGCAGACTCCTCCCTAAAGAGTAGCCAGACTCCTCCCTAAAGAGTAGCCAGTTTTCCTTCCTCCTCTGGTGCCATTGTAATCATCTGTAGTCTGCTAGCATCCTCCATCCCAGATGCTTCAATGTACATCCTGCTGATGAAGACCTTATGCTAATTGATGCAATGCTGTGACCCTAAGAACCCTTACCTTAACACTGTACACACTACTGCAATAATGGTTCTGCAAACCATGCTTTATGAGGTGTCACATGAAAGCTAACATGCTAATTAACGTAATTGTAAAATGTGTGTGTTAATATTATATATGAAGTTATGAATTCCCTCTGTCTGTTGTTACTAGAACTTCTTTAAGACCAGACAGCCTAACCTAGACAATAGTGATAAACAAGTCTGACCTAGACAAAGGAATACGGATTTAGGAGGACAAGAACAAAGGAATGTGGGTCCTAGACAAAGGAATGTGGTTTCAGTTTACATATTTGCAGTAAACAAAGCCATTGAACTAAAACGGTAGGTATTATCCTGATCCTGAACTCAAGAGAAGGGGAATTAACATAACTCCTGTACCCCAGGAGATAGAACCCCCAGGACGACTTCCTGTCTTATCCCTTTTGGAATATAAGGAACAGAGCAAAAATTTCTCGTTCTTCGCTTGAGGAGACAAAGGAACCAAGTGAATTGATCTCTGTGATGGGTTTTGGCCTGGCAGGCCAGTAAAAGCTGGAAAGGAGATGGGAGCTGAGAGAAACCTTCTCGAACAAAGACTGCATCATGCTAGATTAAGTTTTAGCCTTTTAGAAGCAAGTTTTCATTTTTATTTTCTTGTAATTTTTTCTCTTTCTACCCCTTTTACTTGACATGAAATAACCCATAACCCATTTTAAATTGTCAGTGTTATGTAAACTCAGTAAAATGTGTACTTCTAGAAAGATAGTGGGTTGGAATGTGTTACTGTATCAGGAAAGGCAGCAAATCTAACACTTGCTCTATGAAGGTCCATTGAGAGGGTCTGGTCCCTGCAACAGGATAATTTTTGGGTGAATTCAGGGCTGAAAAAGTACTAAGATTGGCTTGTAAGAATGGAGTAAGCAGGTTGGGCAAAGCCAGTGTGAGCGTCGTGGACTGCTGGCAGGTTGTTGGTTCCTGAATCAAAACTGTACAGCCCCACAGACACCCAGGGCTGCAAGGTAGGCATGTCTGAACCCATTACTCATGTGAGTGAACCGCAAAACATCACATATGCAGATAAGCCACCTCCTCTTGCCGCTCTCTGGCCTGCTTCCTGAAGGACTCCATCAACAAACAACAATTTTCTTCAGCTGGGGTACAAAGGTCACATTCCTAGAAAGTCAAGCCTAGGCCCTGGATAGCAGTCTCCAGGGTCAGGATGCCTGGAGGAAGGCAAAGGAAGAGCTAGGAGTAGACTTGACAATAACATATCTCTCTCCCTTCCTCTGCTAACTTACTTAGATTACAGGCTGTCTTTCCCTTACCAGCCACTGGGAGCTTTGTGTTTTGTTTGTGTTGTTGCTGGGATTGTTTTAGGGTGGGTTGTTTTTCGTGTGTGTGTGTGTGTGCCCACACATGCTATCTCTCTCTGAAACGGTAGGGATTGCCACAGCTGCAGATGGGAGACTGGAAAGGGTGAGCTGGTGCTCAGAGGTGGTGATAATTCTCTCAGATGCTTGGCTAGCTGGTTCTTACTCACATACCAAGGGTCTAACTGATTACCAAATGTGGCTCAGAAAGGAGTTTTCCCCCAGGTCATATTGGCAGTGATCTTGTGGGTTTTTCACCTTCCTCTGCAGAGTGTGGTATGGGTCACTTACTGGGATCAACTGGACATACCTCACTTTGGGTGCGTCTACACTAGTAAATTAAGTCGACTTCAGCAGGCTTAAGTCGACTTAATTTGCTCTGCGTCTACACTGCAGTTTCCTTAAGTCAACTCAAGCTGCTCCTTAAGTCGACTTAAGGAAAAATTAAGTCAACTTAATAAGACCTCATTTTAAGTCGACTTAAGGCTTAAGCCGACTTCTTAAGTCAACTTAAGCCAGTGTGGACACCCTAAATCAATTTACAAGATAAGTTGACTTAGGGCAGGGGGAAAAGGGAGCTTCTGCTTCCTTCTCCCCAGGAAGCTGCTAACAGCTTGTCCTAGGGAGAGCCAGTCCCCCGCGAGGCTGGTTCTCCCTGAGACCCGCAAGCCGCTAGTGGCTCGTTCCAGCTCCCTTCTCCCCGGGATTGCTCAGGTCCCAGGGAGAAGGTAGCGTGGGGCTCCCTTCTGGCCAGAACCTCAGCGGTCCTGGCCAAAGGGAGCCTCGCGGCTCCTTTCTGCCCGAGCCCCAAGCGGTCCCGGCCAGAAGGAACCCCACGGCTCTGGCAAAAAGGGAGCCTGGGCTTCCTTCTCGCCGGGACCCCCCACAGGTCCTGGCCAGAAGGAAGCCGGCGGGGCTCCCTTCTCTCTGGGACTCCAGCTCTCCCGGCCAGAAGGGAGCCCTGCAGCTCCTTTCTGCGCAGGACCATGCCCCAACCGATAAGGAAACCCATCGATTTCCCTATCAGCTGGAGGGCCGTGCCAGGAATTGCCAGCACTCCAGCTCATAGGGTCCCTGGGGGTTCCCTATCAGCTGGAGTGCCGGCAATTGCTGGCATGCCCTCCAGCTGATAGGGAAACTACGGGGTTTCCTATCAGCTGGAGCGTAGTCCCAGGCAGAAAGGACCCACAGAGCATCCCTCTGGCCAGGACTGCTGGGGTCCCAGAGAGAAGGGAGCCCCATGCTCCCTTCTGGCCGGGACCGCTGGGGTACCAGAGAGAAGGGAGCCAAGTGGTCCAGGCCAAAAGGGAGCTCTGCACTCCCTTCTCCCCCAGACGGCTCCAGGGCTTGCTGTCTCAGGGAGAGACAGCTCCATGCAGGGCTGGCTGTCCCCAGGACAAGCCCCCCTAGCCTGGGGAGCCGAGGCTCCAAAGGAGCCTCACCTCCTCCTGGACCTAACCAGTCAATTTAGAGAGTTTAGTGTAGACTTAGTAAGGCCAGCTTTAAGTCGACTTAAGAGTCCCATGTGGACGTTCTAAGTCGACTTAATAAGGTTGACTTAAAGTTGACTTAGTAAAGTCAATTTAGTAAAGTCAACCTAAATTTCTAAGTGTAGACATAGCCTTTATGATTCCCTACCATTGTAAGGCTTGAAGTATTGATGCACCTCTGTCCCTCCCATTCTTTCCTGTGGTGTGCAATAATTTAGCTAAAACTGTTATATTTTGGTCTAATTCTGGTTACTATGTTTAGTGTGTGGATGCTGGGTGGTATTAATGGCCCTGATTTATAGGAAATAAGATTAGATGATCTAATGGTCCCTTCTGGCCTTAAACTCTATGACTCCTCTCCCTACAGCCACCCTATTTCTCTTCGTTGTATAAATAGGGCTACAACAGAGTTGAGTCATATAACTATTTAGGGCATTTAGTAAAGGTTCATTTTCCTTGTTCATTAATAAATATTAATCAATTATCACTGGACACATGATGCCAAGTGATACACGCTTAGAAAAAAAGCTAATTTTCAGAATGTGTAACTTGTTCTTACACTATCAACTGAGCACACCATCACTCCTCTGGGATTTATTACCACCTGCAACCAGCCAGGTGTATGCAAAGTACAGAAGGTCTCTGACAGCTGCTAGGTTACACTTATCAGTGCCAAGAAAATGATAAAAGCAAGCCCTAAAAGAAAGGCTAATTTCCTAACTGAAGTGCTTCAATTAGGGAGGGAACGTGTTTTAAAAAAGCTTTTTTCCTATAATCTTAGATTTCCTTATTTTATAGCCAGTAACAAAATGAGGAATTATGGCTAGTTATTACCAGCCAGGGGAATTGCAGGGATCCACAGGTGGTCTCTAAAAGAGTCAAACTATTAGAATAATGATTATTAGTCTTATAGCATCTAGAGTCCCTAGCTAAAATCAGGGCCCTGTTGTGCTAAGCATTATACATACTCTCATCAAGAGACAAGAAGGAAATTCTGCTTTCTCCATTTGGCGTTGGGAAGTTCAGTCTCAGAGGGTGAGTCTACACTTGTAAATTAAGTCGATTTAAGCAGGCTTAAATTGACTTAATTTACTGTGTCTACATTTGAGTTTCCTTAATTCAACTTAACCAGTTCCTTAAGTTGAATTAAGGAAAAGTTAGTTCGAATTAGTAAAACCTTGTTTTACTTCGAACTAACCCTTAATTCAAACTTCAAAGTTAGTTCGAATTAAGTCAATGTGGCCATATTAGTTCAAACTAACCAGCACATTGACCTTAATGCAACTGATTAATTCAAACTAAGCAAGTGCCATGCATGGCACTTGCTTAGTTCGAACTAGCATTCTAGTGGGGCCATGCTAGTTCGAATTAAGTTAATTCGAACTAACTAAAATTAGTTCGAATTAGTTAGTTCGAATTAACTAATTTGAACTAACTTTGGTAAGTGCAGACATAGCCAGAGAGATTAACTGATTTATCCAAGGTCATTGGCAGGGAAGGGAACTAAACCCAGAGCTTCTGAATCCCAACCCTTAACGACAAGGCCCACCTTCCGACCACTAAAGAAATTCTGGCGACATTTGAAACATCACACCAAAGAGAAAATTACCACAACTGCCGCTGGACAAAAAGTATTCAACAAACATAAATATGAATTTAAGTCTATTTTTCCAATCACTCACAAGCTCTTCCTGATTTCTGTAAACCTATTGAGAGATATTCGCCAAGTGGTTCAGATAAGTATTTTCAGACTATGGATTGTTTGCAAACCATTCACTTCAACCATTTACTATCCATGGTGTGTGACGGAGTAAATGGGAACTGTTTTGCTCCTGGATCAGATGACTGACTGACATTTTTAACGCAATAACTAAACTAAGAATGCTTTCAGTATAAATGTGTGAAACTCATGATTCGCAATTGCTTTCATGCTCAGCAATAGACATGTACGCATGCACAAATAAATAACAGGATGGCTCACTAGTAGTAATGAACAGAATTTGAGTAATTTATATTCATGATCAGACTCGTTAATTTGTTTTTTTTTCCTTTATTTGACCTGCTATAATTGTAAGGCATCACCATGGCAGGAACACACAAACTAATACTGAAGGGTGATAAGAAATCTGGTGACCCAACTTATAGCTAAAGAAATGATTCAAGAAGCAGGTGATCTGAACCCTTCACATATGACCAGTCAATATTAGAATACTAGTTTGGCGCATCACATAATAGATATCTATATATGATGTTACAGGCATGCACTAGTTTATGGTGGACTTCTTCCACTTAAATATTTCACATAGCAACACAAACTGTAGCAAATGACTAATGTTTCAAAAATAGATATGCAAGCCACAGTGCCTGTAGAAGTGACTAAGTTCAGATTTGACTTTGTGATGGCCAGTGATATTAATATTCTTTATTAATTATGGAAATGGAGCACAAGCAGAGTAACTTTGGAAATAAAACAGTTTGCTGAAGTACAGTCCCTGGTCTAAAATGCAGTTTTATGTAATATATATGTGTTACATTATGTTGCCTGCTATACAACATTATCCCTATATCATATAATCATGCATGCCCGTGTGGCATATGAGAACACAGTGTATTAGTAGTAGCATGGCGTGTTCAGCAACATGAACATTTATATTGTCTCCATGGCACAAGGCAGTAGAAGTGGTTGGAAAATGTGGGAGGACAATCTCAAATGACTGAATTTGCTTCTATTTTGCATGGATCCAATAAACCAGGGTTTCTTTAATCTTTTAAATAAAATGTTATATTGAAAATGTTACCAACACTTTTTGTTGACCAAAATTTGAGGTTTTCTCTAAAAAACCTTTTCATTAAAAAATGTTGACCAGCTTGATAGGAAGTAATGTATGCTCGCTTTCTGGTAGATGTTTAGGTCCCATTTCAGTATTTTGCAAACTTGGGACCCTAATGTGCTGAATGAGGGTGGTAGGCATTATCAACCACTAATATGGTATGGTAATGCTGCTGTGTTCCAGGACATGCTGTTTGCAGTTTGACATAAGTTGTAATTATCAGAGTTTGGCAAGCCTGGAGGAAAAAAAAACCACCTGGCAAACAAACTCACTTTAAAAATTAAAGGAATTTTCCAAGTTTGCTAAACTTGCAAGCCTAGACATTGTGCAGCTTAATTGCTACTCAAATGAAGAAGCAATTACGCACCAAAAAGAAACATTTGAGAGCTCACAAAATGTAGTTGTAATGGGCTTTTACTTTTGGGGGGAAAGGGGGGAGGAAAAGTGAAGCACCCAGCTGCCATGACAACAAGGCAAATAAAAATAATTATAATTAATATTCCATGAACAAGTTATGAAATTTGTGCATGTCATTGCTTCCATCTATCCTCTTCAGTCTAGTTTAAGTAGAAAGTCAATTGTGCTGCTTTCAAAATCAGGCTGCATTTCCTTTTCCTCTGATTAGCCCTGTTCTCATGTACATGTGCTAATTATCAGAGTGAAATTCCGGGCTCCAGCCCACTGAAGTCAGGGGCAAAACTCCACTTGACTGCAATAACTATGCAGTAGAGCAAGTTCTCCAGGAAGTGCAGTCGCCATGTTTGTGCACTATCGATGCAGTCTGATTTTCTGGAACACATAAAGAAGCGCAGTCAAGGGCAGTCACTGGCTACAGCGACACAGTGCAGTACAGTTTGGTACCTCATTTCTGTACACAATCCCTTTCCATAATAAACAGTCTGCTCATCAGCAAGATACCAGAGAAGTCAATATTGTACTCACAATGTCAGAAAGGTGCATGGCCTCTACAGATATCTAAAATATAATCCCTGTGCCTAAGAGCTTGGCCCTCTGTTAAAGCGTTACAGTTACAGCTATTCATGAGCTACTTCAAAGAGCTGCTTTTAATGTTCTGGTGCAAAATACATTCTCCTTGCCTCCCTTCCTTAGTTGACTAGTGATATGCATCATCAATCCAGCCACAAGCATGCCTTTTAGCTACAAAAACAATCCCTTTCAGACTATACTCACAAAACAGAGATATCATGCAGCATGTTCTCTTTAGTTTCAGTAAAAACAATGAGAGTCCTGTGGCACCTTATAGACCAACAGATTTTCTTCAGCATAAGCTTTCATGGGCTATAACCCACTTCATCAGATGCACAAAGTGGGTTACAGCCCACGAAATCTTATGCTGAAGAAAATCTGTTAGTCTATAAGGTGCCACAGGACTCTCGTTGTTTTTGCTGTACACAGACTAACACGGCTACCCCTCTGGAAACTTAGTTTCAGTGACTCCACTGGCTTCCACATGTGGAATTTTCTGGGTAATTTTGTTTTTAGTTTTGGGATTGTTGGGTTTTTTTACTGGATCCTCCTCACTAGCTTAATGCTCTTATCAGTTACTGGAGTGGCTTGATTCACACCCACCCTTGGAACCCTGGCAAATGGTTTATTCAAGATCTAGTAAAAATGTGGCATCTTCTATGGATACAATGAATTCCCTTGGACTTCACCTGTACAATTAACTACTGAGCATAAAGACCTGCCTCTCTTACACCTGTTATGCCACTTGAAATTTAGATTTTGAAAAGTGAATTTATTATTTTTAATCATTATTAAGAACATGTGCATTTCCTGCCAAATAAAAATACTGTAGGCCTATGCAAAAAATGCATCATGCACATTGAACTGTGGATGTGGATGTGAAGTGAGGAGAGATTGATGCACCTGACTAGAAATTCAGAAGAACTGGATCTGATTTCCCATGGTTCCCCCCCCTCTCTCTTCTTTTTAATTTACCGAAATTATATGTTACATACACACATACACACCCCCTGTGGCTTCTACACATCCCAAGCAGATCAAGCTAGACATGTGCTGGCTGCTGCTTAGTTATAGAAGGGACAACTGAATTTCCATGCCTCCATAAATATTTTTGTAATTTGTTTTAGCTATGCAACTCAGCTACTTGCATCTTAAATGTTACATGCGCTCAGTGTCCCCTCCAAAGCAAACTAGGTAAAAGGAATGGACCGTTATCACCGGAATTCTAATTCTTACTAATGCAAAGGAGCCAAGCCATGCTGTTCCAAGAGATTCTTTCATAAACATCAGCCATTATATTTATTTTCATTATTATCTCAAGGAAAATATAAGCCAAGGACCATGGATGTTTTTTCTAGTTATGTGAATGACATTGTCATTTACTGGATTACCAAAAGGCAGTTAAATTCCAAAGGGGTAGCCGTGTTAGTCTATTGTAGAAAGACAAAAGAGTCCTGTGGCACTTTTAAAGACTAACAGATTTATTTATCGCATGAGCTTTCGTGGGAGAAAATCCCACTTCGTCAGACGCTTTGAAGATAGGAAAGTTACAGAGTGGGAGGAAATTAAATGCAGGGGAGTGTATGACATAGCATCAGGTCAGGCTGTAACAGCAAATCAAAATAGGTGTAAGGATGAATCTAGGTGTCTAGGTAAGGTGTTCTATTTTGATTTGCAGTTACAGCCTGACCTGATGCTATATCATACAGTCCCCTGCATTTAATTTCCTACCACTCTGTAACTTTCCTATCTTCAAAGCGTCTGACGAAGTGGGATTTTCTCCCACGAAAGCTCATGCGATAAATAAATCTGTTAGTCTTTAAAAGTGCCACAGGACTCTGTTGTCAAAAGGCAGTTGTAAAACAAGTCAAATATATTCAGAAAATTTCCTTTGACTATTGAAAAAAACATCAAGAAACCTGAAAATCTTTACTCATAGTAAATACATAGATTTTTAAGGCCAGAAGGGACCATTAAATCATCTAATCTGATCTCCTGTCCAACTCTAGCCATAGAATTTCACCCAATAATTACTATGTCAGCGCCATAATGGCTGCTGAGGCAAGAGCATAATTTCAGAAGTGCATGCAATCTTTATTTAAAGATTTCAAACGATAGAGAATCCACCACACCCCATTTGTTCCAATGGTTATTTACCTTACCTGTTAAAAATGCATGTCTTACTTCCTGTCTGAATTTATCAAGCTTCAACTTCCAGCCACTGAATCTTGTAATACCTTTATCTGAGAGACTAAAGAGCCCTCTACTATCAGTAGACGAAGTGGGTTATAGCCCACGAAAGCTTATACCGAAGAAAATCTGTTAGTCTATAAGGTGCCACAGGACTCTCGTTGTTTTTTGCTGTACAACAGACTAACACAGCTACCTCTCTGGAAATCTCTACTATCAGAAATCTTTTCCTGATGTATACAGATTGCCAATAAATTGTGCCTACTTTGTTGACCTCAAAGATCTAATGTCTAGTTCCCCTGTCATTTACAGTGGTGTAATCAGGAGTAACTCCTTTGAACTTAATGCAATTTCAATGAAGTATTTGTGATCAGACTCCCTTCTAAGTGTACCTGCCTACCTCCCATTAATATCAACTGAATTTGTGTGTATAAGGGCAGACCACTTGGTCCCTAAGAGCCTGTTTTAAAATCAGAAATTCAAAGCTAAAAATTCAGATGAATAGGATCTGTATCTTGTGCTACACCACCTCGTTTCTTCCCTCACCCCTTCCCCTCCCCCCACCACCCAATTTGCACAACAGTTTCAATGTAAATTGGTCAATCAGCCTCAATTCCACATTTCTTTGCTTTTGTGGGATTTAAGAATGGCTCTAAATACCCCATTTATGCCATGTTTTTGTACCCTAATATGGAGTCATTACCAATGACTTTTGACTTCTTTTTGATGCTGTCTAACAGCCAGGGGTCTGCAACCTGCAGTTCAAGAGTTGCATGTGGCTCTTTGGCAGCCCCCTTGCAGCTCCAGGCCCTCCCTTGCCAGTGGGGGACCATGTGGGTGGCCCGTGCCCTGGCTCCAGGCTCCCCCATGTGACGAGGGGACCCCGCAGAGGGCACACTCCTGGTTCCTGGCCCAGTTCCCAGCTCTCCCCACCAGGAGGCTGCACTCATTGCAGATCTCAAAACACTTGGCTATTGAAGGAATTTTTAAAACGGTTCTTCTTATCTTTTGGGTTGCCAACCTTACCCACTAAAGAAAGATACTGCTCAAAGCTTATGCTTACTTCAGTAGCTACAGTAATTTCTAACAGTGATATTTTTTAAGGTCAAATAAAATCCTAGGGGCCAAATTCAGTGATGCTGCTGACTTACACCCTGCTTAATTCCATTATTTTTAATGGATTTGTACAGGATGTAAGCCAGTACAGTGCTTGGCCTTCAAGCACAGAAGTTATACAAAGAGAGAGTGGCAGAGGAGGCCGAACAGACAGCCTTTAACAAATTAGATTTTTATTTGACTAACTATTTATGGAAAATTAATGGCTGAAAAGGCATTCCATTTTTCAGCTTGTCCACCCTTTAAATTCATTTTGCACCCATCATGGTAAAAACATATGTTCTGCAATCTATAGATTTTCTTGGCATAGCTGATAGACTGTGCTTAGTTTACTGATTTTATTGTCTTGGTGATCTTTTCTTTTGCCTTAGCAGTTCAAGATGTCTTTGGTGACATTGTTCTCATCAGTCTAGTCCCTGAAAGGAGTTTTATTGTTGGGAAGGAGCGGGAGGGAGAGGGGATTTTTTTTGCATTTTCCACCGAAATGCACCAATAGCTATAATAATTTAATGGTTGATATTACATACATAAGCTTGAAGCCTGGATCAGGTGACATTCACATGAAATGTTAGCCCCCAAACTAGGTCTCTAAATCCCTGTGTAATTATAGCTATCAGTATGCTACTTAGTGTGTAATATATCCACCATCTCTTATGTAACAGTTAAAAGTATTCAACCTGATCCTCAGTATGTGGACTTGAGGCTGGTGTATGATAAAAAGAGATTTCCTGCACTCATTATTTAAGGTTCTCTTTACTCTACCATGCTGGTTTTAAAATAATGGACTGCACTTTTTCCAATTAAATGTTCCACTATATATTGTACTGACACTCTCAGTTTAAAAAATTAGTCTTCTCACTAGTTATTTTGATAGCCTAAAATTTCCTGCAGCTGAACTCCAGTTATTTCTAGTTATGTTTCTCTTTGTTATCCTTGCCCCCATACCAGTTAATACACTATGACTTTGCAGGCTTATAGTTTGTGGATGAAGGATGAAGAAGACTATGATGCTTCCTTTTCAGATTAAAAGTTCTGTTGGGTCAATACTAGCAAGGAAATCATTAGTAGGCCCAAAGGAAATCATTCCAAAGAAATGGGCAGATGTAAGATCACTAATTGGTTCAATTGTTAGGAGCACTTTCAGTTGCTATGTGTCATATGTTCATAAAGTCCACTTCTTAAAAAACGGTGTGGCATTTTGATTCTGAAACTAGGTTCTCAGATATAATAACCTGGATTTGTAAAAGAAATAATATCATCTCTTCTCATTTGGTGTCTTTTCACTGTTTTCGGTACCTGAAAACACTGGGAGTGCTGCACAAACTAATGTTCTACCAAACTTTCAGTGTCCTGGAGAGACAGGAGTACAAGCCATCTGCATTTTGGGAAGGACTGATAGGGGGTTGCCTCATATCGCTTCCGAATGTGATTTGTGCCATTTTTGGTGGGGGGAAGGGAAGAGAATTGGAGAGGAGGGAAGGGAACACTTCTTTTCCTGAGGTGAGCCTGCACATGCCAAGTTGCAGCCTTGGAATTTTTACAGCTGAATTCTGAACTCCTGACAATAAGGGTTTACAATGGAACTGTTGCCAGAGCCTTAACTGTAGTGACGCCACTATAATATTTATAAGTACATTATACTCTTTCCAAACATATGTGCTTATTACTTATGTCTCCGCTTCTGCCTCTCTTCTGGGGGACCTTTCTGTATAAACAAAACAGATGAGCTTACTTATACTCAGAAACGCTAATTGCTCTATGTCTCTATCTGCTATGCAAAAGTCTGTCCAAATAGCCAAAAGAAGATTCCTTTCCTGCATTTTACGCAGCAGCAACTCTTTACAATACATAAACTTCCTTTTCCACTTTGCTTGTCTTTGCATTAGTAAATCTGTCCATCTTGTTAGTGTTTTCAAAAGATTCTTATTTTAGAAAATGTAAACCCAAGATGGATGGGCCACTGGCTTAGAGACAACCTATGCGGCCCATCCTTACAGGATCTGACAATTTTGTCCTCTCTAAGTAAACAAAGGAAAAGAATAGATACATATACACAAAGACACTTGCAGCACTGACAGCTTATCCATTCCAGCAACAGCAGGTTCCCAGGGAAAGTGATTGCTTAATAGTGATGGGGCCTGACAGGAATTTCCTAGCTCTTCCATACAGTCTCAAAACAACTTGATCATGGGCACAAATATACCCAGAGCTGGTGATCAATCAGACAGATATGGCCTGCAGGTGAGCAAGGGCCCAAACGTAAACAAACAAAACAAAGAACAAATGCATTCTTCTGTTCCAGATTTTTGGTGGATTCAAACTCATTCACTTCCCCATATAATCTGCAAATGATACTCCTCATATACATTCAAAATACCATATAGATGGACTGAGAAATTGGTGTCCACACCTATTCAAGACTAGGTTTTGGCTACAGCTTGGATTTAGGCCTAAGGCCACACCACGGAACAATTAGACTGGATAGACTGGATTTGATGGAGCCAAAAATCACAAGATTTAGAGCCAAATGTACTGAGATCCAACTTTTCTGGTGAGATTTTAGTCACTTACCAACAAGCTTTTAAAAATACACTTCCGATTTTGAAACCAAATATGAAGGGATTTGAATCTGATACCTAACAAAATTCAATAAGGTTCAGTTTGAAGGTTTGATTTTGGTTTGTTTTCACTGGTTAAAAAATATTTCATGTGCTTTTTTGTATGCTCGGGTAATTCAGAAATAAAATGGTTTGGAACTATTACATGTATGCAGCCCAAATGAGGACATGCTTACAAAAAAATGGCTTTGAAGTTACAGAATGAGAACTATGCATTCTGACACTTGCAATGCATTGGCCCATGTATAGGACTTTGTGGAAAATGACTTCTCTGGTATGTCCAATGTAGATTTGGCTTCTCATATGAGGCGTCAGATCAGGGAAAGTCTTCTGATTAGCACTGTTCTGTCACAAACTAGCATGGAATCAATAACAGGTCATACCTCAGAAAAAATGGCCTTCTCAAAGAAGCTACTTGTTACATAACATGGGGATATGAGGCTCCACTTTTGTTTGGCACTTCCTTTTTATCTTTGCCATGCTTTAGGTAAAGGATTAAAAGTTTTGATCAGTGAAATGAGCTTTTCTGTCTAGAAGATACAACATACATTTTATTGCCATGGACAGATCTGGGGACTAGCAAGATCTCAAAATTGTATGGTAAGTTCTTTGTAAGAACTATATGATTATAACAAATTCCAAAGGGGTAGCCGTGTTAGTCTATTGTAGAAAGACAAGAGAGTCTTGTGGCACTTTTAAAGACTAACAGATTTATTAATTTATTAATAAATCTGTTAGTCTTTAAAAGTGCCACAAGACTCTGTTATGATTATAACAGTGAGAGTGATGGAGCACTAGATGAAAACATGTTCTGTTTCATTATTATTCTGGAGACAATGATAGCATGTTACCTGTGTAACATAGAAGTCACTGTTGAGTTACCTTCCATAAAATTACAAAAGCCCTATTATAATACATATATGCACAAAAACTGAATTGAGATTGCTCAAAACATTAAGATGTGGTTCTAGTCTGAAAAGTGACTAGAGACAATATTTTTAAAAAGCACCTAAGAGTACGTCTACACTGCAGTAAAAGACGCGTGGCATGGCCACAGCTGTACTGCATCAGCTGAGTCAGGCTGTAGGACTCAAGCTTCAAGGGTATAAAACTGCAGTGTAGACATTCAGGCTTGGGCTGGAACTGCCCCCTGAGAGCCCATGAGTGGGGAAGGGTTCAGAGACTGGACTTAGGCCTGATCCCAAACATCTGCACTACAGATTTATACTCCTGCTGCCCAAGCCCTATGAGCCCAAGTCAGCTGACCTGGACTATGAGAGTTGGTGCCAGATATATATTTTTTTATTATTATTATTGTGCTATAGACATATCCTAAGTATCTTAGGAGGCTAAGTCTTATTGACTTCCTATGAAACTTCAGCTCCTAACAGCCTAAATCACTATTGAAACTGGGACTGGGTGGGTAAGGTTTTGTGGCCTATATTGTGCAGGAGCCAGAAAAGATGATCATATTGGTCCCTTCTGATCTTAGAATCTCTGAGTCTATGAGACTTAGACTCATAAGTTACTTAGATGCTTTTGAAAATTTTATCCTGTATAAAAATGATACTTTCTATCTTACCACATCTGAAACTGGTGTCCATCAAGTTGTACCTCCTGAATTTGGTAATTAAAAGAAGAATTTTTTCCCCAATAATTTTTATCACTTTCAATATTGTTCAACGAAAAGCGTCTTCGGGAAAGAAGCTGGACTCTTTGTTCACCATCAACAGAATGGATAAGTACCAAGTACAGGGCTTAACTGGAGACATAATCTGAAGACAACAGTGGTGCATCTACACTTAGGAGGTTTAGGACATCTACACTTTAGGACACTTAAGTCGACCTAAACAAAGCTGCATCCACACTGGGCTTTCCTTAAGTCGACAAGCATTTCCTTAAGTCGACTTAAGGAAAGCTTAAGTTGACTTAATAACACCTCCTTTTAGGTCGACTTAAACTTTAAGTCGACTCCTTAAGTCAATTTAAGGCCAATGTAGATGGGGATTAACATTAAGTCAACTTTATTAAGTCTTCTTAAAGACAATATAATGGCTGTCTCTGCTGTTAAGTCGAATTAAAGTGTAGCCAATTTGTTAAGTCGATTTAACAAAACCGACTATAAGTAGATTTAAAGTCGACCTTGTTAAGTCGACTTAACAAAGTCAACCTAACTTCATAAGTGTAGACGTAGCCCTGGATTTCACAAATGTAAGCGAAGGCAGAGTTTGACTTTACTACTAGTAGCATTACAAGAGAAAGAAAGACTCCAGTTTGATTCTTAAGAGTCCAGTGGGAGTTTGCTGGGATGGCAGTTATTATAAACCGAGCAAGTTTGATCTGAAAATCCTTGAGACATAAACAAGGAATTCTATAAAATTCTCTTGCAAAGCAGAACTGCACATTAATTCTGAGTGTCAGTCAAGTTTAATTTTGTATTAGTATCTTCTTGAATAGTATTCTTCTTATCCAATATCTTCTTTTAGATTTTTATACCATACCAAAAAGGCATTCTTGGGGTCAGCAGTGACAGTTCTCATTCTTTACAATCACATGCAATCTCATTGCCTATTGACCATCTCCTGAGCAGTGCTTATATTAAAGGGGTTACAATGATATGTCCAGATTTTGGGGGGCATATGGTGTAATTACCCAGACCCCATCATATCACTTCCAAATTCAAGCACTATCCTTGAGCCAGTCAGCCTATGTTATCTTATCAGTATAACCAAAAAAATCTTCAAAATATTTGCATAATACATTCAATTCCAATGATTAGCCTAAATGGAAATACCCTAAATTCTTGGATCTGCCATCAGCCATAGTTCTGCATTTCATTATTAGAACATCTCTCTCTAATGGGCCAAAACAGGATCCTGACTCCCTTTGAACTTCAGAGGCCTGAATTAGAAACCCAGAGCTGGATCTGAATGGTGCAGCTTGGATTCATCTCAAATTAATTCCGATAGTATTTCAAAAATTAGCAATGGCATAAATTCTGTCAGGCCACACCATATATAGACACACAGTACCCTGACAACTGGAATGGGGAAAGTCAGAAATTCAGAGATTTTTTAAGCAAATAGAAGAGAGGAGGAAAATGCATACAAGTAGTTTTGATGACAAGGAAAATCACATTAAAAAGAAACCCACAGGAGGAAAACCAGTTTTTACTTTGCTGTTTTAATTGACAAAGTCAGCAGTATAAAGCAACCAGGTCATCCATCTATTCCTGCAGGAAAACCACTGGAGCCTTCAATATCATAGTGTCAGCTTCTTTTCTATAGTCTGACCTCATGAGCTCAGAAACACGAACTCTGCTAAAAAAGATTTCTTTGGGTTCAGTACAACTGCCTCCTGTTTGCTGTTTTCTGTCTGTGTGCATTGTGACACCTGCAGTCTGTCAGAGTAGTTATTGCTCTAACTATGCAGACTAATTTTGGCACTCTGGTTTGTAAATCTATGTTTGAGTGGCTGATTTTGAAAACAGGAAGCAAGTACTATAATTTTAAAGAAATAATCTGGCAATCAATTCACTAAGAACAAGAATTCCAGCTTTTTTTTTTTTTAAATCAGAAGCTCTTAATTGGAAGCACACAAATAAACCTTAACAAACCCCTGACTATAGTTCATGCCATAGGGAAGTGGAGGAGGAACATGATTTAAATGGACTGAACTACAAAATAATAGAGGAAAACAATGCTATTCTCTGGGGGGAACGGGGAGAGAAGTATAACAAGATGAAAAATCCATTTATTTTCAATTACAATAAATTTTCAAAAAAAGAAAACAGAAGAATATTATTTTGTCAAAACAATTGACCTCATAAAAGTTAATACATTCATCATGCTGAATAGTATTTCTTTTTAAGAATGGAGGCAAATATTATTGCCTTTCCCAGAAATTTTGGTGAAAAATTTCAACATAATAATCAAGTGAAGAGGCGCTTTAAGAGGGAATAGTCAGACCGAATGTAAGCTACTAAGATAGATAGATTTTGTTCCAGTGAGGTGTATGTTTACCACATCTGGGGGTGCTCATTTGTTTCAATGAATGACCATAATGCACTTCAGTCTGAAGACTGTCTAAAATATTACGAAGTCGAAGCAAATTATAGAAGCTTGCTGGAAAACAACCAACCAACCTAAAGCAGAACAAACCAGTTAGCATTCTCCATGGCTACCATTAATTCTATTTAAAGACAGTAGATCAGATTCTGGGAAGTCTATATGGATATCTGGGGGATGATTTTGGCCCTGGATGTTATTAGAACTTGACAAACAGTTCAGGTCATTCTCTCGCATGCTGAACTGAGCCCAAACTTAGGAGAGTGTGGGTTTGGCAAACTTACTGAGCCAGATTCTTAGCTGATGTAACTCCACAACCCGTTATCTTGATAATAAAATGTGACCATCTGTACAAGTGATATCTTGTCACAAACATCTCCACTCTCTACACTTTTAAAGTCGACTTACGGAGGCTTAAGTCGACTTAAACTACTCTGCATCTACACTGAGCTTTTATTAAGTCGACTTAAGCATTTCCTTAAGTTTACCTAATAACACCTAGTTTTAGGTCAACTTAGTGCTTAAGTCAACCTTATTAAGTCGACTTAAGCCAGTGTAGACGCAGAATAGCCCTAAGTTGACCTCCATGGCCTCCAGACCTGCTCCCCAGAGCTGCCAAGGCCTGCCATCTGGGAAGATGGCTGAGCACAGCAGCCAGCACCGCAAGCAGGCCCCATCCTGGAGCCACCAGGAAATCCTGGACCTGCTGGCCATTTGGTGGGATAAGGCAATGAACTCCCAGTTGCATGGCAGACACCACAACTGGGAGGTGTATGCCTCCATTTCCCAGGCCCTGGCTGACAAGGGCCACACCCGGGACACCCAGCAGGTCCGGATCAAGATCAAGGACCTCCAACAGAGCTACCAAAAGGCCTGGGAGGAGATGCTCCAGACAAGGGCAGCCCCCACCACCAGCTGCTGGTACTACCAGCAACTTGATGCCTTTTTGGGGCAGGACAGCCACACCATCCATTCCGCCAAGCCACCCTCCCTCGACGACGACCAGGAGGAGGGCTCGGTGGACAAGGTTGTGGTGCTGGAGCAGGGGGAGACCAGTGCCCAGCAGCAGCAGACTACCTCGCCAGCCCGGAGCTCATCTCTGCCCCAACAGCAGACCCATCCTCTCAGGAGGAAGAGGAGGAGCAAGCTCCCCCCGCCAAAAACGACCCAGGAGAGGGGAAGTGCACCAGACACCTGCCAGTGAGTGCTCCCTCCCTCTCTCCCTCTCTCTCTGCGGGCAGGGCTGTGCATGCCTGTGGGACAGGGACCACAGGCAGACATGGCCCAGGGACAGACAGGGTCAGGTGGGGGCGCAGAGGGCCTCCCACAGGGGCAGAGGGGATGGGGGCTGTGTTGGGAGGGGGAGCCGGAGCCGAGCAGTGCAGTGGTGTGTCTGGAGATGGGGTGAGGGACTGTAGGCGGGAGCACCAAGGCCAGACAGCATGCACCCAACACCGCTGGCACGTGGCCTCAGGAGAGACCCCTGAGACAGGGCTGCCTGCAGGTCACCATCGTGGGTACTGCACCCGACCTGGGCAGCAGAGAACTCCGGCATGTACCAAGGGAACAGGGATTGGGAAGCAGGGGGACGGTCGGGGGATGGTCAGGGGACAGCAGCTGCTGTCAGGCTGCACACCGCACCAGCTAATAGGTTCTCTGTTCTTTGCTTCTCCCCAACAGACCCTGCGCCCTTGACGTGGCACTCCTGGGGCCCCACCAGCCCCGACCGGGAGGAGGAGGAGGAGGGCACCACGCTCACGGGATGAGCTCCTTGAGGACCTGATTCACATCAGTGAGCGGACCAAGGCACACCTGACATCCTGGCAGGAGCAGGAGGATTGGACGCTGTCCAAGGTTCTCTGCTTGGTGTCCTCCTTCGAATCCCTTCTTTTGAACCTCTGACTCTCACATCCATCCCCGTTTCTCCTTAGTTGCCCCAAGAATCTATTTGAAGCTGGGTCCAGTGCTCCCTCCCCTTAGGCTGGGGGAGGAGTTTTATTAGTGGGCGGGCTAGTGCCCGCCCATTTCCCCAGTTCCTTCAATATGAGGAGCAGGAGGATGCCCACCTGAGGGTTGAGCAGGGCAGCAGGGGGTTGAGCAGAGGCTACTCGAGTGAATGCTCAACCTTATGGAGCAGCAGACCCAGTCCCTGGAGGAGTGCCTGTTCCCTCAGGGTCCCGCCCTGCACCCCAGAAGCAGCCCCCTTCGACGGTGGGCCAGGACACGGGGCAGATGTCTGCAGGCCCAGGACCCGCCTTCCGGAGGCTGCTAGCACTGGCCACTCCCCCTGACCCTCTTCACTCCTCCCAAATGCCCCAACCCCTGCAGCTCCCAAGCCCCAGATCCCCCACTCTGAATAAAAACCTTGTACACCATTATACATTCTGTCGTGGATTTTATTGGTTTAGGACAGGGGGAAGATGTGGGTGAGGGGCAGACATTGGGTGGGTGGTGGAGGTGACAGGGCCTGGTAGCAGGCCCACCCCTCAATCATCCTCACTGAGAAAGTGGGCCCTCAGCGCATCCTGGATGAGCTGTGCTTGCCACTGACCCGCTGAGTCCAGGGCAGGGTGTCATCGGGCTGCTCATACTGCACGGCAAGCCTCTCAGCCTCAGCCTACCAGATGCGGGGAACCCTTTCCCCCTGCAGCTCACAGAGTTTGTGCAGGCAACAGCATGCACTGTCAACTTCCGGGAGGTTGCTCTCGCTGAGCTGCAGGCAGGTCAGGAGGGCGCTCCAGCAAGTCTTCAGATGTCCAAAGGCACACTCAATGACGCTGCAGCATTCTGGAGGATCAGAACAGGCACCTGCACATCCCTGATGGCGATGGTGTGGTCAGGGAAGAAGGTGCCCTCCTGCAAGAGCCTGTACAGGGCGGAGTTGCGCAGGATCCATGCATTGTGCAGCTTCCCCATCCAGCCCACGTTGATGTTCTGGAAGATTCTGCAGTGGTCCACGAGGGCCTGCAGGACCACGAAGTAGTATCCCTTCCAGTTGGCATAGTCCCTGGTGCAGTCTTCCAGGGCTCAGATGGGTATGTGGGTGGCGTCCACAATGCCCCCACAATTGGGGAAGCCGAGTCCAGCAAGGCCGTCGAGGAGTTCATGCAGGTTGCCCGGGGTGATGAAGCAGACTAGCAGGACCCGGTTGATTGCCCTGCACTCCTGCATGACGGCGGTCCCCATGGTGGTCTTCCCAATACCGAACTGCTGGGCCACGGAGCTGTAGGAGTCTGGGGTTGCCAGCTTCTAAAAGGCGATTGCCACTCACTTGTCTACAGCAGGGTGGGTCCAAGTCAGGTGTCCATGTATTGCAGAACTGGGGTGAGCTCGCAGACCAGCTCGAGGAAGGTCCGCTTGCTCATCCTGAGATTCTGCAGCCACTGGTCATCATCCCAGGTGGTCAGGACGATCTGCTCCCACCAGTTGCTGCTGGATGCACATGCCCAGTGGTGATGAGGCATGGAGCGTATTTCAATGAGTGCGGCAGCTTGCTGGGGCAGCAAGATGGGGAGCAGGTCGTTGTATGCCTCCATGCTGGCAGGTTGCCAGTGAAGCCTGCTCCACAGCACAAGAAGCCTTACCAATAGCTGGCAGGTGTCATGCAGCTGCCTGACGAATCGCTGGAGAAGAGTCTGGTCCATGACCTGCTCAGACTCCATGTTGCCAGGCACAATGGGGAAGGTGCAGAGCTCACTTCCTCTTTTGTAGGAGGGGCCAGGGGAGGGGGCACTTCTTGAGTGCCACATGCCATACTTCCCACAATGCACCACTCCTAGGTGGACCTAGCCCCTGCCAGTTGACTTAAGTGTCTAGTGTAGACGCTCTAGGTTGACTTAATAAAGTCGACTGTAAGTCGACCTAAATATACAGTGTAGACACACTAAGTCAACTTAACGAGGTCAATTTAAAGTGTAAACATAGCCTCTGAGCCTGTCCTGAAAGAGTCCTATTTTCTAAACATCATCGTGCTTCAATGAGGGAAATATGGATTTGTCTTACTGTTTGCCAAATTTGGTGATTAGAACCCAACTCCAAATTCTAATTTTTCTGTTACATAAAGAGTCTTCTCAGCATCACAAGGAATTTCTTCCTACACTAATGCTCTGAGAACAGCTTACATGAAAATGGAATTAATTTTAAGAACAATGACCATTTCCCCTTCCTTTCCCTGCTGTTTACAAGGCATCTTTGCTGTCAAAACAATATTCAATGGCCTAATATGCTGAAATATATCTGTTTAAGCATGTGGCTGGATATAGAGACAGACACTCGGAAAACAACCTTCTTAAACAAATAAATAGCCCAGCTCTTGAACTTTATGCTCCTATTAATCACTGCCATCATTAATCACACTTAGTGTTTGACTTAAAAGCCTAAACAAGAAGGGGGGAAGAAAGGAAGAGAGAGATGCAGAGAAGATGAAGAGTTTAAACAAACCCCTCTGTTCAGAACAGTTGATATATATTTACTGAAACTTGAAATACACCTGTTCATCTCAATTGGCACTCAGTCCAATTCCTCAATTGATTTCAGTAAGAGTTGGATCGGGTCCCCAAGACTGGATTGTGATTAGTTTACAAACAGGCAAGATGTTACAGCATGGAGATCATGTGGAACAGCCACCATGATTTACAAAATAACTCCGCAGAACAACACAATAACACTTGCAGCTGCATTCTAATGCTGCTGTCCAAACACCCTTCCATTCCACCACACCTTTATCTCATGTATTAACAGTCAAGCACATGCATCAAAACAGCCTCTGCTCAAGAGATCTTGCCATCTAGCAGGAAGACACAGAAAGGGAAGATACTCTGAAAGATCAAAGGATGAGATCACTTTAGATTATCATATCATGATGATGTGTTGTCATTTATTGTGTGTCTGGACCTGACAGAGGAAGTGGGTCTTAAAGAGAAGAAACTAATTAATGGCTCTTTCAAGGAATTCCATGTCAGTGCACACACCTCTCCTACAATAAGCCACAAAACTCTGGTTATACTTTCTTCACAGAGCAGATTTAAATTCACTCAGGGAGGCACTGGTGGTCCTCATTGTTCACCAAAATATTTTTTGCCCTGCCATTACACCAGAATGGCCCTAATTTATAGATATGAGTTACTAGGATCACAGAGATAGATTCACAGATTTTTCTTAGAGTTGGGGGGGGGCGGGGTGTCCTAAGGAAAACTAATGATTTCTGTTAGCAAACGTTGTTTTTTATTGGTTGTCAAACAGCACTGTTTCACTGATGAAAGCCAGATGGGTTGTTGTGTTTGATGAGGCAATAAGATCCACATGCTGAGGGTAACATGAAGCAAAGGTGTTAATCACCAACTTGTGGGTATTATCAAGTTATAAAAAGACGCATCCACCTGCACACTATAACTTCTGAAACTTCCCTTTCCACAGAGCTGGAAAACTATAATTTAACCAACCTGTCCTATTCAGTGTTCTTTTTATGAGGGGAAATTTGAATTTTAAGGAAGATTATGACTCTGAGGGCTGGTTTACCCTGGGAATTTACATCTGCATAGTTATGTTGGTCATGCCTGTGAAAAAACACACCCCTGAGAGGCATAGTTAAGCTGATTTAATACCTAGTATAGACAGAGCTAGGTTGATAGAAGAATTCTTCTGTCAACCTAACGATGACCTCTTGCGAAGGTGGATTTCTTATGCTGGGAGGAGAATCCATTCCGTTGGCATAGGTAATGTCTACACTGAAACACAGCAGCAAGACTGTGCCACTAACACATTTCAAATATACCCAAGACATGAATGACCAAAGGAGCTATGTAAAGAGCTCTTCATATTGAATTGATTTAACAATCAAATCAATCCTAGACACACAGATGATTTGAGATGGAACATGGAAATAGTCCTGTCCATCATCTAAGCAATGAAGCAATGCCAATTTACACCAGTTAAGGATATGGCCCTTTGTGACCAGTGACTCAATGATTCAGTGCTGCCTACTGAAGATAATCAGTCATGTTCGCCTTCCATTACAGCATAATACACTGATGATACATACCTATTGCCTTGAAGGGACCTGAGAGAATACACCAGCCATCCTCTTTAGCACTTCCTGTGGTTTCTCACTTGTTATTCCCAGTGCTACCCATATAGCATGACTATATCACCTGTGACATAACAGCATATCAGAATTTTCATGTTTTCACTAATGCTAGCCTCTGCATTTGGAATTGTTTCCTGATTCTTTTTCTACAGCCACCTTGTATGTCCCTTCTCAGAACCTGCCTTAATACCCACTTCCTCCAGGAATCCATCATACACTGTGCTCTTTATCAGTAATTTCTATACCCTCCCTTATCTGCTCTGCACGTTGACTTGTGCACCTACAGTTTCTATTGTCCTATATCTTGCCCACCTGCCTGCAAGCCATTCCATCCAAGGAAAATGTCACAGTATATTTGTAAAGCTCTGTGTAAATCTGTGAGATAGTACATGTCACATTTTAACAAACTGCAAGGATTCCCCTGCCATATTGTCACAGGTACCTACTTACCACTATAGGCACCTCCTCCTGGCTGCTCTGGGGACAAACTCTACTGAGCGCCTTTTGCCATTCATTCCTATGCCTTGCCACAACTGACTCTCTCTGCAACCTGGCATGCTCTTTCTTTGTGGCCCTCCAGCCACGTCACCAATGTCCTCTCCTTCCAAGATTCCAAAGTCCTTCAGGAAGAGCCCTCCCCTGTAGTCTCCAGTTCCACTACCCTAACTCTACCACTTTACCAACAGCTGGTAGGAGAACCTGGGCCCACCCACTTATCCAGGTTCCAGCCAGGACCCCTATAATCAGAAGCAAAGTTCTGCATGTCCCAAATTTCACTACTGTTTCCATGGACTGCTCATACTTCAGCTCTGGGTACACACTTCCATCAGGGCCAGGAACCAAGGATTTTTATTCTCTTGCTGGTTCCCTCCTTTTCCTCTCAAAAGCTAGGGGATAGCTGCAGGCCTCCATGCTGCAGCCCTCATCTGCTGCTAACTCCATGGATATATCATAGCCCCATCTGTTCCTTCTCAGCTCCGCTCTATTCCCAATCAAGGATTGCTTAGTCAGCCTAATTCCCCTTTGGTTAACTGGTCACCTCCTCAGGCTCATTAATTCTTGGAAGGCTGGTATGGTGTGAATACCCCATCACACACATCCTTCATAGCACTAATGGACTGCCTGTTTCTCCTTTTGTCCCTTCCCATCAGGCTCCAGCACCCTGCTGCTGCTTCTCCTCCTCCCTACCACATCTGTGGATTTAAATCTTATCAGAATACCACAGACATGATTTTCATTGAGAGACAGATTCAAGAAAAATGCAATGAACAAAATGTGGAAATGTATGCTGTCTTCATTGAGTTAATAAAAGTATTTGACTCTATGAATAGAAATAGCCTCTTGAAAATTCAAAAAAAAAATGTGGCTGCTCTATCAAATCCCTTAACATCACATATAAATTATACAAAGAAATGATTGATCAAAACTCTCAAATAGTGGCCTGTCTGAATATTCCCCATATTTAACGTGGTGAAACAAGGCTGTTTTCTGACTCCATTCTTCTTTGTTTTCTTCTTCTCAGCTGTTCTGAATAACACAACTCACAACCTTCAAAAGGGAATCAACATAAGGAATAGAACTGATGGTAAATTCTTCAATCTCCAAGGGCTTACAGTCAAAATAAAAGTCTTTGAGAAAGTCATGTATTCAGTCCTTTTTGCAGATGGTTGTGTTCTACTTAGTCATTGTGAAAGTGACTGACAGCTAATCTTTGGCATGTTCTCAAAGACAACTAAAAGCTTAGACTCACCAACAGCCTTGAAAAAAAAATGAAGTTATTTTCCGACCAGCCCTATCAGCCACAATCACTGAGCCAAACATCACCATCACTGGTACAGAACTGAAGAATATCCATCACTTTTTACATAATTTAGTAGTGCCATCTTCCTGGATCAAGAAATATCAAATGGAACACAAAATGCAAGCCATACTTTCAGAATACTTCACCATAGGATACTCAACCAGCATACTAACAAATTGTCAAAAAGGCTGGTGACATATAATGCCTCAGTAATAAGATCTCTTTTATATGGGTGTAAAACACGGACAGTTTCCTGAAGACATTTCAAGCAACTTGAAAAATTTCATATGTGCAGTCTTCATTCTGTTCTGAAGGTCCCCTAGCAAGACAACATATCAAACATTAACATCCTTGAAAAAGCAAAAACAAAAAGCATTGAGGCAGTGATTATTAAAACTCATTAGATGAACAGGTCATGTTATCAGAATTGGTGATAATATGCTCCAAAAAAGGCCTTTAGGGTGAGCTGAAACTCAGATATTGCAGGAAGGACAGCCAATATAAATACTTAAATGACACCCTTAAGCAGAATCTCAACTCATGCAGCATAAATGTTGACCACTTCAAAGATGCAGGCAAGGACACACCTGAATGGAGAGCAATGATAACTAAAGTTTGTAAACGTTATGAGATAACCAATGTTAAAAACAGATTTTAAAAGGTACAAGTGTCAAGCCACATCTTCAGTGGGAGCCTACACATGCCTGTGTAGTAGCCATTCATCACCTTGTCCCTCATGAGAAAGAGAACACAAGATGCTATAACCTCATTACTAGGTATGACAAACAGCCATAGCACCTTCATTCAGAAGTTCTGTGTCATGAGGAAATAGCTGAGAGGACATATTATTAGAATATTCTACACCCAAATCAGCAACAGACAGAATCCTCTGTCAGCTTATACCCCAGCTTCTTGATGCGTGACTCCCTGATTGCTGTTTAATCCAGGTTTGGTTTAATAAATATTAATAAATAATTTACAAATTTACAAATATTTTGGCAGCAGCCTTCCAAGGTTTGCAGGCAATTGCTGGAAAGAAGATTCTAATGAAACTGTTCCAGAGAAAGGCTTTATTTCTCTTCTAACATGTGACTCTTACCACCGCTATTTAACTTCTTTTTTTCACGGGAATTTCTCTGAAATTTCTGTGGATGACTTAGTTGGGGGTGATCCAGCTTTGAGCAGGGGGTTGAACTAAATGACCTCCTGAGGTCCCTTCCAACCATGATCTTCTATGATTCTGTTGCTTGAAGTTACATGATCAGGACACTGGAACTGGAAAATTATTAGAACAGATACAATATTAGATTACTAGACCATTGTGTCAAACACCATTAGGATGGGATGGGGTGGGGAAAGAAGTATTTTACTCATCTTCTTTATCCTGGGCTCAGAGATAGCACACTACATGGGTTCTTTCCTAAGGACACACTATTTGAAAATAGCTTCTCTGGTTTTTCACTCATTATCTTAGAACATTGCAACAACAAGTGTCTGGGTTCAAATGTTGAAAATGTTTGGGCATGTAAGTGATGAAATCTGAACAGACTTCATTCCATTCTTTCTCATGGAAGCAAACTGAAGAAAAGATGCTAGGAAGTTCATTTATATGAATTCCCACTTCCTATCCAGATTTCATTCCCATAATTAACATGTTCTCACACATGAGGCCAATAGTGTAACAATTCCTACTAGATAAAGGCTAACTGATATGCTACCAGCATTTCCCCAGACATTTCAGCATAGGCCACATCCTAAAGACTACACTCATTTCTTATTCTGCTCTCATGCAGCCAAATTCCAACTGAAGCATGGCAAAAGACTCCTTTCCCCTCCCCATTTCTTAAACACGTGGAAACCAGGAAATTTACCATCTTTGCCAGCGGTGCAGATTTTTTCACACAGCTAAGGTGGAGTAACTTTAACCACCCAAGAAGGATAATTATCACCCTGAAATACACTGCCTGGAATGTATTATTGCTGTCATGAAATGGAATTTATACATAATAAGGAAACAGTTAGCCCCATGGATTTACTGGACATTGTTGGCATGACCATGACATCAAGGATAGCCAATCTCCAACTGAGCCCAGCATTAAGAATAAGCCATTTTCATATTTCTAACAAATGGCAAAATGCTATTACTGTATAGTCCCATTGATTTATTGGTGAATATTTTGTACACTGACGAGTTCTGCACAATACAATCAGAACACTGCAAAAGATTATTTCTGCTGAAGAGTAATGAATTCTTAGGCTACCTTGGCACCTTTTGGTGTCAAACAACAGTTGTACTCAATCAGCGGAAATAAACTACTGCATTCCTCAGCTAAAGAAAAAAGCCCCGAAGCTGTGCTTACACCAAGTCATAACATGCACACTATAATCAATAGGTTTTTTAAAATATTTGTTGTGGTCCCGCACAGATATAGGGGCAGGACAATAAAAGATTCTGCTCACCATCATCAACCAGACCTCATGACAGATTAGGCCCAGCATAAGCGCAGGAGCCATGAAGAGTTAACAGAAATTTCATACAAAACAGCTCATTACCTGGGTCAAGGGACCTTGCTATCATAGGTATATTCTCAACCCTTTCAATATTCTAGGGTGCATCTACTCTGGCAACATAGGTTGATTTAAGTTGGCCTACACAAAGCCGCATCCACACTAGGCTTTTATTAAGTTGATTTAAGCGCTGCCTTAGGTCAACTTAATAACACCACCTCTGAAGGTCGACTTGAGCCTTAAATCGACTTCTTAAGTCAACTTAAAGCTAGTGTGGACAGCTATGTCTACTGTTAAGTTGACTTAAGAAGTTTTAGATCAACCAAAAGAAATGTGCAGCCCTTGAAAATTCTCTATCATGTAGAGATGCTTTGTAACACTGATTTACTCTTCCAAATAAATTGAGCAATAACAGCTGATTGTAATGCCTTGCTATGAATTATGAAACAGGACTACTCTCTTGGATACAGGGAACATTGGCAGGAACCCTCAAATAAGAGTTCTATCATTTGAGAACCAGGTATCAGTATATAGGGCAAAATGCACACCCATTCTTGCCCTATGTACATTCATACTTCATTGAAGTTCAACTGCTGTGAAGAACCATCATGAAAAAGTTCTTTTTACAAACAAGGTTAATGTGTACAGTCCACAGTGTGGCCTTAATAGAAGACAGCCTACTTGTACCTTTGATTTTCCGGGAGATGCCTGGATGCTAAACTAATATACTACCAAACAAACAGATATGTGCTGGCAAGTATCCCTAAAACCCTGTTAGCCGTAAATACTAAAGTGAACAACCATTTTTTAAAAACAGAATTAGAGATAGGCCCAAATGAAATTAGAAGACATTTGGGTTCAGACATGGACCCAAGTTCTGTGGCTAGCCCCTGTCTCTACAATAGGACACACCAAAGCCCTGGATTACAAACACATAACTCTCCTGAGTGTTGGGGAGGTTCTGCTCTGAGACATAGACTTAAAGTCTGATGGGCTCTTCTGCATCTCCAGACCAAATCAAGCCTTCACTCATTATACCCCAGAGAGGCTATTAGATTCCAAGGCACTTCCATAGACCTCTTTTTTCCCCCAGAATAAAAACTTAACAGGTTAGCACATCCACACAGCCAACTAGATGCAATTTGAGAGGGGGGTGCAGAGGCAGGGAGCTGGTGATATTCAGTTGTCCTCCTAACCATAAATTTCTTTGTTTCTTTCTAAGAAAACTAGTCTCCTTCCCTAACTTTCTCCTTCTCCAGAAATGGGAACAAATACACACCAATTCAGCAGCCATTTAAAAGGAATATTCATATCAAAGGGGATGCTGGTTTATACTGCTGAGCTATGGAGTAGTTTCCACAGAGGCATCTAGAAGTAAAATGTAAATTAGATTTAAATTAAGGGATATCAATTACAAGTAGGACCCTGCTGAAAATGGTCTCATGCCTACTACAAATGGACTAGATGATTCTGCTTAACACTCATTATCATGAAAGCATCTGGGATCCTTGTCTCAAGTTTTTTAAGTATTTGTTGAGAACTTTAGCTAAACAACAGAAATAGCAGATTAAACTGAATAATTTTCAAAAGTCAATATATTGATAGCAGAATTGACCTTTTCTTGTAAGACTGCTGGATAAAGCCCACAATGTATTGCATCCATCATTAGCTTTTCAGAAGCATTAGGGCCAAAATTACGTGTCATGTTTATCCTCCTCTTCTGTAGCTGGCAGCTCTCCTACTTCCTTTCTCCAAATGGAGGGGAAGGTGAGAGGCTGCTTTGCATTGTCTGGCAGGGGATGCCTGTCCCATGAGATAGAAAATGCCTTCCTACAGACAGGAAGAAAGCCTTTCAGCAGACAGGATATACAGTACACCCCATGTAAAGTTTATTTTGATGTCACTAAAACAAGGAGAGTGACAGAGCACATAACTGTATGCCTTACTGAGCCCGCTCTGGCATACTGTAGTATTGATGGTGGATGCAAGCCAATAGGGGCAAGGAATACACATAAGAATCCTTCCTAAGTGAGTTTAAAAAAAAAAAAAAAAAAAAAAAAAAAGCAGCTATATGAATGCAAAACTCATTTGATACGCGTTGGGTGCTGACATCTTATGTTCCAATGCATAGGGGGAAAGCACTGCTTTATGTTGTGTGGTTCAGTCGGTATTAGTGGTACAGCAGCTGGCTAATATAATCAACATTCTCTCCACAGCAAGTTGAGCTGTTTTTGAACAATTTTTATTGGTGCAACAAAGGCCAAATATTCTTGTCACATCAAGACTCCATGAGCCAAATTCATCCTGGTATGCAGAGTTGCAACTTGCATTGAATGCAGTTTCTACTGACTTATCTTCCACCAGAGCTGAAGTTTTCTTGTTTGAAGTGCTTTAACTGTGGACAATTCACAGGAAGTGTCATATTTGTATTCTCTTTGAGTTCCTTCCTGCCTCCCATTCAATTTCCCAGGTAAAGCAGTGAAAAGTGAGGTTTTTGTTAAAAGCCTGAAAATAAGACCACGTTTGCCATAATCTTTAATCAGTCCCATGCCACTTAGGCCAAGTGACTGACTGATAGAAACCTAAACCGTGGTGTCATGAGCAGGGTTTTGGGAGTTCAGAGCTAACCCACATAAAGTCCCTCAGGCAAGGGCTTTTCTGACAGTTCTTCCAATGGGGAGATTTGCCTGAGTTGCTCACTTCTAATGCAAGTAGACTAGTAAACCCTCATAATTAAACAAAAAAATTATTTTATCCACCTTGGCTCTCTGAAAGCCTGGAACCAACACAGCTACAAAAACACCACATGCATCCTGCAGTATATACTTCCCTAACAGCTTTCTCTCAGCATAGCACTGTCCCTGCCTGACTTTTCTAACATGACTCTCCCTCAGTACAACACTTCCCCTATTTCAAGGGCTAAGAAAAAGCCCAGGACTCATTTTTATAGTCATAGGAAACTTGGGCTTGTCAGGTGCATCCCATAAGAGAGGCACTCAGCCTTTCCTAGCCCTCACACAGGACAAGGATTTCCTCAGGGTATAGCCAACCACAGGTAACATTAGAGGAGTACTACAGTGATAAGATGGAAATCAGCTGGGTTTAATGGGTTTAATCCCTTTCTGTTTGGGGATCCTCTGTGAATATGATCACACCAAAGGAATTCCTGAAAGATATGCTTCAATATGTAGAGAGAGAAAGAGAGAGAGGCTTGCTTTTTTCAGTTTCCATAGGGGGTGGCTAAGCCAGTGGAAACTCTAAAGGCATCCTGGATCAAGCCACAACTACCAGGAGTGTCAGAACTTGAATGCTGGGAGTTGCTTCACCATAAGAGAAATGCAGCTTTGCAGAACACCTGCAAATGCTTTATGACCCCTATTTGCTAACCAGTTTTGTTCTTTCTTCAAAACCTTCAGTGCTACAGCTTTATCAGTGGTGTCTAGCACCCTTCTTCTTTCCTACTGAGCACTAGACAAGATTTCAGCACTTAGGATCAGTCATTGCCAATGTCCTACTCCATGTTTAATCACATCACAAGCAGAAGATGTGGAGACTGCAATGTTTACAGTATTACAGGTGAAAGAGTTTCAGCATGAGCAAATTGTACCCAGGCAATTTCCCACCGGAGCCATCAAATCAATCAATGAACCAACCAATGACAGAAGCTGAATCACAGCTGTGAAAAGTGCATAGCCAGTTCTCAGTACAATCAAGAAAACAGGAATCTGTGATTATATTTGAAACCAGCATTTATATATCTGTTAGCTGAAAGGCAGAGAGGGAAGTAGCTGAGACAAAAATAGAAACAAGTGAAAGAAAAGAAAAAGGAAGTGAGAAGGCCTGTAAGAACAGCTGGTAAAGTTAAAGGCCTCAGTCCTGCCTTTTACTAATGCACTAGCTGCTTGTACATGTGACTAGGACTCTGCACAGCTGCAGGGCTCCATTCATGCATTATACCTTTTGGGATGATGGCTAAATGTTAAATAGCATGGTACAGCCTCTATGTGGTGGGGAGTGTGAGAATGACTCCATAGACTGATAGTTAAGGCACTCACCTGACAATAGGGGTGGCATTCTGCTCCATTGAATTTATATTTGGCCAAAATTGCAATTTTTCAGCAAATACATTATTAGCCCAGGGAAAAAAATTGCTCAGCTCTAGTTTTGCAATCACTTTGGGCCCAAGGGGCTTGAAAGAGAACCTTTGTACTCACTGATGCAGGTCCCAGCAGCCTCTGTAAAACATGGGCTTATGCAGAGCCCCTTTCCCAGACTTCCTGTCTGGGAAACTAACACACTTAAAAGTACAGTTACCAATACCACAAACCTCCATGGAGACCCATCAAGGTCAATGGAGCTCTATGTGGGTGCAAGAAATGCAACAGCGTTAGAGCAGAGCCTAAAGAGAGGGGTATAAAATATATACCAAACTATATATTTAACCATATATAATATATAAGTATTACATATTGAGCCAATATTTTAAAAACATACTTACCTCTTATATAGTGCTTTTCCTCAGTAGATCTCAAAGAGCTTTACAAAGGAAGTCAGTAGCCTTATTTCCCATACAGAAAAACTCAGAGGCAGTGAGGTAAAGTGACTTGCCTAAGCTCTATGGCTATGTCTACACTAGAAAAGTTAAGTCAACTTTATTAAGTCGACTTAATAAGGTTGACTTTTAAAGTTGACCTTATTAAGTCAATTGAACAAAAGTCAACTTAACTTTTCTAGTGTAGACATAGCCCCTTTTTGACCTTATTAAGTCGACTTAACGCTTAATAAAGTAGATTTAGGCACTAATCCCCATCCACACTGGCTTAGGTCGACCTAATACGAGGTGTTATTAAGTCAACTTAACTTTTCCTTAAGTCGACTTAAGGAAAGCCCAGTGTGGACACGGAGTAGTTTAGGTCGACTTAAGCCTCCTAACTTGTAAGTAAAGATGCACCCTATCAAACGACAGTAGAACCTCAAAGTTATGAACACAAGAGTTATGAACTGACCAGTCAACCATACACCTCATTTGAAACCAGAAGTAGAGAGACACAAAAAAAGCTAATTTATTTCTGCAAAACATACAAGGAATCCTGTGGCACTTCTGAAGACTAACAAACTAATTAAGGCATAAGCTTTTGTGAGCTACAACCAGTTACATCCTATGAAAGCTTATGCCTTACTAAATCTGTTAGTCTTTAAAAGTGCCACAGGACTCTTTATTTGTTTTACAAAAAGGAAAAAAAAAAAGCAAATAGAGTGCAATATTATGTTAAATGTTAACTAATAAAAATTAAAGGAAAAGCAGCTTTTTTCTTCTGCCTAGTAATGTTTCAAAGCTATGTTAAGGCAATGTTCAGTTGTAAACTTTTGAAAGAACAACCATAATGTTTTGATCGGAGTTACAAACAACCTTCATTCCCAAGACTTTCATAACTCTGAGATTCTACTGGAATGGCAGGCACAAAACATAAACTCATGTCTCCTGTAACTCAGGCTAGCACCTTTCCATTGAGCCATGCTGCCTCCCAGAATCTGCATTTACTTGTGTCTATTTTGATGTGAATTCACCTACTCTGGTCTCAAGTAAAGGAACAAACACTTTCTAAGGGACCTTTCCTGACAACTTTTTTTTTTAATGATTATTCCTCTTAAAATAATCATACCATTAAAACACAAGTGAATTCACAGACATAAAACTCCATCTAAATAATGTCATATTGACAGAACCTGACACAAAGCCTGGAAATTCAGAGTTGTGGTTGGCATCCCATGCTGAATTCAAGTCACTGTGTCTTTCATTTTTCCATATGAGCATTAGTGTCAGCTTTAAGTACGGCTTTCCTCATCTTTCAGCTTGTGTCACAACCTTCACATTATTTAAAGGTTTTTCCTATGTATGAATATCTAAAGAATGGGACTGTATCATTATGTTGGCATTGCATTTTGTCATTTTTCTACTTCTAAAGCAAGATCTGGCAAATAAAATAAGAAACAGTCCAGAACTTGAGCCAAAACTCTAATGAAAGCTGGTCTAAAATAGTCAGGATTTGTGGTTTGGGGATGGGGGTTGTTATTCTTTTCATTTTTGTGCCTACCTGAACTTTCTGCTTCTGGACAGACCTAGAAGGTTCTGATCTACATAAGAAAGCCTTCTCACATGGCCGCTTTTTGCAGGCACTGGTAACTTTGATAACTGGCAGCAGCTAGAACCAAGAAGATGTAGAGTATCCATTCAGTAGCTGTGTCATGCAGTTCTTTATATAACTACTATTGCCTCTTTGAAATACCCCTCATCTCCAAACAACAGCATATTGGGCTGCATCAGGAGGAGTATTGCCAGTGGATCAAGGGATGTGATTATTGCCCTCTATTCAGCACTGGTGAGACCGCATCTGGAAGACTGTGTCCAGTTTTGGACTCCCCACTACATAAAGGACATGGACACATTAGAAAGAGTCCAGCACAGAGCAATTAAAATGATTAGGGAGCTGGGGCATATGAGAGACTGAAAGAACGAGGCTTATTTAGTGAGCAGAAAAGAAGACGGGGGATTTGATAGCAACCTTCAACTACTTGAAGGGGTGCTCCAAAGAGGAGGGAGCTAGGCTGTTCTCGGTGGTGACAAAGGACAGAACAAGGATCAATAGTTTCAAGTTGCAGCTGGGGAGGTTTAGGTTGAATAGTAGGAAAAAACTTTCTTAGTAAGAGGCTGGTGAAGCACTGGAATGGGTTACCTAGGGAAGTGGTGGAATCTCCATCTTTGGAAACTTTTAAGGCCTGGTTAAACAAAACCCTGGCTGGGATGATTTAGTGGGAGGGGTCCTGCTTTTAGCAGGAGGTTCGACTAGATGACCTCATGAGATCCCTTCCAGCCCTAATATTCTATGATTTGCTTTACTTCCTTGTTTCACAGAACCTGGACCCTGATTTTGCAAGTGCACCTGTGCCACCCCTTAAAGGTCAACAGGACTCTGTGCTGCCATATAACTTCACCTGCAAGGAGGCAGCTGCAGGATTGAGGCCACAGTCAGAACAGGAAAACAAACGGAATGAGCGCTTGCCACAGACCATTTCAACTAAAAACACTTTTGTGTTAGCAAAGGAAAAAGTTTCATTGCTTTGCAGGAACATTTGTCTATGCCACTCTTCTGGAGCCAAATTCTGCTCTTAGTTACACCAGTGTCAAGTCAGAGTAATAACAATGTAAAGCCATAATAAAACCATGGCCCTGGAGTTATTCTGCATTTAATCATGCATATCTGACAACAGAATTTGTCCCTTGGCCCCAGTTTTGCAAACACTTAACCATGTGTATAACTTCATTTATGTGAAAAGTCCCATTGCCATCATGGCCATGAGCACTTATGATCAGGCATAAGTGTTTGCAGAATCAGGGTCTTTTTAGTGTTTGTTTACATCTTATTATCTTGTGTGCGCCAGACTATTTATATGTATTTCTTGGTGACAATTCTTTTGTATGTTTGCTGGTACATTTCTGTCTTTAGTGATTGGACGATAGACTGATTTCTTTCCATAGCATAACTATGTCCGTGTTGTAATCCTTTCTTGTTGCTTTGGAATGGTAAAGTGCTATTTTTAGGCTGTATTTCAATTTCCCACAAATTTTTCTTAAATCTTAATTCCCTGTATCTCTGAAAACGTGACACCAGGAAGTAGCCCAAGAGAGGAAATCTTGGGAAGATTTAATCCTTATTTCTCTGACATGGCATGGTATTTTAAAACAAAATCTGAGATAAAGGCAATTTAAATGACTCAGTACAATATATAAAGTCGGTATGAGAAACTACATGATAAGCTCCAGTACATCTTTGAGATGGGAAACAAGACAAGCCCTTATCACATACTTTAATTATAAGCTCACCACACACTGTGTCTCGTTTTAAAGCTGGTACTGAAGTTGCACTGCTGCGATGAAAGCTGTATCCGAAACATTGTGACACAGGCGTTACTAATTCTCTCTACTTTCAGATTTTAGAGGAAGTTTGCTGGGTCTGTATAGATGACTAATAGCATGTAACCCGGTCTGTTCAGTAGTTTGGGGACCATTCTGCTTGCTTCTGATAAAACAGGCTTGAGATATTTCGGTTTCAAAGCAGAAAGTAAGACTAATGCATCTTAATGCATGGACTTGCAAAAAGTTACTGCTGAATTTAAGGACAGATTCTAGCTCACACACCTCATGCCTCCAGAGTGAAGGGGCAACAACCTCCTAGAATAAGAACAGCATAACGTTGATTTAGTAGTCCTATATCAACACCACCCACTCCCAGTATAGGGGCATAGTTGTGAGCATGGCTGGGGGGGTATGATTGGAGATGTAGAGCACCTTGCAGGCAGCCTGCACGGCTGCTATAAAGCTACAAAACAAACCCAGAGTCTTGTGTCACTTTTAAAGACTAACAAATTTATTTATTGTATGAGCTTTTGTGGGAGAAATCCAACTTTATCAGACACTTGAAGATGGAGAACTTACAAAATGGGAGAAAATTACAGAAAATAAATGCAGGGAAGTGCAAGTCATATGATCAGGTCAGACTATTTCAGCAAATCAAAGCTACCCCTTTGGAACTTAAAAAGCTTCAGTAGCTCAAAACCCCACTTTGCAAATGTCATATGGCAGTCACGTAGAGCTAGCTTTCATTCAGCCGACGCACCAAGCTGCTGCAGCATGGGGCGCAGCACAGGCTAGTCACCTGAATTATTGCCCGGGTTGCCAGGTGGGTTTGTACAGCCTGCACTGGCGCCCATGTTTTTGCAGTTTTGCTGCGTTCTCATACTTGGGCTAGCTACATTAAAGTGGGCATTCAGGGACTGTAGTGTAGATACACCCTTTGTTCTCCTGAAAGGTGCAGCACTGTATGTTGGCCATAGTGTTTCTACTGTGAGCAGCAGAATACCGCTTGACTTCAATGGGACTAACAGCAGCAAGAACAAGGCTCAACAGGAAGTGTTTGCAGAATCAGGCTCTTCATTACCTTCTTCAGGCCAGTTACCACAGTTCAAATGAACATTGTTGACTATATGCTTCAGTTAATGCTCTTTGAAGGCCAGCGATATGTTGCTGTGGTTTTCTGTGTCTTCCTTTTTCATCATTTCAAGCAGTAAAAAGCAACCATTTTCCTGACATTAATTGTCAGGGTTGTTTTAATAGAATACAAAATGCAAATCTCACATATCCCTGCACTGTGAACTCCAGATATGCCTGAACTCAGGCTGGCTTTTGAATGCCAAGACCCAGAATATTGAGCAAGCACTAACAGAGAAGCTAAAATAAATCTAGTTATTCCACAGGCACAATGTCAGGAGCCAAGCTAGCACTTTCAGGATTGTGTAATTAAGGCCGTAACTAAGATTACAGTGGGAATTGGCATACAGATTGTGACAGAAAGAAATCTGCTTCACTTTGAAATGTTTCCTTAAAAAGAAGTATTTTGGTTCCAGTGTTTGTGCGAGAGGTAGAAAGCCTGCTGTCCTTGACACAGGAAGTAGATAACACCTGTCAGTAGAATTCAAACCACCTGCTCAAGCTTCCTTAGGGAGAAGGGCCTGCAGCTGGCTACACACCAGTTTATGGACTGCACATTCTTTGCTTGCTTCTTTTTCTTCTTCATTTAAACTCAGACAACTGTTTGGTCCTTAGCAGGGAAGAACCCCCAAAATTAGGCTAGACTCCAAAAGACTCTGGTAGACAGATTACGAAAGATGGGAAAACTATTTCTTTCCATTTCTGATATTGCAAAACACCGTTTTGTTTTTGTGATTAGTGATCAACATTCAGTACTCGTTCCTAAAATAAAAACAGAAAGAGTTACGGGCACAAATGAACAAACATGAACACTAGAACACAGTGTTTGCTCAAAAAGGTAAAAAAAATAATTAAAAAAAAAATGAATCTGGAAATTTTGACATCAGCTGTATGCATAAGAGATTAAGTGAAATGCCAAAAGTAACTGTTTCAACTGGATTTTATTAGTCCATGATGAAGTTGTTCTGTGTTATTTTTGGTATAGCCCTAAATGAGCTGAATCACCACACATCACCTTATATACATTAGCTTTAGGATTTTTTATATTTAAAAAAAAATTACAATTCATTCTGAAGTGGGGCGTAGAATAAGGATTGGGTTATAAAGCAGAATGTTTCCCTTTGCATGCACTTTTTTATAGATAACAGAATGGTGTTAGCAACCTCCATTGGCTTCAGTTCCCCACTTTGGATTTCAGTGAAGCTTCAACTTTTCTTTTAATGGTTGGAACCAGAGATTGAAGGGGGTAGAGGTGAAGAAAATGGGAGAGAGGAAAAATAATTTCACACTTAATATCTGATCGAGTGGACCACTTTAGTCAAATAGAATGTGATTTTTTTAAAATTTCTTTCCTGATTAGAATACATTTGTCCTGTGTTCCTTATGCACCATACAGAACCAAACGTCTCCTTTCTTAACATGCGTTGGAAAAAGATGTCTAACTTTGGAAAGGGCTGAGTCAGACAAGTGAAAAGATGCTCCAAGCATGAAATTGCTCAACAGAAAACGGTATATATCATAGCAAAAATTAAAAAGAACTCTGCATGTCTGCACTTGAATTCTTTGTCTAAACGAGTGCCACATGTCAGGGCTGCTTGTGGAGAAAGACAATTTTTTCCTTCTGAATCTCACATATGGTACACACTCCAACTCAAAGAGAGGAACAAAGGCAGGAAAATAGTAACTGGCTTCATTGTTTGAGTCTGCTCTATAGAGTGCACTTCTTACCAGAGCACATCCTCATGTCAGCACACACAGCACTGCAGGTGCTCTTCCTCTCTAGCATCCCCGTGTCCTGGTTCCAAAATGGTTTACTGACTCTGAAGAGTAGCGTCTCAGCCAGGTCAGCTCTTAATTCTTTGGAACTAACCAGAAACAAATTATATGGTAACTCAAAATAGCCATCTGGGGTGTTTAAGTCCATGATAAAAACACAAGTTCCACATGGAGAGAGGCTCCAATGTTAAGCCCCTGACTGGGCCAGGTTCCTTGTGTGAGGGCAGTGAGAATCTGCCTTCTTTCTCGTGGCTTCACCCAGAAATGGCATCTAGTAGAAGCAGTCAGCCTTTTATATAGCCTGCTGCACTCTGATTGGCCTCAACCTGCTCTTGGCCCTTCTAGGTGCTAGAGAAAAAACCCTCATTGGTTCTGCCTTCAGCTGATCATGAGGGTCCTCTGTAAGTATCCTTTAGAGGGCTGAACTACTGCTCTTCCCTTCTACTAGGCTGTCTTCTTTGGGCAGGGTGCACAAAGGCCGTACGGGGCGTATGGCAAGGGGTAGCAGATGCGTGGTATCCTGGACACCGGATCCTTAGGCCTGTAAGTACTACCTGTTTACTGGCCGTGTGGCTTGTATATAGTGCAACAGCTATCAGACTTACACCTATCAGAGATACTGTAACATGCATGGAATATCTGTCAATGAAGGCCTGACCTAATTTCCCTTGAAGTCAGTGGTTATCTTGCCATTGACTTTAATGGAACATAGATTGGAAACTAAGTGATGGAACCTATAAGGAAAGCCGTTGAAAGCCTGAATACTCTGTACTTTATCAATGATCTCCAGCCCAACTCTGCAGCTTCAGTGTACATCTTGAGTGTACAATGATGAGAGACTGAGCTCCCAGGCTTCCCTCCTAGACATATTAAAGCACTTATTTAAAATACATTAGAGGGGGTAAAGAGAGAATTTTCTGTTGTGTGCTACTATTCAGAAAGAGCGACATGCATGTTATCCAAACATCCTTACATTCATGAATGAAATAACTTCAGCATGTAGCTCTTTAAAAGAAAATCAATGGCGGGGGTTTTTGTAAGCGGAGACCAAAGCAAATAATATAGGCTACAATGGAAAGTCAAGTTTAGCTCTTCTTATAAATTCCTTGTTCTGATTACCCCATCTTTTACCTAGCCTTTAAAGAACAGTCTAGAGAATGCTTGGGTGTCTGTAAATGAAGATTAAAACAAGCTTCTGTTTTAAAAGAGTTTAATGAAGTCCAGAACAAATTAACCAGAAGTAGCACAACAAAAAGCCTATTAATACTGCTACACTGGGGACCTCTTAAAGGCACATAGCTTTGGTGTATTCCAAGTTTCTTCTTCCACAGTGCCTGGAACAGGATGTGGGTTGAGAAGGTTTCTCATTGTGTCTGGTTTTCAGTACAGTAGTCGTTAAGTTTAGGGTTGTTTTTCATTGAAATTGCCAAATGATCATTGTTCCCCAGTTTGATTTTCCTACAGGATCTTATTCCTTTATGAGGTGTATGTTTCAGAGCATAAAATGACACATACTGGGTTTTGTTTAATCTATCTCTCTAGGGTCAGTTAAGTATTCTAATTGTTCATAAAACAGAGCTCACAGTTAGGAAATGGTTTTGTTCCATTACACCCTAACTCTTCTCTATTGGACCACCCTAAATAATTCCTCCTACCAAGTTTTTGAAGTTTTCACATATTTTATTACCAAGACTTTGACAGAGAAGGCTGAATCAAGGTTGGACTTTCCTCTCAATTTCCTTCCTTCCTTTAGAGAGAAATTTCAATTCACTCATAGGTAGAACTTTTGGAGTCACTATAACGGGTTTGATCTAAAGTGTGTCCCTAATACAGGAGGAGTGAAAACTGGAGGAATAACTCAACAATGCACATTCTAATTCTTTATTAAAACTTAGCAATACATAAGGGGACTTAGCAAAAATAGCTTATCTCCTATGTACTTTTAAAAATTCAGCAAAATCTCAAGCAAAGACAGAGGAATTTTTAAATAAAATAGCTCAATTTACACATATCCAAATGTTGAGGTATCTAGTTAGCAACTTAGTTTGGGTTTTCAGATAACAAAGGGTATACTTTTAAAACTTAATTCAATCTAATAAGAAGAAAGACATTGTCCACATTTCATTGATCCATTCCAAATAGAAATAAATTCCATTCCAAATATAAATGAATCATATAAACCAATCATCTGCCCAAAAAGTCAGTTTATATGCAATTACTATCATACTGTTAATTTTGCAAGACTCAACATAAAGGAAAACAATGTCCAATCAATTTAAGTTGGCCAACATTAGTTAATTATGATGGTCAAACATTATCTAAATATGTATTTGCACAACTAAATTAGTGGCCTAATTTTCAAATGTCCTAAGCACATGCAGTTCCAGCTGATTCCAGGGGCTTAGATGGATTTCAAGGAAGGGCCCAAGTCGACAGAAACATTTGTGCTCTCAGGTTCCTGTTTCAAACAGTTCTACATCAGCATGCACTAGGAAACTTTTAGGGTACACCAGGTAGGTCCATAAAGGCCAATTAGGGCACAATATGCTGGTACATGCTAGAATTTACACCCCACTGGTGTGCATTAGTACCCCATGTAGATGTGCTGCATGAAATTAGGTGTTTGGTTTTAGGCTCTGAGCTTTATCATCTGTTCCTATATGTGGTCTACAAGTTTATGAAAAGAACAGCAATGAATATAGGTCCTTTCTGTTGGGATATCACCATAAACACTGAACAGTATGATTCAGCTAATATTAGGTTAAGCAAATCAATAGTAGAAGGAAAGAACTAGACTCAATCTATTTTCTCCAGTAAAAAGATACCTTCACCATTGCTTAAATGAGTGATGTCATACTGATTTCCTCTCCATCAAAAACAACATGTATCTGCTTTTTGTTAGTCTTTAGCTCTTCTCTGGGAAGATCCTCTGAGCCCTTTGGAGCTCTAAGAAACCTGAAATCTTTTGGCCATCTTTGTCAAACAAAAGAGGACTGAGTGTGCAACCTGCACAGTTCTCCAAAGGCCTGTTTGCCTGGAAATGAGGAAGTGAGCTCCGTGGGGTCCCAAACTCTGACATCATGCTCTGCTGATTCCAGCAGCACATATCTGTTACCTGGCTATGAACAACTTCAATTCTCTTATTTCCTAATAAAGGTCATCATTTTTATAGGATAGCTTCTTGCCTTTAAGGCCAAATGTTTATCAAACATTTATCATTTAACAAGCAATATGTTCCTGGAAATTGTTCTTCATATGCCATTAAGGGCCATATTCTGCCACATTTACTTACGTCTAGTCAGATGTACTTTACTTCACAAGTAGTTCAATTGAAAAGATTAGGCTACTTGCAGAATCAAGCTAAAGAACAGAGGGTGGGACTTTCAAAAGCCTGTAACACTGGCCAATTTTGCTGCCATTTAAGACAATGAAAATTGGGCTCAATGGGAAGAGAGTTAGATCAATGCTGGGCAATTTTCTTTCAAGTGTATATTAACAGTCCAGTGCAGAATCAGGTTGACATTTCCAATGGCTATCGCTGAGTCTGTCTGCTTTGGCCAAGCTCTGATATCTGCTCCTGTGACTGAAATTGCCAGTCATCCAATGCTGCCTTATCATTCAACCCTGACAGGTGAAATTCATCCTTGGTTGTACACAAGACAGTGCAGAGGGTCTCCCTTAACATCATATATCAGTAGGACTAAAGAAATGCACAGAGATAAATTTTGCTCCAGTAAGTAGCCAAACAAAGGAAGAGGAAACAGAAGTAGTCTGGGGTTTCCCAGAAGTGATGGAAAGTTTTGACATCATACATGTCTTTTACCCAAAAGAAGTTCTCAAAGGAAAATAATTCTCTCTTACTCTAACACTTTCCAAAATGGAATAAAGCTTTAAAATCCTCTATAAGGTTTCTAGTACTACGAAACCCTGGTATTCTACAAGATTTTAAATTATAGGTTCCTGCTTCTTCCATCCCTAAACACTAGCCAAATATAATAATGCAGGGAACATGCCACTTTAGCAGGTTTGGAAATAATGTTGTTGTGTTTCTTAATACAGCTCACAGTCCCTCTCTGGATTGGTGATGTGGCAATGTCTGGCTGGCAGTCGGTGACAACAGTGAATTAATGAATAAATGACTTTCCCTATCCCCACTGAATTCTTCTTGTACTATTGCAATGCACAGTTACGCTCCTAGGTGACTAATCATAAAGTGTCACAAATGAAATGTTATTTTAATTTGATATATTCTCTCTTCCCACCACTGTTGAAAGTGTACAACTAGCAGATTAAAATATGACTCATAATTTCTCCATCTTCTGGAGAGAGGAGACTGTGTATCTTCATACTATAGGCTGAAACAAGACAGACCTAAAATCTCTGTGTTATTCCTCTACAATAGCCAATGAAACCTACAAATAAGATAAAATAGCCCATCCCTTATCAAATTAGTTCAGAGCTGCTAAAATTGTTTGTTACCATTAGCTACATTTTAGCTATTTATGTGAAAGAACAAGAGGAAAGTCATTCCATGACAGCACCTTCATCACATGTGTATAAGGAGGACTTGAATAGCTTTTCTCGGGGGGGAACCAAACTACTTCTGGGTTTGTTTTTTTGTTTGGGTTTTTTTTTTTTTTTCCAAATACTTAAAACTCCCCCAACCAAACCTATAAGAAACTGCAAGAATGTCCTCATGATTTATGGATTAATGAAGTGGTGCTTAATGGATATTGTGTCTACTGCCAAATTTATGGGATTAGATTCTCAAGGAATATAAATTTCCTTTGAAATCAATTTGAAATCAATGGAGTTATACCAATTTATACCAGCTGAGACTCTTAAGAAAGAAAATGACCCAGCAGTTAGGGCCTAGGTCAGGAAGTTAGAAAACCCCATTCAATTCCCAGTTGTGTCATAGACAAGTCACTTAGGTTTTCTGTGCCTTAGCTCCCCATCTGTAAAATAATAGTACTTCGCTGTCTTTCAGGGGCTTTGCAAGGGCAAACACATTAGAGTGTGTAAAATATTCAGATTCTGTGGCAATGGAGACTACAAGAATTTCTGATACAAAGAATTTTCTCTCTCTCTCTCTCTCTCTCTCTCTCTCTCTCTCTCTCTCTCTCTCTGACAACAGGAGCTCTATCCACAGGATTTTTATTTGTTTGTTTGCCTGCCTGCTTGCTTGCTTCTTTGGGCCTGCTTTATGGCTTTTTCATAATTACATATATGATGTAAGCTTTTTATTTTATTAGCATAAGCATTCAAGGAAAAAAACATAAACTGAAAAACCTGATGGAGGTGCCGTGTTTAACCCTTGTTTTGAAATGGTGGGCACACTGAATAGATTGAACTAAAACATTTCTAGTTCAGTCACAGAGGCTGCGTCTACACTTGTAAATTAAGTTGACTTAAGCTTGCTTAAGTCGACTTAATTTACTCTGCGTCTACACTACACTTTCCTTAAGTCAACTTAAGGAAAATAAAGTCGACTTTATTAAACCTCCTTTTAATTCAACTTTAGGCTTAAGTCCACTTTCCAAAGTTGACTTAAGCCAGTGTAGACCTGGAGTAGCCCTAAGTCAACTTAAAGTCGACTTAGGGCTCTCCAGGACTCCCCGACTGCCCTCCCTACCAGGGGGGTGGCTCAGGGAGAGCCTGGCATGCCCCCCCAAAGGGCAGGGCAGAGCCCTGCCCACCCTGCCCTTATGCCCTGCCAGGGTCCCTGTCCCCCTTTGCCCCATTGTACCCAGGTACAATGGGGCAAAGGCTGAGCCCCCTGGCACTGGGCAAGGGGTGCCCCCCCTGCCACCTTGGACCTGCCCAAGGTCCCCCTAGCCACTAGAAGTCGACCTAGGCATCCAGTGTAGATGCTCTAGGTCGACTTTGTAAGGTCCCCCCTAAGTCGACTTAAAATTTAGGTGTAGACATGCTAAATCGACTTAGCTACAGTCGACCTAAATTTAAAGTATAGATATAGCCAGAGTTTTTAGTTTACACATCAATTTTTCCCGCAAGCAAATATAGCCATACATATAGATATATACAGATAAAAGAAACACAGAAGAGAAAGAAAAAATATAAGAGCTTCATTTTATACTCCAGTGATGGTAAGGGAGAATTTTTATCAACTTCAAGCTGAAAGATGACTGCTTTCCCAAGTAGGTGGAGAAACTCGGTCCCTCTGGAAAGCTGAATCATGAATTGAAGGCCAATTCTTCTGATTCTCAGATAGGATGGAGTTCCCCTTTTTCTAGGAACCAGAGGAATGGCATCAGACATGCTGGGAAAACAAATTCAAAACCAGCTAGGGCATATTATTAAATCTGAGAAACACCATACCCTGAGTTTCTCTAGAATTTGCATCCATTACATGGAGCATAAAATACAGACAATCAAAGAAAAAGACAGACAAAGTGCAACGAAGAAGTAAAGCAAAGACCTGAGCCCTCACTTTGGGTTATTCTGAAATATATACATAATTAATTGAAATATACAGAAGTCAGCCTTCCAAGGATCCCCCCTCCCCAGCCCTTAGTGTCAGGGGTATGCCAGGATGGGTTTGGGGAAAAGAGGGTATATTAGAAGTAGGGTTCCTACACACAATGCTGTGGAATTTCTGGGCAGTACAGCAGACCACCAGCATACAGGGACAAATTGCTATAACTTAGACGCAGACCCCAAGGCTGTGTATATTGCACTGGGGGCTGTGGAGCAGGCCAGTACTGGGAGGGCACAAGGGAGGCTCAAAACCATTATAACTCCAGATCCATCCCTTGGGACTGTGAATTCTGTGCTGCGTCTCCTCGAGGTGCAATCCAGACTTTCGGCCTTAGTGTTTCAATTACTATATTTACTTAAAAGTAATTTTGGGCATAAGTTCTACACAGTCTTAAACAGCCTTGGACTGTTTTAACAGAGATTTGTTTTTAATAAAAATATTTTTAGCATTTATCTGGAATTATATTTAATATCATGGTGCCTTAGAATAGCAGAAAAACAATAGAGTCCTGTGGCACTTTCACAGACTAACAGATTTATTTATCACATGCGCTTTTGTAGGAAAAAAATCCCACTTCGTCAGACGCTTTGAAGATGGGAAACTTACAGAATGGGAGGTAAGTTTCCCATCTTCAAAGCATCTGATGAAGTGGGATTTTCTCCCACGAAAGCTCATGCGATAAATAAATCTGTTAGTCTTTAAAAGTGCCACAGGACTCTGTTGTTTTTCTGCAATAGACTAACACAGCTACCCCTTTGGAATTAGAATAGCAGGTCTTTTAAAAGTTGCAGGGTAACATTTTTTTGTTTTTTTAATATAAAGCCATTGCAATCTTTCTCTTGTGAGCAAGTAAGGTGTATCAGTTCAATTTTCACAATAAAACTATTTGTTTTTCTCCCTTGTTTAACTAGATGACTCTCCTTTACAATAGAACCATCCTTTACATTCCAGAATGTGCAATAACAACAGAAGGCCACATTCTTTCCTGGGGTAAATAGGCAAAACTCAACTGAACGCAGTGGAGCTTCATCCAGCCACCCAGCTGAGATTTTGGCTCAGATTATGTAGTTTTCAAATAATGTGCAAGCTTGAAAATTTTGTTTAATAATAAAGCTATCTACACTCATGCACAGGACTCTTATTGATACCAATGTGAATTCTACACATAGATTAATAAATCTGTTAGTCTTTAAAAGTGCCACAAGACTCTGTTGACATAGATCTAAGGTAGTGTATATGTTGCACCCATCCATATATCCTATGTTTTTTACACGTTTATTGTTATTTAAAATAAATAAATGCAATGGTTCATATCCCTAGTTTGTGTAAATTTGTCATCCCAGTGACCTTCTTCCAGTGTAACAGTCCTCCACAAAAACAGGTAATCTTTTGACTCTAAAAATACTTCACAAATATTATTATGTGATAACATTTGCATAAAATGAGGCAAATTTTCACAGTCATTTTATTTTCTATATATATAGTCTATAGTAATCACTACTATAAAATATTAGAAAGATTTATAAAGTTGAGCAAATAACTGATAATTCATGTTCTCAAGAAATCATTTATCAATTTGGGGTGGGGGGAGAGGGATGTCTTTTTTCCTGTTGACAATTCACATATTTCCACAATATGCTTAACTTAACATGAACCAGAAGATAATGACCACATACGCTTATAGTCACGTTCTTAGACTTCTCTGGAAAGGGTTTTTACCTGTTCAATAAATGTTTCCCAGACAAGAGTGAGTTCACACTATAAGTCTTGTCTCCTGAATACTGCTTATTTCATTTTGTGACCCTTCTTGTCAATAATTAGCTCTCTGGAAACTGAAATTAAAAAAAAATCAATAAACTGCTACAGTTTTTCCCACTATTTCTACTAATTGCTGATTTTTTTGAACTATGTCTACTACTATGGATTTGTTTTCCTTCAGCACTAAGTTGTGCAGTGAAATCTAGAACCTAGCACTCACTGATCTAGAGCAATTTTTGTCATTTTCAAGACAGTGTAATAAATCAAGAGGATTTCAAGCCATGATTTGAAACAAATAAGCATCAAAAAACACAAATGTGTGTTCAAATTTCGCTAAACCCCATTTAGATTGGAAATAAGGCTCCAGCTGCATGAGATCAGGTTTTCCTCTGATATTGCCAATAGGCTATGTCTACACTTGCAAGTTAGGTTGACTTAAGGAGGCTTAAATCAACCTAACTTAGTCCCTGTTCACACCAGGCTTTCATTAAGTCGACTTAATGGAAGGTTAGCTCGACTTAATAAGACCCGCTGGTTAGGTCGACCTAACCCTTAGGTCGACTCCTTAGGTCGACCTAAGCACAGTGTGGATGCTTAAGTCCACTTTATTAGGTCGACCTAAGGGCAATTAGGTCAACTTTTATAAACCTCCTTTTAAGTCGACTTTTCTGGCTAAGTCGACTTTAGAAAGTCGACTTAGCTAATGTAGACACGGATTAGCCCTAAGTCGACTTTAAGTCGACTTAAAGGGCTTCAGGGCTCCCCCACTGCCCTCCCTGCCAGGGTGGCTGGCACAGGCAGAGCCTGGCGTGCCCCCACACAGGGCAGGACAGAGCCCTGCCCACCCTGCTTCTGTGCCCTGCCAGTGTCCCAGTCCTGCTCAGCCCCCATTGTACCCAGGTACAATGGGGCAAATGCTGAGCTCCCTGGCACTTGGCAAGGGGTGCACCCTGCCACTGTGGACCAGTCCCAGGTCCACCTCGCCCCTATAAGTCAACTTAGGCGTCCAGTGTGGATGCTCTAAGTCGATTTGGCAGGGTCCCTTTTAAGTCGACTTAATTTTTGAGTGTAGACATGATAAGTTGACTTAACAGCACACGATCCATTGTCTAACGCAAGCCCTAAGATATAACCACATTTGCTCTGATCCTTCAGACAGAGACAGACATCAGCATCTCTATCAAGCATTCTTAAAACTACAGCACCCATGCACAGAAGTGAAGAAACAGATTGACAGAGTCAGATGGGGACCCAGAAGTCATCTACTACAGGAGAAGCCCAAGAAAAAAGCCAACAGAACACCACTGGTCACCACCTACAATTCCCAAGTCAGACCTCTTCATCATATCTTCAAAGATCTACAACCTATTCTACAAGACAATCTCTCACTCTCTCAAGCCTTGGGAGACAGACCGCTCCTCACTTACAGACAGTTCCCCCCCCCCCCAACCTTAAACGAATACTCACCAGCAACTACAGATCAAACAACAGAAACATTAAAGCAGGAACATATCCTGCAACAGAGCACGCTGCCAACTTTGCCCTCATACCTACACTAAAGACACCATCACAGGACCAAATCAAGCCACCTACTCCATCAAGAGCTCATTCACCTGCTCATCCACCAATGTGATTTATGACATCATGTACCAGAAATGCCCCCCAGCCTTATATATTTTAGACAAACAGGACATCTCTGCACAAAAGAATAAATGCACATAAATCTGACATCAGAAATTGCAACACTCAAAAACCAATAAGGGAACACTTCAATCTCCCTGCTCACTCCATTGATGACTTGCTAATAGCTGTGCTAAAACAGATGAATAACAAATCACCAGCTTCAAAGAGAAACTGCAGAACTCGAATTTATATTCAAATTCGACTCCATTGCCTTGGGGTTAAACAGGGACTACAGATTTTTTTCTCATTACAACAGGTGATTTGAACTCACCTTCCTCTATATGCTGTTCCCCAGTGTTTGAATCCTAACATCTATTTTGATTTGCTGCTACAGCCTGACCTGATCCTACGTCATACACTTCCCTGCATTTAATTTCCTCCCTTTCTGTAAATTTCCCATCTTCAAAGCGTTGACGAAGTGGGATTTTCTCCCACGAAAGCTCGTGAGATACATAAATCTGTTAGTCTTTAAAAGTGCCACAGGACTCTGTTTGTTTCTTTGCAATAGACAAACACGGCTACCCCTTTGGAACGTTACAGCTGAGTCTTTCTTAGAAAGCTAGATTGCTGAAATTTGCCTCAGCAGCTGCCTAAGAATTGTAGTTAACTCAGTTTCAAGTAATCACATTGGGCAGCTGTTGTGCCCTACTAGTGACTAAAGCATGGTAAGAATATAGAGAGGAAAGGTAATAAAATGGCACACTAGTGGTCTATCTCTGAGTCTCCTTAGGCAGTAGTGAGGGTAATCAATGTTCCTGGAAAGTATGGGAAATACTTTAAACTGTGCAGGTGTCTGGGATTGAAATGACACACTTTAAAATCCATTTGAAAGACTCAAGGGAAGGTGGAATTTGAGGGGCATTATTCTGCAAACGGGCAATCCTCTCAGATGAGGTGGGCAACATCTATTTCTCCTTAGTCTTCCTGAAAGTAATGGCATAGCCAATGTTGAATACAATGTCGATACCTTGCATATCTCCTGCCGACTTCTTAAATCCTCCCTGTACACTACAGTAAACTTACTGGAAATGGCATCCTGTCCAAGGTTTTTCAGCATCGCTGATGGCAGCAGCCACAGGCCCGATCTGACAGCAGCCACAGGCAGTCCTGGACCCCCAATCAGCCCGGGGCACGGCCAGTCCCTGATCCCCCACCAAGCTCTCCCACCCCCCAGACACAAACACTGACCACGCATGAAGCTGGCCAGGTCACCCCCACAACAGGCCCAAGCAGGCCAGGCCAGGCGAGTCCTCCCCCCCCGCAAGCAGGCTGGGCCATCTGAGTCCCAAACCCAGCCATGGGCCCCAAGGGGGGTGAGCCCCCCACCAAGCAGACCAGCCCTGAGCAGGCCAGGCCAGGTGAGCCTTACCCCCCCTCCCCCGCATGTGGGCTGGGCCATCTGAGCCCCGACCCACTCCTCCAGATGGGCTGGGTGAGCTCCCACCGAGCAGGCAGGGTCAGGCAAGCTCCCCCCCACAAGCAGGCCTGCTGAGCCACAGGCTGGGCAAGCCCCAAACCGAGTGAGCCCCGAGCAGGCTGAGCCCCAAGCCTCCCTCCCCACTACTCCCCCAAGGCTTGTCCCTCCTATCCCCTCCCCACCCCCAGCACTTACCTTTTCTGGAGTGGAGAGCGGAGGCACAGAGCCAGCCAAGCTGGTTTTGATTTCCCACTTTGCTGCGCCCTGCGCTACGTGCTTGTGCGCAGCAAGGCGGGAAATTTAAAATAGCTTCGCTGGCCCCAGCCCAGCAGCACCTAACGCCTCTCAAAGTCTGGTGCCTAGGCAACCACCTAGGTCACCTTTATGGTAGGACTGGCCTTGCGTCTAGTCGCTGTAGTGTAAGTGTGGCAACGGAGCTGGTGTTCCAGCTCCTGTTCCGTTATTGATTGAGCGCATCTGCACAGATGCCTCAATCGAAACCTGAAGATCGCGCTGACAGCAGTGACTTTGCCGCGATCAGTATAGACTTGCCCTGAATATCAGAATCAAGGACTCAGAATACACCAGAGGTGGAACAACTACATTTCAAAGTTGGTTTTCTTTGAAATAATAATGGTACCCGGTCACAGGGCAGGTACACAGTGTCAGCTTAGTTATATAAATGAGTAGCTAATAATTTGGAACAGGTTTATGAGCCCATGAGTGCTCTCTCTAGTGCATAGAGTATGGAGCCTCTACAAATGGAATGGGGGACAAAGAGAAGGAACATTGATATACTGCTGAGAAGACAAATGGAGCTCTGAAAGTGCCTAATACTGAAATACAAGAAGATCTGAAAACAAACAAACAGAGAAAAAAAGCATCTAAGATAAACACCAAAGGAAGTGAAAGCCGTGGGGTACCATTCAAATAGCTCATGCTATTTAAAAGAAACCCAGGAAAATGGAAAGGAGAACAACTGGTTCCTGAGTAAGTGCAACTTTGAAGGGCCTAAAGTATATGATGCAGAATCAGAAAGACAATGAAAGGAGTGAATTAGCAACTTTAGCAATTTAGCAAATTACAGTAGCAGTAAACGAGAGATTTCAACTACCTGAGTGTAAGATGCAATACATCAAACAGCAAGAATAAATTCAAGAGTATCCTTTGCAAATCTTTTTTGCTACTGATATCAACAACTGATTTGAAAATGAAGGAAAGGGCAAAGGAATGTGCAAAACAGAGCACAGTCACAGCTCTCAGTTAGGGACATATTCACCTGAGCCTATATAGTACCTTGCTATGTGCCACATTTTGCCACCCTCACTCATGAGAGAGCAATGCCTGACTCCTCAACTAGTTCCACTTAATTTCTTGTGGAGTAAAATATATGCCACATGAGTAATTGTGGTACAATTCAGCTCTGTATAAGTACTCCCACTGAAATAAATGGGACAACTTGTGTAGTTCTTCTCAACATAAGGGTGGCAGAAGTAGGGCCTTCATTAAAAAAAAGATAAAGACCTGGTGATTTATGTAAGGATTCTTGGTGACCTATCATCTGAGTCAACAAGGTGTACTGTGTGAGCAAGGTATCATTACAGAACAAATGTCTATTACAGATCTTGTATCTATTCAGTTTATAAAATATTCTCAGAACCCCAGAGAGATTAGGATATGAAAAACATAGCATGACGGAAGACAAGTTGGAAGAAAAGTAATCTTGGTCCTTATCCAAGCAATGTGGAAGTAATTGAAACTTACCAAGATAATTCCCGTAATAGTTTTGGGTGATACACAATAGCAGAAGACAGTGCCATAGTATCCCATTTATTGGGGTCCTGGGTTTACAACTCTTTCACAAAGTGGAGGACGTTTCTCCTCTTTTAGACATGTACTGCATGTTTATCAGAGAATTAATTGATTCTATAGTGTCTGAGACTAGCCTTATAGTGATAATAAAATGTTTTTCAATTTTTTTTTCTTTCATCCCCAGTTTCAGCAGCTGAGGGACAGATCCTGGAGTGTGGCAGGTTTTCACTTCACTGTGATCAGATTTTGCCCATAACAAAGAGGAGTACCTCAGTGACGGTGAATCCTCCAGTAGTGCAGCGCCAGCTAATTGGCTCCTTGGTAATTCCCTCTTTTCTGCCTGCGTAGGGGGTGTGGCCAAAAGAAAGGCAGCATGGACTGAGCTTCACTGTGGATTGCCATCTTGGCCATTTGGAAACTTTGGTAGCCTGCACAAGTTAGAGCAGCCTCAGAGCAAGGGATTGACTCAGCACAAATGGGCTGAAGCCTGAAAGGGCTCAAAGGTGAGTTTACACTCTCTTTGCTCCTCCTTCCCCTGAATAGTATCAAATGCAGCTAAAGCCAGTCCCAGGATCTGACTGACTAGGCTGTATTTATTCACTCTCCTATTCACTTTTTTCCTTTCTATCATGAGAGAAATGGTCTTATTGAATGGATTTATGGTGAGTATGAGATGCCAAATCCTTACAGTGATCCAGTTAGCTTACTGCAGCCCCCCGAACTCTGTACAAGACAACACACACACACACAAAGAACATTACTTCAAAATCTATACTCATAACATTGGAAATGAATAAAACAAAGTGAGAAAGTCTAGTAAAAGTGAAAAGGGCAAAAAATGGGATGGGTGAGCAAGTTAAAAACCACAGTATTGAGCTAAAAGTTGCTGTGTGTAATACCTGTGGGAAGATGGAGAGATGGACTGAAGCAGACATAGACGGGGATTTGAGTTCCATACTCCCCACAGCAAATGTCCAGTTAACTAGGCTTTACTGCCTAAGGCAGAGGATATATGGAGTACAAATTCCTTTGAGGATGAGGCTGAAGGAGGAAGAACTGCTCTGTGAGTTTCAAACTAGGTTTTTTCAGTGTACAAGCTATATCTGGAAGTAGTATGGAACCATGTTTATGCTCTATGATGCCTGATGAATTTCATCAGCCATTATATACTGATTCATATGCCTTCATATGCCTGTCATACTGTTGTATTAAACAACATATGATGTGGATACAGCAGGTGCATATCCCACAGTGCTATGCTCCTTCTCTGTGATGTATAATATAGCTATCCTCTTACAGAGAATCTTTTTATTACAATGCAACTGTGCCATGAACTAACGGAAATATCACTCCTATTTTAGCACAGAAATAGCCACTACATGCCTTGCCCTGTACCAGGGATATGACCAGAAGTTCTGAGCATAAGGGTTAATTAAGTCATTACTTGAGCAACTGTAAAGAGCAGGTCTTGGGGGGGAGGAGAGAGGAATCGATCTTGCAATCCAATCCATCTGTTTCCCCAAACTGTACCCCAAGGGGTCAGTTCGTGTGGATTTACCAGACACAGTCAATGACCATTGAAAAAATGGATGATTTTTATTGAATGCCAGAGTAAATAACCGCAAGCAAGCAAAGCAAAGTAATAAGTGGCAAAAGATTACATCCCTTCTGCAGCCAGGGACTCCTGACGACTGCGAACAACCCTGAGGAGGTTCCCAAGGCATCTTGGTCCTAGGTTACCGAGGCAGCCTGGTCCATGATCCTATGGTGAAGTCCACAGGTTCTCAGGGACTATGCTAACATAGGGCATTTCAGGAGAAGGCGGGGTGATTAAGCCCGCCTTCCCTTTACACACTCAGCCCCAAGGCCGAGATAGCACAGAAGAAAAACAGAAAAGAGGCACAGCCAAGCCTTGCAAAAAAGCAAAACACCTTATCTCAGGCCCTAGCCGGTTCCCACAGGAGACTGGCTTCAGCTGGTGCTTTGGGCATGAAACCCAGCATCAGTTCACAGTCGGGTTGCTCATGGGGGGGGAGGTTGTGAACGCCATGCAATACCTGTCCATTACACAATCTTCCGCTTTAGCCCTACACCATCCAATTGCATCTTAACTTTGAAATCATCCATATTGCTCATAGTAATAAAAAATGCCCAGTTTTTAAAATGCATGCCTTCTGACTCCATGGGAGCACTTGCAGGTGAAAGTTAAACTGCAGCTAGAACCTTCAGCTCTTCCCCTTCGGGTATGTATAATTGAGAGAAAATAAATGTCCCACATTTCAGGGTCCATGTATATCATAGCAATTGTCAATACTGAAGTTAGGACCAGTGAAAAACACAGTTGGCTCTTCCCAGCTCTACATTTAATTACTGATAAACTAAATTGGACCCCAAGCATCCCACTTAACAGGAGAAAGGAACAGGTAACAAAATGGTGGCTCAGGTATTAGTTTTACAAACCAGAAATGAATTCCATCATCAGTCTTCAAAAAATACAGAATGTATTGTCTAGACAATGATAATAATAGAAGGGAACCCCTCATAAGTTAAGTTATCCATGTAGATTTAGGACCCAAACAGAGATAAGCAAGCACTGATCAAATCCTTCTAAGCAACCTTGCTTTTCCTGAACTCTTCAGAAATTGTCTGTACCAAATCATCATTTGATTACTTTGGCTTAGATTGTGGGTGATCCCAGAATGGGTTCATAAGGGCAGAAACAACTAGTTCAACCCCAGGTTCCCCTATAAGCTTTCACTCAAGTTGCTAACCTGAATTAAAAGATGAGCTGTTATGTTTTCATTGCTATTTTAACCCAAGTTGTCAAATGCTGGTTAGCTAATCCAAGTTGAGAACATATTTTTTATTGCAGTGTAGCATCTCAGGGTACATTCAGGTGATTGCAGAGCCGCTGGCCATTATCTTTGAGAACTCGCGGCAAACGGGGGAGGTCCCGGAGGATTGGAAAAAGGCAAATATAGTACCTCTCTTCAAGAAAGGGAAAAAGGAGGATCCGGGGAACTACAGACCGGTCAGCCTCACCTCAGTCCCTGGGAAAATCATGGAGCAGGTCCTCAAAGAATCCATCCTGAAACACTTGGAGGAAAATAGAGTGATCAGGAACAGTCAACATGGATTCACCAAGGGCAAATCGTGCCTGACCAACCTAATTTCCTTCTATGATGAGATGACTGGATTTGTGGGTGCGGGAAGAGCCGTTGACATGGTATACCTTGACTTTAGCAAGCCTTTTCATACAGTTTCCCACAGCATTCTTGTCAGCAAGTTAAGGAAGTATGGGTTGGACGAGTGGACCGTAGGGTGGATAGAAAACTGGCTAGATCAACGGGCTCAGCGGGTAGCAATAAATGGCTCGATGTCTAGTTGACAACTGGTAACGAGTGGAGTGCCCCAGGGGTCGGTCCTGGGGCCGGTTCTGTTCAACATCTTCATTAATGATCTTGATGATGGAATGGACTGCGTGCTTAGTAAGTTCGCGGATGACACTAAGCTGGGGGGAATGGTAGATACTCTGGAGGGCAGGGACAGGATCCAGGGAGACTTGGACAAATTGGAACACTGGGTCGAAAGAAACCTCATGAGGTTCAACAAAGACGAGTGCAAAGTCCTACACTTAGGACGGAAAAATCCCATACACTGCTACAGGCTGGGGACCGATCGGCTAAGTAGCAGCACTGTAGAAAAGGACCTGGGGGTTATGGTGGACGGGAAGATGAATATGAGCCAACCGTGTGCTCTTGTTGCCAAAAAGACCAATGGCATATTAGGCTGCATCAGTAGGAATATTGCCAGCAGATCAAGGGATGTGATAATTCCCCTCTATTCGACAATGGTCAGGCCGCATCTGGAGTACCGTGTCCAGTTTTGGGCTCCCCACTACAGAAAGGATGTGAACAAATTAGAAAGAGTCCAGCGGAGGGCAATGAAAATGATTAGGGGGTTGGGGCACATGACTTATGAGGAGAGACTGAAGGAACTAGGCTTATTTAGTCTACAGAAGAGAAGACTGAGGTGGGATTTGCTAGCAACCTTCAGCTACTTCAAGGGGTGCTCCAAAGAGGAGAGAGCTAGACTGTTGTCAGTGGTAACAGAGGACAGAACAAGGAGCAATGGTTTCAAGTTACAGGTGGGGAGATCGAGGTTGGATATTAGGAAAAACTTTCTCACTAGGAGGGTGGTGAAGTATTGGAATGGGTTACCTAGGGAGGTGGTGGAATCTCCGTCTTTGGAGATATTTAAGGTCTGGTTAGACAAAACCCTGGCTGGGGTGATTTCGTGGGAGTGGTCCTGCTTTTTAGCAGGAGGTTGGACTAGATGACCTCATGAGGTCCCTTCCATCCCTATTATTCTATGATTCTATGTCAACACTGCAGGTGGGAATGAGCCTCTCAACCTAGGTAGACAGATTTGCACTAGCAGGTCTCAGGTTAGCACTAGTTCTCAAGCTAGCTGGCTAAAAAATAGCAGTGTGGATGTCCCAGCCGTGGCAAGACCTCAAGCTCTGAAGCCTAGATCATCAGGTGAACTTGAGAAACCAAGCTTCTGCTTTAGCTGGAACGAGATGCCCCAATTTTATAGGGGATATTTGGGGTTTTGTCTTATGGAGGCACCTATTACTCCTCCGTCTCTCGTCCCGATTTTTCAAACTTGCTATCTGATCACTCTAGCTTGAACATCCAAATTGCTATTTTTAGCATGCTAGCGCAAACCCTGCTAGGGCAGGGCAGTCTACCCAGGCTGGGACACTTGTTATACATACCCTTTTTGTTCCCAGAGAAAATGGGAAGGAAGCCTGTCATAGTCCTGCCTTTACTCCACACCAGTCACCGGAGCTGAGCAGATGAAAAGAGGGGGGACATCTTGTAACATCCCAAGGGAAGGGGCAGTGGGTAGAGTCCCACCAACTGCTGGGGAGTTCTAGGAGATGTTATGACCTCTCAAGCTCCTCCAAGAGCAAGGCAGCTCTCCACTGCCTCTTACTCAGGCCTTTGCCCGTGAGGCACAGCCGAGCCCTTTATTAGCCAGAAGAAACCATTCAGATATATTTGTTACTGATTTATTTGGTGTTTCTTGTAACCATATTTTTAAATGAGAGCTCAATGGCATTACCAATTAACCGTTATTTTTACAAGGTGCAGATTAAATTCAACAGTTATGAACAAGCACAATTTCTGAAGCCCAGCATATTTAATACTGGGGGAGCAGTATATGGTTGCCACCTAATTACATACAAGAGAGCCCACAGAAAGAAAGGCACATGGGGCATGTGATAGTTTGATTAAAGTGAACACCACAGCCAATAAACTGAAGCCCTAAAACCATAAATATTACCTCAGCTAAATACATGAAGAAAAAAAATGCAGGCAACAGAGCTGACAAGTCCTTGAACCACGTTTCAGCTTCTCATGCCTTGAAATAATTTTCTCATGTTGGAACTGTTATTTGCTCTTAAGTGAGGGCAAATTCAGTGTAACCTTTCCCACACGCCTGCTCTGCAGCATCTACATGTCTTAAAGAGGCACGTCCATGTTCTGGAAAGCAACCCAGTTTATCAGATTTAAATACAAACCCATTTACCTTTCATATGTTTCTCTTCATTATTCTCACTAGGATTTGCAAACTGTCCAAGCTAAACATATTTAAAAACAAGCTGTTGACCCTTGAAAGCCCATTTTCTCCTCCTGGCTGATCTTTCGCTAAGGCTTTGGGTTCACCCAAAGATGAGAAGGGGATAGCTCCTCCCCAAGGGGGCTCTCAATATCCTGGATGTATAAGGCTGCACCTGCTGCCCTATCCTATAACATGATCAGGATTTTGCCCCATTGAGTGCCAAATGTGCTGCGTGGATGGTATGAGATTTTGGCAGGGCCCTCTTAGGAGAGTGGGCTGTGCTATGTTCACCCACTGGCCTTGTCTACACTGAAAAAACTGCATTGATCCATGAGGATCGATGCAGCGGGATAGACTGAGTGGACAGTGTAGACCCACCCAATCGATCCCGGAAGCACTCTCCGGTCGACTCCATAACTCCACCCCTTCAAGTGGAGTAAGGTTGCATCAACCGGACAGCACTTCAAGTCGATGGCGCTGAGTAAAGACAATGCAGTAAATAGGAGTAACTAAGTTGATGGGAAATACGCATTCTGCAGCACACAGATTACGTATCTCCAATTGATTTAGCCCTCCAGTGTAGACTAGGCCACCCAATCCAGCCCCCTTTGGCTTAGTGCCAGGGATGTGACTTTCCTTTACCTTACCATGCAAGGCAAGTCAATATCTTGCTCCCTCTCACTTCCATGTACTCACACCTCTCTCCCAAGGATCAGAGAAGCCCTTCCTATAGTTGCAATGCTGAGGTAACATTTATGAAACCTCCTTTTTCACTCCTACTCTATTTTCCAGTATTCATTCACTGTCCAAATCCAGCCAGATGATTCCTGTTTCTCCTCCCAAGGTCTCCTTTCTCCTGGTCCCCAAGTTTTCCATCCAAGCTATATTTTAATCAGGGGGATTTCAATTTTGGCACACTTTCTGCTGAGCTCAGCTGGCTGATGTATTCAAATCCCATGCATTCTTTGGGTCAAAAGATACCCTAGAATGTGCTGACTCCCTCTAACCCCAAGGAAGCCTTGAAACTCATGAGATTTGAAGACAGCAGCTGGTTCAGCAGAAACAGCCAAGACTTTGGAGTCTACAAGACTGATTTCAGGGAGGTGCTTATCTGAACTCATCTTAGCAACAACAAAGTTCAAAATTTGGATTGAGGTTCATGGCAGTTGCTATTTTTACTGAAGTCGTTTGCCCATCTCTAGTGCATTTGTGATATCACAATCATTTCCATGCTGGCAACAGGCTGTAATGTCATAAATCCAGAATTATGACTTCACTGCAGAACCAAGCCAAAGGAGAAGCTGGACTGTAAAGGAGCAAGCTCTTATTAAAACACGAATAGTTTCAGTAATAGTTAGGAGAACTCTGAAATATGTTTCTGGCCAAGTACATTTCTTTTTGCATAAAGTTTCTATCTTTTCAAGTTTACTCAAGCAGTAGAATCTCCCTCTGAGTCTTTAATTCTGACCTGCCTTCCCAAAAAGGAGGATGAATTCAGCTTAGGATAATATAGTTATGATGTGGAATTACATTCACCCTCATTCTTGATAGTATAAGAACAAAGTCTGTCTTTGGTTGGGTTTTGTTTGTTTGTTTGCTTATGCAGTGAAATGATGGCATGAAAGGCAGCCTCCTATGCCATATACTCCATCTGAGAGTCCTGCACTGGAACCTGAGTTACTTCCCTTTAAATGTAAGCCTTTTGTTGTTAGTGTACAAAGGACAAATGAATGGCAAAGAAGCGTGTATGAAACCCACATAAAGAACCAGAAAGCATAAGGGAAATGTGCATCCCTTGCAATAAGTTTTCCATGAAAATAGCCACTTTCATGTAGGAGGATTTCCTCATGCAGCATATGTAAAGTTGAATGAGGGGGGTGCTGCTAGAAAAAAAGGATTTTATTTCAGGATTCAAGAAATTGGGTTGCACTAAAAACAAAACTCCTATGTAATCTGATGATGATGCATAAATTATCTGTGTCCTACAGACTCCTTAAAAAACAAAACCTTACTTTTTTGGTTGATTTCACTCTTTCTGATGTTGTGTGCACAAGTACAGTGTCACTTTACATGAAGCGGAAAAGGTTTTTAGTGGTCAGGAAACATGTTCTTTCTCCTGCTCAGGGAATGCAACATTTATGCAGAAGTAGCCCACCAGAAAAGCTTCATGATTTATTATTCTGATGTTCGAGCATGACAGCCTGTATGTTTTTTCTTTTTTTTTTTCCTTTTTTTTTTAAAAAAAGAAAATTATCACTCATTCTACTGCAGGAACAGTCACTAGACAGGAGACCATAATACTGCATCTTATAGATGATGAACTTTATGAAAAGTCAACAGAGTCTTGGGTGAAAATGAGTGCATTTGTTTCTGTGTTCTTAAAAGCTGTAAGAATGTGCCAGTCAAAGATTACAGCCCTATAAACTGGTGAAACAATTCATTTTCAAAATTTTTTTACCATTGCTAACAAAGGTCAGCTCCACTGATGTAGGCAATACTGCGATCAATGATTTAGATAGGCTGCCGCCACCACAATGTGTCATGTGACACGTCTTGTGTAAGTTTTAATCAACAGAGTATTTAAAATGGTGATAATAGTTGGTGGCCCAATAGGACTCCCAGGGAACTGAACCCGTGTTAATGGTGAAAAATGTTCAAAGTGCATCCCCTGCTTACACATGACTGGAAGTTAATCAGAAGAGTAGTATGGAAATAAAAGTGTGCAAAATCCATTAGATTCTACTGAAATCAACCTAATATTTGAGTATGTCTCTTTGTAGGGAGAACATCCCTTGCCATGCATCATATACAGATAGAAGCATGTTTATTGTAAAATGATCATCCTTTTCAAAACAAAGTCCAAGACAGAGTTCTGGTTACATTTTTAGGATTATGAAATAGTGACACAGAAGTACAGGTTTGAAAAAATGTATACAGTGTGACTTCTACCAGCTTCTGACATAACAGTAATAGGTGTACATTTCTCTGAGTAGCAAGTTTTTTCCAGTAACTGAATGAGTTTATCAGGAAAAATCGAATGACTGTAATTAATATTCACTTTGAGAAAAAAAACATGCACATTTACTTTTTTTGTCATTCTAAATACTGTTCTTCAAAGTGACAACATGTTCCAGTGGAATGTTTGTTCCTGTTCATCATGGAGCAAATTTTATTTGGTACGGACATATATCTGGACCAAATTGTTTGTAAAACATATATTCTGATTGATTAAATATAAAAACAGAGGACATTTCTTGTGACAGAGATTTCCAGTACTTTGGGTAATGAAACAAAAACTAAGCCTGTCCAAATAAAACCAGGATGCATGCTAACTTTAATTTATTGAGACACACCTCGTATTAATATCAATGCTCTTAAAACTGTTGCTGAGCACACAAGCATAGTACTGCAGCAGAGAAAGTATTAGTGTCTGAGATGGCTTTATGTAGACCAGGTTTGCATTACATTGACAATGTTGTTTGAACCCTAGTTAATGAATTTGGAAGCATGTATCTGAGAGCCTAATATGCTGTACAGTCTTTTAGACTGCAGCAGGAATTGTCTAAATGGACATCATGGCACTGCCAGTAACAAAAAAGAGTCCATCCTAAGAGTTTTATAAAATTAATGAGGAAGAAGAAACTGAAAACAGAGAACAGTAAAAAGTCTGGTTAAATAACTCTACTGCAAAGAAAATAAGAAAATCCCACAATCCACTCTTCCCCCTCCACTGAATTGACCCCCTTCACACAAAGACTAAATCTCACTGCATAACATGAGTTAACTAGAATGATAGACTGCTCAGTTAGAAAATATTCAGGGTTAAGCTCACAAACATCTGGCTGACTTGTAAACAGCAAGGGACATGGCTGCAGATAAGGGTCTCTTGTGACTGAGGTAAGGAAGAGGGTGAATAAAGCTGTGACAGCGTGCAGATCCCTGAAGAACTGTTATGTCTCTTTATAAAGGTGAAGTTTTGAAGCCTATGCTAAATTGGGTGGAGGCCCTTTCACTACTTCTTTTTTTCTGGCTGGAGCAAGAACCCAAATATTTCTGACAATGGGAGGATCAGCCAGTCCTTCTGTCCTAATAAAGTCCTCTTTTTTTTCTTGCTTCATGTATCCAGTTCCTGGCCTAGAATTTTCCCTGAAATCCTCACAACCCTGCAAAGTATTGTAAGTCCCTCATGTCAGTAACAGGGACAGGAGCCTGCAAAGGAGGAACTGAGAGCTCTAGCTAAATCTTCAGTGCCAGCTAGAGCTCCATTTCTGACTCTCCCAGATTCCCATGCTGCTTCCCTGTATCTTGTCACTCCATTTCCCCATGGGGGAAATCACTGAGCTGTTAAAAAGATTGGTAGCCTTTCCTAGGCTCCACTGGCCCCTGTCTAAAAATGTGGCTCTTGTTGCTATGGTAATTAGAGTAAAAAAGCCAGAACTCCAACCAGAAGGCAGTTTTTGTCCTGGAGATAAACTGTTGCACTTCGGACAGTAGTTATATAATCCTGCAGGGTTCGCAAACAAATAGTTAAATGCTGCAGGAGTTGTAATAACATCACTAATAAAGCTGAGTTCTGCATGCAAAAAAAACCCTCTACACTTTTATCAGATTTGGCAAACAGAGTGAATGGGTGACCCCCCCCCCCCCAAGCATGAGAAGTTCAGTTTGCTTCATATGAAAGTTTAGCCAAAGTTTAATCTAATTTTTTAGTTTTTAGTTCTTTGATGGACTGTTCCTAACACCTGCCCTTTGTTATCTCCTATCCTTGCTTTGTGGTAGTGTCACAGGGTGACTGAGCCCTGTAGATGAAGCAGGCCCTACACTCCTGTGCCAGAGATGCTCCCATTTGGCCCTGTTAGGAGAGCAGACAGCACCTGGGGATTATGAAGGATCAGGAAGCGATGCAGTGACCGAGAGACCTAATCTGGGAGCAGGTGAGTAATGCCAGAGACCAGGGGGCTGGGGGAGTTGGAAGCCCTATGCCTGGTTCCAGAAAGAAGCAGAAGGTGTTTCTGAGGGAAGGCTGAAGACAAGGGGAGCAGCAAGAGGGGTCTGCTGGTTGATGTCCCAAAGCCAGAGAGCCAGGGCCAGAGGGCAGAAGACAGGAAAATAAGAAGCAGGAGCTGCTGCAGCACTTGCTTGCTAGAGCCAAGGGACAGAAAGGGCTAAAGGCAAGGGAACGGTGAAGGAGCCTCCTTTGTGACATTCAGCACTGGAGAGATGGACCCAGAGGAACTATGAAAGGTCTAAAGGGAGTCAGCAATGCTCTCATGGCAAGGGTAAGCTCCCAGCAGAGAAGCTTTGAGTGTTCCCACTGGGAAGACTGGGGTTACACTCCCATTAGAAGGGCTAGGGGGAGCTGTCCAGTACAAGGACAGGAAAGGGCTATGTTTATTAACCGGGGTGGCAAGCCACGCTGTGATAAGAAACATCAGAGCTGTGCTGGTGACGTGAGGCATAGTGAAGGAAGCAAGGGTGTACTGTGCATGTACTGTCTGGCCTGTGCTGGAAGAAATCTGTAGTATGGTGTCAAGACATGTTTTGTTACGATTTATGTGAATAAGATTTTGGTAATTAAAAAAAACCCCACAACGGCCATATGTACAAAGAAAGACTAGGCTGTTTCTGAGAACTCAGAAGGGTGGAAACCGAGGCTACCAAACGTTGGCCTGCTGGTGGAGTGTGCTCCAGGCCGGGTTGCCCCTGTGACAAGGTGTTTCTCTCCTTCCTCTGTCAGCAGCAGATATCTACAGGGAAGGCCCAGCATGCCTCCTTATGTTTGTCTGAAACTATGGGGCCATGCATTGCTTCATTCAGAGAAAGAGGCTCCAAGAGAAGGGGTACATCAGAGTAACCTGACTGGTTCGAACTTGCACCTGCACCAGTGACAGTAGTATTGTCCAACGAGCCAAACCGGTGGGAAAGAGTTTGGAGAGACTTCAAAGATATGAAATGTGTGTGTGAAAAGACTTCAGTCATGAAACAGTGGCCTCTAGATTTTTAACCACAATGGGTTTATCCAAGAACTTTTGCAGATTGTATAACCTTGCTATGCTATGCAGTCATGTCTGCTACAACTTTTTAAGACAGGTGCATTCAAAGCTGAGAACACAGGGATTATTCTCAGGATCTGAATCACTCTGGTGTTTCTGGTGAACAGTTGGCCCTTTCCTCTGCCACCTGTACACTCATCATGTAGTCAGAAAACAGGCTGGCTGATGATAGCACAAGTTTGGAAAATCAAAGCCAGGCAGACAATGGCGTGGGAGGCTGAACATGAATTGTAGCAGGCCCTCTGACTAACATTCCAGCAGAGAAGCATACAGGAAGCTATGCAGAGCCAGGAAGGACACTGCCCCGGTGCTTCCTTTCTGCCACTTCAAAAATATCGACTAACAGACCTCTTGCTTTGGATGGATTCTGACATTAACTCTTGGCCTTTGCCTCATATTATCTTGCTGAAAAATAGAAGGAAAGTTCTGCAAGTGGTTAATAGTGGCTCTTAAACAGGATGCTGAGAATAATCATTGCAAGGCAGTTTATGTGCAAAGTTTTCTGTAACGTAAGGGCTGTGTAGTCCAAAATCAAGACATGAATGTAGTTCAAAAGTTTTATTGTTCTCTGCAAAATAGTATTTTCTTATATTGCTTCCTTTAACCACCTCCCTCCATCTACTGTGTGTGTATTTAAAGTAGAACCACAACTGACCACATATTGCCATACCAGTTACAGTATATGTGATGATTTACACTGCATTTTAGTTCTGAAGGTTAGAGAGGCTGAGCTATCTGCTAGTCAAAGCAGCTCTCAATCCCGCATTTAACTGCAGTCTGAGTCACCAGTTTCCTGTGTGACTGTGGGCAAGGCACCTGACCTCTTGGCGTTTCAGTTAGGCCAGCCATAAAACTGGGTAAGTAGCAGCACCCCAATGAAAAACAGATGCTGTCTTTGAGGTGAGTATTCTGAATAAATAAATTACACACACACACACACACACACACACACACACACACACACATTGCACTCTGCCCCCTCCACTTCTATACTAATATTTTGGTAGCCACTCAACCATCGCCAAATGATTGTCCCATCTGGGACAATTGTTCGAGGTTCTACGGTGCAAATACATATTATTTATATAAAAACACATCAGATTTGCAACTGATATAACAGTCTGCAAAAAATTCTTACCTGGGCAACATCTATATGCCTCAAATTAGAGGCTGATTGAGTTTGTGCTGTCTTTATGTGCATGACAATCACATTGAAATCAAATTCGTATTTAAAAACAACTGAAATATCAGCATGAAGAACACTGATCAATATACAAGATAGCAAGCGGAACTTAAAGTAACATGGAGAGCTACACTGTGGGGTTTGGAGAATTTACACTCATTTGCTATAATTGATACTCACTTTTGAGAAGTCTGAAATTATAGGATACTCTGTCGTTACACAACTCATTTTTGCTTAAAATAAAAGTCTTGCACATAATTTCCCATTCCATTACAAGGGGGAATTGGAGGATGGCAAGGGAGTAGTCACAGAATCTTGAAAATCCATGCATAACAAATTAAGTATAATGCATGCATTGTTAAATTAATTAGCCAAAAAAAGACTATTGATTATATCATATTCTAAGGCTAGATATGCATTCCACCTCTAAAATCAGGCATTGTTTGGGAAAACTGAAACAGATTTAAACTCTACCTCAGAAACTATATTCTACAAAGAGTCACACTGGAAACTTAGAAAACATTCTCCAAATGGACAGGAATTTGAAGCTATCTGATGGACATCAACTGCACCCTCAAGTGTCTTGAGAAACACAATGCATGTGTATGAAAGAGGCCACCTAGTTGGGCATATGGAATATGGTACATAGCTTATCCTTGCCGACTTGCAAGTAACAATGGAAATGCCTGCATAATATATGACTCCTGGGAGCACTGCACTTGAACAGATGAAAATTTAGAAAAGAGATTAGAGGGGGAGCAGAATTTTCTCCCTTCAGTTTGAACATGGAACTACCATTTACATCAGTGGAACTTTTGCTTAAAAATTAAAACAGAAATGGATTTGCACCTCTTACAAATTCTGAAAACTCTGACATGATTTAAACCTCACATCTTGGGTACAATCAGACCCCAGTCAATATATTTTTGTATTATCTGTAGAAGTGAGAATAGAAAAAATGTAAGACTTATAGAAACCTTAATAGAACAGAGATCCTTAATACATGAATATGCTATTTATACATTCTTTATCGAAGGGTTTTGTTTGTTTGTTTAAAGTTTAAAAAAATAGTTTGATGTCAATGAACCAGGTCTGAGTGTAATTAAATTTATGAATAGAGAAAAATACAATATTTTATTTACTGTGGAAAGAATGTGGTCCTTAAATGCCCAGCAAGTTCACCAAGACAAAGGAGATCAGTTTACAAGGGTTAAGTAAACACAGTATTTTATATTATAATTCAAATGAATCCAATTTCAACAAGACTGTGCAAGCGTCTAAAAATTGGTTTACCAGACTGAACATTTTTATGAACATTAAAACCCATTACAGTGCTCTGAAGTACAGCTACTGAACAGCCAGAGCCACATAAAGAAACCGTTTGTTCCTTAGCCCCATGGTCAAATTGTTTCTAGTCTCTCTGCTGTTCACACATCTGGTGGGCTCTCTGTATTGATTTTTATACTTATATACTTTGTACATTTTTTATTTTTTTACGTTTCTAGGGTCGTGTTCAATCAGAATGCATTCCTGAGTCGGTCTGCATAGAGAGAGCACATAGCAACAGCATCAGCAACCGTCAACATGATAATTCAGTGCTTACAGCAAATCTGAGGAAAGTAACCAGCTATTATGACATACACATTTCTGGTAAGGGAGGATGTCTATATATGAATTTAGTGCTTGTGACAGATGCTCAGAATCAGGGGTTCCTAACAGTCCCAGAGGTCTGCTAGCATAATATGAAAATGAAACAGGTACATTGTTTATTTACAGTTTATAGTTTAGATGTATGTAATACATAAGTTAAGTATTAAGAATGGCACACTTGAGCCTGAGGGAAAAAATTGACTTGTCTACCAAACAGATACAGCTCTAATAGAGGCAATGTTACCTACCCCTCACTGCTACTTTAATGAGTGAAATTCACGTGTGTGGAGGGCCACACTACTTGTTTCCTCCTCGGTTTAGTCATACAACACACTGGATAGAACTATGTCCTGGTTTACTCTCCATTCAGCCTCACGGATATCATCATAGCTAAATTTGGTTCATTATTTCTAATTAAACTGGGATGAATACAGCACAGTTTATCCTGGCCTGCTTGCAAGAAACTTCAAGGCTTAAGTGAATAATAAAAGAGATGTAGGCATACTGCTGGCAAAAGGGTGAATTGCATGCAAATCAACTTCAACTTTGACCTAGAGGGAGTTTCTCAGTAATGAGAGGACAGTTCAATCTCCATTATAGTTGGTCCAAATTGTATTTCATTTTCTGCAACAAGCTTTCATTGAAATTTTTGCAAATTTTGCAAATTTTGCAAATGCAAAACATTTTCGGGTTTTGTTTTTTACCATGAACCTGATAAAATTTTGACAGATATCATCTTGTGAAAATCTGTATTCGGTCAAAAAGCCATTTTTTGGTGGAAAAAATTGAGACAATTATTTTTGACCAACTCCAGTCTCCATGTCCATTCCATCTCTGTTGAGGCTGGTAAAAAAGCTACCATTTAGTGTCAGTATTTCATTCCCACAGGTTAATGAGTTTTCTCCTAGGAAATGTTGACCTCCCGTTGAGAGGTGCCAAGTGTCTGTTCCTTCTGTGATGGCTGACCACTTGAGAAATAGTAAGAACTAGATTTCATAACTTGATAACCGATTCCTTCCTATGTGACATATTTAATATTCAAGATACTTACTACCCAAAGCAAACCCTAGTCATAACACATCTCTCTGTAAATATCTCTTTGCTACTCTAGGATTTCTTAAATAGCTATAGTTTTGTAGCTGATATTTCATCTTTTACATGACTATTGATACTGTAAACCCTGACACTGTAAACATTGATACTGTAAACATTAGCATTTACCATGGTCTCATATTGGTCATGGCAGGATCATGGTCAGCTCTGACTGATTCAGAACTATGGTGGTTAGATCAATTTGATTAGAAATGATGGGCCAAATTCTGCCTTCACATACATGCTATACAGCCCTCATTAACCTCAGTAGGGTTGCATGATACAGAGGTCAAGATAGAATTTGCCTACAATATTTTGAATTATTTGTCTCTAAAATACACTATAAGGGCAGATAAAGAAACAGTTTTCATGTGCTTCATAAGCATAGTCCTATTTTCTTACAGAATGGGTAAAGAAGACCAGTACAACTAAGCTCTGAGGGTGCGTCTACACTTAGAAATTAAGTCGATTTAAGCTTGTTTAAATTGACTTAATTTAATCTGTGTCCACACTACATTTTCCTTAAGTTGACTTAAGCAGCTGCTTAAGTCGACTTAAGGAAAATTAAAGTCGACTTTCATAAACCTCCTTTTAAGTCGACTTTTCTGGCTAAGTCAACTTTAGAAAATCGACTTAGCCAGTGTGGACGTGGAGTAGCCCTAAATCAACTTTAAGTCAACTTAGGGGGCTTTAGAGCTTCCCCACTGCCCTCCCTGCCAGGGTGGCTGGCACAGCCACAGCCTGGCTTGCCCCCCCCCCCACAGGGCAGGGCAGAGCACTGCCCACTCTGCTCCTATGCCCTGCCAGGGTCCCTGTCCCCCTTTGCCCCATTGTACCCAGGTACAATGGGGCAAAAACTGAGCCCCCTGGCACTTGGCAAGAGGTGCCCCCCCACCATGGTGGACCTGTCCCAGGTACACCTAGCCCCTACAAGTCGACCTAGGCATCCAGTGTGGACGCTCTAGGTCGATTTGGCAGGGTCCCCTCTAAGTTGACTTAATTTTTGAATGTGGACATGCTAAGTTGACTTAAATTAACAAGTGTAAACATAGCCTGAGAGCCTTATTGTGCTCTCAGATACACCCACTTAAGTCCTTCTTTCTGCAATGGAAGTTGTGTGTGTATCCATCTGAAGGAAGAATTAAGTCCTGTATGTATGTTCAGCTTATTCAGCCTCACTTATAGGGAAAATTAACTTTTACCACATAGCTGAATACTAGCTTAACCAATTAGCTATGACTGGCACTTTATTGCAGCTGACACACAATGCCTAGATTCTTAGGAAGTGTGGGCAGCCGCTCTCTCAGGTGAGCCAAAAGGGAACCTCCCTTTAGTCAAGCCAGTAGAAGTGATGTTAAGCTTGTCTCATCTGGAAGTCATTCTTGCATATCATAAACTGAAAGGACACATTGTGAGAAATGAAGTAACCCCCTGGCATTTGCATTACCTATGATAAAATTACCCAGAGTAAGAAAGTACAGGATTGTTTGTACAATGTAGCTAGAAAGGGAAATGCATGGTTTTGTTCTTTAATGTGCTGTTTATCTACTTCCTTTCCCCTTCCTCCTCTTCCAGGTTCAGGACTGGCAGGCTTCCTACATGGTCAGTGAGAGCAGGACCAGAACTGGGTCCTGAAGGAACCATGACTGAAGGAGGAGCTGGGGGATCAGCTGGTAACTAAAGGTCTGGCTTGTTTGGGAGAGGCACAAGCTCCCCAGTAAAGAGGCTGCTGAGTTGCAGTGAGAATGGTGGAGGACAGGGCAGGTACAATAGAAGGACTGAGAGATTCATACACTGTGAAGAAACTGGAAGCTGGAGCCATTCATTCTGGGTGTGGGTAGCAAAGAAAGTAATTTCTCATAGGAAAGAAGGGCGGGAGCAGCAATATTTGGATTCAGATTTTGAATATATCACTAAAGCTTGGATGTGTGTAGCTATAATGTTTTGGTCTGGACCCATTTTTATTTCCTAGGTATCAGAAAAGGAAACTGTAGTGGCAGTAAATATGAAATACAGTTGGAAAAGCTGTGTTACAAGAGGAGGTGAAGAGGCAGCTTCAGCCTTAACTCACAAGGTGCCTTTTTGGCAGCAATGATAATTAATAGGATAGCAATGGTCTTAGGGGTGCATAAATATTTGTATCTCAAAAACATTTGCAATCTTCTCTTGCGTTCCCCCGCTTTCTGGCTATCTGTTCTTTCCTCCTCTGCAGTTTCCTCTCTCTCTCTATTCTCTCCCTTTGCCTGCCTATCATCCTGCTCTAATTGTTTCCAGATTTGTGTGGGAGGTCAGGGCCCGGGAGTGCTGCTTCATGCCAAGTTTATAAACAGAGCAGTGTTTCCAGATGGCCACTGGCTCCAGCCTGGCTAGCAGGTTGATTGGGACCAGAATAACAACAGGTGGAGAACAGACAATGAATTCCTTGACACTTATTTTACTCCCTCTGCTTTCCCTCCAATCCCTCCTCCCTATAGCCAGCACAGCTACCACCACCAATACCCCTCTACAATATTTAAACTGAGAGTGGGGGAAGGAGAGGAAGAGAGAAAAGTGAAAGAAAACAAGTGACTTCCTTGCTGAAAAAAAAGTGGAGCATGAAAGGTGATGCACGTCACTATATCACTGCCTTCCACTGTTGCAGGGTAAATTAAGATGTCCTGTCTCACTGCACTAGTGGAAGAGCTCCTTAGCGATCAAGCATAAACATGGTATTTAGTATAAGTAAAGAAAATAATAAGACTGATTTATTTGTGTTCCATATGCAGCTGTGAGCGTCTGATTTTAGCCTGGGCCACCAAGACAACTGACAGCAGTGATGCCCTAACCCAGCCACAGTGAGTTTTTGTATAATTAGAAAGGGTCCCAATGGCTCTATTTAATTTTCTAGGACCATTCTTCTAGCAGTGCCAGTTCACCCACTCTCCTCCCAAGCTATTTCACTCTCTTGTGTCCTTCACCTACTCCAGTACTGAATTTTCTTCCCAGATCTCCACGCAGAATACCCATTTTTCTAATGTAAAGCTGTTTATAGAAATTCCAGGGAGGAATGGGGAGTATTTGAGGAAAATTGCTTTGCACAATGGCATTGTTCCAAATGATCAACCTTTAAAACAGGTTAAAATGTGTACATAAACATCTTTCACAAAATTATACTAGGCCCTACCATAGCCTGCCTCTGTTGGAAGACAAAGAGCTGCAAACTAAAGCAGATAGAGGCTCCAGTTCTGGGCCACAGGCCAGCCCCAATAGTGGCATAAAGGGACTGGAATGTAGGCAGTTCCCCCTACCACACACCTGCTGCAAATTCCCCCATACATCCCTGCTGCGAATTACCCAGCGGGGTGGAAGTGGTGTGTCTAGGCCCTTTACATTCAGACTATTTTGTACTATGGAAAGACTCCACAGGCAGCCATGGGCAAGAGCCATAAATTAGAGCAGTTCCTGAGGAATATGCAATACTTACAGAGTCTCCATATTCTGGGCTGCAGACTCTTCCATCTCTGAAAAGAATTCTAGGGACAGTTGTGACTCAGGAAGCCCCAAGAAGCATCTGCTAATATGTCATAGTCAGCAAGCAGGCCAGAACATGGGTGCCTATTGTCTTCAGTGAATCCCCAAGATATGCACAGATTTCAGAATATCTATTTGTTTTGGGGCTACAGCTTCCTCTACTTCCATGTCCAGGGAGTGGAGGTGGGGATGGTGGGAAGATACCCATCAGTCATCTGGAAGAATTTGTAGAAAACTGCCTAACTTCACAGTTGTAGTGTTTCTTTCCCTTGCCTGGGTTAGTCCTACACTGGGGAGCACCAGGCATTAATTTAGAGCTAGGATAGCAAGAAAAATCATTTCAATACTTGTTACAATGATCAAGAAACTTCATAATTTTAAGTGAATTGATGAGTAATGAGAATAAGTAAATAAAATCATGAGACACACATCACCACCATAGATACTACAGATTCACTATGATGTGATGGCGTAGGTGTGAAAATTCACTTCTGTGTATCACGTGTTCCCAGTGCTAACTGAATTTAATCCATAGTGAATGCATAATGAATTATTAAATTTACCAAAGTAAAAGCTGCTGAGCTTAAAAAAATTGCTCCATAAAAAATGCAATAGTTGCCCTAAAGCAGTATGATATCCAAAATAATATTTGGTAATTACCCAAAAAATGCCCAAAGGAAATTTATTGTCATTCCATTTTCTGAGTCACACATGTAAATGCAGAAATTCAAAAGCTGCCTCTATAGTAATCAGGACAAAAGTGAAAGGGCAAAATCCCTGGGAAACTAATAGGATTACTTACATGAGTTAGGCACACAGGATTTCTCCCATGAATTATTAACTATATATTTTCTTACTCATTACGTTTATTGTTTTCAAGCCAGTACTGGGAAAATATACTGTTGGGTTTGGTCCATAAATTTCATTTTTGGCACAACAACCTAAAGGGAAGGTGAAATGAAATTTAATAGGATTATAATTTGCTGCTACTTGGAAAGCTCTTTTATAAATGGCATGTGAAAGGCGAACATTACTTAAAATAAATTTGCTAATATTTGCAATGCAAAAGACTTCAGATTCTTGCATATGAATATCTGAAAGCAGATTTGGAAACATTTAAGGCTTTTGGTGAATTTCAGCAGATTGTTAACAGGTTTTTATTTTCCTGGAGAAACTTCATGACTAGCTGTAGGTGTCAAATTTTTATATTGCAAAAGTTCCACCTTTACAAATATATGCAAAAACTTATTAAGCATTTCTAAAGCTCCTTACATCTCAGGATTTCAAAATGTTTTAACTGAACATTGGAACTAGTTTTTGAGGGTTGGTTTCAAAGAGAGAGGAGGGCATGCATTATCTAGATGCTCAGCATTTTCACAAGATTAGGTTCTGACAGAGATCATCTTATTATAGTAATGGGAGATTCTCAAAAGATATGAAAGGTTTAGAACCTCAAGAGATAAGTTATTTGGAGCATGGACTGCCTTTTACTGTATTGCTTGTAGAATAGTGCCTCCATTCTGATTGGGAATTCTGGACATTAATGTAATACAAATAATAAGCGAGGGGAGAGGTAAGAACTGTAATCATTATATACAGTCAGACTGTTTCTAAATACTGAATTATTTCCACTGCTTTTAAAACCTCTTACTTTACCATATTTACGTTGGAATGTAATATCCTCCACTGAAACTGCAATGATTCTTAACCTTAACATGGATGTTACAAACACAGGCTAACAGAACAAGCAAACAATTATAGAATACATTTGCTCTGATTTCTTTATACTTGTTGCCATTTTAACTATCATTTATACTGATTGGTTATACAAAGTACTTTATGTCAATAGAGTCATGCAAGCATAACTCTTAATTTCACTTGATGCATTCTTGGATTCTTTATGGAATTCCAGTGGGAGTTTTGCCCAAATAAGAACTTCAAATGGACTTCAGGGTCAAGCCCTTTGAAAATTAGGGGAATTTACACTTAAGGATTAGAAGTGTTGGTCCTCCGAGGATATTGATTTTTCAGCGTACAATACCATATTTAATCAAAACCTAAATTTCAGCAATAGGAAAACCTTTTAATCTGAGAAACTTTTTTCAATATTTCTATGCCCAACCATTTTATATTTCAAGTACAGTGGTGAATTCCAACAGCTTTGTAGCATAAGTAGTGATAGATATGTTAAGCAGTTTTGATTTCTTTTTCACCAGCATAACACTGGGAGTGATATATATTGGCACTGAGGCTTACTGGTGTAAGTGCATTATAAAACATTGATGTTTCTTAACATTCCTGTTCCAGAAAGATTGCATGAATTGTTACTGGGACATAGCTTATTTAGAAGTGAGGTACATAGCTGAGCTAACGTTCCTGAAAAAAGGCTTCTCCTCAAAAAATTTTTGAGACACCTCAGACCAGAATGAAGTTATTTTTCCTTTCAAAAACTTGGCAAGAAGGTGAAAAGACTAGTGTGGAAGAGGTGAGAAATACCATTTCCAAATGCTGAAAAAGCCAAGTAAACTGTCCATGGTGACAACCCAAATTCAAAGACAGCAGATTATTTATTGTGCTACTTTAAGACATCTGCTATTCAAAACTAATGATATAGAGAGTGCTGACAATTAGAAATGGGAGAACACTGCAAAAAATTTCCATGAACACTCACTTGAATTTTTAAATTAAATCACAAGACCTGTCCTCATACCCCTGTAGAATTCACTTTGCACCAACATACAATGATTGGGTTTAGTCTCATGAATGTGCACATAGAGTAAAATGTGCCCCTATAAAGAGGGCCACGTGAAGGCTCCTGCATGCACTACCTTGTGCGAGACTTCTGCACGGGGAGGGAAAGGGTAGATCATTTAACCCAGAAAGCAAATTTCAAACTCACATGGACCAATGCATGATGACATGACCCAATGAGATAAGTTAGCTTTACTTCACAACGTCTGATAGCTGCAGCGAGTTCCATTCTTAAGAGTCCTAAAAACTCTACTAATCAATAAGGCACTGATTTGGTAAAAGATTGTCACCTGATGAACTTGTGCTTTTTAGCACCTAGGGATTTCCCTCCTGTAGCCTTATCTACCTAGTGATTGCCTTTTCAGAGAAAAGAGAACAAACAATGTAGGATTACAACTCCAAGCCAAGGTGAATAATATCCTGAAGACCAAGAAGGTGATAGTGGAAACAGATTAAACATGTCACATGAAATATAAATAAGAGGAAAATATCAGAAGATGGAGTGCAGTTATAACCACATGGAGATCAATTAGCAGTAGGTGCAACAAGAACTATTCATGGAAATGATGGAGGTGAACTGAGGAATTTTCTGGACCTACTTTGTGACTCTATGATATAACCTGAGCCTTTCAGTGAATTACATAAGGATGGATTGAATGTGTGGGTGTGTGTGCACGTGTGCATGCACACGCAAAGGGAAAGGAAAAGAGACAGAGAAGTCCTGATTGTATCATGATTAGTGGAACTAGAGTCAAAGGGGCTATGTTCCCTAGAGGGGCTATTATTAAGCCAACACAAGTGGAACAGGGAATGAGTGACATTAGGCTGGCAGTGGCAGAGGCTCAGACCGAGCACTGCAGAGTTTAATAAAGTTCTACTTTTTCAACTTCCCCTACATTCAGCTTCAGTCTTTGCTAGTGAAACATTGATTATCCCAGCAGGTACACATCATTAGATATGAATTGAAAGATTATTTATTTTAAAAATATTGGGTAAGGAACAAGTGGTGCTTTATTCAACCTAAAATGTAACCCTAATAAAAATGTCAATGTTCTTTCATAATAGATCCTAACACTTTAGTTTGCCTTACAATAGCTGCAGTAATGTTTTGTTTCATTGCTAAGGAATATTGTAGTATTTTTTTAAACAGCTTGCAACTGTCTTCCTGCCACAGCTGTTCCAGACCTCCAGACTCCAATTCAAAATAACTTTGTATCAACAGCCTAAGATACAGTCATAGAATCATATATGCAATGGTTACAAATAAAAAGTAAAATTTCCCAACAGGTACCTGAGAAGATTATCTCTGATTCCATGCTTATTTCCTGGTCTAATCACTAGAACACAATTGTGGCATAATGGTGTGATAACTCTTGGCAAACACTGACTGTGTAATGACAACCTCTAAACTGTATGGTTCTACTTGCATAACTCACATTGGCGTTGATAATAGTTTTACATATAGATCTTAAAAATAGATGCTTCATCTGCATATGTGTTTATACAGTTTAGCTCAGTGAGGCTCCAGTCCTGTTGGGGCTTCTGGGTTGCTACTGTCATACAAATATGAAATAATAATAACGGAGGAGGAGGAAATAAATCCTTTAAAGACACTCAGGCCCATTTGGTCCTTGGCCACTCCTTTAGCCCTGCCAAAAAAGGATGCTAATTTGTATCAACTATGAGTTTGGTGGTTTTATGATGTGGACACAAGGAACTTAGTATTTTGAAGAAAATCTTATGGTAACATGAAAGTAGCCTCCAAAAATCTAGATATTAAGCCAGAGACCAGGGGAGATTAGCCATGTGGCAGTTCTAGCAAATGTTGGAGGGATTCGGTGCACTCTAGGGCTAATGGGACAGTCTTTGTGAGAAAACTATGGCAGATCAAAGTCTGGCCTGCCTCAGGAGCTTTTCATCAGACCCTACAGCTGGGCTTCTCCACTCCCAGCCCTGCCTCTTCTCTCCAACACTCTCCCACCACTACATGGGCACAGTGGCACCTGCTCCCCTCTCCTGGCCCCGCCTCTTCCCTTCCTCCCACCTCTTTAAACACCAGGGCTGATGTTTAGTCCCAGTCCGTCACTGACAGGGACTATATACACAAAGATGTTGCATAGAGGACTTAAAAGAACTGCGAAATCAACTAGTTCTTCTCTCTGCCAATGAAGAATTGTTTTTTATAATAAAGCCATTCTGCCCATGTTGTTGAACACAGCAGGTGTGGCTGCTCATCACTGTACTAAGGAGGAGACTATCTGAGAACCACAAAAAAGACATACTTATTGCATTGGGGCTTGATCTCCAAAATTGTAAGCAACAGCAGCATAATCAGAATTCAATTCAGCAGCTAAATTAAGTGCAGGCTATGAACTATTTCTTTATTACTACTTTGGTGCAAGTAGCAACAAGAAAACTTAAATGGGTTCATTGTGTAATTTTTTTCTAATTCATTCCAACCCTTCTAAACCAATCTCTGGTTTATTTTTTTAAGGTTTTTTTGAAAATAAATTAAATGGCTGGCAAATGACAGCTCAAAGCCAGAATTATTGATGGAATTAAGGAAGAACAGGAAAATATAAGAAGGAAAGATCAGCCATTTAGCAATGAAGCAACAGCTTGACCCTAAAGAACAACAAATTTGAGTAAGCATCCAATAAAGAGCTTAATTTCTTCATCAGTTTAAAAGTCTCCATTCAGTCCTCCTTTCCTACACCACCCTTTACAGCCTGAGAATTTTAACACAGTATATGCTGTACTGTATTAAGAAAATACATTTATGCAAAGGTTACTTCAATCTTGTCATGCCATATCCTACAGAGATACTATATATACATACACTATGTAGAATCTCATGACTTCACTTGTCAATTATCCATACTAATAGCCCTAGAGGTTTTAAAAAACTCTAAAATGTAACAATTTATTTTGTTCTTGTCTACTCTTCATGTTTTGAAAATGCTGTTCATAGCACGGTTTTCCAAGCAGTTTGGATGTGGATTTTTTTTTTCTCATTACTAAGCTCGCTAGATCATGCTGTAAATTGCTTAGTAAGGGCTATTTGATTACATAGTTATTGGGAAAAATATCCCTGCCTACAGTTCACAAAGAAACCATGCTATAATCATATGAGCACCAAGTATTTTTTTTAAGCAACATGGCTTTTACCATCCTGCGGATTAGCATTTAGTCTTCTAGCTGTGGCTTTTGATCACTTGCACCAAGACTATGTTTACTATCCACTCCACTTGACATACATAAGGCTGATGCAATGCTGTAATTGGATTTAGTGCAGCATTTCAATAAAGGAGATGAGGAACTATTGAAGATTTGGATTGTTTATTTAAAAGGATATATAAAGTATCACTGTTGCAATACTACATATGAAAAGTGTTTTTCCCTTTTAGCTAATTTGCTGCCCCTTTTATTATAGACTTAGTTACCTTTCTTCTCTTTGCAATGGTAAATGGCAGTTCAACAGTTCACTGGGCCAAAAAGTAATATAATATTTTGCACATATTGTTGGAAGAATAATGTGTTCGTGTTATTATTAATAGAAAACACATTTTTATTTCAACTGGATTTGACTTAAATAAAATTAACTAGAAACGATGGGTAAAACTCTGTCCTCGGTTACATTTATGCATCCTCACTGAGAGTGGTAGAAGCTGTGCTTCATTTCTAAAAGCAGACTTGAGCCCAGCAGTTATTCGTTTGTTTCTGTTACAAAATATTCATTTTGTCCTCCACTCCTATATCTGATCTAATTCACTTCTTCAAATAATTTTAATCAATGAACTATAGTCATGTAACATGACACAGCCCCTTTCAATTTCCTTGATTTGTAGCCAACAGAATTAGAGGTGGTCCTAAATGAGACCCCCTCCCCCCCACAAATCCAAATACTCCTTAATTTTAATGAAGGCTCAAGAGCCATATCAATTAGACTTCCTCAATATAATGGAAAAAATAGAAATCCCAAATCTGACTTCCGCCTTATAGTTTGAGAAGTGGGGAGATTTTTGTTCAAAATCAAGAACTTAATAAAGAACTGAATTTTGTGGTTTTGTCTCAGTCATTAAATGGATATTTATAAGCATAAATCAATAGAAAAAAGATCTATTCTGTGGCCGTCATTAACAAATGGCAATTTAGAGCCTGATCTTGTAGCCAGCAAAGTCCAGAGGAGGTTATCCATAAATTTCAATGGGCATTAGTTCAGCCCATAATGCAGCGCTGTATGGGCCCACACTCCATTTTTATATGTGGTATTTTTATATACCTGACTTCACTGGAGTAACTGAAAGTGCCATTTAACCCACCAGCTATTTAGTGTTACTTATTTCTGATTTATTTTTCAATAATGCTGTAAGTTTTTTTTTCTTTTTTTCATTCTTCCCTAATTGTACTTTTTAAACTTTCTTTCCATATGTTATATTATATTATGTCTGCATGTTTATTCTTGTGGTTTCCTTTCCCCATATTTTATTTATCCTTCTTTCCTCTTAATTTTTTCTTTTGTCTTCCTTTAGATTTTGGTTATTCTAACATTTATTGTGCTTTGTTTTCAGGATATATATTATATAGATATATTATATAGATATAGAAATTATATTCTGAACACTTATATATTGAGTATATATTTTTGTTGGAGAAATATAAAATAGATGACCATTCTTGTTCTTTTGAGAAATGCCAATATATAAATTGCAGATGCCAGTTCAATGCTAAAAAGAAAAAAAACTATAAGCAGAAAAAGAAAATATAGTATGATTCTGTGCAGGATATATTTGAAAAGTATTTATTTATCTTGAGATCCAAAGTACTTAAATATAGGTGTGTAAATATATTGCAGAATGCACAGTCTTACTCTGATTCAAATGGCAATGGTGTTTAATACTTCACACAGAACAGAAATATTGGATACAGAAATATTGAAAGGATAAAGCACATTTGAACACTGAAATACCTCTATTTTGTTGCAGATTCCACTGTATTTATATACTAAAAAGATATTAACAGCTCTTTAAAGCAATGTATTAACACTGTTGACCTGATTTAAGTAATCTCTTTCCGTGCACATTCATTTTGCATACTAACACCTGAATGAATACTTTCCAAGAACTAACATCTGCATTCATAGCTGATCAGTTCTAACCTCTTCACCTTTGGGCGATAGACTCAATTCACATAAAACCCATTTGCACAAATGAGATTTGTTCATGTAAATTCCATAATCTGGGTGGACATTTATAAGTTGTGAAATTGCACAAGTTGATATCAGGTAAATACTTCTTTAAAAATGAGATCCACTTTGCCATATTCTACTGTCTTTTCCCCTGTTTACATCCAAAATATCTTCATTAGAGTCAAAAAAATCATTACAGATTGATTTGCTGAATGGAGTGAATTTAGATATGTGCTTAAAGCAGAGGCGGCTTTTGGGGTAGGTGAAACAGGCGCACGCGTAGGGCCCAAGCAGTAAGAGGCCCCATCGCCTGCTTCACCTACACCAAAAGCCGTATCTGCCTTGATCAGCAGCAGGATGAGGAACTGGCTCAGAGGGCCACATGAAGGGGAACTGGGGCAGGGCAGGGTGGTGAGGGGGAGCAGAGCCCCACAATGGGCCTTCGCCTAGGGCCCCCAAAAGCCAAAGGCCACCTCTGCTTAAAGTTAGGCGCATGCTTAAGTGCTGTGCTGAATTGAGGCTTTACACCAACTCCACACACTGGCTACTATTAAAAAGTCATCATTACCAACAAATCTGTGGAATCTGAGATACAACTACTTTTAGAATAGGAAATAACTCTAGCATCTCCAATGGGGTGGAGCAGTAACTCGGTTCATATGGTTCTGTGCTTTGGAGACACAATTGCTACAGTGAAACGCTACTATACACTTTTTCATATATCTCTGCCATATTTTTCTACAATTTTTTCCATGATCGTTCTGTTGTGTTACATGTAGCATATCTGTTCTAAACTCCAAGAAAGAAAGAGTTTCTACAAATGGCAGAACTCCAGAAACCATTCTCCAGAAATTTCACAAGAATCATGCATATGGACAGGAAATCTACTGGCAAGAAATTGCAGGTAAAAGAACTATTGGCTGCTGAAAAGTGGTTTCGCAGAACCTTCATTGTTCAAGTTTTAGGATATGTTATTAATATGACTGTCATAGAGCAAAGTACTTACTGGATGGTAATTTACCAAGAGAGCGTTCCTATTTTAGGTTACACTCCCTGAACGCTATGTTAGCCATAATGTGAAATCAGAAATTGAAAGCATTTCAAGCAGGCACCAAATAAAAGGAAAATGAAATCTGTGAATCAATTAAAACCATGGAATCATGTCAGAAATGAAGATGAGCAACATTTAACCCCACTCAAACTAATATACCCACTCCCAGCTCCAGCATACTGTTTTGAGTGACCAGATAGTGGGATTGGAGACACCATGCTCACTCTCAAGGCAGTTTTTGTTTTATTTTATTTTTGAAGAAACAATTGTTTCTGTAAGGATCAAATCCAGTTTGCCTTGCTCCTCAGTATAGCTGGTCAAAAAAATTCCAATAAATTGGGAGGGAGGGGATTTTGCCAGAATTTGCCAGTTCATTGAAATCTAAGGCTATGTCTACACTACAAAAGTTAAGTCGACTTTGTTAAGTCGACTTAATAAGATCAACTTTTAGTCGACTTAAAGTTGACCTTATTAAGTCGACTTAACAAAGTCAACTTAACTTTTCTAGTGTAGACATAGTCCCTTGTCAACCTTATTAAGTCGAATTAATGCTTTAAGTTGACTTAATACGGTCGATTTAGGCACTAATCCCTGTCCACACTGGCTTAAGTCGACCTAATAAGGACGGAAAAATCCCATGCACTGCTACAGGCTGGGGACCGATCAGCTAAGTAGCAGCGCTGTAGAAAAGGACCTGGGAGTTATGGTGGATGGGAAGATGAATATGAGCCAACAGTGTGCCCTTGTTGCCAAAAAGGCCAATGGCATATTAGGCTGCATCAGTAGGAGTATTGCCAGCAGATCGAGGGATGTGATAATTCCCCTCTATTCGACACTGGTCAGGCCGCATCTGGAATACTGTGTCCAGTTTTGGGCTCCCCACTACAGAAAGGATGTGGACAAATTAGAAAGAGTCCAGCGGAGGGCAACAAAAATGATTAGGGGGCTGGGGCACATGACCTACGAGGAGAGACTGAAGGAACTAGGCTTATTTAGTCTACAGAAGAGAAGACTGAAGGGAGATTTGATAGCAACCTTCAACTACTTGAAGGGTTGCTCCAAAGAGGAGGGAGCTAGGCTGTTCTCGAGGGTAACAGAGGACAGAACAAGGAGCAATGGTTTCAAATTACAGCTGGGGAGGTCAAGGTTGGATATTAGGAAAAACTTTCTCACTAGGAGGGTAGTGAAGCATTGGAATGGGCTATCTAGGGAGGTGGTAGAATCTTCATCTTTGGAGATTTTTAAGGCTCGGTTAGACAAAACCCTGGCTGGGATAATTTAGGGGGAGTGATCCTGCTTTTTAGCAGGGGGTTGGACTAGATGACCTCGTGAGGTCCCTTCCAACCCTATTATTCTATGATTCTATGATTAAAACGAGGTGTTATGAAGTCGACTTAGCCTTTCCTTAAGTTTACTTAAGGAAATGCTTAAGTCAACTTAAGGAAAGCCCAGTGTGGACATGGCTTTGTTTAGGTCGACTTAAGCCTCCTTAAGTCATCCTAACTTGTAAGTGTAGACGCACCCTAAATGTTTAATGGACATAGTTCAATTTCAACAAAACTTATACAGAAACTGGCCAGGCAGGTTTCAAAACCTAGAAGACCTGAGATCACTGACTCAGAGGGAGTCTACACAGAAGGCTGCCTCAGACCCTGGAAACCTTGACTCAGTGGTGGGCAAGCGAGAGGACAGGAAACCAGGTACTTTCCTGGGCTCCACTGAAATGCCATCAAAATCAAACCTGCTCCTTGAAATTATTTAGATTTAGATGAATCAGCAAATTCCAAAGCAAAAATATTTCATCTGAGCTTTTCTAACCAGCTTTACTCGTGAAACAGGTTCCATTGGGTTTTCTATATAGGGAAGGCTTTTCCTTCTAGAAAATTTGACCAGACACAAACCCTTGCCACTGTCATAACCATCTCTAAACTCAACTGGGCCATGCAAAGTCAGCCTATAGTAAAGGATGCATCACCATAGGAGCAGCACCTAGTGACATTCTGCCTCCAGGAGTCCCAGGTGCACAGAGGTTACTCTCCCACTAGAGTGTAGCTTACTCCTCTCTTCCCCAGCAGGCCAATGCTGGGGGAAGTGGGACCAGCAATTTTTTCATCATTCCTCACCTGTGTGCCCCCAAAGAAGTAAGGAGGAACTGCTATCCTTTCTGACCCTTGACCAAGAGAGAAAACTCTATATAATCTCCTCCTCCACTCCCCACTTCCGCTAATGTGCAACTCATATAAGAGCCAAGCAGATTGTGACCCTCTGTTATCAGGACTTCAACTCCCAGAAAACAAGGAAAAAACATTCCTGTAAGGAAATCATTAAACTCCACATGGATGCTTTCTGTGGGGGGTAGGAACCCTCTAGGCAGCCTACTATTATCTGTTGTATTATTTCATATCAGCACAGCCTCATAAAACAGCAGTTACAGAAACTCCATTTGGGTTCCTATTGAATTGTTGCATCACTACCATACAAGAATTGCTGCCTTGCCTGCTTTGTGGGCTATCTCATTCACTGTATGTATCAAATTCTGCCCTCAGATGTACAGACAGAGCTTCATTACCATGCAATGGGAGCCACATGCTCCTATCTGAGGTCACAATTTGGCACATTTATATACCTAAATATACAACTCAACTGGCAATATTTGAGAATTGATGAAGCTCTGACATTCAGCAAAGATTTTGCAGCCAGTGGAAGATTTTCTCAGTCTGTGAATGTAAAAGTTTGGGGGCTGACATATGCTCTTGTATATGAAGACAAGTTTTATATATTTATTGAGTGGGATTTGCAAATAGCCTCAGCTTTGGTCTAATTCTGCTCCCTCTATTGTCAATGGGCATTTTACCCTTGCTTTCAGTGAAGGGAGAATTAAATCAACACTGGGTGCTTTCAAAATTCCCATCCACTACATTTTAACTATCATCAGTGGTAACATAGCCCCAATTGATTTTCTTAGATTTTTTCTTTTCATCTGAAAAGCCATACGTTTTTTAAATAGCAAATGCTTTTTATTGGTATGTGTTCTATTTTCATGACGTCTGAAAAACTAACTTGGTTTCTGATATCTTGCTCTAAAATATGTTAAAATAATTATAATAAATGGAAAAGCGCTATCAAATGCCTCTCCAGACTTCTGATATTTGACAAGTGGCAAGAAAAAAATGTAACATCTCCCATTCCTTTATAAATAATTAAATTCAAAGATCCAGTTGACTTGATTAGAACCTCAGCCCATCTGGATCAAAACAAGCATGTCCTCTCTCTGTAGCAATGAAGGCGAAACGTGCACCGCGCTGCAGGTTGGCACTGGTCTGTAAAAAGCATTCACCATTTTGTAAAACAAGGCAGCCATCCATAATCTTTTTCATTTCCAGATAATAAAAGGAAAGTCACATTTTGCAACTATAAAAAAATTTATCCAGTTAAAGCAGTACAGCTGTAACCAGAAATTCAGTCCACTTGTGGCTTGAAGAACTCCACGCCTACTGCACATAAATAATGCATTGGTATTATTAGCATAGACAACAGCTTGTTTCCAATTTGGCTGCAGATAATGAAATTATCCCCCAAATTACCATAAAGTGGAACAAATAACACAAAAGCAACCCCCCCCCCAACAGTAATGTGTACAGCTTTTAGCTATTTTGATTAAAAGCAAAGCTTCTGTTTTACTAAGGCACTATTTTGACCTCAAGTAGATAAAGAATATGAAATGACAAACATTCAGCAAAGAGTTACTGTGTTCTTCCCCCCTCAACTCTGTTTACATTAGGAAATCTACCCAGGGACTGAAGGGAAGGGGAAGGGGGAGGCGGGGAGGGCTGCCTTTCATCGACTGTTCTCAGTTCCACTGGCTCCAGCTAAAGCTGGCCCCTGTTTCTTAGTAAGCTTACTCCACTCCAGATGTGCCTCGGCTCCAGCGTGGCTGCCATGTACAGTAAATCGGCATCTGAGGGCTCGTCAATCTGTGGGGTAGAGCAATTGTGGTCTCGCCAGGCCGCCCCACTGGCACAAACAGAAATTTGTGCTGCAAAACTGGAAGGAGGGTGGGGGGAGGAACAGGGGAGGGGAAAAGGGAAAAAAACAGGGATGCAGTGTGTGAAAGGTGAGGGGACAGAAGTGCTAGTTCCCAAAAGAAAGGGGAAAAGACACTAACAGTCAACTAGGGAAATGTTCTTAATACGTTTGTAAATTTGCTTATAAATGTTTTACACTTTAAAAGAAAGGGGAAAGCTGCATATCACTTGAAAATGCTGACTGTCTATAGGTCCCTGAGGATATACTGGCTCAGTACAACTTGTAACTGAAGCAAGAGCAACATAAAATAGCTGGGAAAACACAGCCAATTAGTCATTACATGTAGATTGTAAAAATGAGAGAAGTACCCTATGAAAATGGAATCCCTCTTGTTTGTGTTACTGGAATGACAGTGGAAGAGCAGAGGCCATGAGGTCTTCTAATCAAAGTATGACATACAAACCAAGCCAGCCAGTACTTTCTGTGATTCAAAAGTACGTAGGATTCCCTGATTTTCAGATTTACCTATTTGCTGTCATTGTAAAATACAAATTGCTTCAGAGAGCAGACAGTTTACTTTGGAGCTGAACCCAGTTGTGCAAAATCCAAGCGGGACATTTATTTCTGATCTCCTGCCGCCTACGCAGTCATTACTAACTGAGTTATCAGAGGATATATTTTATATATTTATTTTTATATATTTATTTTTATAGTAAGTTCACATGAGCTACCCAGCCTCACGTTGACTGTCTCTGTTTGCTAATTTCTCCCTGGGTTATTATTTTTTAATAGCTATAAGAATGACCAAAACATTGTGGGGGTTTTTCCCCTGGTGCCGCTTTTAAGAATGTAAATAATGTTCAGTCAAAAAACTAAATTAAAATGGGTCACTTTTATTTGCAAATGAGGATTTTAGTGGCAGCCATATCTATATATCTAAGAGTAGAATTTCATCCTCATAATTATATTATTGTTATTTTGAGAGAGAGAGAGAGAGAGAGAGAGAGGGAGAGAGGGAGAGGGAGAGGGAGAGAGAGAGAGAGAGTCATTATTATTATTATATATTATGCCTAGAACTCCCAATCAAGAATCATGTGCCAATTGTGCTAGGCACTATACAGATATGTAACAAAGAAGTGGTCCCTGTCTAGAGGGCTCACACTACAGATTGTCTTAATGCACAAAATGATATGTCAGCACCATTGACGAACAGCACAACTGCAGAATTGCCAACTCCAAATGTTCAAGGATCATGAATCAGGCTCTTAAAAAATCATCCACAACTTAAGTGCAACATGGAGTTCACTCATCCAAATGGTAAGACTGTTTTTCACCTGCAATATTTAAAATTAAACTGGCCAACGCACTAGTAAATTTATACCAAGGATCAGTCTTATATTGGCAGGAATGTGAACTGGTGTTTTCAACCACTGATGTTTATATTGAAGAAAGACACACTGCATTAGCCCAGTTGCTCAATTCATTTAGGAGTATGACTTGTCCCACCCAATCTTGAATCATCTATCCTGGAGAAAGATGATATGTTGGAAGAGACAGGGAGCTTCATGTTCTTACGCCATCATGGAAATAATGGCACCAGTTTGAGAATAAGTGAGCATAAAGCTGGTAAAAACTGTCCACAGAGAACAGTGTGTGAGGGTAAGATGAGAGGAGATACTGCTAAGTGACTGTGGAAGAATGTATCTGGTAGCCAGGGCACAGAGAGTGCAAGGCAAGAAGAGAGTGTTGAAAATAAATCATTGAGAAATATAAGAGCAACTGATCCAGTGTCTGCTCTGCTGCAGATATAACCTAACTTTTCATGTAGGAAGCCAGAGATTCCCACCCTCCTCCTACACTCCTAACCAGTGGTTAAAGTATAATTTGATGGACCCCGGAACCCTCCTAATCTCCGGGCCCCCTTCCCGTATTGTCTGGGACCCCTTCATGCATGTGTGGGTCCAAGCCCAGGTAGGCATTTGCAACTACTTCTCAGTACTACATGCATCAGTTATCGCTCCATAAAAATATTTATAATTTTATATGGCGTTTATGTCTATAGCAATTATTGTCACACACTAGCAAACACTGCATAACACAATAAGTATTGTGATTAACAATGGTGGGGCATAGGACCTGCCAGCAGCCAGGGCAGGGCAGAACATGTGCTCCACTGGATTTTTCTATTTTTAAGGGCCCCGGAACTCTGGCTCCTCAAATTTGTGGGCCCCGGAACTGCGTTCCGGTGCATTCCCCCTTACTTTAACTACTGCTCCTAACCAGCTACAAAGCCTTTTATTCCAGCTTGGTTTTATTCATATTTTTATATAAAAAAGCACACATCATAAGTGAGTGTTTGTTGTACATGTCAGCGCAAATGTGTATTTGAGCCCGTCAAGTGCATAGCCACACAGCAGTTAGCACGCCACACTTGGAACACCCCAAGGGCAGTGATCAACTGAAGGTCGTACTGAAAATACTATCTGCTAATACCTTACTCCTCAAGTAGGTGCATTGACGTTAATGGGCTACTCAAGGGGCATAGTACAACCGTATTCAGATTGAGTAAGGTATCAGCCATCTGGACTTTAGAGGACAGGACACTTCACAACTCCAACAATGAGATTCACACAGATACTTAGGGAATGTGATGCTCAGCATCACAACACCTTTCAAGCACCTGAAAGGAGATAGACAGGTGCTTTAAACCGCACTTCAACATGCTACGTAAGGGGGCTGCCTAAACTATTCAATGGGAGATGCTAACCACATGGTGTCTGATAAGCTTGGCCCGTCTCCTAGAGCCACCGTCCTCAGTCCTGGCTGCAGATACTTAGCTCTGCTAGTGAGCCTCACCTGTGACCCTCTTTGTAGCTAGGTGCCTAAGAAGGTTTTTTGTTTGGGGGGTTTTTGGGGAGGGGGGTTGTAAGAACCTGGGGGAGGACCAGGGCATGCGTCATAACTGTTAACCCAGTGCTAAGAGTACTCACCATCGATGGGGGAGGCTTCTAGTTCAAGTCTCCTCTCCACCTGAACGGGAGGAGGTATCTGAATAGGGATTTGCTGTTTCTCAGGTGGGTGCTCTAACCACTGGGCTGAACAGGGATCTGCTGTTTCACTGTGGTTAAATAAAGATTCATTAGGGGAAGGAGACTGGCCCCTGGATCTCCCACATCCTGAGTGAGTGCTCTCCCAGGCCACTGCCATTCCCATGGGTGTGCTCACTTGTTCTCTTTCTCCCTCCATCCTCAAAGCACACCTACCAGATCAGGCCCCACCCACAAGTTAGGCATGTGAATACTTATTGCCCTCAGCTTATGAATTGCTCTAGTCTAGCGCTTAGCTGAGAAACCAGCATCTGGATGCGTATAGTGAGGCAGACGTGTGCATGCTCAAAGGCAGAAACATAGGTGCTGAAGGAATGCTTCACAGCAAAAATTTATTTGATAAGTGAGTTAGTTATTCATCATGGGTTTTGTGAATTAAAATGGCACCTAAGACTAGGATTTAGGCACCTAAACACAGACGTAGGCACTTGGTCTTTCGATCTAAGTATCTCTGTGAATCTAGGCCTAACCTCTTTTTAGCCAGACATCAACATGGGCCTACTTTTTAAATGATTTTTATATTATATACATTTCATTGCTCTTGAAAATAAAAGGAAAACAGCATGGGCCAAGCACTGTGCAGGCAAATGCTGTGCAAATGTTCCCATACAATTCTTCTCCTTGATACTAACCCCCAACACCTAGATCATTTGGAAGGGTTGCTGTTTCTATCAATGAATTTCTGCTAAGGAATAGGACAAGACCAGCTAACTTAGGGGCCAGACTGCAGAACACATCTCCTCACACAATACCACTGGGCAAACAAAGGTCAGACATAATAGTAGATGCCAAGAAATACAAGTACTGCTCACTCCTGGCATTCCCAAAGAAAAATGTGGAGGAGTCCAAATTCCCAATGCATCTTCTCTCCAGTTGTTGGAACAATAATGTTTTAATCTAAAGTGGCTTGCAAAGATATTCAGACTGTATTTGACTGAAGTTGCCTAAATTACAGCACTAGTTTAAAACTTTGGAGTGCTATGGCAGGTTATAAATGAGTTACAAAGGTGCATTTTAAACATGTAAAATGGTGTCTGTTATGCTCTTTGTGATGCATTCGTCACCTGCTGATAAATTACATGAAATCTGCAGCAACAGTATTAGGTAATGCACCAGAGTTCAATGTTCAAAACATCCTGTTCTTTACTTAGTTGCTCTCTTTGTGATCTTACACAAAAGCAGATAAAAATAATAGAGGCTGTGCAAGGGCCAGACTTGTATGGTTATGTTTATTCAACTGGAATTTGTAAGCCTCTTCTTGTAAGATGGATTTTGTTATATATATTTTTTTTAAAAAAAGGTGTGAACTTTGCGGGCTCACCTTTGCAATGCAACAAGTCTAAGTCTTCAATGCTACCACAGTCTGTAGTGCTGAGAATTCTGCTAGCAAATAAAATCAGGGGAAAATCAATTTGCTAGAGATGGTTGTAAACCATTATCCTAATTTTAACAGACTAGTTAGTGCATGTATATTTACCCAAGATGGGAATTTCACCTTCCAGCTGCTATGTAAATGCACCCAAAATGAAGATGGAGGGTAGTTTGAGATCCAGGATTTTGTTTCAGCACTTTACTGAGATGGAGACCATTTGCAAAGAATTGAATGCAGATTTAGATTCAGATTTTGAGGCCATTCGAAGTTTGGAAGTGTTCATAACTGAGGAATTTTGGTTCCCACCTCTAAATATGACATTTTAAGATTCTAGCTGGATTTTGTACTGAGGAACAAAATTTCAAGGCTGTCTGTGGCCTTTTTTAGACTTCCATGACCTTATTATTTAACATGTCATAGTAAACCCTAAAATCCTCAAACCATTTTGTGCTAGGTTATAGACAGACCTGTAAGTAATGATTGCTACTGCCCCTAAGAGTTCTACTGGGACATTTTGGGTGAAAGAAGTCCCTTGGAATGAGATTCACTTGTGCAGACTTCTATGTCCATGAAAAGTGGAGTCCTGTCACTAATCCCTTTGTATCAGGGTCCACAAATGTAATTGGCCTCCTCGTACGCACTCTCAGAAAGCTGTTAAGGACTATATTCTACATTCACTCTCTGCATGAAATTATCATTTACATTGGAAAGCAGCATGTTCAGAGCACATTGAGTGGAAGTCAAGAGGCATGATTCAGACAGCACGTCAGTGGGTCATATTCCCAGCTCAGCTACTCATCTGCTGTGTGACTGACTTCTCTATGCCTCTGCTTTTAAAGCTGCAAAAGTGAATAAAGATATTTACCATGGTTTGTAAGGTGCTTTGAGATCTAGAGATTAAAAGTATCAGTAAGGCGTAATTATCATCACTAGTGAAAGACCTTCTCCAAAATGAAGCGGCAGATCATCAGCAGACCTACATGAGCACAGCTTTTTTGGCTATGTCAGTTTGACCCAAAAAATATAATATAGACACTTACATAGATTCAATCTATCTCTAATATGCACCACATAAAGTCATTATTTCCTGTGAACATCCATGTTACAGACTGCACATCATGGGAAGTGGATTTCCTAAAGCTTTGCAGATAGCATATGGAAAATGTGATAGGGAACCAAAACCAAAGATGTTATTCTTTCATATGTTTTAATTGCCCTTAGCAAAGATTAATTGGGTTGAAAATAAAACAGAGTTCAAAATCCCCATTTATTCATGTCTGTCTTTCTTTTTTAATCTTCTGCTGTCTTCAAGGACAGAACCTTTCCTTCTTACACGATTGGTTTCCTTCTCAACAACAAAAGAACAGATTCTTAAAACAGTCTTTTTACCAAGACAGCAAAAAATCTTATTTTATTGTGAGGAAGTGAGCCATAATTGACACAGGAAAAAAACTTGTCTCACAGACTAACTCACTAGAGTATTTGAAATATTGTCTGTTCTGGCTTTGGAAGCTGGAAGTTAATGTCAAAAATGGGCATTCAGTTATTCTCCGAAATTCTTACTTAAGCCCCAAATAAGTGACCTGGTTTTCAAATTCTTAGCATCCATCAACACTTCTGAAAATCAGGCCATTTAACAGGGATCCCAAATATGACTTTTTAAATAAAAAACATAGTCCTAAATTACTCTAAATATCAAATTATTTTCAGAGGCTTGTCATCTGCAGCTTTTATTGGCCACAAGATTGATGTTGCCTTGTAACTGCTTGCTGATTAACACATTCCCCTGGATGCCTAATTAATGAGGAGACTGCATTGCGAAAACACTGTTTACACAGAGCATTTGATCCTCTCTAAATCAATTAGATGTGCCTTCTTGACTGCATTCTCCAGCCAGGACAGCACTTTACTTTTCACCTGGAACCAGAATTCCAGAGCCATGTCACCTCTCAGAAGCCACAGGGTGTCTTGTAAATAGCATGGCCCTACCAAGGGAGCCTAATGTATAACAGAAAAGCAATTCAAGGGATCTTCTGAGGAATTTCTCCAGCTCTGGAGGAGGCTGACCAGCAATGTGACCTCCTGCAAAGACAACAGAAGGAAGCTCCATTTGACAGTTAGAAGAAACTTCTTTATTTAAAATGCATTCTTAGTTTCTGTCTGCTCTCTATTAGTTGATATAATGCAGACCTATTGCCTGAGGACCAGACAAGTCTATGTTATTGATTATAACAATATACCTCATGCCATTCACGTGGCCTTATCTAAGAAAAAGTCAAAAAGAGCAAGTGAAAATCAAAGAGCCAGAGACCTGTTTAAAGGACAACTTTATAAGTAGAAATGTCCTAAATGTATTCAAAGTAATTGCTCTGTACACACTTTATATTCTATAATTTTACTGCTTTATTGCCCCTCTAAACAAACAGACCCACATTGTCAACCACAGGCAATTAAATTCTGCCCATGAACTAGGTGGATACACATGCAAACAAGTAATTGTATGTGCAAAATATACATTATGCATGCAAAATAAATAATTGCACTTAAATACAAGCATTAATGCGCAGAGGTTTATGTGCCATCCACCTGTTTTCCATTTTGCATTGTGAATACAGTATGTGCTTTGCATGCAAAATTAACCATTTGGGGAACAAAGTTACCTGTTGTGGCAGCAGGTTATGATTAAATGGGGCCCTGGATTCAAGCCAACCAACAGCTCTCCTAGGTTGCGTCTACACTTGTAAATTAAGTCGACTTAAGCTCTCCTTGCCCTGCGTCTACACTACACTTTGCTTAAGTCGACTTAAGCAGCTTGCTTAAGTCAGCTTAAGCAAAATAAAGTTGACTTAATGAAAATTAAGTCGACCTTATTAAACCTAGATTTAAGTAGACTTAAGGCTTAATTCGACTTTTTAAAGTCGACTTAAGCTAGTGTAGCCCTGGGGTAGCCCTAAGTCAACTTAGGGCTACCCCAGGACTACACCAATGCCCTCCCTGCTGGGGGGGGCAAAGGGGGAGCCTGGCATGCCCCCCAAAGAACAGGGCATGTGGGCAGTGTCTGACACTGTCTGGATTTAGGGAAGCATTTATGATATTATTTTCAATGGATATCTCTTAAATGCTATAATCCATAGGAACTATGTCATGTTTGGTATCAATAGAAAGGTAGTAATTTGCTGGGAATGATTATATAGTATATGTCCAGGAATTCTATTTCGATTAGAAGTTAGGAATTCGGTGTTGTATCTATACTTTAACTTGTGTGATTTTATGGGAACGCCCCAGACAGGATGTCACCAACCATTGTCTCCTTAACGTTTAGGAATTTTCCAGGTAGAGTGGTCCCAGGGAGTAACCTGATGAACCATTAAGGACATAAGGAATAGAAGCATTGTGTCCTTAATGGCTCATCAGTTTACTCCCTGGGACCATTCTACCTGGAAAATTCCTAAACGTTAAGGAGACAATGGTTGGTGACATTCTGTCTGGGGTGTTCCCATAAAATCACACAAGTTAAAGTATAGATACAACACCGAATTCCTAACTTCTAATCGAAATAGAATTCCTGGACATATACTATATAACCATTCCCAGCAAATTACTACCTTTCTATTGATACCAAACATGACATAGTTCTTATGGATTATAGCATTTATGAGATATCCATTGAAAATAATATCATAAATGCTTCTCTAAATCCAGACAGCATCACACACAGGACTCTGCCCTGCCAGGGTCCCTGTCCCCCTTTTCCCCATTGCACACAAGGGGTGCCCCCCCGCCACCGTGGACCTGCCCAAGGTCCCTCTTGCCCCACAAAGTCGACCTAGAGCATCCAGTGTGGAAGCTCTAGGTCGACTTTGTAAGTCCCCTTTAAGTCGACTTTAATTTTAAGTGTAGACACACTAAGTCGACTTAAAAGTGCAAGTGTAGACATAGCCCTAGAAACTAAAGGGACTCAAGCAACTAATCAAGCCCATCAACAACTTGCAAAGGTACACATAAAACTCCTGACTCTTCCAGTCCTACCTGTCTCCTCAGCCCCATAGGGGGCCACACTACTATCTAGAAGGGATCCTTGGCTAGAAAAACTAACTAGAAAAAGTTAGTTCAAATGGCACTTGCTTAGTTCGAATTAGCGATCCCCATTCATTTCAATGGCCAGTTAGTTTGAACTAAGAAATTAGTTCTAATTAACATGGCCACATTGGCTAATTCGAACTAGTTAGTTCGAATTAAGGAAGCCCTTAATTGAAACTAACTAAAGCCTAGTGTAGCCATGGCTTTAGTTATTTCAAATCAAGCCTCCTTAATTCGAACTAATTTGCCAGTGTAGACATAGCCTAGGGGTATGTCTACACTGGTAACTTAGGTTGACTTAAGGATGCTTAAGTCGATCTTCACAAAGCTGCATCCACACTAGACTTTTATTAAGTCGACTTAAGCACTTCCTTAAGTCGACTTAATAACAGCTTAAGTCGACTTAATAACACCACCTCTGAAGGTCGACTTAAGTCTTAAGTCGACCTTATTAAGTCGACTTAAAGCCAGTGTGGATGGCTATGTCTACTAGTAAGTCGACTTAACAAGATCGACTTCAGTCGACTTAAAGCGTAGCCACTCTGTTAAGTCGACTTAACAAGGTCAACTTTAAGTCGACAAAGTCGACCTTGTTAAGTTGACCTAACAGAGTTGACTTAACTTTACAAGTGTAGACATAGCCTATGTGTGTATTTTCTTATCAGAATTTTATTGTCTATAGTGGGAAAGTTTCATCCAGAGTGTTTAGCGGGCCAAATGAAGCCAAAGAAAATGTAAAATTTAGTGTATACCAAAAATAAAAATCTCCCTAAATATTGTCATTCCTTATGCATTTATGGCCTGCATATGCATCCCTCAGATCTCTGAAACTTATTCTCTTCCCTGTGTTCAAGGCATTAACATTTTTATGTATATTTTTAGAGGGAAGGGATGAGAAACAGTTCATCTCTGTGGAGTTCTCCAGATTTAGTCCAATGTGGTATGCATTAATTAATGGGTTTTTGTTTTTTTTAACTTTTCTTTTTCTTTTTTTTCTTTCTTTTACTCAGTACAGCTGGTCAGGTTGTCTCTCCCTAGAGTGCATCAACTAATATACATTATTTCACAAGCAGATAATTTTTTTTATAGTCTGATCTTCTCTGTTTATCTTACACTTCATATGGAGAAAACCAGCATGTCTATATAGTATTGTAAAGAAGTGTTTACAAATCAATCCAAAAATAAGAAACACAGAGTGACCAGAATTGAAGATTATGAAGGAAGTTGATCAAATAAGTTAGCTCTATAATTGGTCTGATATATATGGGCAGAGGAGAGAGATTTCAGCTAAATCTGATTATGCCAGGTAAATATAATAAATGCAAAGTAGGCAAAATGTTGTGCTGTACATAATTTTTCATTCATAGATCTCAAAGCACTTACCCATTGTTCACTGAAATCAATGAGAGATTACTGATTTCAATGGAAACTGGTTCTGAAGGAAAGCTAAATAACTTGGATGATATTACCCAGCAAGGCAGTGGCAAGATGAGAGTAAAACTCAGATCTCTTGCTTCCTAGTCCGTGCTCTGTCCACTGCACCCCAGTGTTTCTTTATACTCTAGCATACTAACGGCGTGCGTGTTTTAGTTTTTAAAGGAGACTCCACAATGGAGAGACTTGCTCATTTACTAAAGGAGTACTAGATTTGTGAAAGAGCTAATTCCATGTAATGTGGAACAACTGACAGCAGATCTGAGCATCTCTTTGTTTATATGCAGGGTGGTTAGCTAATCAGTGTTTATCACATGTAAAGCATTGTAGTAACACAAACTCAGGCCTTGTACACACGATCAGATTATCGCGCATTAAAGCTCATTACCGCGCGATAGCAACAACGGCGTACACACGTGCAACAGGGCTCTTGCGCGTTAAGTGCCTTGTTGTCGCGCAATCCAACAACCACTCCGACGAGAGTGGTAACAGCTGTTGCGGATCATATATTGCGCGTTTGAGCTCGTGTGTACGCTTACCGCGCATTGACTGGAGTCCGGAACTGTCCCAGCATTCCCAAGTCGTCCTCTCTGGTCTTCCCCCCACCCACTCTGTGGCCGTGACGAAACTGTCCCCGCCCTGCCCCGAACTTATTCCCGGGATTTTCAAATTTCAAGTCTCTTTCACTTCCTGCTCTCTTCCTCGTGGAGTGTGTTTGTGCTCCGATCATCAGTAGCAATGGCGGCCCGCCGTGGAAGACGCGCACCCCTTTGGAGCACGGCAGAGGTGCTGGACCTGATCAGCATCTGGGGAGAGTCCGCCGTGCAGGCGCAGCTACGCGGCAGCAGGAGGAATTATGACACATTTGGCATAATTTCTCGGGCCATGTCAGAGAGAGGGCATGATAGAGACACAGTGCAGTGCAGATCAAAGGTGAAGGAGCTCAGAATTACCTATCACCGAGCGAAGGAGGGAAACCGCCGTTCCGGATCAGCGCCTGCAACATGCAGGTACTATAAGGAAATAGAAGCCATCCTCAGCGGGGACCCCACAACCACTGCCAAAAGTCCCGTGGACACTTCAGCCCCTCCTCGTCCGGTGATTGCCAGAGCCGAGCAGGATGAGGACGTTGTTGAGGAGGAGGAGGAGGAGGAGATGGAGGATGACACGGAGGAAAGCGCAACCGCGTGTAGCCAGGAGCTCTTCAGCAGCCCCGCTGAGACGTCCACCCAAGGCTTGAACTGCAGCTTGTTCTCTGAGGCGGCAGAGGGGGGTTCAGGTAAGTTTCTCCTTCATTCAGCTCTGCTCCTGCTAAAATATCATTGTCTGGGGTGGGGGTGCTTGCGGGTCCCCGCTGTGCACGCTATTTACTCTGCATTCATTAGCAGGGCATCAATACAAGCAGTGATTGTAAAATAATCATCTGCATTTAGGTCAGAAAAGGTTTCCTCGATGTACCTCCAGAGCCTAATACTCAGGTTAGATGGGAGAGCGTTTGTGTCTGCGCTCCCAAAGACGGACACTCTGCCTCTCCAGCTGCAAAGCACAGCCCTGGGAACCATGGCAGCACACAGTGCAGCAGCATACGGTCCCGGCCTGCTACCGGCGGCATGTAGGAGATGTATTCTAGATGGAAGGGGCACTCTGAGGAGAGGGATATTGGGTTCCATCTGTGTGCCCTCTTCCGATTCTTAGCCCCCGGTAAGCCGTCTACTAGAATGTACCTTGTCTGCTTCAGCGCAGCGTAGTGTGTTGACCGCCCTGTACCTTCCAGTGGAATGTGCTACTGGAAGGTTACATTGGCTATCTATGCTATGTGTTAACAATGTCTATATTGTTATTTTTGTATTAGAATTGAGCTTCACAAGGCCGGTGTCTACCCCAGCTGACCGAATGAGAAACATTAGGCGGCGTTCTCGAAGAAACAGGGAGGATATGTTTAATGACCTGCTGAAAGCAACACAAGAATCCGCAAGGGAGAATAGAGCCTGGAGAGAGGAATCCCAGCAGAGGAGGCAGAAACACAGGGACGAACTGATAAGCGTCATGAAGGAGCAAACAGAACTGCTAAAGAACATGATAGCTTTGCAGTCCCAGGCGATAAATGTCCGGGCTCCACTCCAGACAGTTCAGCCGTGTATGCCTCCCACACACCGCAGTCCCTCAAAGCATTTCTTTGAAGGCCACCCTCCACCCCGGTACAGGACAACATCCAGCCCCCCCCCCCCAAGCTACTTTTACGAGACCCGGAGCTACACCAACCTGTAACCCCACCCCCATCTTTCAGGTTTCAATAAAAACAGTAACAAATACTTTGAAGAATGCATTTATTTATACACATTATTGAAATGATCCTAAGGTGCACCTCATGCGTCATGGAACTGAACTAGGGAAGGGCATCATTGAAATGCTCCCTGAGTGCCTCCCTTATGCGAGCAGCTTCTCCTTGTGCCACCCTAATACTCCTAGTGGCTGGCTGCTCGAATGCTTCCTCGAGGCGCTGTGCCTCCGTAGCCCACGTAGGGGAAAACTTTTCTCCCCTACTTTCACAAATGTTATGGAGGACACAACATGACGCAATCACGGCAGGGATCTGGTCCTCTGCCAAGTCCAGCCTCCCATACAAACAGCGCCAGCGCCCTTTTAAACGGCCGAAGGCACACTCCACAGTCATTCTGCAGCGGCTCAATCGGTAATTGAACCGCTCCTTGCTGCGATCAAGGTTCCCAGTGTAGGGTTTCATGAGCCATGGCATCAGTGGGTATGCTGGGTCTCCGAGGATGACTATGGGCATCTCCACCTCCCCCACTGTTATTTTTTGATCAGGGAAAAAGGTGCCCCCTTGCAGCTTCCGGTACAGACCAGTGTTCCTGAAAATGCGGGCATCATGCACCTTTCCCGACCACCCAGCATTGATGTCCGTGAAACGACCCTTGTGATCCACGAGTGCTTGCAGCACCATGGAGAAGTAGCCCTTCCTGTTTATGTACTCCGTCGCGAGATGGTCTGGAGCCAAAATAGGGATGTGTGTGCCGTCTATGGCTCCCCCGCAGTTAGGGAATCCCATGGCAGCAAAGCCGTCCACAATCTCTCGAACATTGCCCAATGTCACTGTCCTCCGTAGCAGGATGCGATTGATGGCTTGGCACACTTGTGAGAGGGCTAATCCGACGGTGGTCCTCCCGACTCCAAACTGGTTTGCAACGGACCGATAGCAGTCGGGAGTCGCCATCTTCCATACAGCAATCGCAACACGCTTCTCCACAGTTAGGGCTGACCTCATGTTGGTGTCTTTCCGTCGCAGGGCAGGGGCCAACTCTGAGCACAGTTCCAGAAAGGTTGCTTTCCGCATTCGAAAGTTCTGTACCCACTGCTCGTCATCCCACAGCTGCATAACAATGCGATCCCACCACTCGGTGCTCGTCTCTCGCGACCAGAAACGGCGTTGCACCGTGTGCAGATGATCGGTGAAGGAGCTGAGCAACGCGGTGCTGTTGCTCTGCATGGCATCGATCAGCCCCTGCTCCTCGGTGTCCTCATCTGACTCGGAGCTCATTGCGTACTGAGCAACAAGCCGAGATGTATTCAGTATGTTGAAGGCGACAATGGAGATCATAGCAGGATCCATGCTGTCGCTGTAGCGATTGATTGCAAGTGGTGCGTTGAGTCACTGCAATGTTGAAAATAGGCGCGAGTTGCTATTGGCAACGAGGAAGACGCTAGGGGAACACAAAGCACCATGGGAAACTGAGAGTTTACCCATGGCGCTTTGCGTTCCTTTCCTTCATCCCATGATTCATAGCGCCGATTCAGGGAAAATGGAACGATGGGATAGGTGCCCAGAAGTCATTGCGCTCAACCGCGATAATGCGTGTAATTTTGTTGCGTTGCAGGGAGCAACGTGTGTACGCGTTGTCCCGCAATAAAGGTCACGTGAGTTTTGTAGCGCGATTGCCTTGTTGCGCTTTAATCTGATCGTGTGTACATAGCCTCAGGCTCTGTCTCTCTGGGCCAGAAGTGAGTTTGTAAACCACAGCCAAACTTGCTTTAAACCCAGCTTCAGCTAAAAGAGCCTAGTGCAGTTTGGTTGACTAGTCTGAATGGTGCCTAAATGGATAACGGTGATTTTACACCAAATCCGATATTACATCTGGTTTTGGAAATTATTTCCTGTTCATCTTTAAAAGAGTGATGGTTTACTGAAGAGCATTATTTATAGTATGAGGATACATGTCATACTGCAATATTACAAATCTAATACTACTAATTAATATTACTGTTAATACTTATTACTCTACTTTTGAAACCAGATAAGATTAGGCCCTGGCATGTTCTCCAAACCCAAAGTGGATGGCTAATCATTTAATCCTTGTGGTAATTAATCTCAACTATAAATACAAACCCATCTTTATCTGAATAACATTGTTTTACAACCTCCCCTCTCTCTCCCTCACACACACTGCATTATACAAGCTCGTCTTTTTGAAGAGGAAAAAGAAGCAAACAATCCCTAACTGACTATTAACTGCAGCAATCAAGACATTTAGCAAAATGAGCAATAAGCACACGTGTTGCCTCCTAGTGTAAAGTCAAGGCCCACCCATGCACACCTCACTTTCTGTTGGGCTCTCTGTAACTGCAGCGTTATAGTGATTTTTCTTTTTTGACAGGCAAGGAAAGCATCCCTGGAAAAAGCTAGCCATGGTAATTTATAAATAAGGAGAAGGAAAAGTTTTTTACAAGTTTTGGCTATTTAAAGGAGGTCCCATGTCCTCAGGGAAGCAAGTCTGAATCAAAAGTTGCTACAGGGCCAGAAGTGGAAGCATCCGCTCTTTAGTATCTTACTGCAATGAATAATGTATGGATCTAAGAATTGAAACAGGGATGCCCTGTGGTGAATTTTTAGGACTTTGCCTAACCACACAAAAGACCCAGGTTTGAGCTCTTCTTCCCCAGGCCAGATGGTAATTCTGTGAAAGGAGAACAGTCAGCCCGAAGAGCAGTGTGCTTTACGCTGCACTGTAGCAAGCATACTAGGGGTAGCCCAATGGCCTCATCAGGTGGAGGGAAGATTGCTTTAATGCAATTTCTTACTTATCATCACCTATATAGTGCACTTCTTCCAGAATATAAAAGTGTGTTACAAAGATGGTTGGAAATTATTAGCCCCAATCTATAGAAGGGAAAACTGAGGCAGATAGGTATTATAACCAACATTTTTAAAAGTGGACACTGATTTGGGGTGCTTTAAATTAGTCACCAAAAACATGAGGGAACAGTAGACTTTTGAACAGTTGAACCTCATTGACTTACCCTAAGTCAAATAGCATGTCAGTGTCAGATCTGAGACTAGATCACAGGGCTCAGGGCTCCCGTCCAGGGCCCTTTTAAGTACAGAGAATTGGAGGCAATAAATCAGTCAGTTGTAATACTCTTTAAACCTCCCCACTCCATTTCTTTGTTACAAGTCAACTATACAGTTAAGCTTCATGACTGTCAACAGAAAATGCATGTTCTATTTCTTGGAATTCCAGTCTTTGAAAATTTTAAACTTTTTCCTCTTTTAATTTTAATCTTTGAAATGTTATAATTTGCTCCCAAGACATAACAGATATTAAGCAAACTTTTTTTCTTAATGCTATTTTCTTTACTATAGTAAAATCCCCACCTACCATGAGCTTTAGACATGGTTCCTTTTTTAAAAAAACAATTTCATAATGCAGCTGTATAAAATATGACAATAAAGGGTGACAAATTCTATCGTTTCATCATTCTCAATTGAAAATGCTGCTGAATTCTCAGTTTTCACAATATAGCTGATGGAGATGGGTGAAGCTGATGAAAATATTTTTGAGAAACATTTTCACCAGTTTATTTTTCTGTTTTTACACAAACACAAAAACCTTCAAATTTGCATAGCCTAGCCTAAAAGGCTGCAAAAACTCAAAAAAGCCATTAATTTCATTGGCAAAGCTGCAAGAGGAAGTGTCTTTCTAAAGCCCACTGAAGATCTAAGGGAATGAACATGCTGTTCAGATGTAGGACGTCCTGAATTTCAGCCTCATCTTTGCAACTCATTAGCCTCAAAATGACTTTTCTTTTGGACAGTAATTTACAACTATTATTTAGTTAGGCCTCATAGCACTCCTAGTAGCTAGCTAAATATCATTATTCCCATTAGGCAGATGAATAACTGAAGCTCAAAATGATTAATGAAATGCCTAGGGACATCCAGCAATTCAGTGTCAGAACTGAAACTGAGAAATAATCTTCCAACCCCCACTTTGTTTGTGCCTCATCCACTTAATCTCAGGATCCACAATCAAAATCCTTTAAACCCAAAATTTCAAATGTCTGTATCTACAGTTGGGCACCCAAATTCATTATTAGGCACCTACAGCTTTCAGTAAGTTATAAAGCACATATTTATGTGCCCAGTTATGGATTTGCAAAATATTAGATACTCATCTTTGAAAATGTGGTGCTAACATTTCTGATCCTTACTGTTCAAATCTTTAAAAATACTGATAATAATCCTTACCCACTGCCTACGGGTGAAATCCTGCCCCATTTAGGGCAATGGGAGTTCCACCTTTGATTTTGATGAAGTCAGGCTTTTGCCCCTTATAAGCCCATTCATATGGCAAATTATATTGTCTGCCATTTTAAAAATAGGTTATCTCAGAGAGGATGAGTGATTTGTCTTAGGGGACTATGGTGTAACCTTCATCACCCATATCATCATATCACCTTTGATCACACAATCAAAACAGTCAAAAGATGGGGGGAAAACACAGGACAATTATCCTGTGACTGGAAATTTCATCTGGAAAAAGCTTAACTGTCAATGTGGCACAGAAACTGAAGTCTGCTTGTTTTGTGTTATGTTGTTGTTGCTTAATAAACCTCTGTGCAAAATAACATCCTTGGCTGAATTAACCTGTCTTATGTTTCCTTTTAATGAATTGTTTAATCTAAACAAACAAATCAAACCAAAACTTAAACCAAAAAATGACTCGCTCTGACCCAAGCTAGATTGCCTAGTGCAGTGATAGATCAACACACTGATTGGAATACTTCTCTCAGATAAAATGCATATTTCTCAGGCTTTTGGTAGTGAGGAAGAAAAAGTTTACATTTCTCAACTGGCTTTTTTTCCACTGAATCTTATAACATGAGTAAAGTATATCCACTTAGTTCTCTTTAATTATTGTTGCTTGGATAATGTAACTTAAGAAAAGTTTCAATGCATCTTCTGCCTGTTTCAGTCATGAGTATGTACCGTCACAGACTGATTACCAGCTACAGCCATCAGCAGTAACAGAATGAGCAAATTCAAAATATTGGGCCAGATCTTCAATCAGCATAGTTTCATAAGACTTCAGTGGAGCAATGCAGATTTAATCAAGCTAAGGGTCTGGTCATGTGAATTTGTCCAGCTAAAGTCACATTCTTCCCCAGCTCTACGCTAGAAAATTAGAAACTGCAAATCTTTCTAAACATGCTTATGGATGTAGAAAACCCTTTCATAAGGAAAAAAATGTTTCCTCTTAAATGCAACATAAAGACAGCTTCTAAACCCCAGCCCTTGTGCCCCCTCATTCTCACATTCCATTCCCAGGCCTAGCTGATGAGGTGGTCTGAGAACTATTCTGGCTGGGATAGAACACATTGCTGAATAGGGACGAGAAAGGGAATGTGGTTTCCTGAAAGGTTTCCAGCAAGTACATGGGAATGGAACTCTTGAAAGAGACATGGAGCTGGAAGCACTTCCCTTCTAAGAAAAACTTCCAATTCATTTGCTGGGCCAAACGTAATAACAGCTCTAACATTATTATTACAAAGGGGGGGAAAGTCATTCATTCAGCTAGTTGCAGTAATTTCTGTGTTTATAAAACACCTACTTTTAGACCTGAAAGTCATGTGGTTTTAACATGCAAGCCCACACAAAAAGGGGTGGTTGTTAGTGAAATCTCTACCAGTAGTTATCACTAAGTCTTGCTGAGGATGCCAGGAATGCTTTTGGCAAGAAAAAAAAAATGAACTTAAAGTTTTTGGCCCTCCCCACCCTTTCAGACTTACGTGGAATACATTTCTTCAGTTTTTCTACAATATGTCACAAGCTTCCCCCTTCACTGATCACAACTCAGGGCTCTTGGTACAAAGAAAGATCTCTGGAGAGTACAGGCCATCTTGCAGTGACTCTTGGGAAATCTCCAGATCAGTCAGATTTTTTCTACAACTGCAGGGTCCCCCACTCTCCCCACTGAAAATGTTATATTTTATAACAAACTGACAGAAGTATTTACAGCCTCTCACAGTATAAACACATCAACCCACATGAACAGCCACAGTTGTAAACAGTATCTGGGTTCTCCTAAATACTCAGTGTGCAACTGCTCCAAGAGTGAGAAAAGGAAGCACAAAGGAAGAAATAAAGGGCAATGATAAAGAAGATCCAGCTTCTGTCTCTCACCTCCCAAGCAAATATGAACTGGGAATACCATAGGCTCCTGCTGATTGAACAAAAGCAGTCATTCTGGATAGAGAATTGCTAGGGACATGACAAGGGAGAAAATAAAGTCTTTAAGAAGTATATATTTAATGAGGCCTTGTCTACACAAGAAAATTATACAAACTTCATTAAATCTCTTTGGAAGCAGATGTCATTAAGCTAACTGAATCTGAGACACTCTGAAATCTCTATAAGGAATATGTAATCAATTTCACTACATATTTAGTTAAATCAAGGTAACTTTTTGTATGTAGACAAGACTTCAGACTCATTGACTTTCTGCCCATATCTCTGGTCTTTGTTCTAACTATGGTTTCCAACCTGTGGCAGAGAAGGATGTACCACAAACAGGGAGAGCCAGACAATAATTGTATAAGACAAAAGAGGTTTTGCTAGAGAGCACAAAGTGTCCCAGCAAAAATAGAGCCTGATTCTGGCACCTTTCCTCACACAGAGCAACTGATTTCTATGGGACGACTGCAGGAATATACAACATGAGTATATACAGGGTAGAATTTCGTTCACAGAGAATAAAACAAGCAAAATGAACATCTAACAACCATGAACAAAATGAACTTCTAATAGCCTATCAGACCTCTAGATCTGTCATTAAATATTCAATGAATGTAATGAATTTCAATGATGAAGAAACTTCATTGAAAATATGTGCTTTCTATACCTTCTATTCACATGTCGATCACCAATTTTATGCAAATGATTTAGCCTATGTATTTTTATTTGCATTTTTAAAGTTATAAAGAATATATTATATATATATTAGAGAGTAAGAGCATAATACGACACTTTAAACCTGATCCTGCAGCCTTTTGTTCATATGAGTAGTCTAACTGATTTTTATGGCTCCACCCCACTGTCTTCAATTGGTTTTACTGACTTCTGTAGGAGTACTCACGGAAGTAAAGACCAGAACTGGATCCTTTATCATTCTAATTATACATAACTATTCCTGCTCCATTTCCAGTCTGGTCAAAAGCAAACCTTCACTCAATTTCTAGCCTGATTTTCAGACCTAAGAACTATGAATAAGTCTGAATGCCTCTCAGAAAATATACCATATCCTAGATGCCTATTTGATTCAGACACCCAAAGTTTCCAGAGTTCTCTCATCACTAAGAGTTAGACTCCATCAATTTTACTTATCCTGAGTAGCACTTTATTCCACAAGTGGCCCCATTCCAATCTGGCTCTAAAAGAACTTAAAATCAATCAAATGGGCAATGAGAAAATATAGCAATTCTAAATGTAGATACTATTCCAAGATGCAGAAGTAGCAAAGATCAGTGATATAATATCACAGGTGAATGTTCAGTAACGGCATGACTAGACTTAGACCCAAAGGTGTAATTTCCAATTTGAGGAGACATACCTAAGGGCTAAAAATAGAATGTAGCCAGGAGGGGCTGATGACTCCAAGAATGTCTCTGTCTGAGACCCTAGGAACACACTCAGGCAGACGTCCCCTCCTGCTGCTCACGCTATTTTTAGCTCACTATCTAAATCAGAGCTAGCTTGGGTAGGTCTCCTCAAACTGAGAACCACAACCTGAACTCAAAATGTAAGCATACTCTAATTAGCATGAAAACTGTCACTCCACAAAATACATCAGCCACAGTTTTTCTACCAGATGACTTGAGCTTCACAAATAAGCTTACTACATGCAGTTGATCTAGTCCAATGAAAATGATGACAGATATGATACTGTTTTCAAGTCTATTATATAAAGCATCTATATTTACCTTTACCATTCTGGTTCATTTTTTCCCTCTGAAAAGATACTGGAACTGGATATTTTAACATAGCACTTTATAGGCATCTTTTATTTTATTAGAATCGTGGTTATCCTGTATGGTGGCAAAAGCAGTAGTGAAAGATTTACATGACAGACTAGCATGAAATGGATGTTCTGAATAGCCAGTCACTTTTAGCAACCCTGCCTGCTTCTTGCAGGAACTCATAAAAGCACAATGTGTGCCCATAAACATACAAATGCCATCAGCTCAGTGGAGGAAGTTGCCACTCAGACTTTCTCCCTCTACACCCACCAGAGTCACCTTTATGCATTCTTCATAATTACAGAGCTGCATATAATTTTAATCAGGCCCGGTCCTGAAATTCTGACAATTCAGTCTGTGTGCAGATCAGAGGAAGGGATCCCAAGAACAGCATTATCAATAATCATAAAATATAAGGCTAAGTGACTGAGCAGCAACTAATTAATTTGAGTTGGTAAATTAAGTTTACCCACATTGGTCTTGTATTCAGATATTTCCAAATGTCCCCTATTGTTCTGCTACTGTAATGATTTTCTGCAAATATTCCATACAGGCCTCATTGATCTCCATACATGCACTCACAAAGGCAGAACTCAGAAGGGAATTCGTGATAAATCACTGCTGAGTAAACAGTGTCTACTGAACCCAGGTAGACAGAATTACTCAGGTTCTGAACCTTGGTAGACAGGTTCAGAATTACCCAGGTCTACCGAACCTCATAGAAACTTAGTTACTGTGGTCTCAAAAGTGTTCTTTCAGATAGCCTGCTCCCAGCATTAGACAATGCAGCTTTTTCAATGTGCCTGCAGAGACAGTGAAGATAGCCAAGTCAACCCACCCTTACTGTGATATTCTGGTTTCTTTTATGAGAGAAAATGCAAGCTAAATCAGCAAGTACAGTTCAGTACTTAACAATTGCTAACCACACACATTTTTGCCTCACATTTAGGAGTCCTCAGGGTGCAATTCACTCATATGTGGAGAGCACACATAAGGCCCTCTGCCAGAATTAAGTCTCATGATCAGGCTACATGGAATAGATTAATCATGGAAGAGGATATCTTCACTGCCTATATACTACAAGGGTCTCAACCCCATTCCCATAAGGCTGCCACAAAGAAGACTGTTACAGGTAGAGGAAGGATGATCTTAAGGCACCGTTCCCCATCTGTAAAATAGTGATAATATTTTCCCACTTCACAAGGCTGTTGTCAGATTTCATTCACTAAGCTCTGTGAAGCACTCAAATACTACTGTGTGTATGAGGAGACATATAAGCACCTAAATAGAGGTGCTTCAGGAATGAGGCACTTATTGTCCTAATGACCCACAGCCCTGCATCAAGGAGCAATGGCTACTGCTTGCAGATAGGATGCAGTAGCAACTGTGGGGAGACTGCTTTGCTGCCTTGCATTTTGCTATTGGATTAAGTCCAGCTCCCATCAACCCTGGATAGTTTTTCACTCAGAGCCTAATGATGAGAAGATTTGTCAGGAGGAGGGAGAGGTGAATTTTAAACTTAATAAGTATGCAAAGTTCATGATTAAATAATTTACACACACACTTACTGCAACTTTACATGTGCAAGTTGGGCAATTACACACTCAAATAGAAAGTTCAGGAGAAAAAATGCCCCAATTATCCATTTGGACTATGCAATCATGGTAAGTGTATGTGAAAATTGGACTCAGTTCAATGTGCATTTTGTAGGCACAATTGCGACCTTATTTGAAAACCAGGCCCTACATTCCTAATTAAAGTGAATTTATGGATGGATAGTCATTTCCATTTCCATTAGGAGCAAACAGTTAGAGAGAAACCAATATTAATGCTTTACAGGTGCCCAAGTCTGACTTATGCCAAGGGGTGGTACACATTTTTAAACTGCTTTCTGTCCTACTCGAATACAGATTTATCCATGAAAATAAATGCTTGATGTTAAACAGTGCATTACAACACTGAAGACCAGACCCTCAATTGATGTCTATCAATGGATCTGCATTGAATTCATTGGATATATGCTAATTTAAACCAGCAGATGATCTGGCCTAAAGCTCTTTTTCTGACTATAAAATCAGATTAAACCACATTGGTTTATAATCTTCTCCTTAAATTCCTGTGTAATCAAGGGCCAAAATAACATCACTTTTCCACAAATCAGCTTTAAGAATCCCTAAACTTAAGTCTGCTCTTATGCAATTTCCAGCCAAGTTTTTGTAGACTTTGGTCAAGTCTATACTGATGGCAACAAATTTGCCACCAGCAGTTCAATCTGTCCCATTCGACTGAGCAGTCAATGAAAACCCATTCAATCGATTCAGAGTTCAACTCAGTAACCCCACCCTGATAAGAAAAATGGCACTGAGTCAAAAGGGCAGCATATCCCTTCGACTCAGCACAGTGGAGTCATGGAAGCAAATGGGAGTTAGAAAGTCAAAAAGAGATACGCAAGTTATTTTACATAGCTTGCATATCTCCCTTTGACTGCCACCAAAACCAGCAGCAAGTATAGATCAGACCTATGATGTTTAGCTACTGTGGTTTGGTTAAGCACCTAAACTTTTAGGTACTTAACTAAAGGAACCCTACCACCAATCTTTTGGAAGTTCACCCATCACCACTAGTGAAAAACCATGCAGCCCTTGCTCAAGCCAGTCTAAATTCCCTTAAGCATTGTTTCCAGGTGGAGACAACTGTCTTCACATACACCTGTTATTATCAGATAGGACAATGAGGACAACACATTATTACTCCACCTCAGGCTCATCCAGCAATTCTGTCATTCTAACTGATCCATGTACTCACTGAACTCTTAAAGCAAACACACAGAAATTATTTGTATTTTTGTTGATTTGGTCAGGGCTTATAATAAATCTCTTTGGAAACACTTCAGAACAGGTATCAGGCAGAAAGAAAATTTAGTGTACAAGTTTTGCCAAGAAATTATGCCAGTTTTTACCTGTTGATGCTATTGGGAAATGGACCTGTACTTGCATGTCGGGAGTGGGAGTGTGAGCAGGTGTTTGCAAACCACAGTAATATTGCTAACAACACTTCATATGTCTTTTTTTTTTTTAAATGGCTGGTATCTAAAATATCTAGCAACAAAAAAATACCTCCTCATTTTAGGTTGTCTGATAGCAGAAATCGGAACGGCACTGTAAAATGGAAGTGTGTACTACTAATTTCAGTATGCCACATGATGTGACTTCTCTTTGAAGCAGTTAATGTTTGACATCTCTCAATACTTCTTGCCTGCAGTCAGAAGAGAAGGAAAGGGTTGGTATGCAGAGCCCTGAAGACACTAACGGTGTTCAATCAGCCCTTTGTCTTTTGTGGCTGGCTTTATCCCGGGGCTACAGTTTCTTTCCATTACCAATAAAAATGAACCTCAGTGGGGGTGATGAAGAAACAATAAAACTAATCATTAAGCAGACCTGCTGAGAAGTGAATTCCAATCCCAGGTCAGATCTAATTGCAGTTGGACACTGAACTAATGCCCTGGTCATTTATATTAGCTATTTCATGTCTATTCTTATGTATTGGTCTCTCTCCTTCCATAAAGAAAGAAATAAAAATGCATATATCAATGAAAAAGATATAAATGGAGATGAAAACAACCCCCTCCTTTTGTGTGTCATGCAGACTTTCTTAAAATATTCACTGTTTGGCCAAAATAATTCATGGAAAATTTCAAAACAAGATATAACCAGGGCTTTTTTTGAGCCGGTACGCACTGCTATGGCGTACCATCACCTATTTTTCCCTGGCCAGCTCCACTGCTCAGCTGGGGGTCAGGGACAGCAGGGGAAAGGAGCAGGTCTCTTTTTCTCTGCTGACCCCGGCCCTCAGCTGGGCAGCAGTGCTGGCAGGGGCCAGGAGCGGCGGCCACGGGCCAGAATCCAGCCGCCGGGGGCTGGAATCCAGCCCGCAGATGCCTGGGAGCTGCATTCAGGCTGCAGCTTTTTCAAATCTCCCGCCCTCAGCATGCTCAGATGCGTGGCTCACGATGGAAGCAGCCTGGCTAGTG